>CAUDMG010004124.1:0-743642 GCA_958450375.1 Homarus gammarus | reverse complement strand
ATCATAGTCGTATTTGTTATAGCCAGGTCATGCTTGTTATAATCATGCACGTGGTTGTTATAATAACGTTCGTGGATGTTATAATCATGATCGTGGTGGTATAATCATGGTCGTGGTTGATATAATCATGGTCGTGGTTAATATAATCATAGTCGTGGTTGTTATAATCATAATCGTGGTTGTTATAATCATGGTCATGGTTGTTATAATCATGGTCGTGGTTGCTTTAATCATGGTCGTGGTTGTTATAATCATGGTCATGGTTGTTATAATCATGGTCATGGTTGTTATAATCATGGTCGTGGTTGCATTAATCATGGTCGTGGTTGTTATAATCATGGTCATGGTTGTTATAATCATGGTCGTGGTTGCTATAATCATGGTCGTGGTTGTTATAATCATGGTTGTCGTTGTTATAATCATGGCCGTGGTTGTTATATTAATGGTGGTGCTTGTTATAATCATAGTCGTGGTTGTTATAATCATGGTCGTGGTTTTATAATCGTGGTCGTGGTTTTATAATCATTGTCGTGGTTGTTATAATCATGGTCGTGGTTGTTATAATCAAAGTCGAGGTTATTATAATCAGAGTCGTCGTTGTTATAACCATGGGCGTGGTTGTTATAATCATGGTCGTGGTAATTATAATCATGGTCGTAGTTGTTATATTCATGGTTGTGGTTGTTATAATTATGGTCGTAGTTGTTATAATCATGGTTGTGGTTGTTATATTCATAGTCGTGATTGTTATATTCATGGTCGTGCTTGTTATATTTATGGTCATGCTTGTTATAATCATAGTCGTATTTGTTAGAGTTAGGTCATGCTTGTTATAATCATGCTCGTGGTTGTTATAATATTGTTCGTGGATGTTATAATCATGGTCGTGGTGGTATAATCATGGTCGTGGTTGTTATAATCATGGTCGTGGTTGTTTTAATTATGGTCGTGGTTGTCATAATCATTGTCGTGGTTGTTATAATCATAGTCGTGGTTGTTATAATCAAGGTCGTGGTTGTTATAATCATTATCGTGATTGCTATAATCATAGTCGTGGTTGTTATAATCATGGTCATGGTTGTTATAATCATGGTCGTGGTTGATATAATCATGGTCGTGGTTGTTATAATCATGGTCGTGGAGGGTTATAATCAGGGTCGTGGTTGTTATAATCATAGTCGTGGTTGTTATAATAATGGTCGTGGTTGTTATATTCATAGTCGTGATTGTTATAATCATAGTTGTCGTTGTTATAATCAGAGCCGTGGTTGTTATATTCATGGTGTGCTTGTTTTAATCATTTTCGTGGTTGTTATATTCATGGTCGTGGATTTATAGTCATGGACGTGGCTGTTATAATCATGGTCGTGGTTTTATAATCATTGTTGTGGTTGTTATAATCATGGTCGTGGTTGTTATAATCAAAGTCGTGGTTATTATGATCATAGTCGTCGTTGTTATAAAAATGGGCGTGGTTGTTATAATCATGGTCGTGGTAATTATAATCATGGTCGTAGTTGTTATAATCATGGTTGTGGTTGTTATAATTATGGTCGTAGTTGTTATAATCATGGTCGTGGTTGTTATAATCATGACGGTGGTTGTTAAAATCAGAGTCGTGGTTGTTTTAATCATAGCCGTGGTTGTTATAAAAATAGTCGTGGTTGTTATAATCATGGTCGTGGGTGATATAATCGGAGTCGTGGTTGTTATAATTATGGTCGTGGTTGTTATAATAATGGTCGTGGTTGTTATAATCATAGTCGTGGTTGTTATAATCATAGTCGTGGTTGTTATAATCATGGTCGTGGTTGTTATAATCATAGTCGTGATTATGATCATAGTTGTGGTTCTTATAATCAAGGTCGTGAGTGTTATAATCATGGTCGTGGTTGTTATAATCATGGTCGTGGTTGTTATAATCATGGTCGTGAGTGTTATAATCCTGTTCGTGGTTGTTATAATCATGGTCGTGGTTGTTTTAATCATGGCCGTGGTTGCTATGATAATGGTCGTGGTTGTTATAATCATAGTCGTGATTGTTATAATCATAGTTGTCGTAGTTATAATCATGGCCGTGGTTGTTATATTCATGGTGGTGCTTGTTATAATCAAGGTCGTGGTTGTTATAATCATTATCGTGATTGTTGTAATCATAGGCGTGGTTGTTATAATCATGGCTGGGTGATATAATCATAGTCGTGGATGTAATAATCATGGTCGTGGTTGTTATAATCATGGTTGGGGAATATAATCAAAGTTTGGTTGTTATAATCTTGGTCGTGGTTGTTATAATCATAGTCGCGGTTGTTATAATCATGGTTGGGTCATATAATCATAGTTGTGGTTGTCATAATTATGGTCGTGGTTGTTATAATCATGGTCGTGGTTGCTAATATCATAGTCGTGATTATTATAATCATGGTTGGGTGATATTATCAAAGTCGTGGTTGTTAAAGTTTTGGTCGTGGTTGTTATAGTCATGGTCGTGGTTGTTACAATCATGGTCGAGGTTGTTATGATTATTGTCGTGGTTCTTATGATCATTGTCGTGGTTGTTATAAACATGGGCGTCGTTGTTATAATCATGGTCGTGGTTGTTATATTCATAGTCATGATTATAATCATAGTTGTGGTTGTTATAATCAAGGTCGTGAGTGTTATAATCATGGTCGTGGTTGTTATAATCATGGTCGTGGTTGATATAATCATGGTCGTGAGTGTTATAATCTTGTTTGTGGTTGTTATAATCATGGTCGTGGTTGTTTTAATCATGGCCGTGGTTGCTATAATAATGGTCGTAGTTGCTTTAATCAGAGTCGTGATTGTTATAATCATAGTTGTCGTTGTTATAATCATGGCCGTGGTTGTTATATTCATGGTGGTGCTTGTTATAATCATGGTATTGTTGTTATATTCATGGTCGTGATTGTTATAATCTTGGTCTTGGTTCTTATAATCATGGCCGTGGTTTATATATTCTTGGTCGTAGTTGTTATAATCATGGTCGTGGTTGTTATAATCATACTCATGGTTGTTATAATCAAGGTCGTGGTTGTCATAATCATGGTCGTGGTTGTTGTAATCACAGTCGTGGTTGCTATAATGATGATCGTGGTTGTTATAATCATTGTCCTGGTTGTTATAATCATGGTCGTGGTTGTTATATTCATGGTTGTGATGGTTATAATATGGTCGTGGGTGTTATAATCATAGTCGTGATTATGATCATAGTTGTGGTTGTTATAATCATGGTCGTGAGTGTTATAATCATGGTCGTGGTTGTTATAATCATAGTCGTGGTTGTTTTAATCATGGCCGTGGTTGTTATAATCATGGTCGTGGTTGTCATAATCATTGTCGTGGTTGTTATAATCATAATCGTGGTTGTTATAATCAAGGTCGTGGTTGTTATAATCATTATCGTGATTGTTATAATCATAGTCGTGGTTGTTATAATCATGGTCGTGGTTGTTATAATCAACGTCGTGGTTCATATAATCATGGTCGTGGCTGTTATAATCATGGTCGTAGTTGTTATAATGAGGGTCGTGGTTGTTATAATCATTGTCGTGATTGTTATATTGATGGTGGTGCTTGTTATAATCATAGTCGTGGTTGTTATAATCATGCACGTGGTTGTTATAATCATGGTCGCGGTTGTTGCAATCACGGTCGTGGTTGTTATAATAATGGTCCTGGTTGTTATAATCATGGTCCTGGTTGTTATAATCATGGTCGTGGTTGTTATATCCATGGTGGTGCGTGTTATAATCATGGTCATGATTGTTATAATCATAGTTTTGGTTGTTATAATCATTATCGTGGTTGTTATAATCATATTCGTGTTTGTTATAATCATGGTAGTGGTCATTATAATCAACGTCGTGGTTGATATAATCATGGTCGTGGTTGTTATAATCAGGGTCGTGGTTGTTATAATCATAGTCGCAGTTGTTATAATCATGGTTGGGTGATATAATCATAGTTGTGGTTGTTATAATTATGGTCGTGGTTGTTATAATCATGGTCGTGGTTGCTAATATCATAGTCGTGATTATTATAATCATGGTTGGGTGATATTATCAAAGTCGTGGTTGTAAAGTTTTGGTCGTGGTTGTTATAGTCATGGTCCTGGTTGTTACAATCATGGTCGAGGTTGTTATGATTATTGTCGTGGTTCTTATGATCATTGTCGTGGTTGTTATAAACATGGGCGTCGTTGTTATAATCATGGTCGTGGTTTTTATAATCATGGTCGTGGTTGCTAATTTCATAGTCTTGATAATTATAATCATGGTTGGGTGATATTATCAAAGTCGTGGTTGCTAAAGTTTTTGTCGTGGTTGTTATAGTCATGGTCGTGGTTGTTACAATCATGGTCGAGGTTGTTATGATCATTGACGTGGTTCTTATGATCATTGTCGTGGTTGTTATATACATGGGCGTCGCTGTTATAATCATGGTCGTGGTTGTTATAATCATAGTCGTGATTATGATCATAGTAGTGGTTGTTATAATCAAGGTCGTGAGAGTTATAATCATGGTCGTGGTTGTTATAATAATGGTCGTGGTTGTTATAATCATGATCGTGAGTGTTATAATCATGTTCGTGGTTGTTATATCATGGTCGTGGTTGTTTTAATCATGGTCGTGGTTGCTATAATAATGGTCGTGGTTATTATAATCATAGTCGTGATTGTTATAATCATAGTTGTCGTTGTTATAATCATGGCCGTGGTTGTTATATTCATGGTGGTGCTTGTTATAATCATGGTCGTGGTTGTTATATTCATGCACGTGGTTGTTATAATCATGGTCGCGGTTGTTGCAATCACGGTCGTGGTTGTTATAATAATGGTCCTGGTTGTTATAATCATGGTCCTGGTTGCTATAATCATGGTCGTGGTTGTTATAATCATGGTGGTGGTTGTTATAATCATGGTCGTGGTTGTTATAATCATAGTCGTGGTTGTTATAATCATAATCGTGGTTGTTATAATCATTGTCGTGGTTGTTATAATCATGGTCGTGGTTGTTATAATCAAAGTCGTGGTTGTTATAATCATGGTCGTGGTTGTTATAATCATGGTCGTGGTGTATAATCATAGTCGTGGTTGTTATAATCATGGTCATGGTTGTTATAATCATGGTCGTGGTTGTATATCATAGTCGTTGTTATAATCATGGTTGGGTATATATCATTGTCGTGGTTGTTAAAGTTTTGGTCGTGGTTGTTATAGTCATGGTCGTGGTTGTTACAATCATGGTCGAGGTTGTTATGATTATTGTCGTGGTTCTTATGATCATTGTCGTGGTTGTTATAAACATGGGCGTCGTTGTTATAATCATGGTCGTGGTTTTTATAATCATGGTCGATGTTGCTAATATCATAGTCGTGATTATTATAATCATGGTTGGGTGATATTATCAAAGTCGTGGTTGTTAAAGTTTTGTCGTGGTTGTTATAGTCATGGTCGTGGTTGTTACAATCATGGTCGAGGTTGTTATGATCATTGTCGTGGTTCTTATGATCATTGTCGTGGTTGTTATAAACATGGGCGTCGCTGTTATAATAATGGTTGTGGTTGTTATAATCATAGTCGTGATTATGATCATAGTAGTGGTTGTTATAATCAAGGTCGTGAGAGTTATAATCATGGTCGTGGTTGTTATAATCATGGTCGTGGTTGTTATAATCATGATCGTGAGTGTTATAATCATGTTCGTGGTTGTTATATCATGGTCGTGGTTGTTTTAATCATGGCCGTGGTTGCTATAATAATGGTCGTGGTTATTATAATCATAGTCGTGATTGTTATAATCATAGTTGTCGTTGTTATAATCATGGCCGTGGTTGTTATATTCATGGTGGTGCTTGTTATAATCATGGTCGTGGTTGTTATATTCATGGTCGTGATTGTTATAATCTTGGTCTTGGTTCTTATAATCATGGCCGTGGTTGTTATATTCTTGGTCGTAGTTGTTGTAATCATGGTCGTGGTTGTTATAATCATAATCGTGGTTGTTATAATCAAGGTCGTGGTTGTCATAATCATGGTCGTGGTTGTTGTAATCATAGTCGTTGTTGCTATAATGATGATCGTGGTTGTTATAATCATTGTCCTGGTTGTTATAATCATTGTCGTGGTTGTTATGTTCATGGTCGTGATTGTTATAATATGGTCGTGGTTGTTATAATCATAATCGTAATTATGATCATAGTTTTGGTTGTTATAATCATGGTCGTGAGTGTTATAATCATGGTCGTGGTTGCTATAATCATAGTCGTGGATGTTTTAATCATGGCCGTGGTTGTTATAATCATCGTCGTCATTGTCATAATCATTGTCGTGGTTGTTATAATCATAGTCGTGGTTGTTACAATCCAGGTCGTGGTTGTTATAATCATTGTCGTGATTGTTATAATCATAGTCGTGGTTGTTATAATCATGGTCGTGGTTGTTATAATCAACGTCGTGGTTGATATAATTATGGTCGTGGCCGTTATAATCATGGTCGTAGTTGTTATAATGAGGGTCGTGGTTGTTATAATCATAGTCGTGATTGTTATAATCATAGTCGTGGTTGTTATAATCATGGTCGTGGTTGTTATATTGATGGTGGTGCTTGTTATAATCATAGTCGTGGTTGTTATAATCATGCACGTGGTTGTTATAATCATGGTCGCGGTTGTTATAATCACGGTCGTGGTTGTTATAATAATGGTCCTGGTTGTTATAATCATGGTCCTGGTTGTTATAATCATGGTCGTGGTTGTTATATCCATGGTGGTGCGTGTTATAATCATGGTCATGATTGTTATTATCATAGTTGTGGATCTTATAATCATTACCGTGGTTGTTATAATCATATTCGTGGTTGTTATAATCATGGTAGTGGTTGTTATAATCAACGTCGTGGTTAATATAATCATGTTCGTGGTTGTTATAATCATGGTCGTGGTTGTTATAATCAGGGTCGTGGTTGTTATAATCATCGACGTAGTTGTTATAATCATGGTCGTGGTTGTTATAATCATGGTCGTGGGTGCCAAAATCACAGTCGAGGTTGTAACGATCATGGTCGTGGTTGTTATAATCATTATCGTGGTTGTAGTAATCATGGAGTCGGTTGTTATAATCATGGTCGTGGTTGTTATAATCATGTTCGTGGTTGTATAATCATGGTCGCGGTTGTTATAATCATGGTCGTGGTTATTATAATCATAGTCGTGGTTGTTATAATCATAGTCGTGGTTGTTATAATCATGGTCGTGGTGGTTATAATCATGCTCGTGGTTGTTATAATAATGGTCGTGGAAAATATAATCACGGTCGTGTTTGTTATAATCATGGCCGTGGTTGTTATAATCATGTTCGTGGTCGCTATAATAATGGTCGTGGATATTATAATCATGGTCATGGTTGTTAAAATCATGGTCCCGGTTGTTGTAATTATAGTCGTGGCTGTTATAATTATAGTCGTGTTTGTTATAATCATGGTCGTGGGTGATATAATTATAGTCGTGGTTGTTATAATCATGGTCTTGCCTGTTATAATCATGCTCGTGGTTGTTATAATCATAGTCGTATTTGTTATAATCATGCTCGTGGTTGTTATAATCATAGTCGTGGTTGTTATAATCATGGTTGGGTGATATGATCATAGTCGTGGTTGGTATAATTATGGTCATGCTTGTTATAATCATAGTCGTGGTTGTTATAATCATAGTCGTGATTGTTATATTCATGGTCGTGCTAGTTATATTTATGGTCATGCTTGTTATAATCATAGTCGTATTTGTTATAGTCAGGTCATGCTTGTCATAATCATGCTCGTGGTTGTTATAATAATGTTCGTGGATGTTATAATCATGGTCGTGGTGGTATAATCATAGTCGTGGTTGTTATAATCATGGTCGTGGTTATTATAATCATAGTCGTGGTTGTTATAATCATAGTAGTGGTTGTTATAATCATGGACGTGGTTGTTATATTCATAGTCGTGGTTGTTATAATCATAGTTGGGTGATATAATAAAAGTCGTGGTTGTTATAATCTTATAATTATGGTTGTGGTTGTTATAATCATGGTCGAGGTTGTTATAATCAGGATCCTGGTTGTTATAATCGTTGTCGTTGTTGTTATAATCATAGTCGTGGCTGTTACAATCATTGTCGTGGTTGTTATAATCATTTTCGTGGATGTTATAATCATGTTCGTAGTTGTTATAATCATAGTCGTCGTTGTTATAATCATAGTCGTCGTTGTTATAATCATAGTCGTGGTTGTTATAATCATCGTCGTGGTTGTTATAATCATGGTCGTGGTTGCAGTAATCATAGTCGTGATTGTTATAATCATGGTTGGGTGCTAAAATCAAAGTCGTGGTTGTTATAATCATAGTCGTCGTTGTTATAATCATAGTCGTGGTTGTTATAATCATCGTCGTGGTGATTATAATCATGGTCGTGGTTTTTATAATCATGTTTGTGGTTGTTATAATCATGGTCGAGGTTGTTATAATCAGGATCGTGGTTGTTATAATAGTTGTCGTGGTTGTTATAATCTTAGTCGTGATTAATATAATCATGGTGGGTTGTTATAATCATGGTTGTGGTTGTTATAATCATGGTCGTGGTTATTATAATCATAGTCGTGGTTGTTATAATCATGGACGTGGTTGTTATAATCAGAGTCGTGGTTATTATAATCATGGTTGGGTGATATAATCAAAGTCGTGATTGTTATAATCTTAGTCGTGATTGTTATAATCATGGTCGTTGTTATAATCATGGTTGTGGTTGTTATAATCATTGTCGAAGTTGTTATAATCAGGATCGTGGTTGTTATAATCGTTGTCGTGGTTGTTATATTCATAGTCGTGGTTGATATATTTATGGTCGTGGTTGTTATAGTCATGGTCGTGGTTGTTACAACCATGGTCGAGGTTGTTATGATTATTGTCGTGGTTCAAATGATCATTGTCGTGGTTGTTATAAACATGGGCGTCGTTGTTATAATCATGGTCGTGGTTGTTATAATCATGGTCGTGGTTGCTAATATCATAATCGTGATTATTATAATCATGGTTGGGTGATATTATCAAAGTCGTGGTTGCTAAAGTTTTGGTCGTGGTTGTTATAGTCATGGTCGTGGTTGTGACAATCATGGTCGAGGTTGTTATGATCATTGTCGTGGTTCTTATGATCATTGTCGTGGTTGTTATAAACATGGGCGTCGTTCTTATAATCATGGTCGTGGTTGTTATAATCATAGTCGTGATTATGATCATAGTTGTGGTTGTTATAATCAAGGTCGTGAGTGTTATAATCATGGTCGTGGTTGTTATAATCATGGTCGTGGTTGTTATAATCATGGTCGTGAGTGTTATAATCATGTTAATGGTTGTTATAATCATGTTCGTGGTTGTTTTAATCATGGCCGTGGTTGCTATAATTATGGTCGTGGTTGTTATAATCATAGTCGTGATTATTATAATCATAGTTGTCGTTGTTATAATCATGGCCGTAGTTGTTATATTCATGGTGGTGCTTGTTATAATCATGGTCGTGGTTGCTATATTCATGGTCGTGATTGTTATAATCTTGGTCTTGGATCTTATAATCATGGCCGTGGTTGTTATATTCTTGGTCGTAGTTGTTATAATCAAGGTCGTGGTTGTCAAAATCATGGTCGTGGATGTTGTAATCATAGTCGTGGTTGCTATAATGATGATCGTGGTTGTTATAATCATTGTCCTGGTTGTTATAATCATTGTCGTGGTTGTTATATTCATGGTCGTGATTGTTATAATATGGTCGTGGTTGTTATAATCATAGTCGTGATTATGATCATAGTTGTGGTTGTTATAATCATGGTCGTGAGTGTTATAATCATGGTCGTTGTTGTTATAATCATAGTCGTGGTTGTTTTAATCATGGCCGTGGTTGTTATAATCATGGTCGTCGTTATCATAATCATTGTCGTGGTTGTTATAATCATAGTCGTGGTTGTTATAATCCAGGTCGTGGTTGTTATAATCATTGTCGTGATTGTTATAATCATAGTCGTGGTTGTTATAATCATGGTCGTGGTTGTTATAATCAACGTCATGGTTGAAATAATTATGGTCGTGGCTGTTATAATCATGGTCGTAGTTGTTATAATGAGGGTCGTGGTTGTTATAATCATAGTCGTGATTGTTATAATCATAGTCGTGGTTGTTATAATCATGGGCGTGGTTGTTATATTCATGGTGGTGCTTGTTATAATCATAGTCGTGGTTGTTATAATCATGAACGTGGTTGTTATAATCATGGTTGCGGTTGTTGCAATCACGGTCATGGTTGTTATAATAATGGTCCTGGTTGTTATAATCATGGTCCTGATTGTTATAATCATGGTCGTGGTTCTTATAATCATACTCGTGGTTGCTATAATCAAGGTCGTGGTTGTCATAATCATGGTCGTGGTTGTTGTAATCATGGTCATGATTGTTGTAATCATAGTTGTAGTTGTTATAATCATTGTCGTGGTTGTTATAATCATGGTCGTGGTTGTTATAATCATGTCGTGGTTGTCATAATCAAGTCGTGGATGTTATAATCATAGTCGTGGTTGTTACAATCATGGTCGTGGTTGTTATAATCAACGTCGTGGTTGATATAATTATGGTCGTGGTTGTTATAATCATGGTCGTGGTTGTTATAATGAGGGTCGTGGTTATTATAATCATAGTCGTGATTGTTATAATCATAGTCATGGTTGTTGTAATCATGGCCGTGGTTGTTGAATCAGGTCGTGGTTGTTATAATCATGGTCGTGGTTGTTATAATCATGGTCCTGTTGTTATAATCATGGTCGTGGTTGTATATCATGGTGTGGTGTTATAATCATGGTCTATTGTATAATCATGTGTGGTTGTTATAATCATTATCGTGGTTGTTATAATCATATTCGTTGTTGTTATAATCATGGTCGTGGTTGTTATAATCATAGTCGTGGTTGATATAATCATGGTCGTGGCTGTTATAATCATGGTCGTGGTTGTTATAATCATGGTCGTGGTTGTTATAATCATTGTCGTGGTTGTTATAATCATGGTCGTGTTGATATAATCATGGTCGTGGTTGTTATAATCATAGTCGTGGTTATTATAATCATGGTCGTGGTTGTTATAATCATGGTCGTGGTTGTTATAATCGTTGTCGTGGTTGTAATAATCATAGTCGTGGTTAATATAATTATGGTCGTGGCTGTTATAATCATGGTCGTGGTTGTTATAATCATGGTCGTGGTTGTTATAATCATGGTCGAGGTTGTTATATTAGGTCATGTTGTTATAATCATCGTGGTTTTTATAATCATGGTAGGGTTGTTATAATCATGGTCGTGGTTGTTATAATCATGGTCGTGGTTGTTATAATCAGAGTCGTATTGTTATAATCATGGTCGTGGTTGTTATAATCATGGTCATGCTTGTTATAATCATAGTAATGGTTGCTATAATCATAGTCGTGAGTTGTTATAATCATAGTCGTGGTTGTTATAATCATGGTCGTGGCTGTTATAATCATGGTCGTGGTTGTTATAATCATAGTCGTGGTTGTTATAATCATGGTCGTGGTTGTTATAATCATAGTCGTGGTTGTTATAATCATAGTCGTGGTTGTTATATCATGGTCGTGGTTGTTATATTTATGGTCATGCTTGTTATAATCATAGTCGTATTTGTTATAATCAGGTCGTGGTTGTTATAATCATGCTCGTGGTTGTTATAATAATGGTCGTGGCTATTTTAATCATGGTCGTGGTTGTTATAATCATGGTCGTGGTTGTTATAATCATGGTCGTGGTTGTTATAATCATGGTCGTGGTTGTTATAATCATGGTCGTGGTGTTATAATCATGGTCGAGGTTGTTATAATCATAGTCGTGGTTTTTATAATCATAGTGTGGTGTTATAATCATCGTCGTGTTTGTTATAATATGCTCGTGGTTTTTATAATCATGGTCGTGGTTGTATATAATCATGGTGGTGGTTGTTATAATCGAGTCGTGACTTATAATCATTGTCAAGGTTGTTATAATCATAATCGTGGTTGATATATTCATGGTCGTGGTTGTTATAATCATATTCGTGGTTGTTATAATCATGGTCGTGGTTGTTATAATTATAGTCGTGGTTGTCATAATCATAGTCGTGGTTGTTATAATCATAGTCGTGGTTGTTATAATCATAGTCGTGGTTGTCATATTAAGGGTAGTGCTTGTTATATTTATGGTCATGCTTGTAATAATCATAGTCGTATTTGCTATAATCTGGTCGTGCTTGTTATAATCATGCTCGTGGTTGTTATAATAATGTTCGTGGATGTTATAATCATGGTCGTGGTAGTTATAATTATAGTAGTGGTTGTTATAATCATGGTCGTGGTTGTTATAATCATGGTCGTGGTTGTTATAATGATGGTCGTGGTTGTTATAATCGTGGCCGTAGTAGTTATAATCATGGTCGTGGTTGTTATAATCTTTGTCGTGGTTGTTATAATCATGGTTGTGGTTGTTATAATCATGGTCGTGGTTGTTATAATCTTTGTCGTGGTTGTTATAATCATTGTCGTGCTTGTTATTTTTGGTCATGCTTGTTATAATCATAGTCGTATTTGTTATAATCAGGTCGTGGTTGTTATAATCATGCTCGTGGTTGTTATATTCATAGTCGTGGTTGCTATAATCAGAGTCGTGATTGTTGTATTCATTGTCGTGCTTGTTATATTTATGGTCATGCTTGTTATAATCATAGTCATATTTGTTACAATCAGGTCGTGGTTGTTATATTCACGGTCGTTCTTGTTATATTTATATTAGTGCTTGTATAATCATAGTCGTGGTTGTTATATTCATTGTCATGCTTGTTATATTTATGGTCATGCTTGTTATAATCATGGTCGTGGTTATTATAATCATAGTCGTGGTTGTTATAATCATGGACGTGGTTGTTATAATCAGAGTCGTGGTTATTATAATCATGGTTGGGTGATATAATCAAAGTCGTGATTGTTATAATCTTAGTCGTGATTGTTATAATCATGGTCGTTGTTATATTCATGGTTGTGGTTGTTATAATCATTGTCGAAGTTGTTATAATCAGGATCGTGGTTGTTATAATCGTTGTCGTGGTTGTTATATTCATAGTCGTGGTTGATATATTTATGGTCGTGGTTGTTATAGTCATGGTCGTGGTTGTTACAACCATGGTCGAGGTTGTTATGATTATTGTCGTGGTTGCTATAAACATGGGCGTCGTTGTTATAATCATGGTCGTGGTTGTTATAATCATGGTCGTGGTTGCTAATATCATAATCGTGATTATTATAATCATGGTTGGGTGATATTATCAAAGTCGTGGTTGTTAAAGTTTTGGTCGTGGTTGTTATAGTCATGGTCGTGGTTGTGACAATCATGGTCGAGGTTGTTATGATCATTGTCGTGGTTCTTATGATCATTGTCGTGGTTGTTATAAACATGGGCGTCGTTCTTATAATCATGGTCGTGGTTGTTATAATCATAGTTGTGATTATGATCATAGTTGTGGTTGTTATAATCAAGGTCGTGAGTGTTATAATCATGGTCGTGGTTGTTATAATCATGGTCGTGGTTGTTATAATCATGGTCGTGAGTGTTATAATCATGTTAATGGTTGTTATAATCATGTTCGTGGTTGTTTTAATCATGGCCGTGGTTGCTATAATTATCGTCGTGGTTGTTATAATCATAGTCGTGATTATTATAGTCATAGTTGTCGTTGTTATAATCATGGCCGTGGTTGTTATATTCATGGTGGTGCTTGTTATAATCATGGTCGTGGTTGCTATATTCATGGTCGTGATTGTTATAATCTTGGTCTTGGATCTTATAATCATGGCCGTGGTTGTTATATTCTTGGTCGTAGTTGTTATAATCAAGGTCGTGGTTGTCAAAATCATGGTCGTGGATGTTGTAATCATAGTCGTGGTTGCTATAATGATGATCGTGGTTGTTATAATCATTGTCCTGGTTGTTATAATCATTGTCGTGGTTGTTATATTCATGGTCGTGATTGTTATAATATGGTCGTGGTTGTTATAATCATAGTCGTGATTATGATCATAGTTGTGGTTGTTATAATCATGGTCGTGAGTGTTATAATCATGGTCGTTGTTGTTATAATCATAGTCGTGGTTGTTTTAATCATGGCCGTGGTTGTTATAATCATGGTCGTCGTTTTCATAATCATTGTCGTGGTTGTTATAATCATAGTCGTGGTTGTTATAATCCAGGTCGTGGTTGTTATAATCATTGTCGTGATTGTTATAATCATAGTCGTGGTTGTTATAATCATGGTCGTGGTTGTTATAATCAACGTCATGGTTGATATAATTATGGTCGTGGCTGTTATAATCATGGTCGTAGTTGTTATAATGAGGGTCGTGGTTGTTATAATCATAGTCGTGATTGTTATAATCATAGTCGTGGTTGTTATAATCATAGGCGTGGTTGTTATATTGATGGTGGTGCTTGTTATAATCACAGTCGTGGTTGTTATAATCATGCACGTGGTTGTTATAATCATGGTCGCGGTTGTTGCAATCACGGTCGTGGTTGTTATAATAATGGTCCTGGTTGTTATAATCATGGTCCTGGTTGTTATATTCATGGTGGTGCTTGTTATAATTATAGTCGTGGTTGTTATAATCATGAACGTGGTTGTTATAATCATGGTTGCGGTTGTTGCAATCACGGTCATGGTTGTTATAATAATGGTCCTGGTTGTTATAATCATGGTCCTGATTGTTATAATCATGGTCGTGGTTGTTATAATCAAGGTCGTGGTTGTCATAATCATGGTCGTGGTTGTTGTAATCATGGTCATGATTGTTGTAATCATAGTTGTAGTTGTTATAATCATTGTCGTGGTTGTTATAATCATGGTCGTGGGTGTTATAATCCAGGTCGTGGTTGTTATAATCATTATCGTGATTGTTATAATCATAGTCGTGGTTGTTACAATCATGGTCGTGGTTGTTATAATGAGGGTCGTGGTTATTATAATCATAGTCGTGATTGTTATAATCATAGTCATGGTTGTTATAATCATGGCCGTGGTTGTTGCAATCACGGTCGTGGTTGTTAAAATAATGGTCCTGGTTGTTATAATCATGGTCCTGATTGTTATAATCATGGTCGTGGTTGTTATATCCATGGTGGTGCGTTTTATAATCATGGTCATAATTGTTATAATCATAGTTGTGGTTGTTATAATCATTATCGTGGTTGTTATAATCATATTCGTTGTTGTTATAATCATGGTCGTGGTTGTTATATTCAACGTCGTGGTTGATATAATCATGGTCGTGGTTGTTATAATGATGGTCGTGGTTGTTATAATCAGGGTCGTGGTTGTTATAATCATCGACATAGTTGTTATAATCATGGTCGTGCTTGCTATATTCAGGGTCATGTTTGTTATAATCATACTCGTGGTTATTATAATCATGGTAGGGGTTGTTATAATCATGGTCGTGGTTGTTATAATCGTTGTCGTGGTTGTAATAATCATAGTCGTGGTTAATATATTTATGGTCGTGGCTGTTATATTCATGGTCGTGGTTGTTATAATCATGGTCGTGGTTGTTATAATCATGGTCGAGGTTGTTATATTTAGTGTCATGTTTGTTATAATCATACTCGTGGTTATTATAACCATGGTAGGGGTTGTTATAATCATGGTCGTGGTTGTTATAATCATGGTCGTGGTTGTTATAATCATAGTCGTATTGTTATAATCATGGTCGTGGTTGTTATAATCATGGTCATGCTTGTTATAATCATAGTAATGGTTGTTATAATCATAGTCGTGAGTTGTTATAATCATAGTCGTGATTGTTATATTCATGGTCGTGGCTGTTATAATCATGGTCGTGGTTGTTATAATGATAGTCGAGGTTGTTATAATCATGGTCGTGGTTGTTATAATCATAGTCGTGGTTGTTATAATCATAGACGTGGTTGTTATTATCATAGTCGTGGTTGTTATATTTATGGTCATGCTTGTTATAATCATAGTCGTATTTGTTATAATCAGGTCGTGGTTGTTATAATCATGCTCGTGGTTGTTATACTAATGCTCGTGGATATTTTAATCATGTTCGTGGTTGTTATAATCATGGTCGTGGTTATTATAATCATGGTCGTGGTTGTTATAATCACGGTTGTAGTTGTTATAATCATGGTCGTGGTAGTTATAATCATGGTCGAAGGTTGTTATAATCAAAGTCGTGGTTGTTAAAATCATAGTTATGGTTGTTATAATCATGGTCGTGGTTGTTATAACCATGGCCGTGGTTGTTATAATCATGGTCGTGGTTGCTACAATCGTTGTCGTGGTTTTTATAATCGTAGTCGTGACTTATAATCATTGTCGAGGTTGTTATAATCATAATCGTGGTTGATATATTCATGGTCGTGGTTGTTATAATCATATTCGTGGTTGTTATAATGATGGTCGTGGTTGTTATAATTATAGTCGTGGTTGTCATAATCATAGTCGTGGTTGTTATAATCATAGTCGTGGTTGTTATAATCATAGTCGTGGTTGTCATATTCAGGGTCGTGCTTGTTATATTTATGGTCATGCTTGTAATAATCATAGTCGTATTTGTTATAATCAGGTCGTGCTTGTTATAATCATGCTCGTGGTTGTTATTATAATGTTCGTGGATGTTATAATCATGATCGTGGTAGATATAATCATAGTCGTGGTTGTTATAATCATGGTTGTGGTTGTTATAATCATGGTCGTGGTTGTTATAATCATGGTCGTGGTTGTTATATTCATGGCCGTAGTTGTTATAATCATGGTCGTGGTTGTTATAATCGTTGTCGTGGTTGTTATAATCATGGTTGTGGTTGCTATAATCATGGTCGTGGTTGTTATAATCATAGTTGTGGTTGTTATATTCATTGTCGTGCTTGTTATTTTTGGTCATGCTTGTTATAATCATAGTCGTATTTGTTATAATCAGGTCGTGGTTGTTATAATCATGCTCGTGGTTGTTATATTCATAGTCGTGGTTGCTATATTCAGAGTCGTGATTGTTGTATTCATTGTCGTGCTTGTTATATTTATGGTCATGCTTGTTATAATCATAGTCATATTTGTTACAATCAGGTCGTGGTTGTTATATTCACGGTCGTTCTTGTTATATTTATATTAGTTCTTGTATAATCATAGTCGTGGTTGTTATATTCATTGTCATGCTTGTAATATTTATGGTCATGCTTGTTATAATCATAGTCGTGGTTGTTATAATCATTGTCGTGGTTGTTATAATCATGGTAGTGGTTGTTATAATCTTTATCGTGGTTGTTATAGTCATGGTTGGGTGATATAATCATAGTCGTGGTTGTTATAATCTTTATCGTGGTTGTTATAGTCATGGTTGGGTGATATAATCATAGTCGTGGTTGTTATAATCATGGTCGTGGTTGTTATAATCATGGTCGTGGTTGTTATAATCATGGTCGTGGTTGTTATAATCATGGTACTGGTTGATATATTTGTGGTCGTGATAGTTATAATCATGGTCGTGTTTGTTCTAATCATGGTCGTGGTTGTTATAATCATGGTCGAGGTTGTTATAATCAGGGTCATGGTTGTTATAATCATGGCCGTGGTTGTTATAATCATAGTTGTGGTTGATATATTATGGTCGTGGTTTTTATAATCAGGGGTCTTGGTTGTTATAATCATGGTCGTGGTTGTTATAATAATGGTGGTGGTTGTTATAATCAGGTTCGTGGTTGTTGTAATCATAGTCGTGTTTGTTATAATAATGGTCGTGGTTGTTATAATCGTTGTCCTGGTTGTTATACTCATAGTCGTGGTTGTTATAATCATGATCGTGGTTGTTATAATCATAGTCATGTTTGTTATAATCATAGTCGTGGTTGTTATAATGATGGTCGTGGATGTTTTATTCATGGTGATCCTTGTTATAATTAGAGTCGTGGTTGTTATATTCATAGTTGTGGTTGTTACAATTATGGCCGAGGTTGTTATAATTATGGTCGTGGTTGTTATAATCGTTATCTTGGTTATTATAATCATAGTCATGGTTGTTTTAATCATGGTCGTGATTGTTGTAATCATTATCGTGGATGATATAATCATGGTCGTGGTTGTTATAATCATAGTCGTGGTTGATATAATCATGGCCGTGGTTGTTATAATTATGGTCGTGGTTGTTATAATCGTTGTCTTCGCTAGATAATCATAGTCGTGGTTGTTATAATCATTATCGTGTTTGTTATAATCAAAGTCGTGGTTGTTATAATCATGCTCGTGGTTGTCATAATAAAGTCGTGGATGTTATAATCATGGTCGTGGTTGTTATAATCATGGTCGTGGTTGTAATAATCATGGTCGTGGTTATTAAAATCATGGTTGTGGTTGTTATGATCTTGTTCATGGTTGTTATATTCATGGTCGTTGTTGTTATAATCATGGTCGTGGTTGTTATGATCATAGTCCTGGTTCTTATGATCATAGTCGTGGTTGTTATAATCATGGGCTTGGTTCTTGTAATCATGGTCGTGGTTGTTATAATCATAGTCGTGGTTGTTATATTCACGGTCGTTCTTGTTATATTTATATTAGTGCTTGTATAATCATAGTCGTGGTTGTTATATTCATTGTCGTGCTTGTTATATTTATGGTCATGCTTGTTATAATCATAGTCGTGGTTGTTATAATCATGGTCGTGGTTGTTATAATCATGGTCGTGGTTGTTATAATCATGGTCGTGATTGTTATAATCATGGTCGTGGTTGTTATGATCATAGTCGTGGTTATTATGATCATAGTCGTCGTTGTTATAATCATGGTCGTGGTTGTTATAATCATGGTCGTGGTTGTTATAATGATAGTCGTGGTTGTTATAATCATAGTCGTGGTTGTTATAATCATGGTCGTGGGTGATATAATCAGTCGTGGATGTTATAATCAGGGTCGTGGTTGTTATAATCAGGGTCGTGGTTGTTATAATCATAGTCGTGGTTGTTATAATCATGGTTGGGTGATATAATCAAAGTCGTGATTGTTATAATCAAGGTCGTGGTTGTTATGATCATAGTTGTGGTTCTTATGATTATAGTCTTGGTTGTTATAATCATAGTCGTGATTGTTATAATCATGGTCGTGGTTGTTATAATCATAGTTGCGGTTGTTATAATCATGGTTGGGTGATATAATCATAGTCTTGGTTGTTAAAATCTTGGTCGTGGTTGTTATAATCATGGTCGTGGTTTTTATAATCATGGTCGTGGGTGTTTTGATCATAGTCGTGGTTCTTGTGATCATAGTCGTGGTTGTTATGATCATGGTCGTAGTTGCTATAATCATAGTCGTGATTGTTATAATTATGGTTGGGTGATATAATCAAAGTCGTGGTTGTTAAAATCATGGTCGTGGTTATTATAATCATTGTCGTGGTTGTTATAATCATGGTCGTGGTTGTTATGGTCATAGTTGTGGTTCTTATGATCATAGTCTTGGTTGTTATAATCATAGTCGTGATTGTTATAATCATGGTCGTGGTTGTTATACTCATAGTTGCGGTTGTTATAATCATGGTTGGGTGATATAATCAAAGTCTTGGTTGTTAAAATCTTGGTCGTGGTTGTTGTAATCATGGTCGTGGTTGTTATAATCATGGTCGTGGTTGTTATGATCATAGTCGTGGTTCTTATGATCATAGTCGTGGTTGTTATAATCATGGGCGTGGTTGTTATAATCACGTTCGTGGTTGTTATAATTATGGTCGTGGTTGTTATAATCATGGTTGTGGTTGTTATAATCATGGTCAGGTTTGTTATAATCATGGTCGTGGTTGTCATAGTCATGGTCGCAGTTGTTATAATTATAGTCGTGGTTGTTATAAACATGGTCTTGGATGATGTTATCATAGTCGTGGTTGCTATAATCATGGTCGTGGTTGTTATAATCATGGTCGTGGTTGTTATAATGATAGTCGTGGTTGTTATAATCATGGTTGGGTGATATAATCATAGTTGTTGTTGTTATAATCATGGTCGCGGTTATTATAATCATGGTCGTGGTTGTTATAATCATGGTCGTGGTTGTTATAATCATATTCGTGGTTGTTATAATCATGCTCATGGTTGTTATAATCATAGTCGTTGTTGTTATTATATGGTCGTGGTTGTTATAATGATTGTCGTGGTTGTTATAATCTTTTCGTGGTTGATATATTTATGGTTATGGTTGCTATAAGCATGGTCGTGGTTGTTATAATCACGGTCGTGGTTGTTTGTAATCAAGGTTGTGGTTGTTATAATTATGGTCGTGGTTGTTATAATCATAGTCGTTGTTGTTATAATTATGGTCGTGATTGTTATATTCATGGTCGTGCTTGCTATATTTATGATCATGCTTGTTATAGTCATAGTCGTACTTGTTATAATCAGGTCATGCTTGCTATAATCATGCTCGTGGTTGTCATAATAATGTTCGTGGATGTTATAATCATAGTCGTGATTGTTATAATTATGGTCGTGGTAGTAAGAATCATAGTCTTGGTTGTTAAATTTATTGTCGTGGTTATTGTAATCATGGTCGTGGTTTTTATATTCATGGACTAGGTTGTTATAATCATATTCGTGGATGTTATAATCATAGTCGCGGTTGTTATAATCATAGATGTGGTTGTTATAATCATGGTCGTGGTTGTTATAATCATGTTCGTGGTCGCTATAATGATGGTCGTGGATATTATAATCATGGTCATGGTCGTTATAATCATGGCCGTGGTTGTATAATCATGGTGGTGGTTGTTATAATCAAGGTAGTGGTTATTATAATCATGGTCGTGGTTGTTATAATCATAGTCGTGGTTGTTATAATCATGGTCGTGGTGGTTATAATCATGCTCGTGGTTGTTATAATAATGGTCGTGGAAATTATAATCACGGTCGTGTTTGTTATAATCATAGTCGTGGTTGTTATAATCATGTTCGTGGTCGCTATAATAATGGTCGTGGATATTATAATCATGGTCATGGTCGTTAAAATCATGGTCGCGGTATTTATAATTATAGTCGTGGCTGATATAATTATAGTCGTGTTTGTTATAATCATGGTCGTGGGTGATATAATTAGAGTCGTGTGTGTTATAATCATGGTCGTGCTTGTTATAATCATGCTCGTGGTTGTTATAATCATAGTCGTATTTGTTATAATCATGGTCGTGGTTGTTATAATCATTGTCGTCGTTGTTATAATTATGGTCGTGGTTGTTATAATCATGGTTGGGTGATATAATCATAGTCATGGTTGTTATAATCATGCTCGTGGTTGTTATAATCATAGTCGTGGTTGTTATAATCATGGTTGGGTGATGTAATCAAAGTCGTGGTTGTTATAATCTAAGTCGTGATCGTTATAATCATGGTCGTTGTTATAATAATGGTCGTGGTAGTTATAATCATGGTCGATGGATATTATAATCAAAATCGTGGTTGTTATAATCATAGTTGTGGTTGCTATAATCATTGGCGTGGTTGTTATATCCATGGCCGTGGTTGTTATAATCATGGCCGTGGTTGTTACAATCGTTGTCGTGGTTTTTATAATCATAGTCGTGACTGTTATAATCATTGTCGTGGTTGTTATAATCATAATCGTGGTTAATATATTTATGGTCGTTGTTGTTATATTCATGGTTGTGGTTGTTATAATCATAGTCGTGATTGTTATAATCATAGTCGTGGTTGTTATAATCATAGTCGTGGTTGTTATAATCATACCCGTGGTTGTTATAATCATAGTCGTGGTTGTTATAATCATAGTCGTGGTTGTTATAATCATAGTCGTGGTTGTTATAATCATGGTCGTGGGTGATATAATCAGTCTTGGTTGTTATAATCAGGGTCGTGGTTGTTATAATCATGGTCGTGGTTGTTATAATCATAGTCGTGGTTGTTATAATCATGGTCGTGGTTGTTATAATCATGGTCGTGGTTGATATAATCATAGTCGTGGTTGTTATAATCATAGTCGTGGTTGTTATAATCATGGTCGTGGGTGATATAATCAGTCTTGGTTGTTATAATCAGGGTCGTGGTTGTTATAATCATGGTCGTGGTTGTTATAATCATAGTCGTGGTTGTTATAATCATGGTTGGGTGATATAATCAAAGTCGTGGTTGTTATAATCATGGTTGTGGTTGTAATAATTATGGTAGTGGTTGTTATAATCATGGTCGTGGTAGTTATAATCATAGTCGTGGTTGTTATAATCATAGTCGTGGTTGTTTTAGTCATGGTCGTGGGTGATATAATCAGAGTCGGGGTTGTTATAATCATGGTTGGGTGATATAATCAGAGCCGTGGTTGTTATAATCATGGTTGTGGTTGTAATAATTATGGTAGTGGTTGTTATAATCATGGTCGTGGTAGTTATAATCATAGTCGTGGTTGTTATAATCATGGTCTTGGGTGATATAATCATAGTCGTGGTTGTTATAATCATGGTCGTGATTGTTATAATCATGGTCGTGGTTGCTATAATCATAGTCGCGATTTTTATTATCATGGTTGGGTGATATAATCAAAGTCGTGGTTGTTAAAATCTTGGTCGTGGTTATTATAATCATGGTCGTGGTTGTTATAATCATGGTCGTGGTTGTTATGATCATAGTTGTGGTTCTTATGATAATAGTCTTGGTTGTTATAATCATGGGCATGGTTGTTATAATCATGGTCGTGGTTGTTATAATCATAGTTGCGCTTGTTATAATCATGGTTGGGTGAAATAATCAAAGTCTTGGTTGTTAAATTCTTGGTCGTGGTTGTTATAATCATAGGCGTGGTTGTTATAATCACGGTCGGGGTTATTATAATTATGGTCGTGGTTGTTATAATCATGGTTGTGGTTGTTATAATCATGGTCAAGGTTGTTATAATCATGGTCGTGGTTGTTATAGTCATGGTCGCGGTTGTTATAATTATAGTCGTGGTTGATATAAACATGGTCTTGGGCGATATTATCATAGTCTTGGTTGTAATAATCATGGTCGTGGTTGTTATAATCATGGTCGTGGTTCTTATAATCATAGTCGTGGTTGTTATAATCATGGTTGGGTGATATAATCATAGTTGTTGTTGTTATAATCATAGTCGTGGTTGTTATAATCATGGTCGCGGTTATTATAATCATGGTCGTGGTTGAAATAATCATGGTCGTTGTTGTTATAATAAGGTCGTGGTTGTTATAATCATTGTCGTGGTTGTTATAATCATAGTCGTGGTTGATATATTTATGGTTATGGTTGTTATAATCATGGTCGCGGTTGTTATAAACACGGTCGTGGTTGTTTATAATCATGGTTGTGGTTGTTATAATTATGGTCGTGGTTTTTATAATCATAGTCATTGTTGTTATAATTATTGTCGTGATTGTTATATTCATGGTCGTGCTTGTTATATTTAGGGTCATGCTTGTTATACTCATAGTCGTGCTTGTTATAATCAGGTCATGCTAGTTATGATCATGCTCGTGGTTGTTATAATAATGTTCGTGGATGTTATAATCATAGTCGTGGTTGTTATATTCATTGTCTTGGTTATTGTAATCATGGTCGTGGTTTTTATAATCATGGTCGTGGTTGTTATAATCATATTCGTGGATGTTATATTCATAGTCGTGGTTGTTATAATCATAGATGTGGTTGTTATAATCATGGTCATGGTTGTTATAATCATGTTCGTGGTCGCTATATTAATGGTCGTGGATATTATAATCATGGTCATGGTTGTTATAATCATGGTCGCGGTTGTTATAATTATAGTCGTGGCTGTTATAATTATAGTCGTGTTTGTTATAAGCATTGTTGTGGTTGTTATTATCATGGTAGTGTTTGTTATAATCATTTTCGTGGTTGCTATATTCATGGTCGTGCTTGTTATATTTATGGTCATGCTTGTTATAATCATAGTCGTGGTTGTTATAATCATTGTTGTTGTTGTTATAATCATGGTAGTGTTTGTAAAAATCATTATCGTGGTTGTTAAAATCATGGTCGTGGTTGTTATAATCATATTCGTGGATGTTATAATCATAGTCGTGGTTGATATAATCATAGATGTGGTTGTTATAATCATGGTCGCGGTTGTTATAATCATAGTCGTGGTTGTTATATTCATGGTCGTGCTTGTTATATTTATGGTCATGCTTGTTATAATCATAGTCGTGGTTGTTATAATCATTGTTGTGGTTGTTATAATCATTATCGTGGTTGTTATAATCATGGTTTTGTGATTTAAACATAGTCCTGGTTGTGATAATCATAGTCGTGGTTGTTGTAATCATGGTTGGGTGATATAATCAAAGTCGTTGTTGTTATATTCATGGTCGTGGTTTTACAATCATGGTCGTGGTTGTTATAATCATGGTCGTGGTTGTTATGATCATAGTCGTGGTTATTATGATCATAGTCATCGTTGTTATAATCATGGTCGTGGTTGTTAAAATCATGGTCGTGGTTGCTTTATTCAAGGTAGTGGATTTTATAATTATGGTCGTGGTTGCTATAATCATGGTCGTGGTTGTTATAATCATGGTCGTGGTTGTTATAAACATAGTCGTGTTTGTTATAATCATGGTCGTTTGTGATACAATCAGTCGTGGTTGTTATAATCATGGTCGTGGTTGTTATAATCATGATCGTGGTTGTTATAATCATAGTCCTGGTTGTTATAATCATGGTTGGGTGATATAATCAAAGTCGTGGTTGTTATAATCTTAGTCGTGATTGTTATAATCATGGTCGTTGTTATAATTCATTGTTGTGGTTGTTATAATCATGGTCGTGGTTGTTATAATCATAGTCGTTGTTGTTTTAGTCATGGTCGTGGGTGATATAATCAGAGTCGCGGTTGTTATAATCATGGTTGGGTGATATAATCAGCGTCGTGGTTGTTATAATCATGGTTGTGGTTATCATAATTATGGTCGTGGTTGTTATAATCATAGTCGTGGTTGTTATAATCATAGTCGTGGTTGTTATAATCCTGGTCGTGGGTGAAATAATCATAGTCGTGGTTGTTATAATCATGGTCGTGGTTGTTATAATCATGGTCGTGGTTGCTATAATCATAGTCGTGATTGTCATAATCATGGTTGGGTGATATAATCAAAGTTGTCGTTGTTAAAATCTAGGTCGTGGTTGTTATAATCATGGTCGAGGTTGTTGCAATCATGGTCGAGGTTGTTATGATCAGAGTCGCAGTTCTTATGATCATAGTCGTGGTTGATATAATCATGGGCGTGGTTGTTATAATCATGGTCGTGGTTGTTATAATCATGGTCGTGGTTGTTATAATCATGGTTGTGGTTGTTATAATCATGGTCGTGGTTGTTATAATCATGGTCGTGGTTGTTATAATCATGGTTGTGCGAGTTATAATCATGGTCGCCCGTTGTTATAATTATAGTCGTGGATGTTAAAAACATGGTCTTGGGTGATATTATCATAGTCGTGGTTATTATATTCATGGTCGTGGTTGCTATAATCATAGTCGTGATTGTTATAATCATGGTTGGGTGATATAATCAAAGTTGTCGTTGTTAAAATCTAGGTCGTGGTTGTTATAATCATGGTCGAGGTTGTTACAATCATGGTCGAGGTTGTTATGATCAGAGTCGCGGTTCTTATGATCATAGTCGTGGTTGTTATAATCATGGGCGTGGTTGTTATAATCATGGTCGTGGTTGTTATAATCAGAGTCGCGGTTGTTATAATCATGGTTGGGTGATATAATCAGAGTCGTGGTTGTTATAATCATGGTTGTGGTTGTTATAATTATGGTCGTGGGTGATATAATCATAGTCGTGGTTGTTATAATCATGTTCGTGGTTGTTATAATCATGGTCGTGGTTGTCATAATCATAGTCGTTGTTGTTTTAGTCATGGTCGTGGGTGATATAATCAGAGTCGCGGTTGTTATAATCATGGTTGGGTGATATAATCAGCGTCGTGGTTGTTATAATCATGGTTGTGGTTATCATAATTATGGTCGTGGTTGTTATAATCATAGTCGTGGTTGTTATAATCATAGTCGTGGTTGTTATAATCCTGGTCGTGGGTGAAATAATCATAGTCGTGGTTGTTATAATCATGGTTGGGTGATATAATCAGAGTCGTGGTTGTTATAATCATGGTTGGGTGATATAATCAGAGTCGTGGTTGTTATAATCATGGTTGTGGTTGTTATAATTATGGTCGTGGGTGATATAATCATAGTCGTGGTTGTTATAATCATGTTCGTGGTTGCTATAATCATGGTCGTGGTTGCTATAATCATAGTCGTGATTGTTATAACCATGGTTGGGTGATTTAATCAAAGTCGTCGTTGTTAAAATCTAGGTCGTGGTTGTTATAATCATGGTCGTTGTTGTTATAATCATGGTCGTGGTTGTTATGATCATTGTCGTGGTTCTTATGATCATAGTCGTGATTGTTATAATCATGGGCGTGGTTGTTATGGTCGTGGTTGTTTTTATCATGGTCGTGGTTGTTATAATCATGGTTGTGATTGTTATGATCATGGTCAGGGTTGTTATAATCGTGGTCGTGGTTGTTATAATCATGGTTGGGTGATATAATCATAGTTGTTGTTGTTATAATCATAGTCGTGGTTGTTATAATCATGGTCGCTGTTGTTATAATTATAGTCGTGGTTGTTAAAAACATGGTCTTGGGAGATATTATCATAGTCGTGGTTATTATATTCATGGTCGTGGTTGTTATAATCATGGTCGTGGTTGTTTTAATGATAGTTGTGGTTGATATAATCATGGTTTTGTGATATAATCATAGTTGTTGTTGTTATAATCATAGTCGTGGTTGTTATAATCATGGTCGCGATTATTATAATCATGGTCGTGGTTGTTATAATAATGGTCGTGGCTGTTATAATCATATTCGTGGTTGCTAAATTATGGTCATGGTTGTTATATTCATGGTGCTGCTTGTTATAATCATAGTCGTGGTTGTTATAATAAGATCGTGGTTGTTATAATCATTGTCGTGGTAGTTATATTCATAGTCGTGGTTGATATATTTATGGTCATGGTTGTTATAATCATGGTCGCGGTTGTTGTAATCACGGTCGTGGTTGTTATAATCATGGTAGTGGTTCTTATAATTATGGTCGTGGTTGCTATAATCATGGTCGTGGTTGTTATAATCATATTCGTGGTCGTTATAATCATGGTCGTGGTTGATATAATCATAGTCATTGTTGTTATAATTATGGTCGTGGCTGTTAAAATTATGGTCGTGGTTGTTATATTCATGGTGCTGCTTGTTATAATCATAGTCGTGGTTGTTACAATAAGATCGTGGTTGTTATAATCATTGTCGTGGTTGTTGTAATCATAGTCGTGGTTGATATATTTATGGTCATGTTTGTTATAGTCATAGTCGTATTTGTTAAAGTCAGGTCGTGGTTGTTATAATCATGCTCGTGATTGTTATAATAATGTTCGTTGATGTTATAATCACGGTCGTGGTTGAAATAATCATAGTCGTGGCTGTTATAATCATGGTTGCATGATATAATCAAAGTCGTGGTTGTTATGATCTTGTTCGTGGTTGTTATAATCATGGTCGTTGTTGTTATAATCATGGTCGTGGTTGTTATGATCATAGTCGAGGTTCTTATGATCATGGCCGTGGTTGTTACAATCATGGTCGTGGTTGTTATAATCATGGTCGTGGTTGTTATAATTATAGTCGTGTTTGTTATAATCATGGTCGTGGTTGTTATAATCATAGTCGTGGTTATTATATTCATAATCGTGGTTGTTAAAATCATAGTGATGGTTGTTATAATCATGGTCGTGGTTGTTATAATCATGGGCCGTGGTTGTTATAATCATGGTCGTGGTTGTTATAATCGTTGTCGTGGTTGTTATAATCATAGTCGTGGTTGATATATTTATGGTCGTGGTTGTTATATTCATTTTCGTGGTTGTTATAATCAAGGTTGTGGTTGTTATAATCATAGCCGTGGTTGTTATAATCATGGTCGTGGTTGTTATAATCATGGTCGTGGTTGTTATAATCATGGTCGTGGGTGATATAATCATAGTCGTGTTTGTTATAATCATGGTCGTGGTTTTTATAATCATGGTCGTGGTTGCTATAATCCTAGTCATGGTTGTTATAATCATGGTTGGGTGATATGATCAAAGTCGTGGTTGTTAAAATCTTCGTCGTGGTTGTTATAATCATGGTCGTGGTGGTTATAATCATGGTCGTGGATGTTATGATCATTGTCGCGGTTCTTATGATCATAGTCGTGGTTGTTATAATCATGGGCGTAGTTGTTATAACAATGGTCGTGAATGTTATAATCATGGTCGTGGTTGTTATAATGATAGTCATGGTTGTTATAAACATGGTCTTGGGTGATATTATCATAGTCGTGGTTGTTATAATCATGGTGGCGGTTATTATAATCATGGTCGTGGTTGTTATAATCATGGTCTTGGCTGTTATAATCATATTTGTGGTTGTTATAATCATGGTCATTGTTGTTATAATCAAAGTCGTTGTTGCTATAATTATGGTCATGGTTTTTATAATTATGGTCGTGGTTGTTATATTCATGGTGATGCTTGATAAAATCATAGTCGTGGTTGTTATAATAAGGTCATGGTTGTTATAAACATGGTCGCAGTCTATATAATCACGGTCGTGGTTGTTATAATCATGGTTGTGATTGTTATAATTATGGTCGTGGTTGTTATAATCATGGTCGTGGTTGTTATAATCATACTCGTGGTTGTTATAATCATGGTCGTGGTTGTTATAATCATGGCCGTGGTTGTTAAAATCATGGTCGTGGTTGGTATAATCGTTGTCGTGGTTTTTATAATCATAATCGTGATTGTAATAATCATTGTCGTGGTTGTTATAATCATAGTCGTGGTTGTTATAATCATGGTCGTTGTTGTTATAATCATAATCGTGGTTATTACAATCATGGTCGTGGTTGTTATAATCATGGTCGTGGTTGTTATAATCATGGTCGTGGATGTTATAATCATAGTTGTGGTTATTATAATCATGATCGTGGTTGTTATAATCATAGTCGTGGTTTTTATAATCATAGTCGCGGTTGTTATAATCACAGTCGTGGTTGTTATATTCAGGGTAGTGCTTGTTATATTTATGGTCATGCTTGTAATAATCATAGTCGTATTTGCTATAATCTGGTCGTGCTTGTTATAATCATGCTCGTGGTTGTTATAATAATGTTCGTGGATGTTATAATCATGGTCGTGGTTGTTATAATCATGGTCTTGGTTGTTATAATCATGCTCGTGGTTGTTATAATAATGTTCGTGGTTGTTATAATGATGCTCGTGGTTGTTATATTCATAGTCGTGGTTACTATAATCATAGTCGTGATTGTTAAATTCATGGTCGTGCATGTTATATTTATGGTCATGCTTGTTAAAATCATAGTCGTATTTGTTACATTCAGGTCGTGGTTGTTATAATCATGCTCGTGGTTGTTATAATAATGTTCGTGTTTGTTAAAATCATGTCTGTGGTTGTTATAATCATGGTAGTGGTTGATATATTTGTGGTCGTGGTTGTTATAATCATGGTCGTGGCTGTTATAATCATGGTCGTGGTTGTTATAATCATGGTCGTGGTTGTTATAATTATGGTCGTGGTTGTTATAATCATAGTCGTGGTTCTTATATTCATGGTGATGCTTGTTATAATCATGGTCGTAATTGTTATAATCTTGGCCGTTGTTGTTATAATCATAGTCGTGGTTGTTATAATCATATTCGTGATTGTTATAATTATGGTCGTGGTTGTTATAATCATAGTCGTGGTTGTTATATTCATGGTGATGCTTGTTATAATCATGGTCGTGGTTGTTATAATCATAGTCGTGTTTGTTATAATCATGGTCGTGGTTGTTATAATCATGGTCATGGTTGTTATAATCATGGTCGTGGTTGTTATAATCATGGTCGTGGTTGTTATAATCATGGTCGTGGTTAATATAATCATGGTCGTGGTTGTTATATTTATGGGCATTTTTGTTATAATCACAGTCGTGGTTGTTATGATCATGGGCGTGGTTGTTATATTCATAGTGATGCTTGTTATAATCATATGCGTGGTTCTTATAATCATGGTCGTGGTTGTTCTAATCATAGTCGTAGTTGTTATAATTATGGTCGTGGTTGTTATTATTATGGTCTTGGTTGTTATATTCATGGTCGTGGTTCGTATAATTATAGACGTGGTTGTTATAATCAAGGTCGTGGTTGATATAATCATAGTCATGATTGTTATATTTATGGTCATGCTTGTTATAATCATTGTCGTTTTTGTTACAATCATGGTCGTGGTTGTTAAAATCATAGTCGTGGTTGTTATAATCATGGTCGTGGTTTTTATAATAATGGTCGTGGATGCTATAATCATGGTCGAGGTTGTTATAATCATGGTCGTGGTTGTTATAATCAAAGTCGTGGTTGTTATAATTATGGTCGTGGTTGTAATAATTATGGTTGTGGCTGTTATATTCATGGTCGTGGTTGTTATAATCATGGAAGTGTTTGTTATAATCATAGTCGTGATTGTTATAATCATTGTTGTGGTTGTTATAATCATAGTCGTGGTTGTTATAATTATGGTCGTGGTTGTTATAATCAGAGTAGTGGTTGTTATTATCATGGACGTGGTTGTTATAATCATGGCAGTGGTTGTTATAATCAAAGTCGAGATTGTTATAATCATAGTCGTTTTGCTATAATTATGGTTGTGGTTGTTATATTCATTGTGGTGCTTGATATAATCATAGTCGTGGTTGTTATAATCATAGTCGTGGTTGTTATAATCATAGTCGTGGTTGTTATAATCATAGTCGTGCTTGTCATAATCATAGTCGTGGTTGTTATAATCATAGTCGTGGTTGTTATAATCATAGTCGTGGTTGTTATAATTATGGTCGTGATTATTATAATTATGGTTGTGGCTGTTATATTCATGGTCGTGGTTGTTATAATCATGGAAGTGGTTGTTGTAATCATAATCGTGATTGTGATAATCATGGTTGTGGTTGTTATAATCATAGTCGTTGTTGTCATAATTATCGTCGTGGTTGTTATAATTATGGTCGTGGTTGTTATAATCATGGTCGTTTTTGTTATAATCTGAGTCGTTGTTGTTATAATTATGGTCGTGGTTGTTAAAATCATGGTCGTTTTTGTTATCATCTTAGTCGTGGTTGTTATAATCTTAGTCGTGGTTGATATATTCTTAATCGTGGTTGTTATAATATTGGTCATAATTGTTATAATCATGGTCGTGGTTGTTATAATCATGGCCGTGGTTATTATAATCATGGTTGTGGTTGTTAAAATCATGGTCGTTGTTGTTATAATCATAGTCGTGGTTGTTATAATCATAGGCGTGGTTGTTATAATCATCGTCGTGGATGTTATAACACTAGTCGTGGTTGCTATAATCATATTCGTGGTTGTTATAATCATGGTCGTGGTTGTTATGATCATGGTCGTGGTTGTTATAATCATATTCGTTGTTGTTATAATCATGGTCGTGGTTGTTATAATCATAGTCGTTGTTGTCATAATTATGGTCGTGGTTGTTATAATTATGGTCGTGGTTGTTATAATCATGGTCGTTTTTGTTATAATCATAGTCGTTGTTGTTATAATTATGGTCGTGGTTGTTAAAATCATGGTCGTTTTTGTTATCGTCTTAGTTGTGGTTGTTATAATCATGGCCGTGGTTGTTATAATCATGGTTGTGGTTGTTATAATCATGGACGTTGTTGTTTTAATCAGGGTCGTGGTTGTTATATTCATGGTGGTGCTTGTTATAATCATAGTCGTGCTTGTTATAATCATAGTCGTAGTTGTTATAATCATGGTCGTGATTGTTATAATCATGGTCGTGGTTGTAATATTCATGCTTATACTTGTTATAATCATAGTCGTGGTTGTTATAATCAGGTCGTGGTTGTTATAATCATGCTCGTGATTGTTATAGTAATGGTCGTGGATGTTATAATCATGGTCGTGGTTGTTTTAATCATGGTCGTCGCTGTTATAATCATGGTTGTGGTTGTTATAATCATAGTCGTGGTTGTAATAATCATGGTCGTGGCTGTTATAATAATGGTCGTGGTTGTTATAATCATGGTCGTGGTTGTTATAATCATGGTCGTGGTTGTTATAATCATGGTCGTGGTTGTTATAATCATGGTCGTGGTTGTTATAATCATGGTCGTGGTTGTTATAATCAGCGTCGTGGTTGTTATAATCATAGTCGTGGTTGTAATAATCATGGTCGTGGTTGTTATAATCATGGTCGAGGTTGTTATAATCAGGGTCATGGTTGTTATAATCATTGCCGTGGTAGTTATAATTGTGGGCGTGGTTGTTATAATCGTTGTCGTGGATGTTATGATCATAGTCGTGGTTGTTATAATCATGGTCGTGGTTGTTATAATCATATTCGTGATTGTTATAATCATGGTCGTGGTTGTTATAATCATAGTCGTGGTTGTTATATTCAAGGTGATGCTTGTTATAATCATGGTCGTTTTTGTTATAATCATAGTCGTGGTTGTTATAATCATGGTCGTGGTTGTTATAATCATGGTCGTGGTTGTTATAATCATGGTCGTGGTTGTTATAATCAGGGTCGTCGTTGTTATAATCATAGTCGTGGTTAATATAATCATGGTCGTGGTTGTTATATTTATGGGCATGCTTGTTATAATCATGGTCGTGGTTGTTATAATCATGGTCGTGGTTGTTATAATCATGGTCGAGGATGTTATAATCATGGTCGTGGTTGTTATAATCATGGTCGTGGTTGTTATAATCATGGTCGTGGTTGTTATAATCATGGTCGTGGTTGCTATAATCACGGTCGTCGTTGTTATAATCATAGTCGTGGTTAATATAATCATGGTCGTGGTTGTTATATTTATGGGCATGCTTGTTATACTCATGGTCGTGGTTGTTATAATCATGGTCGTGGTTGTTATAATCATGGTCGTGGTTGTTATAATTATGGTCGTGGTTGTTATAATCAGCGTCGTGGTTGTTATAATCATGGTCGTGGTTGTTATAATCATGGTCGTGGTTGTTATAATCATGGTCGAGGTTATTATAATCAGGGTCATGGTTGCTATAATCATTGCCGTGGTAGTTATAATTGTGGGCGTGGTTGTTATAATCATTGTCGTGGATGTTATAATCATAGTCGTGGTTGTTATAATCATGGTCGTGGTTGTTATAATCATATTCGTGATTGTTATAATCATGGTCGTGGTTGTTATAATCATAGTCGTGGTTGTTATATTCATGGTGATGCTTGTTATAATCATGGTCGTTTTTGTTATAATCATAGTCGTGGTTGTTATAATCATGGTCGTGGTTGTTATAATCATGGTCGTGGTTGTTATAATCATGGTCGTGGTTGTTATAATCAGGGTCGTCGTTGTTATAATCATAGTCGTGGTTAATATAATCATGGTCGTGGTTGTTATTTATGGGCATGCTTGTTATAATCATGGTCGTGGTTGCTATTATCATGGTCGTGGTTGTTATAATCATGGTCGAGGTTGTTATAATCAGGGTCATGGTTGTTATAATCATTGCCGTGGTAGTTATAATTGTGGGAGTGGTTGTCATAATCGTTGTCGTGGATGTTATAATCATAGTCGTGATTGTTATAATCATGGTCGTGGTTGTTATAATCATGGTCGTGGTTGTTATAATCATGGTCGTGGTTGTTATAATCAGGGTCGTCGTTGTTATAATCATAGTCGTGGTTAATATAATCATGGTCGTGGTTGTTATATTTATGGGCACGCTTGCTATAATCACAGTCGTCGTTGTTATGATCATGGGCGTGGTTGTTATATTCATGGTGATGCTTGTTATAATCATATTCGTCGTTGTTATAATCATGGTCGTGGTTGTTATAATCATAGTCGTGGTTGTTATAATTATGGTCGTGGTTGTTATAATTATGGTCTTGGTTGTTATATTCATGGTCGTGGTTCTTATAATCATAGACGTGGTTGTTATAATCAGGGTCGTGGTTGATATAATCATAGTCATGGTTGTTATAATTATGGTCGTGGTTGTAATAATCATAGTCATGATTGTTATATTTATAGTCATGCTTGTTATAATCATAATCGTTGTTGTTATAATCATGGTCGTGGTTGTTATAATCATAGTCGTGGTTGTTATAATCATGGTCGTGGTTGTTATAATCAAGGTCGTGGTTGTTATAATCATGGTTGTGGTTGTTATAATCATAGTCGTGGTTGTTATAATTATGGTCGTGGTTGTTATCATTATGGTTGTGGCTGCTATATTCATGGTCGTGGTTGTTATAATCATGGAAGTCGTTGTTATAATCATAATCGTGATTGTTATAATCATGGACGTGGTTGTTATAATCATGGAAGTGGTTGTTATAATCATAATCGTGATTGTTATAATCATGGTCGTGGTTGTTATAATCATGGAAGTGGTTGTTATAATCATAGTCGTGATTGTTATAGTCATTGTTGTGGTTGTTATAATCATAGTCGTGGTTGTTATAATCATGGTCGTGGTTGTTATAATCATGGTCGTGGTTGTTAAAATCATAGTCGTGGTTGTTAAAATCATGGTCGTGGTTGTTATAATCATGGCAGTGGTTGTTATAATCATAGTCGTGATTGTTATAATCATCGTCGTTTTTGTTTTAATTATGGTTGTGGTTGTTATATTCATTGTGGTGCTTGATATAATCATAGTCGTGATTGTTATAATCATAGACGTGGTTGTTATAATCATGGTCGTGGTTGCTATAATCATGGCCGTGGTTGTTATAATCATGGTTGTGGTTGTTATAATCATGGTCGTTGTTGTTATAATCATGGTCGTGGTTGTTATAATCATGGAAGTGGTTGTTATAATCATAGTCGTTTTTGTTATAATCATGGTTGTGGTTGTTATATTCTTTTTGGTGCTTGTTATAATCATAGTCGTGGTTGTTATAATCATAGTCGTGGTTGTTATAATCATAGTCGTGGTTGTTATAATCATAGTCGTGGTTGTTAAAATCATAGTCGTGGTTGTTATAATTATGGTCGTGATTGTTGTAATTATGGTTGTGGCTGTTATATTCATGGTCGTGGTTGTTATAATCATGGAAGTGGTTGTTGTAATCATAGTCGTGATTGTTATAATCATGGTTGTGGTTGTTATATTCTTTTTGGTGCTTGTTATAATCATAGTCGTGGTTGTTATAATCATAGGCGTGGTTGTTATAATCATAGTCGTGGATGTTATAATCCTAGTCGTGGTTGCTATAATCATAGTCGTGGTTGTTATAATCATGGTCCTGGTTGTTATGATCATGGTCGTGGTTGTTTTAATCAAATTCGTTGTGGTTATAATCATGGTCGTGGTTGTTATAATCATAGTCGTTGTTGCTATAATTATCGTCGTGGTTGTTATAATTATGGTCGTGGTTGTTATAATCATGGTCGTTTTTGATATAATCTTAGTCGTTGTTGTTATAATTATGGTCGTGGTTGTTAAAATCATGGTCGTTTTTGTTATCATCTTAGTCGTGGTTGTTATAATCTTAGTCGTGGTTCATATATTCTTAATCGTGGTTGTTAAAATAATGGGCGTAATTGTTATAATCATGGCCGTGGTTGATATAATCATGGCCGTGGTTGTTATAATCATGGTTGTGGTTGTTATAATCATGGTCGTTGCCGTTATAATCACGGTCATGGTATTTATATTCATGGTGGTGCTTGTTATAATCATAGTCGTGCTTGTTATAATCATAGTTGTGGTTGTTATAATCATAGTCGTGGTTGATATATTTATGGTAGTGGTTGTTATATTCATTTTCGTGGTTCTTATATTCATGGTCGTGGTTGTTATAATCATGGTCGAGGTTGTTATAATCAGGGTCATGGTTGTTATAATCATAGTCGTGGTTATTATAATCATGGTCGTGGTTGTTATAATCATGGTCGTGGTTGTTATAATCATGGTCGTGGTTGTTATAATCATGGTCGTGGTTGTTATAATCATGGTCGAGGTTGTTATAATCAGTTTCGTGATTGTTATAATCATGGTCGTGGATGCTATAATCACAGGCGTGGTTGTTATAATCATGGTCGTGGTTGTTATAATCATTTTCGTGGTTGTTATAATCATGGTCGTGGTTGTTATAATCATCGTCGTGGTTGTTATATTCATGGTCGTGGTTGTTATAATCATAGTCGTGGTTGTTATAATCGTTGTCGTGGTTGTTATAATCATAGTCGTGATTGTTATAATCATTGTCGTGGTTGTTATAATCATAGTCGTGGTTGATATATTTATGGTCGTGGTTGATATATTCATGGTCGTGGTTGTTATATTCATGGTCGTGGTTGTTATAATCATCGTCGTGGTTGTTATAATCATGGTCGTGGTTGTTATAATCATAGTCGTGGTTATTACAATCATGGTCGTGGTTGTTATAATCATGGTCGTGGTTGTTATAATCATAGTCGTGGTTGTTATAATCATAGTCGTGGTTGTTATAATCATAGTCGTAGTTGTTATATTCAGGGTTGTGCATGTTATATCATGGTCATGCTTGTAATAATCATAGTCGTATTTGCTATAATCTGGTCGTGCTTGCTATAATCATGATCGTGGTTGTTATAATAATGTTCGTGGTTGTTATAATCATGCTCGTGGTTGTTATATTCATAGTCGTGGTTGCTATAATCATAGTCGTGATTGTTAAATTCATGGTCGTGCATGTTATATTTATGGTCATGCTTGTTAAAATCATAGTCGTATTTGGTACAATCAGGTCGTGGTTGTTTCATCATGCTTGTGGTTGTTATAATAATGTTCGTGTTTGTTATAATCATGGCTGTGGTTGTTATAATCATGGTAGTGGTTGATATATTTGTGGTCGTGGTTGTTATAATCATGGTCGTGGCTGTTATAATCATGGTCGTGGTTGTTATAATCATGGTCGAGGTTGTTATAATCATGGTCATGGTTGTTATAATCATGGTCGTGGTTGTTATAATCATGGTCGTGGTTGTTATAATCATGGTCGTGGTTGTTATAATCATAGTCGTGGTTGTTATAATCATTGTCGTGGTTGTTATAATCATAGTCGTGGATGATATATTTATGGTCGTGGTTGTTATAATCAGGGTCTTGGTTGTTATAATTATGGTCGTGGTTGTTATAATCATGGTCATGGTTGTTATAATCATGGTCTTGGTTGTTATAATCATAGTCGTGGTTGTTTAATAATGTTCGTGGATGTTATAATCATGGTCGTGGTTGTTATAATCAGGGTCATGGTTGTTATAATCATAGTCGTATTTTTCATAATCCGGTCGTGGTTGCTATATTCATGCTCGTGGTTGTTTAATAATTTTCGTGGATTTAATAATCATGGTCGTGGTTGTTATAATCGTATTCGTGGTTGTTATAATCATGGTCGTGGTTGTTATAATCATGGCCGTGGTTGTTATAATCATGGTCGTGGTTGTTATAATCATGTTCGTGGATGTTATAATCATGGTCGTGGTTGTTATAATCATGGTCATGGTTGTTATAATCATAGTCGTGGTTGTTATAATCGTTGTCATGGTTGTTATAATCATTGTCGTGGTTGTTATAATCATGGTCGTGGTTGTTATAATCATGGTCGTGGGTGATATAATCAGTCGTGGTTGTTATAATCATGGTCGTGGTTGTTATAATCATGGTCGTGGTTGTTATAATCATAGTCGTGGTTGTTATAATCATGGTCGTGGTGTTATAATCATAGTCGTGGTTGTTATAATCATGGTCGTGGTTGTTATAATCATGGTCGTGGTTGTTATAATCATGGTCGTGGTTGTTATAATCATAGTCGTGGTTGTTATAATCATAGACGTGGTTGTTATAATCATGGTCGTGGTTGTTATAAGAGTCGTGGTTGTTATAATCATGGTCGCGAGTGTATAATCAGAGTCGTGGTTGTTATAATCATGGTCGTGGTTGTTATAATCATGGTCGTGGTTGTTATAATCATAGTCGTGGTTGTTATAATCATGGTCGTGGTTGTTATAATCATGGTCGTGGTTGTTATAATCATAGTCGTGGTTGTTATAATCATGGTCGTGGTTGTTATAATCATGGTCGTGGTTGTTATAATCATGGTCGTGGTTGTTATAATCATGGTCGTGGTTGTTATAATCATAGTCGTGGTTGTTATAATCATGGTCGTGGTGTTATAATCATAGTCGTGGTTGTTATAATCATGGTCGTGGTTGTTATAATCATTGTCGTGGTTGTTATAATCATAGTCGTGGTTGTTATAATCATGGTCGTGGTGTTATAATCATATTCGTGGTTGTTATAATCATAGTCGTGGTTGTTATAATCATGGTCGTGGTTGTTATAATCATGGTCGTGGTTGTTATAATCATGGTCGTGGTTGTTATAATCATAGTCGTGGTTGTTATAATCATGGTCGTGGTTGTTATAATCATAGTCGTGGTTGTTATAATCATGGTCGTGGTTGTTATAATCATGGTCGTGGTTGTTATAATCATGGTCGTGGTTGTTATAATCATAGTCGTGGTTGTTATAATCATGGTCGTGGTTGTTATAATCATGGTCGTGGTTGTTATAATCATGGTCGTGGTTGTTATAATCATGGTCGTGGTTGTTATAATCATGGTCGTGGTTGTTATAATCATAGTCGTGGTTGTTATAATCATGGTCGTGGTTGTTATAATCATAGTCGTGGTTGTTATAATCATGGTCGTGGTTGTTATAATCATGGTCGTGTTGTTATAGTTAGTCGTGTTGATAATCATGGTCGTGGTTGTTATAATCATGCTCGTGGTTGTTATAATCATGGTCGTGGTTGTTATAATCATGGTCGTGGTTGTTATAATCATGAGTCGTGGTTGTTATAATCATGGTGCTGTATAATCAAGTCGTGGTTGTTATAATCATGGTCGTGGTTGTTATAATCATGGTCGTGGTTGTTATAATCATGGTCGTGGTTGTTATAATCATAGTCGTGGTTGTTATAATCATGGTCGTGGTTGTTATAATCATGGTCGTGGTTGTTATAATCATGGTCGTGGTTGTTATAATCATAGTCGTGGTTGTTATAATCATAGTCGTGGTTGTTATAATCATGGTCGTGGTTGTTATAATCATGGTCGTGGTTGTTATAATCATAGTCGTGGTTGTTATAATCATGGTCGTGGTTGTTATAATCATGGTCGTGGTTGTTATAATCATAGTCGTGGTTGTTATAATCATAGTCGTGGTTGTTATAATCATGGTCGTGGTTGTTATAATCATGGTCGTGGTTGTTATAATCATGGTCGTGGTTGTTATAATCATGGTCGTGGTTGTTATAATCATAGTCGTGGTTGTTATAATCATGGTCGTGGTTGTTATAATCATAGTCGTGGTTGTTATAATCATGGTCGTGGTTGTTATAATCATGGTCGTGGTTGTTATAATCATGGTCGTGGTTGTTATAATCATGGTCGTGGTTGTTATAATCATGGTCGTGGTTGTTATAATCATAGTCGTGGTTGTTATAATCATGGTCGTGGTTGTTATAATCATGGTCGTGGTTGTTATAATCATGGTCGTGGTTGTTATAATCATGGTCGTGGTTGTTATAATCATGGTCGTGGTTGTTATAATCATGGTCGTGGTTGTTATAATCATGTCGTGGTTGTTATAATCATGGTCGTGGTTGTTATAATCATGGTCGTGGTTGTTATAATCATAGTCGTGGTTGTTATAATCATGGTCGTGGTTGTTATAATCATGGTCGTGGTTGTTATAATCATGGTCGTGGTTGTTATAATCATAGTCGTGGTTGTTATAATCATGGTCGTGGTTGTTATAATCATGGTCGTGGTTGTTATAATCATGGTCGTGGTTGTTATAATCATAGTCGTGGTTGTTATAATCATAGTCGTGGTTGTTATAATCATGGTCGTGGTTGTTATAATCATGGTCGTGGTTGTTATAATCATAGTCGTGGTTGTTATAATCATGGTCGTGGTTGTTATAATCATGCTCGTGGTTGTTATAATCATGGTCGTGGTTGTTATAATCATGCTCGTGGTTGTTATAATCATGGTCGTGGTTGTTATAATCATGGTCGTGGTTGTTATAATCATGGTCGTGGTTGTTATAATCATGGTCGTGGTTGTTATAATCATGGTCGTGGTTGTTATAATCATAGTCGTGGTTGTTATAATCATAGTCGTGGTTGTTATAATCATGGTCGTGGTTGTTATAATCATGGTCGTGGTTGTTATAATCATGGTCGTGGTTGTTATAATCATGTCGTGGTTGTTATAATCATAGTCGTGGTTGTTATAATCATGGTCGTGGTTGTTATAATCATAGTCGTGGTTGTTATAATCATGGTCGTGGTTGTTATAATCATGGTCGTGGTTGTTATAATCATGGTCGTGGTTGTTATAATCATGGTCGTGGTTGTTATAATCATGGTCGTGGTTGTTATAATCATAGGCGTGGTTGTTATAATCATGGTCGTGGTTGTTATAATCATAGTCGTGGTTGTTATAATCATGGTCGTGGTTGTTATAATCATGTCGTGGTTGTTATAATCATGGTCGTGGTTGTTATAATCATAGTCGTGGTTGTTATAATCATGGTCGTGGTTGTTATAATCATGGTCGTGGTTGTTATAATCATAGTCGTGGTTGTTATAATCATAGTCGTGGTTGTTATAATCATAGTCGTGGTTGTTATAATCATGGTCGTGGTTGTTATAATCATGGTCGTGGTTGTTATAATCATGTCGTGGTTGTTATAATCATGGTCGTGGTTGTTATAATCATGGTCGTGGTTGTTATAATCACTGTCGTGGTTGTTATAATCATGGTCGTGGTTGTTATAATCATGGTCGTGGTTGTTATAATCATGGTCGTGGTTGTTATAATCATGGTCGTGGTTGTTATAATCATGGTCGTGGTTGTTATAATCATGGTCGTGGTTGTTATAATCATGGTCGTGGTTGTTATAATCATGGTCGTGGTTGTTATAATCATAGTCGTGGTTGTTATAATCATGCTCGTGGTTGTTATAATCATGGTCGTGGTTGTTATAATCATAGTCGTGGTTGTTATAATCATGCTCGTGGTTGTTATAATCATAGTCGTGGTTGTTATAATCATGGTCGTGGTTGTTATAATCATGATCGTGGTTGTTATAATCATGGTCGTGGTTGTTATAATCATGGTCGTGGTTGTTATAATCATGGTCGTGGTTGTTATAATCATAGTCGTGGTTGTTATAATCATAGTCGTGGTTGTTATAATCATGGTCGTGGTTGTTATAATCATAGTCGTGGTTGTTATAATCATGGTCGTGGTTGTTATAATCATGGTCGTGGTTGTTATAATCATAGTCGTGGTTGTTATAATCATGGTCGTGGTTGTTATAATCATGGTCGTGGTTGTTATAATCATGGTCGTGGTTGTTATAATCATGGTCGTGGTTGTTATAATCATGGTCGTGGTTGTTATAATCATAGTCGTGGTTATTATAATCATGGTCGTGGTTGTTATAATCATGGTCGTGGTTGTTATAATCATAGTCGTGGTTGTTATAATCATGGTCGTGGTTGTTATAATCATAGTCGTGGTTGTTATAATCATGGTCGTGGTTGTTATAATCATGGTCGTGGTTGTTATAATCATGGTCGTGGTTGTTATAATCATAGTCGTGGTTGTTATAATCATGGTCGTGGTTGTTATAATCATAGTCGTGGTTGTTATAATCATAGTCGTGGTTGTTATAATCATGGTCGTGGTTGTTATAATCATGGTCGTGGTTGTTATAATCATGGTCGTGGTTGTTATAATCATAGTCGTGGTTGTTATAATCATGGTCGTGGTTGTTATAATCATGGTCGTGGTTGTTATAATCATAGTCGTGGTTGTTATAATCATGGTCGTGGTTGTTATAATCATGGTCGTGGTTGTTATAATCATGGTCGTGGTTGTTATAATCATGGTCGTGGTTGTTATAATCATGGTCGTGGTTGTTATAATCATAGTCGTGGTTGTTATAATCATGGTCGTGGTTGTTATAATCATGGTCGTGGTTGTTATAATCATAGTCGTGGTTGTTATAATCATGGTCGTGGTTGTTATAATCATAGTCGTGGTTGTTATAATCATGGTCGTGGTTGTTATAATCATGGTCGTGGTTGTTATAATCATGGTCGTGGTTGTTATAATCATAGTCGTGGTTGTTATAATCATGGTCGTGGTTGTTATAATCATAGTCGTGGTTGTTATAATCATAGTCGTGGTTGTTATAATCATGGTCGTGGTTGTTATAATCATGGTCGTGGTTGTTATAATCATGGTCGTGGTTGTTATAATCATGGTCGTGGTTGTTATAATCATGGTCGTGGTTGTTATAATCATGGTCGTGGTTGTTATAATCATGGTCGTGGTTGTTATAATCATGGTCGTGGTTGTTATAATCATGGTCGTGGTTGTTATAATCATAGTCGTGGTTGTTATAATCATGGTCGTGGTTGTTATAATCATAGTCGTGGTTGTTATAATCATGCTCGTGGTTGTTATAATCATGGTCGTGGTTGTTATAATCATAGTCGTGGTTGTTATAATCATGGTCGTGGTTGTTATAATCATAGTCGTGGTTGTTATAATCATGGTCGTGGTTGTTATAATCATAGTCGTGGTTGTTATAATCATGGTCGTGGTTGTTATAATCATGGTCGTGGTTGTTATAATCATGGCCGTGGTTGTTATAATCATAGTCGTGGTTGTTATAATCATAGTCGTGGTTGTTATAATCATGGTCGTGGTTGTTATAATCATAGTCGTGGTTGTTATAATCATGGTCGTGGTTGTTATAATCATGGTCGTGGTTGTTATAATCATAGTCGTGGTTGTTATAATCATGGTCGTGGTTGTTATAATCATGGTCGTGGTTGTTATAATCATGGTCGTGGTTGTTATAATCATGGTCGTGGTTGTTATAATCAGGTCGTGTTGTTATAATCATAGTCGTGGTTGTTATAATCATGGTCGTGGTTGTTATAATCATGGTCGTGGTTGTTATAATCATAGTCGTGGTTGTTATAATCATGGTCGTGGTTGTTATAATCATAGTCGTGGTTGTTATAATCATGGTCGTGGTTGTTATAATCATGGTCGTGGTTGTTATAATCATGGTCGTGGTTGTTATAATCATAGTCGTGGTTGTTATAATCATGGTCGTGGTTGTTATAATCATAGTCGTGGTTGTTATAATCATGGTCGTGGTTGTTATAATCATAGTCGTGGTTGTTATAATCATGGTCGTGGTTGTTATAATCATGTCGTGGTTGTTATAATCATGGTCGTGGTTGTTATAATCATGGTCGTGGTTGTTATAATCATGGTCGTGGTTGTTATAATCATGTCGTGGTTGTTATAATCATAGTCGTGGTTGTTATAATCATGGTCGTGGTTGTTATAATCATGGTCGTGGTTGTTATAATCATAGTCGTGGTTGTTATAATCATGGTCGTGGTTGTTATAATCATGGTCGTGGTTGTTATAATCATGGTCGTGGTTGTTATAATCATAGTCGTGGTTGTTATAATCATGGTCGTGGTTGTTATAATCATAGTCGTGGTTGTTATAATCATAGTCGTGGTTGTTATAATCATAGTCGTGGTTGTTATAATCAGGTCGTGCTGTTATATCATGGTCGTGGTTGTATAATCATAGTCGTGTTGTTATAATCATGGTCGTGGTTGTTATAATCATGCTCGTGGTTGTTATAATCATGGTCGTGGTTGTTATAATCATGGTCGTGGTTGTTATAATCATAGTCGTGGTTGTTATAATCATGGTCGTGGTTGTTATAATCATGGTCGTGGTTGTTATAATCATGGTCGTGGTTGTTATAATCATGGTCGTGGTTGTTATAATCATGGTCGTGGTTGTTATAATCATGTCGTGGTTGTTATAATCATGGTCGTGGTTGTTATTATCATGGTCGTGGTTGTAATAATCATGTCGTGGTTGTTATAATCATGGTCGTGGTTGTTATAATCATGGTCGTGGTTGTTATAATCATGGTCGTGGTTGTTATAATCATGGTCGTGGTTGTTATAATCATGGTCGTGGTTGTTATAATCATGGTCGTGGTTGTTATAATCATGTCGTGGTTGTTATAATCATGGTCGTGGTTGTTATAATCATGGTCGTGGTTGTAATAATCTGTCGTGGTTGTTATAATCATGGTCGTGGTTGTTATAATCATGGTCGTGGTTGTTATAATCATGGTCGTGGTTGTTATAATCATGGTCGTGGTTGTTATAATCATGGTCGTGGTTGTTATAATCATGTCGTGGTTGTTATAATCATGGTCGTGGTTGTTATAATCATGGTCGTGGTTGTTATAATCATGGTCGTGGTTGTTATAATCATGCTCGTGGTTGTTATAATCATGGTCGTGGTTGTTATAATCATGGTCGTGGTTGTTATAATCATGGTCGTGGTTGTTATAATCATGGTCGTGGTTGTTATAATCATGGTCGTGGTTGTTATAATCATAGTCGTGGTTGTTATAATCATGGTCGTGGTTGTTATAATCATGGTCGTGGTTGTTATAATCATGTCGTGGTTGTTATAATCATGGTCGTGGTTGTTATAATCATAGTCGTGGTTGTTATAATCATGGTCGTGGTTGTTATAATCATGGTCGTGGTTGTTATAATCATGGTCGTGGTTGTTATAATCATGGTCGTGGTTGTTATAATCATGGTCGTGGTTGTTATAATCATGCTCGTGGTTGTTATAATCATGGTCGTGGTTGTTATAATCATGGTCGTGGTTGTTATAATCATGGTCGTGGTTGTTATAATCATAGTCGTGGTTGTTATAATCATGGTCGTGGTTGTTATAATCATGCTCGTGGTTGTTATAATCATGGTCGTGGTTGTTATAATCATGTCGTGGTTGTTATAATCATGGTCGTGGTTGTTATAATCATAGTCGTGGTTGTTATAATCATGGTCGTGGTTGTTATAATCATGGTCGTGGTTGTTATAATCATGGTCGTGGTTGTTATAATCATGGTCGTGGTTGTTATAATCATAGTCGTGGTTGTTATAATCATGGTCGTGGTTGTTATAATCATGGTCGTGGTTGTTATAATCATGGTCGTGGTTGTTATAATCATGTCGTGGTTGTTATAATCATGGTCGTGGTTGTTATAATCATAGTCGTGGTTGTTATAATCATGGTCGTGGTTGTTATAATCATAGTCGTGGTTGTTATAATCATGGTCGTGGTTGTTATAATCATGGTCGTGGTTGTTATAATCAGAGTCGTGGTTGTTATAATCATGGTCGTGGTTGTTATAATCATGGTCGTGGTTGTTATAATCATGGTCGTGGTTGTTATAATCATGGTCGTGGTTGTTATAATCATGGTCGTGGTTGTTATAATCATGTCGTGGTTGTTATAATCATGGTCGTGGTTGTTATAATCATGGTCGTGGTTGTTATAATCATGGTCGTGGTTGTTATAATCATGGTCGTGGTTGTTATAATCATGGTCGTGGTTGTTATAATCATGGTCGTGGTTGTTATAATCATGGTCGTGGTTGTTATAATCATGGTCGTGGTTGTTATAATCATGGTCGTGGTTGTTATAATCATGGTCGTGGTTGTTATAATCATAGTCGTGGTTGTTATAATCATGGTCGTGGTTGTTATAATCATGCTCGTGGTTGTTATAATCATGGTCGTGGTTGTTATCATGTCTGTGGTTGTTATAATCATGGTCGTGGTTGTTATAATCATGGTCGTGGTTGTTATAATCATGGTCGTGGTTGTTATAATCATAGTCGTGGTTGTTATAATCATGGTCGTGGTTGTTATAATCATGGTCGTGGTTGTTATAATCATGGTCGTGGTTGTTATAATCATGGTCGTGGTTGTTATAATCATAGTCGTGGTTGTTATAATCATGGTCGTGGTTGTTATAATCATGGTCGTGGTTGTTATAATCATGGTCGTGGTTGTTATAATCATGGTCGTGGTTGTTATAATCATGGTCGTGGTTGTTATAATCATGCTCGTGGTTGTTATAATCATGGTCGTGGTTGTTATAATCATGGTCGTGGTTGTTATAATCATGGTCGTGGTTGTTATAATCATAGTCGTGGTTGTTATAATCATGGTCGTGGTTGTTATAATCATGCTCGTGGTTGTTATAATCATGGTCGTGGTTGTTATAATCATAGTCGTGGTTGTTATAATCATGGTCGTGGTTGTTATAATCATGGTCGTGGTTGTTATAATCATGGTCGTGGTTGTTATAATCATGGTCGTGGTTGTTATAATCATGGTCGTGGTTGTTATAATCATGCTCGTGGTTGTTATAATCATGGTCGTGGTTGTTATAATCATGGTCGTGGTTGTTATAATCATGGTCGTGGTTGTTATAATCATAGTCGTGGTTGTTATAATCATGGTCGTGGTTGTTATAATCATGGTCGTGGTTGTTATAATCATGTCGTGGTTGTTATAATCATGGTCGTGGTTGTTATAATCATGGTCGTGGTTGTTATAATCATAGTCGTGGTTGTTATAATCATGGTCGTGGTTGTTATAATCATGGTCGTGGTTGTTATAATCATGGTCGTGGTTGTTATAATCATGGTCGTGGTTGTTATAATCATGGTCGTGGTTGTTATAATCATGGTCGTGGTTGTTATAATCATGGTCGTGGTTGTTATAATCATAGTCGTGGTTGTTATAATCATGGTCGTGGTTGTTATAATCATGGTCGTGGTTGTTATAATCATGGTCGTGGTTGTTATAATCATGGTCGTGGTTGTTATAATCATGGTCGTGGTTGTTATAATCATGGTCGTGGTTGTTATAATCATGGTCGTGGTTGTTATAATCATGGTCGTGGTTGTTATAATCATGCTCGTGGTTGTTATAATCATGGTCGTGGTTGTTATAATCATGGTCGTGGTTGTTATAATCATGTCGTGGTTGTTATAATCATGGTCGTGGTTGTTATAATCATGGTCGTGGTTGTTATAATCATGGTCGTGGTTGTTATAATCATGGTCGTGGTTGTTATAATCATGGTCGTGGTTGTTATAATCATGGTCGTGGTTGTTATAATCATGGTCGTGGTTGTTATAATCATGGTCGTGGTTGTTATAATCATGGTCGTGGTTGTTATAATCATGGTCGTGGTTGTTATAATCATGGTCGTGGTTGTTATAATCATGGTCGTGGTTGTTATAATCATGGTCGTGGTTGTTATAATCATGGTCGTGGTTGTTATAATCATGGTCGTGGTTGTTATAATCATGGTCGTGGTTGTTATAATCATGGTCGTGGTTGTTATAATCATGGTCGTGGTTGTTATAATCATGGTCGTGGTTGTTATAATCATGGTCGTGGTTGTTATAATCATGGTCGTGGTTGTTATAATCATGGTCGTGGTTGTTATAATCATGGTCGTGGTTGTTATAATCATGGTCGTGGTTGTTATAATCATAGTCGTGGTTGTTATAATCATGGTCGTGGTTGTTATAATCATGGTCGTGGTTGTTATAATAATTGTCGTGGTTGTTATAATCATGGTCGTGGTTGTTATAATCATAGTCGTGGTTGTTATAATCATGGTCGTGGTTGTTATAATCATGGTCGTGGTTGTTATAATCATGGTCGTGGTTGTTATAATCATGGTCGTGGTTGTTATAATCATGGTCGTGGTTGTTATAATCACTGTCGTGGTTGTTATAATCATGGTCGTGGTGTTATAATCATGGTCGTGGTTGTTATAATCATGGTCGTGGTTGTTATAATCATGGTCGTGGTTGTTATAATCATGGTCGTGGTTGTTATAATCATGCTCGTGGTTGTTATAATCATGGTCGTGGTTGTTATAATCATGTCGTGGTTGTTATAATCATGGTCGTGGTTGTATAATCATGGTCGTGGTTGTTATAATCATGGTCGTGGTTGTTATAATCATAGTCGTGGTTGTTATAATCATGCTCGTGGTTGTTATAATCATGGTCGTGGTTGTTATAATCATGTCGTGGTTGTTATAATCATGGTCGTGGTTGTTATAATCATGGTCGTGGTTGTTATAATCATAGTCGTGGTTGTTATAATCATGGTCGTGGTTGTTATAATCATGGTCGTGGTTGTTATAATCATGGTCGTGGTTGTTATAATCATGGTCGTGGTTGTTATAATCATGGTCGTGGTTGTTATAATCATGGTCGTGGTTGTTATAATCATGTCGTGGTTGTTATAATCATGGTCGTGGTTGTTATAATCATGGTCGTGGTTGTTATAATCATGGTCGTGGTTGTTAAATCATGGTCGTGGTTGTTATAATCATGCTCGTGGTTGTTATAATCATGGTCGTGGTTGTTATAATCATGTCGTGGTTGTTATAATCATGGTCGTGGTTGTTATAATCATGGTCGTGGTTGTTATAATCATGGTCGTGGTTGTTATAATCATAGTCGTGGTTGTTATAATCATGGTCGTGGTTGTTATAATCATGGTCGTGGTTGTTATAATCAATGTCGTGGTTGTTATAATCATGGTCGTGGTTGTTATAATCATAGTCGTGGTTGTTATAATCATGGTCGTGGTTGTTATAATCATGGTCGTGGTTGTTATAATCATGGTCGTGGTTGTTATAATCATGGTCGTGGTTGTTATAATCATGGTCGTGGTTGTTATAATCATGCTCGTGGTTGTTATAATCATGTCGTGGTTGTTATAATCATGGTCGTGGTTGTTATAATCATGGTCGTGGTTGTTATAATCATGGTCGTGGTTGTTATAATCATGGTCGTGGTTGTTATAATCATGCTCGTGGTTGTTATAATCATGGTCGTGGTTGTTATAATCATAGTCGTGGTTGTTATAATCATGGTCGTGGTTGTTATAATCATGGTCGTGGTTGTTATAATCATGGTCGTGGTTGTTATAATCATGGTCGTGGTTGTTATAATCATGGTCGTGGTTGTTATAATCATGCTCGTGGTTGTTATAATCATGTCGTGGTTGTTATAATCATGGTCGTGGTTGTTATAATCATGGTCGTGGTTGTTATAATCATTGTCGTGTTGTTATAATCATGGTCGTGGTTGTTATAATCATGCTCGTGGTTGTTATAATCATGGTCGTGGTTGTTATAATCATGGTCGTGGTTGTTATAATCATAGTCGTGGTTGTTATAATCATGGTCGTGGTTGTTATAATCATGGTCGTGGTTGTTATAATCATGGTCGTGGTTGTTATAATCATGGTCGTGGTTGTTATAATCATGGTCGTGGTTGTTATAATCATAGTCGTGGTTGTTATAATCATGGTCGTGGTTGTTATAATCATGGTCGTGGTTGTTATAATCATGGTCGTGGTTGTTATAATCATGGTCGTGGTTGTTATAATCATGGTCGTGGTTGTTATAATCAGTGTCGTGGTTGTTATATTCATGGTCGTGGTTGTTATAATCATGGTCGTGGTTGTTATAATCATGGTCGTGGTTGTTATAATCATGGTCGTGGTTGTTATAATCATGTCGTGGTTGTTATAATCATGGTCGTGGTTGTTATAATCATGGTCGTGGTTGTTATAATCATGGTCGTGGTTGTTATAATCATGGTCGTGGTTGTTATAATCATGGTCGTGGTTGTTATAATCATGGTCGTGGTTGTTATAATCATGGTCGTGGTTGTTATAATCATGGTCGTGGTTGTTATAATCATGGTCGTGGTTGTTATAATCATAGTCGTGGTTGTTATAATCATGGTCGTGGTTGTTATAATCATAGTCGTGGTTGTTATAATCATAGTCGTGGTTGTTATAATCATGGTCGTGGTTGTTATAATCATGGTCGTGGTGTTATAATCATGGTCGTGGTTGTTATAATCATGGTCGCGGTTGTTATAATCATAGTCGTGGTTGTTATAATCATGGTCGTGGTTGTTATAATCATAGTCGTGGTTGTTATAATCATGGTCGTGGTTGTTATAATCATGGTCGTGGTTGTTATAATCATGGTCGTGGTTGTTATAATCATAGTCGTGGTTGTTATAATCATGGTCGTGGTTGTTATAATCATGGTCGTGGTTGTTATAATCATAGTCGTGGTTGTTATAATCATGGTCGTGGTTGTTATAATCATGCTCGTGGTTGTTATAATCATGGTCGTGGTTGTTATAATCATGGTCGTGGTTGTTATAATCATAGTCGTGGTTGTTATAATCATGGTCGTGGTTGTTATAATCATAGTCGTGGTTGTTATAATCATGGTCGTGGTTGTTATAATCATGGTCGTGGTTGTTATAATCATGGTCGTGGTTGTTATAATCATAGTCGTGGTTGTTATAATCATGGCCGTGGTTGTTATAATCATGGTCGTGGTTGTTATAATCATGGTCGTGGTTGTTATAATCATAGTCGTGGTTGTTATAATCATAGTCGTGGTTGTTATAATCATGGTCGTGGTTGTTATAATCATGGTCGTGGTTGTTATAATCATGGTCGTGGTTGTTATAATCATGGTCGTGGTTGTTATAATCATAGTCGTGGTTGTTATAATCATAGTCGTGGTTGTTATAATCATAGTCGTGGTTGTTATAATCATGGTCGTGGTTGTTATAATCATGGTCGTGGTTGTTATAATCATGGTCGTGGTTGTTATAATCATGGTCGTGGTTGTTATAATCATAGTCGTGGTTGTTATAATCATGGTCGTGGTTGTTATAATCATAGTCGTGGTTGTTATAATCATGGTCGTGGTTGTTATAATCATGTCGTGGTTGTTATAATCATGGTCGTGGTTGTTATAATCATAGGCGTGGTTGTTATAATCATGGTCGTGGTTGTTATAATCATGGTCGAGGTTGTTATAATCATAGTCGTGGTTGTTATAATCATAGTCGTGGTTGTTATAATCATAGTCGTGGTTGTTATAATCATGGTCGTGGTTGTTATAATCATAGTCGTGGTTGTTATAATCATAGTCGTGGTTGTTATAATCATGGTCGTGGTTGTTATAATCATGGTCGTGGTTGTTATATCATGCTCGTGGTTGTTATAATCATGGCCGTGGTTGTTATAATCATGGTCGTGGTTGTTATAATCATGGACGTGGTTGTTATAATCATGGTCGTGGTTGTTATAATCATGGTCATGGTTGTTATAATCATGGTCGTGGTTGTTATAATCATATTCGTGGTTGTTATAATCATGGTCGTGGTTGTTATAATCATAGTCGTGGTTGTTATAATCATGCTCGTGGTTGTTATAATCATGGTCGTGGTTGTTATAATCATAGTCGTGGTTGTTATAATCATGGTCGTGGTTGTTATAATCATAGTCTTGGTTGTTATAATCATGGTCGTGGTTGTTATAATCATAGTCGTGGTTGTTATAATCATGGTCGTGGTTGTTATAATCATGGTCGTGGTTGTTATAATCATGGTCGTGGTTGTTATAATCATAGTCGTGGTTGTTATAATCATAGTCGTGGTTGTTATAATCATGGTCGTGGTTGTTATAATCATAGTCGTGGTTGTTATAATCATAGTCGTGGTTGTTATAATCATGGTCGTGGTTGTTATAATCATAGTCGTGATTGTTATAATCATGGTCGTGGTTGTTATAATCATAGTCGTGGTTGTTATATTCATGGTGATGCTTGTTATAATCATGGTCGTGGTTGTTATAATCATGGTCGTGGTTGTTATAATCATGGTCGTGGTTGTTATAATCATAGTCGTGGTTGTTATAATCATGGTCGTGGTTGTTATAATCATAGTCGTGGTTGTTATAATCATGGTCGTGGTTGTTATAATCATGGTCGTGGTTGTTATAATCATAGTCGTGGTTGTTATAATCATGGTCGTGGTTGTTATAATCATGGACGTGGTTGTTATAATCATAGTCGTTTTTGTTTTAATCATGGTTGTGGTTGTTATATTCTTTGTGGTGCTTGTTATAATCATAGTCGTGGTTGCTATAATCATAGTCGTGGTTGTTATAATCATGGTCGTGGTTGTTTAATCATAATTCGTGGTTGCTATAATCATATTCGTGGTTGTTATAATCATTGTCGTGCTTGTCATAATTATGGTCGTGGTTGTTATAATCATGTTCGTGGTTGTTATAATCATGGCCGTGGTTGTTATAATCATGGTCGTGGTTGTTATCATCATGGTCGTGGTTGTTATAATCATGGTCGTGGTTGTTATAATCATGGTCGTGGTTGTTATAATCATGGTCGAGGTTGTTATAATCATAGTCGTGGTTGTTATAATCATGGTCGTGGTTGTTATAATCATAGTCGTGGTTATTATAATCATGCTTTTGGTTGTTATATTCATGGTCATGGTTGTTATAATCATAGTCGTCGTTGTTAAAATCATGGTCGTGGTTGTTATAATTATATTCGAGATTGTTATAATCATGGTCGTGGTTGTTATAATCATAGTAGTGGTTGTTATATTCATGGTGATGCTTGTTATAATCATGGTCGTAATTGTTATAATCTTGGCCGTTGTTGTTATAATCATAGTCGTGGTTGTTATAATCATATTCGTGATTGTTATAATTATGGTCTTGGTTGTTATAATCATAGTCGTGGTTGTTATATTCATGGTGATGCTTGTTATAATCATGGTCGTGGTTGTTATAATCATGGTCATGGTTATAATCATGGTCGTGGTTGTTATAATCAGGGTCGTGGTTGTTATAATCATGGTCGTGGTTGTTATAATCATGGTCGTGGTTGTTATGATCATGGTCGTGGTTGTTATATCATGGTGTGTTGTTATAATCATAGTCGTGGTTGTTATAATCATGGTCGTGGTTGATATAATCATAGTCGTGGTTGTTATAATCATGGTCGTGGTTGTTATAATTATGGTCGTGGTTGTTATAATCATGGTCGTGGTTGTTATAATCATAGACGTGGTTGTTATAATCAAGGTCGTGGTTGATATAATCATAGTCGTGGTTGTTATAATCATGGTCGTGGTTGTTATAATCATAGTCATGATTGTTATTTTTATGGTCATGCTTGTTATAATCATGTTCGTGGTTGTTATAATCATGGTCGTGGTTGTTATAATCATAGTCGTGGTTGTTATAATCATGGTCGTGGTTGTTATAATCATGGTCGTGGTTGTTATAATCATGGTCATGGTTATAATCATGGTCGTGGTTGTTATAATCAGGGTCGTGGTTGTTATATTTAATGGCATTCTTGTTATAATCACAGTCGTGGTTGTTATGATCATGGGCGTGGTTGTTATATTCATGGTGATGCTTGCTATAATCATATTCGTGGTTGTTATAATCATGGTCGTGGTTGATATAATCATAGTCGTGGTTGTTATAATTATGGTCGTGGTTGTTATAATTATGGTCTTGGTTGTTATATTCATGTTCGTGGTTCTTATAATCATAGACGTGGTTGTTATAATCAAGGTCGTGGTTGATATAATCATAGTCATGGTTGTTATAATCATGGTCGTGGTTGTTATAATCATAGTCATGATTGTTATATTTATGGTCATGCTTGTTATAATCATGTTCGTGGTTGTTATAATCATGGTCGTGGTTGTTATAATCATAGTCATGATTGTTATATTTATGGTCATGCTTGTTATAATCATGTTCGTGGTTGTTAAAATCATAGTCGTGGTTGTTATAATCATGGTCGTGGTTGTTATAATCATGGTCGTGGTTGTTATAATCATGGTCGTGGTTGTTATAATCATGGAAGTGGTTGTTATAATCATGGTCGTGGTTGTTATAATCATAGTCGTGGTTGTTATAATTATGGTCGTGGTTGTTATAATTATGGTTGTGGCTGTTATATTCATGGTCGTGGTTGTTATAATCATGGAAATGGTTGTTACAATCATAGTCGTGATTGTTATTGTGGGAGACTCAGATGATGCTTCCAGTCAGGGATAAAGGAAACACACTGGTGTCAAGTTCGTAAGTTCTATTTCTGGGACAAACACACAAAAGGAGTTAAGACAGGGTAAACAGCGTCCTGTCCCGGAATCTCTCTGGGTATCTCTATCTGCGCATGCGCGTACAGCGCGCATGTGCTCAAAGTCTGAACTACACTCAGTGACAAAAGAGGGTATGATTATGACATATAATACAGAGACCTGAATCAATAATGGTAAATAGTACAGTTACATATTACAGCATATTCGTCTCATATATCTACAGTTATAATCATTGTTGTGGTTGCTATAATCATGGTCGTGGTTGTTATAATCATGGTCGTGGTTGTTATAATCATAGTAGTGGTTGTTATAATCATGGACGTGGTTGTTATAATCATGGAAGTGGTTGTTATAATCATAGTCGTGATTGTTATAATCATAGTCGTTTTTGTTATAATTTTGGTTGTGGTTGTTATATTCATTGTGGTGCTTGATATAATCATTGTCGTGGTTGTAATAATCATAGTCGTGGTTGTTATAATCATAGTCGTGGTTGCTATAATCATAGTCGTGGTTGCTATAAACATAGTCGTGGTTGTTATAATTATGGTCGTGGTTGTTATAATTATGGTTGTGGCTGTTATATTCATAATCGTGGTTGTTATAATCATGGAAGTGGTTGTTATAATCATAGTCGTTTTTGTTATAATCATGGTTGTGGTTGTTATATTCTTTGTGGTGCTTGTTATAATCATAGTCGTGGTTGTTATAATCATAGTCGTGCTTGTTATAATCATAGTCGTGGTTGTTATAATCATAGTCGTGGTTGTTATAATCATAGTCGTGGTTGTTATAATTATGGTCGTGATTATTATAATTATGGTTGTGGCTATTATATTCATGGTCGTGGTTGTTATAATCATGGAAGTGGTTGTTGTAATCATAATCGTGATTGTTATAATCATAGTTGTGGTTGTAATATTCATTGTGGTGCTTGAAATAATCATAGGCGTGGTTGTTATAATCATAGTCGTGGATGTTATAACCCTAGTCGTGGTTGCTATAATCATATTCGTGGTTGTTATAATCATGGTCGTGGTTGTTATGATCATGGTCGTGGTTGTTATAATCATATTCGTTGTTGTTATAATCTTTGTCGTTGTTGTTATAATTATGGTCGTGGTTGTTAAAATCATGGTCGTTTTTGTCATCATCTTAGTCGTGGTTGTTATAATCTTAGTCGTGGTTGATATATTCTTAATCGTGGTTGTTATAAAAATGGGCGTAATTGTTATAATCATGGTCGTGGTTGTTATAATCATGGCTGTGGTTCTTATAATCATGGTTGTGGTTGTTATAATCATGGTTGTGGTTGTTATAATCATGGTCGTTGTTGTTATAATCACGGTCATGGTATTTATATTCATGGTGGTGCTTGTTATAATCATAGGCGTGCTTGATATAATCATAGTCGTGGTTGTTATAATCATAGACGTGGTTGTTATAATCATGGTCGTGGTTGTTATAATCATTGTCGTGGTTGTTAAAATCATGGTCGTGGTTGTTATAGTCATAGTCATGGTTGTAATAATCATGGTCTTGGTTGTTATAATCATGCTCGTGGTTGTTTAATAATGTTCGTGGATGTTATAATCATGGTCGTGGTTGTTATAATCAGGGTCATGGTTGTAATAATCATAGTCGTATTTTTTATAATCAGGTCGTGGTTGTTATAATCATGCTCGTGGTTGTTTAATAATGTTCGTGGATTTTATAATCATGGTCGTGGTTGTTATAATCGTATTCATGGTTGTTATAATCATGGTCATGGTTGTTATAATCATGGTCTTGGTTGTTATAATCATGCTCGTGGTTGTTTAATAATGTTCGTGGATGTTATAATCATGGTCGTGGTTGTTATAATCAGGGTCATGGTTGTTATAATCATAGTCGTGGTTGTTATAATCGTTATCATGGTTGTTATAATCATAGTCGTGGTTGTTATAATCATGGTCGTGGTTGTTTTATTCATGGTCGTGGTTGTTATAATCATGGTCGTGGGTGATATAATCAGTCGTGGTTGTTATAAGAATGGTCGTGGTTGTTATAATCATGGTCGTTGTTATAATCATGGTTGTGGTTGTTATAATCATAGTCGTGTTTGTTATAATCATAGACGTGGTTGTTTTAGTCATGGTCGTGGGTGATATAATCAGAGTCGCGGTTGTTATAATCATGGTTGTGGTGATATAATCAGAGTCGTGGTTGTTATAATCATGGTTGTGGTTGTTATAATTATGGTCGTGGTTGTTATAATCTTAGTCGTGGTTTTTATAATCATAGTCGTGGTTGTTATAATCATGGTCGTGGGTGATATAATCATAATCGTGGTTGTTATAATCATGGTCGTGGTTGATATAATCATGGTCGTGGTTGCTATAATCATATTCGTGATTGTTATAATCATGGTTGGGTGATATGATCAAAGTCGTGGTTGTTAAAATCTTGGTCGTGGTTGTTTTAATAATGGTGTTCGTGGTTATAATCATGGTCGTTGTTGTTATGATCATTGTCGCGGTTCTTTTGTTCATAGTCGTGGTTGTTATAATCATGGGCGTGGTGGTTATAATCATGGTCGTGGTTGTTATAATCATGGTCGTGGTTGTTATAATCATGGTCGTGGTTGTTATAATCATGGTCGAGGTTGTTATAATGAGGATCATAGTTGCTATAATCGTTGTCGTGGTTGCTATAATCATAGTCGTGGTTGTTATTATCATGGTCGTGGTTGTTATAATCATTTTCGTGGTTGTTATAATCATAGTCGTGGTTGATATATTTATGGTCGTGGTTGTTATATTCATGGTCGTGGTTGTTATAATCATGGTCGTGGTTGTTATAATCATGGTCGAGGTTGTTATAATCAGGCTCATGGTTGTTATAATCATAGTCGTGGTTATTATAATCATGGTCGTGGTTGTTATAATCATGGTCGTGGTTGTTATAATCATGGTCGAGGTTGTTATAATCATAGTCGTGGTTGTTATAATCATAGTCGTGGTTGTTATATTCAGGGGCGTGCTTGTTATATTTATGGTCATGCTTGTTATAATCATAGTCGTATTTGTTATAATCAGGTCGTGGTTGTTATAATCATGCTCGTGGTTGTTATACTAATGCTCGTGGATGTTATAATCATGCTCGTGGTTGCTATACGAATGCTCGTGGTTATTATAATCATGGTCCTGGTTGTTATAATCATGGATGTGGTTGTTATAATCAATGTCGTGGTTGCTATAATCATGGTCGTGGTTGTTATAATCAAAGTCGTGGTTGTTATAATCATAGTTGTGGTTGCTATAATCATGGTCGTGGTTGTTATAATCATGGCCGTGGTTGTTATAATCATGGTCGTGGTTGATATAATCGTTGTCGTGGTTTTAATAATCATAGTCGTGATTGTTATAATCATTGTCGTGGTTGTTATAATCATAGTCGTGGTTGTTATATTCATGGTCGTGGTTCTTTTATTCATGGTCGTGGTTGTTATAATCATGGTCGAGGTTGTTATAATCAGGGTCATGGTTGTTATAATCATAGGCGTGGTTATTATAATCATGGTCGTGGTTGTTATAATCATGGACGTGGTTGTTATAATCATGGTCGTGGTTGTTATAATCATATTCGTGGTTGTTATAATCATAGTCGTGGTTGTTATAATCATAGTCGTCGTTGTTATATTCATGGTCGTGCTTGTTATGTTCATGGTCATGCTTGTTATACTCATAGTCGTGGTTGTTATAATCATAGTCGTGGTTGCTATAGTCATAGTCGTGGTTGTTATAATCATGGTCGTGGTTGTTATAATCATAATTCGTGGTTGTTATAATCATATTCGTGGTTGTTATAATCATTGTCGTGCTTGTCATAATTATGGTCGTTTTTGTTTTATTCATGTTCGTGGTTGTTATAATCATGGCCGTGGTTGTTATAATCATGGTCGTGGTTGTTATCATCAGGGAAGTGGTTGTTATAATAATGGTCGTGGTTGTTATAATCATGGTCATGCTTGTTATAATCATGGTCGAGGTTGTTATAATCATATTCGTGGTTGTTATAATCATGGTCGTTTTTGTTATAATCATGTCGTGGTTATTATAATCATGCTCGTGGTTGGTATATTCATGGTCGTGGTTGTTATAATCATAGTCGTGGTTGTTAAAATCATGGTCGTGGTTGTTATAATCATGGTCGTGGTTGTTATAATCATATTCGTGATTGTTATAATCATGGTCGTGGTTGTTATAATCATAGTCGTGGTTGTTATATTCATGGTGATGCTTGTTATAATCATGGTCGTAATTGTTATAATCTTGGCCGTGGTTGTTATAATCATAGTCGTGGTTGTTATAATCATATTCGTGATTGTTATTATCATGGTGGTGGTTGTTATATTCCTGGTGATGCTTGTTATAATCATGGTCTTAGTTGTTATAATCATAGTCGTGGTTGTTATAATAATGGACGTGGTTGTTATAATCATGGTCGTGGTTGTTATAATCATGGTCGTGGTTGCTATAATCAGGGTCGTGGTTGTTATAATCATAGTCGTGGTTAATATAATCATGGTCGTGGTTGTTATATTTATGGGCCTGCTTGATATAATCACAGTCGTGCTTGTTTTGATCATGGGCGTGGTTGTTATATTCATGGTAATGCTTGTTATAATCATATTCGTGGTTGTTATAATCATGGTCGTGGTTGTAATAATCATAGTCGTGGTTGTTATAATTATGGTCGTTGTTGTTTTAATTATGGTCGTGGTTGTTATAATCATGGTCGTGGTTCTTATAATCATAGACGTGGTTGTTATAATCAAGGTCGTGGTTGATATAATCATAGTCATGGTTGTTATAATCATGGTCGTGGTTGTTATAATCATAGTCGTGGTTGTTATAATTATGGTCGTGGTTGTTATAATTATGGTCGTGGTTGTTATAATCATGGACGTGGTTGTTATAATCATGGTCGTGGTTGTTATAATCATATTCGTGGTTGTTATAATCATAGTCGTGGTTGTTATAATCATAGTCGTGGTTGTTATATTCATGGTCGTGCTTGTTATATTTATGGTCGTGCGGATATAATCATAGTCGTGTTTGTTATAATCATAGTCGTGGTTACTGCAGTCATAGTCGTGGTTGTTATAATCATTGTCGTGCTTGTCATAATTATGGTCGTTTTTGTTTTATTCATGGTCGTGGTTGTTATAATCATGGCCGTGGTTGTTATAATCATGATCGTGGTTGTTATCATCATGGAAGTGCTTGTTATAATAATGGTCGTGGTTGTTATAATCATGGTCATGCTTGTTATAATCATGGTCGAGGTTGTTATAATCATATTCGTGGTTGTTATAATCATGGTCGTGTTTGTTATAATCATAGTCGTGGTTATTATAATCATGCTCGTGGTTGTTATATTCATGGTCGTGGTTGTTATAATCATAGTCGTGGTTGTTAAAATCATGGTCGTGGTTGTTATAATCATGGTCGTGGTTGTTATAATCATATTCGTGATTGTTATAATCATGGTCGTGGTTGTTATAATCATAGTCGTGGTTGATATATTGATGGTGATGCTTGTTATTATCATGGTCGTTATTGTTATAATCTTGGCCGTGGTTGTTATAATCATAGTCGTGGTTGTTATAATCATATTCGTGATTGTTATAATCATGGTGGTGGTTGTTATATTCATGGTGATGCTTGTTGTAATCATGGTCTTAGTTATTATAATCATAGTCGTGGTTGTTATAATCATGGTCGTGGTTGTTATAATCATGGTCGTGGTTGTTATAATCATGGTCGTGGTTGTTATAATCAGGGTCGTGGTTATTATAATCATAGTCGTTGTTAATATAATCATGGTCGTGGTTGCTATATTTATGGGCCTGCTTGATATAATCACAGTCGTGGTTGTTATGATCATGGGCGTGGTTGTTATATTCATGGTAATGCTTGCTATAATCATATTCGTGGTTGTTATAATCATGGTCGTGGTTGTTATAATCATAGTCGTGGTTGTTATAATTATGGTCGTTGTTGTTTTAATTATGGTCTTGTTTGTTATAATCATGGTCGTGGTTCTTATAATCATTGACGTGGTTGTTATAATCAAGGTCGTGGTTGATATAATCATAGTCATGGTTGTTATAATCATGGTCGTGGTTGTTATAATCATAGTCGTGGTTGTTATAATTATGGTCGTGGTTGTTATAATTATGGTCGTGGTTGTTATAATCATGGACGTGGTTGTTATAATCATGGTCGTGGTTGTAATAATCATATTCGTGGTTGTTACAATCATTGTTGTGGTTGTTATAATCATGGTTGTGGTTGCTTTAATCATATTCGTGTTTGTTATAATCATTGTCGTGGTTGTTATAATCATAGTGGTGGTTGTTATAATTATGGTCGTGGTTGTTATAATTATGGTTGTGGCTGTTATATTCATGGTCGTGGTTGTTATAATCATGGAAGTGGTTGTTATAATCATAGTCGTGATTGTTACAATCATTGTTGTGGTTGTTATAATCATAGTCGTTGTTGTTATAATCATGGTCGTGGTTGTTATAATCATAGTCGTGGTTGTTATAATTATGGTCGTTGTTGTTTTAATTATGGTCTTGGTTGTTATAATCATGGTCGTGGTTCTTATAATCATAGACGTGGTTGTTATAATCAAGGTCGTGGTTGATATATTCATAGTCATGGTTGTTATAATCATGGTCGTGGTTGTTATAATCATAGTCACGATTTTTATATTTATGGTCATGCTTGTTATAATCATAGTCGTGGTTGTTATAATCATGGTCGTGGTTGTTATAATCATAGTCGTGGTTGTTATAATCATGGTCGTGGTTGTTATATCATTGTCGTGGTTGTTATAATCATGGTTGTGGTTGCTTTAGTCATATTCGTGTTTGTTATAATCATGGTCATGCTTGTTATAATCATAGTCGTGATTGTTACAATCATTGTTGTGGTTGTTATATTCATAGTCGTTGTTGTTATAATCATGGTCGTGGTTGTTATAATCATAGTCGTGTTTGTTATAATCATGGTCATGGTTGTTATAATCATGGCAGTGGTTGTTATAATCATAGTCGTGATTGTTATAATCATAGACGTTTTTGTTGTAATTATGGTTGTGGTTGTTATATTCATTGTGGTGCTTGATATAATCATAGTCGTGATTGTTATAATCATAGTCGTAGTTGTTATTATCATAGTCGTGGTTGTTATAATCATAGTCGTGGTTGCTATAATCATAGTCGTGGTTGTTATAATTATGGTCGTGGTTGTTATAATTATGGTTGTGGCTGTTATATTCATAATCGTGGTTGTTTTAATCATGGAAGTGGTTGTTATAATCATAGTCGTTTTTGTTATAATCATGGTTGTGGTTGTTATAATCATAGTCGTGGTTGTTATAATCATAGTCGTGGTTGTTATAATCATAGTCGTGGTTGTTATAATTATGGTCGTGATTATTATAATTTTGGTTTTGGCTGTTATATTCATGGTCGTGGTTGTTATAATCATTGAAGTGGTTGTTGTAATCATAATCGTGATTGTCATAATCATGGTTGTGGTTGCTATTTTTATTGTGGTGCTTGTTATAATCATAGTCGTGGTTGTTATAATCATAGGTGTGGTTGTTATAATCATAGTCGTGGATGTTATAACCCTAGATGTGGTTGCTATAATCATAGTCGTGGTTGTTATAATCATGGTCGTGGTTGTTATGATCATGGTCGTGGTTGTTATAATCATATTCGTTGTTGCTATATTCATGGTCGTGGTTGTTATAATCATAGTCGTTGTTCTCATAATTATCGTCGTGGTTGTTATAATTATGGTCGTGGTTGTTATAATCATGGTCGTTTTTGTTATAATCTTAGTCGTTGTTGTTATAATTATGGTCGTGGTTGTTAAAATCATGGTCGTAAATGGAATAATCATGGTCGTGGTTGTTATAATCATGGCCGGGGTTGTTATAATCATAGTCGTAGTTGCTATAATCATGGTCGTGGTTGTTATAATAATGGTCGTGGTTGTAATATTCATGCTTATGCTTGTTATTATCATAGTCGTGGTTGTTATAATCAGGTCGTTGTTGTTATAATCATGCTCGTGGTTGTTATAGTAATGGTGGTGGATGCTATAATCATGGTCGTGGTTGTTTTAATAATGGTCGTGGCTGTTATAATCATGGTTGTGGTTGTTATAATCATAGTCGTGGTTGTTATAATTATGGTCGTGGTTGCTATAATCATGGTCGTGGTTGTTATAATCATGTTCGTGGTTGTTATAATCATGGTCGTGGTTGTTATAATCATGGTCGTGGTTGTTATAATCATGGTCGTGGTTGTTATAATTATGGTCGTGGTTGTTATAATCATGGTCGTGGTTGTTATAATGAGCGTCGTGGTTGTTATAATCATAGTCGTGGTTGTTATAATCATGGTCGTGGTTGTTAAAATCATGGTCGAGGTTGTTATAATCAGGGTCATGGTTGTTATAATCATTGCCGTGGTTGTTATAATTGTGGGCGTGGTTGTTATAATCGTTGTCGTGGCTGTTATAATCATAGTCGTGGTTGTTATAATCATGGTCGTGGTTGTTATAATCATGGTCGTGGTTTTTATAATCATATTCGTGATTGTTATAATCATGGTCGTGGTTGTTATAATCATAGTCGTTGTTGTTATATTCATGTTGATGCTTGTTACAATCATGGTCGTGGTTGTTATAATCATAGTCGTGGTTGTATAATCATGGTCGTGGTTGTTATAATCATGGTCGTGGTTGTTATAATCATGGTCGTGGTTGTTATAATCAGGGTCGTTGCTGTTATAATCATAGTCGTGGTACATATAATCATGGTCGTGGTTGTTATATTTATGGGCATGCTTGTTATAATCACAGTCGTGGTTGTTATGATCATGGGCGTGGTTGTTATATTCATGGTGATGCTTGTTATAATCATATTCGTGGTTGTTATAATCATGGTCGTGGTTGTTGTAATCATTGTCGTGGTTGTTATAATTATGGTCGTGGTTGTTATAATTATGGTCTTGGTTGTTATATTTGTTAGGTTCTGAGTAATAAGTTCTATATACAGGAGAGAACACAAACACCTGTATAGTTTTGTAGGTTCGGTTTACTGGATAAGAGTATGTACACAAAGGGGAGCAGCACTCTCCCCGGCTAGGCTCCTGCTGGTCAACTGCTATAGACGACGTATGGCAAGTGATACATTAGCAGCTTCCATACGTCGCCAGGCACATTAATTAGGCATGTGGGATATGGTAATAACATTGCCACACGCTGCTAGCTACATAAATGGAGCACATACATAATATACATACATAATATATAATCCAGCATACATAATATACATACACCTCCCTCCCCCCTATACGCTCATAGCAAAGTCTTGAGCGGACCTTTTCTTTTGGATCCGTTCTGAGCGTCGAGGGACTTCATCACTGGGAAGGGTATGGGACTCAACACTGGTGGCGGGGCCAGCAGAAGGCATTGTTACGGGGCGGAGAAAACGGCGGTTCCTCCACCACACACGACCACTGGGTAACCGCACCTGGTAGTCCCGTGACCTGCCGAGACCCATGACTACGCCTACTTTGTCCCAACGTAGGGAGGTCGGGTCCTGAACACGGACTTGGGTGCCGACACTCAACCTGGGGAGAGAGCGGGCGTGGTCGTTGTAGCGGGCGACGACGTCCTGAACACGTTCGGCGGCTCGGCGATCACAATCCTCTGTCTTGGCCTGCCACTCCTTGGAGAAGGATTGAGGGTGAGCAGGGACACAAGAACGAAGGGGGCGTCCATACAAAACCTGGGCAGGGGAGCGTCCGGTGTAGTTAGGTGTGTTGCGGAGTTCAAGAAGACCCCTGTCGAAGGCCTCGCAGTCAATGTTCCCAGAAGGGGCCACCTTAAGGATGAGGTGCTTCAGGGATTTGACAGCAGCCTCAGCGTGGCCGTTGGACTGCGGGTAATGGGGCGATGACAACACATGCCGGACTCCCCATCGGTCAAGGAACACAGCAAAGTCCCGGCTTGTGAACTGAGGCCCTCCGTCGGTTCGCAGGCGTACAGGAACGCCCACGTCACGGAAGTAGTGGCGGAACTTGCTGATGGTGGCGGCAGACGTCGTGTCATTACCGCACTTGATGACAACCGGCCAACCAGAGAGACGGTCGACGATAACGAGGAAGGACTTTCCTGACACACAGAAAAAGTCGGCCGACACAGACTCAAAGGGGCGGGTGGGGTTGTCGTCACTCATGAAGGGTTCCTGCTGCTGGCTGGGTTGTAATACTTGGCAGGGCTCACACGCACGGACAACATTGGAGATGTCGGAGTTGATGCCGGGCCAGAACACAGTCTGTCGTGCACGTCGTTTGGTGGCCTCAGCTCCACGGTGACTGTCGTGAAGGCGAGCCAAGGCGTGGGGACGTGATGCAGCAGGGACAACTACACGTGCTCCGTACAGAACAAGGTCTCCGTCGCAGTAGAGTTCATCGCGGAGTTTCCAATACGGGAGCAGGGTGTTGTGAAGATCGTAGCGGTTGCTAGGAAATCCATTCCTCACACACTCGACAAGTCGGACATAGGAAGGGTCATCTCGGGCCGCTGTTCGAAGGTCCTCCATTGCCTTGTCGTCATCTGGTGACAGGTCCGAACGAAGGGATTGGACGGCATGGAGAGTGACCACAGTCCTGACGGAGAGAGCGAGGTCGGCGTCGAGCACATGATCTTCTGGAGTAGGGCGGCTGACAGGAGAGCGGGATAAGGCATCAGGGATGCAGAGCTCCTTGCCAGCACGCCACACTGCAGTGAAGATGTACGCCGAGAGCTTCTCTTTCAGACGCTGGAGGCGAGGGTTCTCAACGGCGTCTAGCGTGTAGTGGTTGAGGATCGGGACAAGCGGGCGATGGTCGGTCACTAGGTGAAAGTGTTGCAGGCCTATGAGGTAAAACCTGCACTTGGACATCGCCCAAACCACAGCCAACAGCTCCAACTCAATAGTGGCGTAGCGCGTCTCAGTGTCAGAGAGGAAACGCGAGCCACACTGGACGAGCCGGAACTGCCCTCCACCATGATCCTGCAGTAGGGCGTATCCCACGCCATACAAGCGTGAGGCATCTGTCTGCAGAACTGTCGGCAAGGCTGGGTCAAACGTGGCGAGGACAGGTGGACGAGACAGGGCCTGTTTCACTTGCTGGAAGGCCTTGTCGTGGTCGGGGGTCCACAGGAATGTCCTCTTGGGGCTCATCAGGGGGCGAAGTGGTTGAGCAGCTGCGGAGATGTCCGACGAAAACTCTGCTAACTGGTTGACGAGACCGATGAAGGACCTCAAGTCGGTCAGGTTAGCAGGGGTGGGAAAATCCGTAATGGCGCGGACCTTTTCCGGGTCAGCTGCGATACCATTCCCTGAGAGGGTGTACCCACAAAAGTCAACTGAAGAGCTGGCCAGAACAAACTTGTCGGCATTTAGGGTAATGCCGTGCTTCCGGCACCTGTTGAGTACCTCGTAGATACGGCAGAGGTGATCCATATAATCCTCGTCGTACACGAGTATGTCGTCGACCACTTTCACGCAGTTTGCCAGACCTTGTAGAGCCATATCACCTCGAAGACAGAAAGCGTCTCCTGTAGCGGCGAATCCCATGGGGCCACGGCAATAACTGTAACGTCCATGCGGGGTGATGAAAGTTGTGAGTGGTCGGTCTTCTTCGGCAAGCTCTATCTGCCAGTATCCACACAGGGCGTCCATCGTCGTGAAGAAGCGCGCCTTCGGGTTCACGCTGCGTATGGCTGCAAAGGGCGTGGGAGAAGGGTGCGCAGGACGAGACACCTGGCTGTTGAGCTTGGAAAGGTCAGTGGTGATCCGAACACCACCTTTAGGTTTTGCAACGACAACCATCGGGTGACACCATGGAGACGGGTCATCGCCGGTTGGTGCAATAATTTCTTGGGCGACCATGGAGTCCAGCTCGTTTTTGACCGCCTCGCGGAAGGCCAGGGGAACCAGTCGAGGGGTGTAAATAGCGAATGGCTTCGCGTCGTCCCTCAGGTGGATCCTCATGGGGGGACCTGCCATCTTCTTGAGAGGCTTGGATTCCAGAGCGGACTTGGTCACCAGAACGTCGCTGAATTCCTTCAGGAAGTACTTCCGAGCATCCGAAGGAGAGGTGTCACTGGCAAGAGGCAGGGGTAGGGCGGCAGCAGGGTCGTTGCTGCTCCCTTTTTGCACCCTGTTGGCGTGTTTTACCTCAAGAATAGGTTTGGGGAAGTCCTGGGAGATGATGGCCAACTCCTGACAATGTCTGTAGGACAGCAAAGGAGTCTGGACACCGTTATGCACATCAATCCAGGCTTGACACGACCTGTTGCCAAAGGTGACTTGTGCTTGGAGTGAACCCAGGGCCGGGGTCATCTGTGAACCATCTGCCATAAAGCGGAGATCCTTGGGGGGCGGTCCTAGATCACTTGGAGAGAGCCCCAAGCATTGCAAATGCTGGGGACCGATGACTGTAGCATCAGCGCCGGTGTCGGGCAACATCTGAAGACGGGATGACGCACTGCGGTAGGTCACAATGACACTGATGTACTGGGGGACTTTGGTCCTGGGACGCGGGGGGGAGCACACATTCCTAATGTGGCTCGAGCGTTGTCAGGAGTCGTCGTGCCTCTGATTGGAAGACTGTGGGCGGCCCTCTCTGGTGGAAGGGGGCTGAAGCTTCCGCCGACGCGGTCCCTTGGGTTTGTTGGAAGGGCAACACTTGTCATAGTGGCCCAGACGACCGCACACATTGCACTGGACGCGTTTGGCTGGGCACCGTACTGTGAGTGACCAGTGGCCCTTACGGTCACAACTGTTGCAGGTAGACTGAGCAGCTGGACACACCTGTGTTCCGTGCTGCTTACCACAGTTGTTGCAAAATAAACCGGGCGTGGACGTGGTGGGCGAAGGCGTAGGAACGGACTTCTTGTCCTTCTTGTACCGGGACACAGCGCGTACAGCTGTAGGGGGAGCACGGATGGCAGAGGTGGCACACCTGGCAGCCTCATAGGAGCGACATATCGTCAACACATCCTTAAGAGAAGAGGAAGAGTCGAGGGAGGTGAGGCGTTGGACAAGTTCCTCGTCCTTAACACCCATCAGGATCACCTGCTTCAACTGGGTCTCCTCGCACTGCTGGTGGTGGCCTGGACATATATCTACCTCTTCCGAGGCTCTCTTAAGACGTACGTAAAAGGCATCAAAAGACTCACCCTCCATCTGTCTGCAGCTAAACAATTCCCTCCTGCGCAGAGCTTCATTCTGCTGTCCTTTGATGTGCCGTTGTAGAACGTCCAGTACCTCCTCTACAGACAGCGAAGAGGTTGGGGGTACCTGCAACGTATGTTCCAAGACACGCTGAATTTCCAAGGACAGGCACATACGCAGCTGGATGAGTTGTTTAGGCTGTGACAAACTCTGGAGATCCACCATTGTAGAATAATCAGTCCACCGTCGCCGCCATTCACGAAAAGTCTGGAAATTCACATCAGGCTTCAAGATGGGCGGTGTTTGAGCTGCTGCTTTAGGTGGGGCTGGGGGGCGTGAAGGAAGCATGGATGAGGTATCTGAACCAGTCAGTACCGAGGCAGTGTTAGAGCCAGGGGCTTGGTTAACAGTGAGGCGAGATATCAAGGCTTCAAACCGTTCACTGTCTTCCAATCTCCGTTGGTGGTCTCGTTCTGCCTCTGCTTGCCTTCTGTGCTCATCCGCCAAACGTCTGTGAGCTTCATCCTCGCGTTTCTCATCTCTCATAAACTTCAGTAAAGCAATTATCTCTGGAGACAACGCTGAATATTGAGGTGAGGGACTGCGCGATGTTGTGGGGGCTGGAGCGTCGTGGCCGGCCTGGTCATCCATCTCTGCGGGGCTATCATCCGCCTGACTCATCCAGACGCTGGGTCCACGGCTACGTAAGGCATGAGACATAACTACTTCATCTGTGTACTGTCTTAAATCAGTGTTGACCGGTCAGCCCGTCGTATCAACAAGATTTCAGACAAAAAATTAATTAAATACACAGATAAGTAGGTTATATATATAAAATATATATAAAGAAGCCGCGCGGTCAGCGAGTGTTAGTACATGTATGTGTGTGTGCGCGGGGGCGGTGAGAGCGGTCTCCTCGAGCTGTGAAGGGGTGTGGAGACGACGCTGTGAGGGGGTGGAGGGAGAGGCGCGGCGACTCCCAGTCAGTCCAGTTACCCTCAGGACGCGGTCAGAGGAGGGTGCACTGAACTCTACTCCCCACAAATGCCCAGAACATGCCGTATACCTTGGGAATCCTTTAGAACAAGGTCACACATGAATGGCACGAAACACACAATGCACTAAACACTTCACAGAAAATCACTGTCACTGACACTGCTCAAAGTTGCTGAAATTCTTCGAGGAGAGGTGGCGCGCGGGAGTTGACCCAAGGCGGGAGTCCATACGCCGGCTTCCACAGACTTTGCACTATCACTCGTAATTATCCAGTAAGATCGGTTCACTGCGCCATGTTAGGTTCTGAATAATAAGTTCTATATACAGGAGAGAACACAAACACCTGTATAGTTTTGTAGGTTCGGTTTACTGGATAAGAGTATGTACACAAAGGGGAGCAGCACTCTCCCCGGCTAGGCTCCTGCTGGTCAACTGCTATAGACGACGTATGGCAAGTGATACATTAGCAGCTTCCATACGTCGCCAGGCACATTAATTAGGCATGTGGGATATGGTAATAACATTGCCACACGCTGCTAGCTACATAGATGGAGCACATACATAAAATACATACATATTATATAATCCAGCATACATAATATACATACAATATTCATGGTCGTGGTTCTTATAATCATAGACGTGGTTGTTATAATCAGGGTCGTGGTTGATATAATCATAGTCATGGTTGTTGTAATCATGGTCGTGGTTGTTCTAATCATAGTCATGATTGTTATATTTATGGTCATGCTTGTTATAATCATAGTCGTGGTTGTTATAATCATGGTCGTGGTTGTTATAATCATAGTCGTGGTTGTTATAATCATGGTGTGTTTGTTATAATCATGGTCGTGGTTGTTATAATCATAGTCGTTGTTGTCATAATTATAGTCGTGGTTGATATAATTATGGCCGTGGTTGTTATAATCATGGTCGTTTTTGTTATAATATTAGTCGTTGTTGTTAAAATTATGGTCGTGGTTGTTAAAATCATGGTCGTTTTTGTTATCATCTTAGTCGTGGTTGTTATAATCTTAGTCGTGGTTGATATATTTTTAATCGTGGTTTTTATAATAATGGTCGAAAGTGTTATAATCATGGTCGTGGTTGTTATAATCATGGTCGTGGTTGTTATATTCATGGTGGTGCATGTTATATTCATAGTCGTGCTTGTTATAATCATAGTCGTGGTTGTTATAATCATAGTCGTTGTTGTTATAATCATGGTCGTGGTTGTAATATTCATGCTTATGCTTGCTATAATCATAGTCGTGGTTGTTATAATCATGGTCGTGGCTGTTATAATCATGGGAGTGGTTGTTATAATCATAGTCGTGATTGTTATAATCATAGACGCTTTTGTTGTAATTATGGTTGTGGTTGTTATATTCATTGTGGTGCTTGATATAATCATAGTCGTGATTGTTTTAATCATAGTCGTAGTTGTTATTATCATAGTCGTGGTTGTTATAATCATAGTCGTGGTTGCTATAATCATAGTCGTGGTTGTTATAATTATGGTCGTGGTTGTTATAATTATGGTTGTGGCTGTTATATTCATAATCGTGGTTGTTATAATCATGGAAGTGGTTGTTATAATCATAGTCGTTTTTGTTATAATCATGGTTGTGGTTGTTATAATCATAGTCGTGGTTGTTATAAACATAGTCGTACTTGTTATAATCATAGTCGTGGTTGTTATAATCATAGTCGTGGTTGTTATAATTATGGTCGTGATTATTATAATTTTGGTTTTGGCTGTTATATTCATGGTCGTGGTTGTTATAATCATGGAAGTGGCTGTTGTAATCATAATCGTGATTGTCATAATTATGGTTGTGGTTGCTATTTTTATTGTGGTGCTTGTTATAATCATAGTCGTCGTTGTTATAATCATAGGCGTGGTTGTTATAATCATAGTCGTGGATGTTATAACCCTAGTCGTGGTTGCTATAATCATAGTCGTGGTTGTTATAATCATGGTCGTGGTTGTTATGATCATGGTCGTGGTTGTCATAATCATATTCGTTGTTGTTATAATCATGGTCGTGGTTGTTATAATCATAGTCGTTGTTCTCATAATTATCGTCGTGGTTGTTATAATTATGGTCGTGGTTGTTATAATCATGGTCGTTTTTGTTATAATCTTAGTCGTTGTTGTTATAATTATGGTCGTGGTTGTTAAAATCATGGTCGTTTTTGTTATCATCTTAGTCGTGGTTGTTATAATCTTAGTCGTGGTTGATATATTCTTAATCGTGGTTGTTATAATTATGGTCGTAATTGGAATAATCATGGTCGTGGTTGTTATAAAAATGGCCGGGGTTGTTATAATCATAGTCGTAGTTGTTATAATCATGGTCGTGGTTGTTATAATAATGGTCGTGGTTGTAATATTCATGCTTATGCTTGTTATTATCATAGTCGTGGTTGTTATAATCAGGTCGTTGTTGTTATAATCATGCTCGTGGTTGTTATAGTAATGGTGGTGGATGTAAAAATCATGGTCGTGGTTGTTTTAATAATGGTCGTGGCTGTTATAATCATGGTTGTAGTTGTTATAATCATAGTCGTGGTTGTTATAATTATGGTCGTGGTTGTTATAATCCTGGTCGTGGTTGTTATAATCATGGTCGTGGTTGTTATAATCATGGTCGTGATTGTTATAATCATAGTCGTGGTTGTTATAATCATGGTCGTGGTTGTTATAATTATGGTCGTGGTTGTTATAATCATGGTCGTGGTTGTTATAATGAGCGTCGTGGTTGTTATAATCATAGTCGTGGTTGTTATAATCATGGTCGTGGTTGTTAAAATCATGGTCGAGGTTGTTATAATCAGGGTCATGGTTGTTATAATCATTGCCGTGGTTGTTATAATTGTGGGCGTGGTTGTTAAAATCGTTGTCGTGGTTGTTATAATCATAGTCGTGGTTGTTATAATCATGGTCGTGGTTGTTATAATCATGGTCGTGGTTTTTATAATCATATTCGTGATTGTTATAATCATCGTCGTGGTTGTTATAATCATAGTCGTTGTTGTTATATTCATGGTGATGCTTGTTATAATCATGGTCGTGGTTGTTATAATCATGGTCGTGGTTGTTATAATCATGGTCGTGGTTGTTATAATCATGGTCGTGGTTGTTATAATCATGGTCGTGGTTGTTATAATCAGGGTCGTTGCTGTTAAAATCATAGTCGTGGTACATATAATCATGGTCGTGGTTGTTATATTTATGGTCGTGATTGTTATAATCACAGTCGTGGTTGTTATGATCATGGGCGTGGTTGTTATATTCATGGTGATGCTTGTTATAATCATATTCGTGGTTGTTATAATCATGGTCGTGGTTGTTATAATCATTGTCGTGGTTGTTATAATTATGGTCGTGGTTGTTATAATTATGGTCTTGGTTGTTATATTCATGGTCGTGGTTCTTATAATCATAGACGTGGTTGTTATAATCAGGGTCGTGGTTGATATAATCATAGTCATGGGTGTTGTAATCATGGTCGTGGTTGTTCTAATCATAGTCATGATTGTTATATTTATGGTCATGCTTGTTATAATCATAGTCGTGGTTGTTATAATCATGGTCGTGGTTGTTATAATCATAGTCGTGGTTTTTATAAATATGGTCGTGGTTGTTATAATTATGGTTGTGGCTGCTATATTCATGGTCGTGGTTGTAATAATCATGGAAGTGGTTGTTACAATCATAGTCGTGATTGTTATAATCATTGTTGTGGTTGTTATAATCATAGTCGTGGTTGTTATAATCATAGTCGTGGTTGTTATAATCATAGTCGTTGTTGTCATAATTATAGTCGTGGTTGTTATAATTATGGCCGTGGTTGTTATAATCATGGTCGTTTTTGTTATAATATTAGTCGTTGTTGTTAAAATTATGGTCGTGGTTGTTAAAATCATGGTCGTTATTGTTATCATCTTAGTCGTGGTTGTTATAATCTTAGTCGTGGTTGATATATTTGTAATCGTGGTTTTTATAATAATGGTCGAAATTGTTATAATCATGGTCGTGGTTGTTATAATCATGGTCGTGGTTGTTATATTTATGGTGGTGCATGTTATATTCATAGTCGTGCTTGTTATAATCATAGTCGTGGTTGTTATAATCATAGTCGTTGTTGTTATAATCATGGTCGTGGTTGTAATATTCATGCTTATGCTTGTTATAATCATAGTCGTGGTTGTTATAATCAGGCCGTGGTTGTTATAATCATGCTCGTGGTTGTTATGGTAATGGTCGTGGATGTTATAATCATGATCGTGGTTGTTATAATCATGGTCGTGGCTGTTATAATCATGGTTGTGGTTGTTATAATCATAGTCGTGGTTGTTATAATTATGGTCGTGGTTGTTATAATAATGGTCGTGGTTGTAATATTCATGCTTATGCTTGTTATTATCATAGTCGTGGTTGTTATAATCAGGTCGTTGTTGTTATAATCATGCTCGTGGTTGTTATAGTAATGGTGGTGGATGTAAAAATCATGGTCGTGGTTGTTTTAATAATGGTCGTGGCTGTTATAATCATGGTTGTAGTTGTTATAATCATAGTCGTGGTTGTTATAATTATGGTCGTGGTTGTTATAATCCTGGTCGTGGTTGTTATAATCATGGTCGTGGTTGTTATAATCATGGTCGTGATTGTTATAATCATAGTCGTGGTTGTTATAATCATGGTCGTGGTTGTTATAATTATGGTCGTGGTTGTTATAATCATGGTCGTGGTTGTTATAATGAGCGTCGTGGTTGTTATAATCATAGTCGTGGTTGTTATAATCATGGTCGTGGTTGTTAAAATCATGGTCGAGGTTGTTATAATCAGGGTCATGGTTGTTATAATCATTGCCGTGGTTGTTATAATTGTGGGCGTGGTTGTTAAAATCGTTGTCGTGGTTGTTATAATCATAGTCGTGGTTGTTATAATCATGGTCGTGGTTGTTATAATCATGGTCGTGGTTTTTATAATCATATTCGTGATTGTTATAATCATCGTCGTGGTTGTTATAATCATAGTCGTGGTTGTTATATTCATGGTGATGCTTGTTATAATCATGGTCGTGGTTGTTATAATCATGGTCGTGGTTGTTATAATCATGGTCGTGGTTGTTATAATCATGGTCGTGGTTGTTATAATCATGGTCGTGGTTGTTATAATCAGGGTCGTTGCTGTTAAAATCATAGTCGTGGTACATATAATCATGGTCGTGGTTGTTATATTTATGGTCGTGATTGTTATAATCACAGTCGTGGTTGTTATGATCATGGGCGTGGTTGTTATATTCATGGTGATGCTTGTTATAATCATATTCGTGGTTGTTATAATCATGGTCGTGGTTGTTATAATCATTGTCGTGGTTGTTATAATTATGGTCGTGGTTGTTATAATTATGGTCTTGGTTGTTATATTCATGGTCGTGGTTCTTATAATCATAGACGTGGTTGTTATAATCAGGGTCGTGGTTGATATAATCATAGTCATGGGTGTTGTAATCATGGTCGTGGTTGTTCTAATCATAGTCATGATTGTTATATTTATGGTCATGCTTGTTATAATCATAGTCGTGGTTGTTATAATCATGGTCGTGGTTGTTATAATCATAGTCGTGGTTTTTATAAATATGGTCGTGGTTGTTATAATTATGGTTGTGGCTGCTATATTCATGGTCGTGGTTGTAATAATCATGGAAGTGGTTGTTACAATCATAGTCGTGATTGTTATAATCATTGTTGTGGTTGTTATAATCATAGTCGTGGTTGTTATAATCATAGTCGTGGTTGTTATAATCATAGTCGTTGTTGTCATAATTATAGTCGTGGTTGTTATAATTATGGCCGTGGTTGTTATAATCATGGTCGTTTTTGTTATAATATAGTCGTTGTTGTTAAAATTATGGTCGTGGTTGTTAAAATCATGGTCGTTATTGTTATCATCTTAGTCGTGGTTGTTATAATCTTAGTCGTGGTTGATATATTTGTAATCGTGGTTTTTATAATAATGGTCGAAATTGTTATAATCATGGTCGTGGTTGTTATAATCATGGTCGTGGTTGTTATATTTATGGTGGTGCATGTTATATTCATAGTCGTGCTTGTTATAATCATAGTCGTGGTTGTTATAATCATAGTCGTTGTTGTTATAATCATGGTCGTGGTTGTAATATTCATGCTTATGCTTGTTATAATCATAGTCGTGGTTGTTATAATCAGGCCGTGGTTGTTATAATCATGCTCGTGGTTGTTATGGTAATGGTCGTGGATGTTATAATCATGATCGTGGTTGTTATAATCATGGTCGTGGCTGTTATAATCATGGTTGTGGTTGTTATAATCATAGTCGTGGTTGTTATAATTATGGTCGTGGTTGTTATAATCGTGGTCATGGTTGTTATAATCATATTCGTGAATGTTATAATCATGGTCGTGGTTGTTATAATCATAGTCGTGGTTGTTATATTCATGGTGATGCTTGTTATAATCATGGTCGTGGTTGTTAAAATCATAGTCGTGGTTGTTATAATCATGGTAGTGGTTACTATAATCATGGTCGTGGTTGTTATAATCATGGTCGTGGTTGTTATAATCAGGGTCGTGGTTGTTATTATCATTGTCGTGGTTAATATAATCATGGTCGTGGTTGTTATATTTATGGGCATGCTTGTTATAATCACAGTCGTGGTTGTTATGATCATGGGCGTGGTTGTTATATTCATAGTGATGCTTGTTATAATCATGGGCGTGGTTGTTATATTCATGGTGATGCTTGTTATAATCATATTCGTGGTTGTTATAATCATGGTCGTGGTTGTTATAATCATTGTCGTGGTTGTTATAATTATGGTCGTGGTTGTTATAATTATGGTGTTGGTTGTTATATTAATGGTCGTGGTTCTTATAATCATAGACGTGATTGTTATAATCAGGGTCGTGGTTGTTATAATCATGGAAGTGGTTGTTGTAATCATAATCGTGATTGTCATAATCATGGTTGTGGTTGTTATATTCATTGTGGTGCTTGTTATAATCATAGTCGTGGTTGCTATAATCATAGGCGTGGTTGTTATAATCATAGTCGTGGATGTTATAACCCAAGTCGTGGTTGCTATAATCATAGTCGTGGTTGTTATAATCATGGTCGTGGTTGTTATGATCATGGTCGTGGTTGTTATAATCATATTCGTTGTTGTTATAATAATGGTCGTGGTTGTTATAATCATAGTCGTTGTTGTCATAATTATCGTCGTGGTTGTTATAATTATGGTCGTGGTTGTTATAATCATGTCGTTTTTGGTATAATCTTAGTCGTTGTTGTTATAACTATGGTCGTGGCTGTTAAAATCATGGTCGTTTTTGTTATCATCTTAGTCGTGGTTGTTATAATCTTAGTCGTGGTTGATATATTCTTAATCGTGGTTGTTATAATAATGGTCGTAATTGTTATAATCATGGTCGTGGTTGTTATAATCATGGCCGTGGTTGTTATAATTATGGTTCTGGTTGCTATAATCATGGTCGTTGTTGTTATAATCAGGGTCGTGGTTGTTATATTCATGGTGGTGCTTGTTATAATCATAGTCGTGCTTGTTGTAATCATAGTCGTAGTTGTTATAATCATGGTCGTGGTTGTTATAATCATGGTCGTGGTTGTAATATTCATGCTTATGCTTGTTATTATCATAGTCGTGGTTGTTATAATCAGGTCGTGGTTGTTATAATCATGGTCGTGGTTGTTTTAATCATGATCGTGGCTGTTATAATCATGGTTGTGGTTGTTATAATCATAGTCGTTGTTGTTATAATTATGGTCCTGGTTGTTATAATCATGGTCGTGGATGTTATAATCATGGTCGTGGTTGTTATAATCATGGTCGTGGTTGTTATAATCATGGTCGTGGTTGTTATAATCATGGTCGTGGTTGTTATAATCATGGTCGTGTTTGTTATAATAATATTCGTGATTGTTATAATCATGGTCGTGGTTTTAATAATCATAGTCGTTGTTGTTATATTCATGGTGATGCTTGTTATAATAATGGTCGTGGTTGTTATAATCATAGTCGTGGTTGCTATAATTATGGTCGTGGTTGTTATAATTATGGTCTTGGTTGTTATATTCATGGTCTTGGTTCTTATAATCATAGACGTGGTTGTTATAATCAGGGTCGTGGTTGATATAATCATAGTCATGGTTGTTATAATCATGGTCGTGGTTGTTATATACATAGTCATGATTGTTATACTTATGGTCATGCTTGTTATAATCATAGTCGTGGATGTTATAATCATGGTCGTCGTTGTTATAATCATAGTCGTTGTTGTTATAATCATGGTCGTGGTTTTTATAATCATGGTCGTGGTTGTTATAATCATGGTTGTGGTAATTATAATCATACTCGTGTTTGTTATAATCATGGTCGTGGTTGTTGTAATCATAGTCGTGGTTGTTAAAATTATGGTCGTGGTTGCTATAATTATGGTTGTGGCTGTTATAGTCATGGTCGTGGTTGTTATAATCATGGAAGTGGTTGTTATAAACATAGTCGTGATTGTTTTAATCATTGTTGTGGTTGTTATAATCATAGTCGTTGTTGTTATAATCATGGTCGTGGTTTTTATAATCATGGTCGTGGTTGTTATAATCATGGTTGTGGTTGTTATAATCAGAGTCGTAGTTGTTATAATCATAGTCGTGGTTGCTATAATCATAGTCGTGGTTGTTATAATTATGGTCGTGGTTGTTATAATTACGGTTGTGGCTGTTATATTCATGGTCGTGGCTGTTATAATCATCTAAGTGGTTGTTGTAATCATGGTCGTGGTTGTTATAATCATAGTCGTGGTTGTTATAATTATGGTCGTGATTGTTATAATTATGGTTGTGGCTGTTATATTCATGGTCGTGGTTGTTATAATCATGGAAGTGGTTGTTGTAATCATAGTCGTGATTGTTATAATCATGGTTGTGGTGTTTGTAATCATAGTCGTGGTTGTTATAAACGTAGTCGTGGTTGTTATAATCATGGTCGTGGTCGCGTTATAATCATAGTAATTATTGTTATAATCATAGTTGTGGTTGTTATAATCACGGTCGTGGTTGTTATATTCATGGTGATGCTTGTTATAATCTTAGTAGTGGTTGTTATAATCTTATTCGTGGTTGTTATATTCCTAATCGTGGTTGTTATAATCATGGTCGTGGTTGCTATAGTCATGGTCGTGGTTGTTATAAACATGGCCGTGGTAGATATAATCATGATAGTGGTTGTTATAATCACGGTCGTGGTTGTTATAATCTGGGTCGTGGATGTTATATTCATGGTGGTGCTTGTTATAAACATGGTCGTGGTTGTTATAATCATGGTTGTGGTTGTTATAATCATGGTCGTCTTTGTTATAATCATGGTCGTGGTTGTTATAATCATGGTCGTGGTTGTTATAATCATGGTCGTGGTTGTTTTAATCATAGCGGTGGTTGTTATAATAATGGTCGTGGTTGTTATAATCATTATTGTGGTTGTTATAATCATGGTCGTGGTTGTTAAAATCATATTCGTGGTTGTTATAATCATGGTCGGGGTTGTTTTAATCATAGTCGTGGTTGTTATATTTATGGTCGTGCATGTTATAATCACAGTCGTGGTTGTTATAATCATAGTCGTGGTTGCTATAGTCATAGTCGTGGTTGTTATAATCATGGTCGTGGTTGTTATAATCATAATCGTGGTTGTTATAATCATATTCGCGGTTGTTATAATCATGGTCGTGGTTGTTATAATCATATTCGTGATTGTTATAATCATGGTCGTGGTTGTTATAATCATAGTCGTGGTTGTTATAATCATGGTCATAATTGTTAAAATCTTGGCCGTGATTGTTATAATCATAGTCGTGGTTGTTATAATCATGGTCGTGGCAGTTATAATCATGGTCGTGGTTGTTATAATCTCAGTCGTGGTTGTTATAATAATGGTCGTGGTTGTTATAATCATTGTTGTGGTTGTTATAATCATGGTCGTGGTTGCTATAATCATAGTCGTGGTTGTTATAATCATAGTCGTGGTTGTTATAATCATAGTCGTGGTAGTTATAAGCATGGCCGTGGTCGTTATAATCATAGTCGTGGTTTTTATGATAATGGTCGTGGTTGTTATAATCATTGTTGTGGTTGTTATAATCATGGTCGTGGTTGTTATAATTATAGTCAAGGTTGTTATAATCATATTCGTAGTTGTTATAATCATAATCGTGGTTGTTATATTCATTGTCGCGCTTGTTATATTTATGGTCGTGCTTGTTATAATCATAGTCGTGGTTGTTATAATCATAGTCGTGGTTGCTTTTGTCATAGTCGTGGTTGTTATAATCATGGTCGCGGTTGTTATAATCATGGTCGTGGTTGAAATAATCATATTCGTGGTTGTTATAATCATAGTCGTGGTTGTTATAATCATGGTCGTGGTTGTTATAATCATGGCCGTGGTTGTTATAATCATAGTCGTGGTTGTTATAATTATGGTCGTGGTTGTTACTATAATGGTCGTGGTTGTTATAATCATAGTCGTGGTTGTTATATTCATAATCGTGGTTGTTATAATTATGGTCGTGGTTATTATAATTATGGTTGTGGCTGTTATATTCATGGTCGTGGTTGATATAATCATGGAAGTGGTGTTGTAATCATAGTCGTGAATGTTATAATCATTGTTGTGGTTTTTATTATCATGGTCGTGGTTGCTATATTCATGGTCGTGGTTGTTATAATCATAGTCGTGGTTGTTATAATCATGGTCGTGGTTGTTATAATCATGGCCATGGTTGTTATAATCATAGTCGTCAATGTTATAATCATATTCGTTTTTGTTATAATCATGGTTGTGGTTGATATATTCATTGTGGTGCTTGTTATAATCATAGTCATGGTTGTTATAATCATAGGCGTGGTTGTTGTAATCATAGTCGTGGTTGTTATAATCATAGTCGTGGTTGCTATAATCATAGTCGTGGTTGTTATAATCATGGTCGTGGTTGTTATGATCATGGTCGTGGTTGTTATAATCATAATCGTTGTTGTTTTAATCATGGTCGTGGTTGTTATAATCATAGTCGTTGTTGTCATAATTATGGTCGTCGTTGTTATAATTATGGTCGGGGTTGTTAAATTCATGGTCGTATTTGTTATCATCTTAGTCGTGGTTGTTATGATCTAAGTCGTGGTTGTTATAATCATAGTCGTGGTTGTTATAATCATGGTCGTGGTTGTTATAATCATGGTCGTGGTTGTTATAATTATGGTCGTGGTTGTTATATTCATGGTGGTGCTTGTAATAATCATAGTCGTGGTTGTTATAATCATAGTCATGTTTGTTATAATCATGGTCGTGGTTGTTATATTCATGCTCGTGGTTGTTATAGTAATGGTCGTGGATGTTATAATCATGGTCGTGGTTGTTATAATCATGGTCGTGGGTTTTATAATCATGGTCGTGGTTGTTATAATCATAGTCGTAATTGTTATAATAATGGTCGTGGTTGTTATAATCATTGTTGTGGTTGTTATAATCATGGTCGTGGTTCTTATAATCATAGTCGTGGTTGTTATAATCATAGTCGTGGTTGTTATAATCATGGTCGTGGTTCTTATAATCATATTCGTGGTTGTTATAATCATAATCGTGGTTGTTATATTCATGGTCATGCTTGTTGTAATTATGGTCGTGCTTGTTATAATCATAGTCGTGGTTGTTATAATCATAGTCGTGGTTTATTTAGTCATAGTCGTGGTTGTTATAATGATGGTCGTGGTTGTTATAATCGTATTCATAGTTGTTATAATCATGGTCGTGGTTGTTATAATCATGGCCGTGGATGTTATAATCATGCTCGTGGTTGTTTAATAATGTTCGTGGATGTTATAATCATGGTCGTGGTTGTTATAATTAGGGTCATGGTTGTTATAATCATAGTCGTGGTTGTTATAATCGTTGTCATGGTTGTAATAATCATAGTCGTGGTTGTCATAATCATGGTCGGGGTTGTTTTATTCATGGTCGTGGTTGTTATAATCATGGTTGGGTGATATAATCAAAGTCGTGGTTGTTATAATCATGGTCATGGTTGATATAATCATGGTCGTGGTTGTTATGATCATTGTCGCGGTTCTTATGATCATAGTCGTGGTTGTTATAATCATGGGAGTGGTTGTTATAATAATGGTCGTGAATGTTATAATCATGGTCGTGGTTGTTATAATGATAGTCGTGGTTGTTATAAATATGGTCTTGGGTGATATTATCAAAGGCGTGGTTGTTATAATCATGGTCGTGGTTGTTATAATCATGGTCGTGGTTGTTATAATGATAGTCGCGGTTGTTATAATCGTGGTTGGGTAATATAATCATAGTTGTTGTTGTTATAATCATAGTCGTGGCTGTTATAATCATGGTCGCGGTTATTATAATCATGGTCGTGGTTGTTATAATCATGGTCGTGACTGTTATAATCATATTTGTGGTTGTTATAATCATGGTCATGGTTGTTATAATCATAGTCGTTGTTGTTAAAATCATAGTGATGGTTGTTACAATCATGGTCGTGGTTGTTATAATCATGGCCGTGGTTGTTATAATCATGGTCGTGGTTGCTATAATCATAGTCGTGGTTGATATATTTATGGTCGTGGTTGCTATATTCATGGTCGTGGTTCTTATATTCATGATCGTGGTTGTTATAATAATGGTCGAGGTTGTTATAATCAGGGTCATGGTTGTTATAATCCTGGTCGTGGTTGTTATAATCATGGTCGTGGTTGTTATAATCATGGTCGTGGTTGTTATAATCATGGTCGTGGTTGTTATAATCATGGTCGTGGTTGTTATAATCATGGTCGTGGTTGTTATAATCATGGTCGTGGTTGTTATAATCATGGTCGTGGTTGTTATAATCATGGTCGAGGTTGTTATAATCAGGATCGTGGTTGTTATAATCGTTGTCGTGGTTGTTATAATCATAGTCATGGTTGTTATAATCATGGTCGTGGTTGTTATAATCATGGTCGTGGTTGTTATAATCATAGTCGTTGTTGATATATTTATGGTCGTGGTTGTTATATTCATGGTCGTGGTTGTCATAATCATGGTCGTGGTTGTTATAATCATGGTCGAGGTTGTTATAATCAGGGTCATGGTTGTTATAATCATAGACGTGGTTATTATAATCATGGTCGTGGTTGTTATAATCATGGTCGTGGTTGATATAATCATGGTCGTGGTTGTTATAATTATCGTCGTGGTTGTTATAATCATGGCCGTGGTTGTTATAATCATAGTCGTGGTTGTTATAAGAATAGTCGTGGTTGCTATAATCATAGTCGTGGTTGTTATATTCAGGGGCATGCTTGTTATATTTATGTTCATGCTTGTTATAATCATAGTCGTATTTGTTATAATCAGGTTGTGGTTGTTATAATCATGCAACTGGATGGTATACTAATGCTCGTTGATGTTATAATCATGCTCGTGGTTGTTATACTAATGCTCGTGGCTATTATAATCATGGTCGTGGTTGTTATAATCATGGTTGTGGTTGTTATAATCACGGTCGTGGTAGTTATAATCATGGTCGTGGTTGTTATAATCAAAGTCGTGGTTGTTATAATCATATTTGTGGCTGTTAAAATCATGGTCGTGGTTGTTATATTCATGGCCGTGGTTGTTATAATCATGGTCGTGGTTGTTATAATCATGGCCGTGGTTGTTATAATCATAGTCGTGGTTGTTATAATTATGGTCGAGGTTGTTATTATAATGGTCGTGATTGTTATAATCATAGTCGTGGTTGTTATAATCATAGTCGTGGTTGCTATAATCATAGTCGTGGTTGTTATATTCATGGTCGTGGTTGTTATAATCATGGTCGTGGTTGTTATAATCATAGTCGTGGTTGTTATAATCATGGTCGTGGTTGTTATAATCATAGTCGTGGTTGTTATAATCATGGTCGTGGTTGTTATAATCATGGTCGTAGTTGTTATAATCATGGTCGTGGTTGTTATAATCATAGTCATGGTTGTTATAATCATATTCGTTATTGTTATAATCATGGTTGTGGTTATTATAATCATAGTGTTGGTTGTTATATTCATGGTGATGCTTGTTATAATCATGGTCGTGGTTGTTATAATCATAGTCGTGGTTGTTATAATCATGGTCGTGGTTGTTATAATCATGGTCGAGGTTGTTATAATCATGGTCGTGGTTGTTATAATCAGGCTCGTGGTTGTTATAATCATAGTCGTGGTAAATATAATCATGGTCGTGGTTGTTATATTTATGGGCATGCTTGTTATAATCACAGTCGTGGTTGTTATGATCATGGTCGTGGTTGTTATATTCATGGTCATGCTTGTTATAATCATGGTCGTGGTTGTTATAATCATAGTCATGGTTGCTATAATCATGGTCGTGGTTGTTATAATTCTGGTCGAGGTTGTTATTATCATATTCGTAGTTGCTATAATCATGGTCGTGGTTCTTATAATCATAGACTTGGTTGTTATAATTATGGTCGTGGTTGTTATAATTATGGTTGTGGCTGTTATATTCATGGTCGTGGTTGTTATAATCTTAGAAGTGGTTGTTATAATCATAGTCGTGATTGTTATAATCATGGTCGTGGTTGTTATAATCATAGTCGTGGTTGTTATAATCATAGTCGTGGTTGTTATAATCATAGTCGTGGTTGTTATAATCATAGTCGTGGTTGTTATAATCATGGTCGTGGTTGTTATAATCATGGTCGTGGTTGTTATAATCATGGTCGTGGTAGTTATAATCATGGTCGTGGTTGTTATAATCATAGTCGTTGTTGTTATAATCATGGTCGTGGTTGTTATAATCATGGTCGTTGTTATAATCATAGTCGTGGTTGTTATAATCATAGTCGTGGTTGTTATAATCATAGTCGTGGTTGTTATAATCATAGTCGTGGTTGTTATAATCATAGTCGTGGTTGTTATAATTATGGTCGTGGTTGTTATAATCATGGTCGTGGTTGTTATATTCATGGTCGTGACTGTTTTAATCTTTGGAAGTGGTTGTTGTAATCATAGTCGTGATTGTTATAATCATGGTTGTGGTTGTTATATTCATTGTGTGGTTGTTATAATCATAGTCGTTGTTTTTATAATCATGGTCGTGGTTGTTATAATCATAGTCGTGGTTGTTATAATCATAGTCGTGGTTGCTATAATCATAGTCGTTGTTGTTATAATCATGGTCGTGGTTGTTATAATCATGGTCGTGGTTGTTATAATCATATTCGTGGTTGTTATAATCATGGTCGTGGTTGTTATAATCATAGTCGTTGTTATATAATCATCGTCGTGGTTGTTATAATCATGGTCGTGGTTGTTATAATCATGGTCGTTGTTGTTATAATCATAGTCGTGGTTGTTATAATCATGGTCGTGGTTGTTATAATCATGGTCGTGGTTGTTATCATCTTAGTCGTGGTTGTTATAATCTTAGTCGTCGTTGATATATTCTTAATCGTGGTTGTTATAATAATGGTCGTAATTGTTATAATCATGGTCGTGGTTGTTATAATCATGGTTGTGGTTGTTATAATCATGGTCGTGGTTGTTATAATCATGGTCGTGGTTGCTATAATCATGGTCGTGGTTGTTATAATCATGTTCGTGGTTGTTATAATCATGGTCGTGGTTGTTATAATCATGGTCGTGGTGTTATAATCATAGTCGTGGTTGTTATAATCATAGTCGTGGTTGTTATAATCATAGTCGTGGTTGTTATAATCATGGTCGTGGTTGTTATAATCATGGTCGTGGTTGTTATAATCATGGTCGTGGTTGTTATAATCATAGTCGTGGTTGTTATAATCATGGTCGTGATTCATAGTCATGGTTGTTATAATCATAGTCGTGGTTGTTATAATCATGCTCGAGGTTGTTATAGTAATGGTCGTGGATGTTATAATCATGGTCGTGGCTGTTATAATCATGATTGTGGTTGTTATAGTCATAGTCGTGGTTGTAATAATCATGGTCGTGGTTGTTATAATCATGGTCGTGGTTGTTATAATCATGGTCGTGGTTGTTATAATCATGGTCGTGGTTGTTATAATCATGGTCGTGGTTGTTATAATCAGCGTCGTAGTTGTTATAATCATAGTCGTGGTTGTTATAATCATGGTCGTGGTCGTGTTATAATCATAGTAATGATTGTTATAATCATAGTCGTGGTTGATATAATCATGGTCGTGGTTGTTATATTCATGTTGATGCTTGTTATAATCTTAGTATTGGTTGTTATAATCTTAGTCGTGGTTGTTATATTCTTAATCGTGGTTTTTATAATCATGTTCGTGGTTGTTATCATCATGGTCATGCTTGTTAAAATCATAGTCATGATTGTTATAATCATAGTCGTGGTTGTTATAAACATGGTCGTGGTTGTTATATTCATGGTGATGCTTGTTATAATCTTAGTAGTGGTTGTTATAATCTTAGTCGTGGTTGTTTTATTCCTTATCGTGGTTGTTATAATCATGGTCGTGGTTGCTATAATCATGGTCGTGGTTGTTATAAACATGGCCGTGGTTGATAAAATCATGATCGTGGTTGTGATATTCATGGTCGTGGTTGTTATAATCAGGGTCGTGGATGTTATATTCATGGTGGTGCTTGTTATAAACATGGTCGTGTTTGTTATAATCATGGTCGTGGTTGTTATAATCATGGTCCTGGTTGTTATAATCATGGTCGTGGTTGTTTTAATCATAGTCGTGGTTGTTATAATAATGGTCGTGGTTATTATATCATTGTTGTGGTTGTTATAATCATGGTCGTGGTTGTTATAATCATATTCGTGGCTGTTATAATCATGGTCGGGGTTGTTTTAATCATAGTCGTGGTTGTTATATTTATGGTCGTGCTTGTTATAATCATAGTCGTGGTTGTTATAATCATAGTCGTGGTTGCTATAGTCATAGTCGGGGTTGTTATAATCATGGTCGTGGTTGTTATAATCATGATCGTGGCTGTTATAATCATATTCGTGGTTGTTATAATCATGGTCGCGGTTGTTATAATCATATTCGTGGTTGTTATAATCATGGTCGTGGTTGTTATAATCATAGTCGTGGTTGTTATAATCATGGTCGTGGTTGTTATAATCATAGTCGTGGTTGTTATAATCATGGTCGTGGTTGTTATAATCATAGTCGTGGTTGTTATAATCATGGTCGTAGTTGTTATAATCATGGCCGTGATAGTTATAATCATAGTCGTGGCTGTTATAATCATATTCGTGATTGTTATAATCATGGTCGTTCTTGTTATATTCATAGTCGTGGTTGTTATATTCATGGTGATGCTTGTTATAATCATGGTCGTGGTTGTTATAATCATAGTCATGATTCTTATATTTATGGACATGCTTGTTATAGTCATAGTCGTGGATTTTATAATCATGGTCGTGTTTGTTATAATCATAGTCGTGGTTGTTATAATCATGGTCGTGGTTGATATAATCATGGTCGTGGTTGCTATAATCATAGTCGTGATTGTTGTAATCATGGTTGGGTGATATGATCAAAGTCGTGGTTGTTATAATCATGGTCGTCGTGGTTATGATCATGGTCGTGGTTCTTATGATCATTGTCGCGGTTCTTATGGTCATAGTCGTGGTTGTTATAATCATGGGCGTGTTTGTTATAATAATGGTCGTGAATGTTATAATCATGGTCGTGATTGTTATAATGATAGTCGTGGTTGTTATAAACATGGTGTTGGGTGATATTATCATAGTCGTGGTTGTTATAATCATGGTCGTGGTTGTTATAATCATGGTCGTGGTTGCTATAATGATAGTCGTGGTTGCTATAATCATGGTTGGGTAATATAATCATAGTTGTTGTTGTTATAATCATAGTCGTGGTTGTTATAATCATGGTCGTGGCTGTTATAAACATATTTGTGGTTGTTATAATCATGGTCATGGTTGCTATAATCATAGTCGTTGTTGTTATAATTATAGTCGTGGTTGTTATAATTATGGTCGTGGTTGTTATATTCATGGTCATGCTTGTTATAATCATAGTCGTGGTTGTTATAATAAGTTCGTGGTTGTTATAATCATTGTCGTGGTTGTTACAATCATAGTCGTGGTTGATATATTTAGGGTCATGGTTGTTATAATCATGGTCGCAGTCTATATAATCACGGTCGTGGTTGTTATAATCATGGTTGTGATTGTTATAATTATGGTCGTGGTTGTTATAATGATGGTCGTGGTTGTTATAATCATACTCGTGGTTTTTATAATCATGGTCATGGTTGTAATAATCATAGTCGTTGTTGTTATAATTATCGTCGTGGTTGTTCTAATTTTGGTCGTGGTTGTTATAATCATATTTCGCGGTTATTGTAATCGTGGTCGTGGTTGTTATAATAATTGTCGTGGTTGTCATAATTGTGGTCGTTTTTGTTTTATTCATGGTCGTGGTTGTTAGAATCATGGTCGTGGTTGTTATAATCATGGTCGTGGTTGTTATCATCATGGAAGTGGTTGTTTTAATAATGGTCGTGGTTGTTATAATCATGGTCATGCTTGTTATAATCATATTCGTGGTTGTTATAATCATGGTCGTGTTTGTTATAATCATAGTCGTAGGGATTATAATCATGCTCGTGTTTGTTATATTCATAGTCGTGGTTGTTGTAATCATATTCGTGGTTGTTAAAATCGTGGTCGTGGTTGTTATAATCATGGTCGTGGTTGTTATAATCAAATTCGTGATTGTTATAATCATGGTCGTGGTTGTTATAATCATGGTCGTGGTTGTTATATTCATTGTCGTGGTTGTTATAATCATGGTCGTGGTTGTTATAATCATGGTCGTGGTTGTTATAATCATAGTCGTGGTTGTTATAATCATGGTCGTGGTTGTTATAATTTTGGTCGTGGTTGTTATAATCATGGTCGTGGTTGTTGTAATCAGGGTCGTGGTTTTTATAATCATAGTGGTGGTTAATATAATCATGGTCGTGGTTGTTATATTTATGGGCATGCTTGTTATAATCACAGTCGTGGTTGTTATGTTCATAGGCGTGGTTGTTATATTCATGGTGATGCTTGTTATGATCATATTCGTGGTTGTTATAATCATGGTCGTGGTAGTTATAATCATAATCGTGGTTGTTATAATTATGGTCGTGGTTGTTATAATCATGGTCTTGGTTGTTATAATCATGGTCGTGGTTGTTATAATCATAGTCGTGGTTGTTATAATCATGGTCGTGGTTGTTATAATCATAGTCATGGTTGTTATAATCATGGTCGTGGTTGTTATAATCATAGTCGTGATTGTTATATTTATGGTCATGCTTGTTAAAATCATAGTCGTGGTTATTATAATCATGGTCGTGGTTGTTATATTCATTGTGGTGCTTGATATAATCAGTGTCGTGGTTGTTATAATCATAGTCGTGGTTGTTATAATCATAGTCGTGGTTGTTATAATCATATTCATGATTGTTATAATCATGGTCGTGGTTGTTATAATCATAGTCGTGGTTGTTATAATTATGGTCGTGGTTGTTATAATTATGGTCGCGGTCTATATAATCACGGTCGTGGTTGTTATAATCATGGTTGTGATTGTTATAATTATGGTCGTGGTTGCTATAATCATGGTCGTGGTTGTTATAATCATACTCGTGGTTTTTATAATCATGGTCATGGTTGTTATAATCATAGTCGTTCTTGTTATAATTATCGTCGTGGTTGTTCTAATTATGGTCGTGATTGTTATAATCATAGTCGTGGTTGCTATAATTATGGTTGTGGCTGTTATATTCATTGTGGTGCTTGATATAATCAGTGTCGTGGTTGTTCTAATCATAGTCGTGGTTGTTATAATCATAGTCGTGGTTGTTATAATCATAGTCGTGGTTGCTATAATCATAGTCGTGGTTGTTATAATCATGGTCGTGGTTGTCATAATCATGGTCGTGGTTGTTATATTCATGGTCGTGGTTGTTAAAATCATGTAAGTGGTTGTTATTATCATAGTCGTTTCTGTTATAATAATGGTGGTGGTTGTTATATTAATTGTGGTGCATGTTATAATCATAGTCGTGGTTGTTATGATCATAGGCGTGGTGGTTATAATCATAGTCGTGGTTGTTATAATCATGGTCGTGGTTGTTATAATCATAGTCGTGGTTGTTATAATCATGGTCGTGGTTGTTATAATCATGGTCGTGGTTGTTATAATCATAGTCGTGGTTGTATAATCATGGTCGTGGTTGTTATAATCATAGTCGTTGTTGTCATAATTATCGTCGTGGTTGATACAATTATGGTCGTGGTTGTTATAATCATGGTCGTGGCTGTTATAATCATGGTCGTGGTTGTTATAATCATGGTCGTGGTTGTTATAATCATGGTCGTGGTTGTTATAATCATGGTCGTGGTTGTTATAATCATGGTCGTGTTTTTATAATCAGCGTCGTGGTTGTTATAATCATAGTCGTGGTTGTTATAATCATGGTCGTGGTCGTGTTTTAATCATATTAATGATTGTTATAATCATAGTCGTGGTTGTTATAATCACGGTCGTGGTTGTTATATTCATGGTGAAGCTTTTTATAATCTTAGTAGTGGTTGTTTTAATCTTAGTCGTGGTTGTTATATTCTTAATCGTGGTTTTTATAATTATGTTCGTGGTTGTTATAATCATGGTCGTGGTTGTTATAATCATATTCATGATTGTTAAAATCATAGTCGTGGTTGTTATAATCATGGTCGTGGTTGTTATATTCATGGTGATGTTTTTTATAATCTTAGTAGTGGTTGTTATAATCTTAGTCGTGGTTGTTATATTCCTTATAGTAGTTGTTATAATCATGGTCGTGGTTCTTATAATCATGGTCGTGGTTGTTATAAACATGGCCGTGGTTGATATAATCATGGTCGTGGTTGTTATAATCATGGTCGTGGTTGCTATAATCATAGTCGTGGTTGCTATAATCATAGGCGTGGAAGTTATAATCATGGTCGTGGTTGTTATAATCATTGTCGTGGTTGTTATAATCAGGGTCGTGGATGTTATATTCATGGTGGTGCTTGTTATAAACATGGTCGTGGTTGTTATAATCATGGTCGTGGATGTTATAATCATGGTCGTGTTTGTTATAATCATGGTCGTGGTTGTTATAATCATGATCGTGGTTGTTATAATCATATTCGTGGTTGTTATAATCATGGTCGTGGTTGTTATAATCATATTGGTGATTGTTATAATCATGGTCGTGGTTGTTATAATCATAGTCGTGGTTGCTATAATTATGGTGATGTTTGTTATAATCATGGTCGCGGTTATTATAATCATGGTCGTGTTTGTTATAATCATGGTCGTGGTTGTTATAATTATGGTCGTGGTTGTTATAATCATGGTCGTGGTTGCTATAATCATAGTCGTGGTTGCTATAATCATAGTCGTGGAAGTTATAATCATGGTCGTGGTTGTTATAATCATGATCGTGGTTGTTATAATCATATTCGTGGTTGTTATAATCATGGTCGTGGTTGTTATAATCATATTCGTGATTGTTATAATCATGGTCGTGGTTGTTATAATCATAGTCGTGGTTGCTATAATTATGGTGATGTTTGTTATAATCATGGTCGTGGTTATTATAATCATAGTCGTGGTTGTTATAATCATGGTCGTAATTGTTATAATCTTGGCCGTGGTTATTATAATCATAGTCGTGGTTGTTATAATCATATTCGTGATTGTTATAATCATGGTCGTGGTTGTTATAATCATAGTCGTGGTTGTTATATTCATGGTGATGTTTGTTATAATCATGGTCGTGGTTGTTATAATCATAGTCATGATTGTTATATTTATGGTCATGCTTGTTAAAATCATAGTCGTGGTTATTATAATCATGGTCGTGGTTGTTATAATCATAGTCGTGGTTGTTATAATAATGGTCGTGGTTGTTATAATCATGGTCGTGGTTGTTATAATCAAGGTTGTGGTTGTTATATTCATATTCGTGATTGTTATAATCATGGTCGTGGTTGTTATAATCATAGTAGTGGTTCTTATAATTATGGTCGTGGTTGTTATAATTATGGTCGCGGTCTATATAATCACGGTCGCGGTTGTTATAATAATGGTTGTGATTGTTATAATTATGGTCGTGGTTGTTATAATCATGGTCGTGGTTGTTATAATCATACTCGTGGTTTTTATAATCATGGTCATGGTTGTTATAATCATAGTCGTTGTTGTTATAATTATCGTCGTGGTTGTTCTAATTATGGTCGTGATTGTTATAATCATAGTCGTGGTTGTTATAATCATAGGCGTGGTGGTTATAATCATAGTCGTGGTTGTTATAATCCTAGTCGTAGCTGCTATAATCATAGTCGTGGTTGTTATAATCATGGTCGTGGTTAATATGATCATGTTCGTGGTTTTTATAATCATATTCGTTGTTGTTATAATCATGGTCGTGGTTGTTATAATCATAGTCGTTGTTGTCATAATTATGGTCGTGGTTGTTATAATCATGGTCGTTTGTTATAATCATAGTCGTTGTTGTTATAATCATGGTCGTGGTTGTTATAATCATGGTCGTGGTTGTTATAATCATAGTCGTGGTTGTTATAATCATAGTCGTGGTTGATATAATCATAGTCGTGGTTGTTATAATAATGGTCGTAATTTTTGTAATCATGGTCGTGGTTCTTATAATCATGGCCGTGGTTGTTATAATCATGGTCGTGGTTGTTATAATCAGGGTCGTGGTTGTTATATTCATGGTGGTGCTTGTTATAATCATAGTCGTGGTTGTTATAATCATAGTCGTGGTTGTTATAATCATAGTCGTGGTTGTTATAATCATGGTCGTGGTTGTTATAATCATGGTCGTGGTTGTTATATTCATAGTCGTGGTTGTTATAATCATGGTCGTGGTTGTTATAATCATGGTCGTGGTTGTTATAATCATGGTCGTGGATGTTATAATCATGGTCGTGGTTGCTATAATCATGGTCGTGGTTGTTATAATCATGGTCGTGGTTGTTATAATCATGGTCGTGGTTGTTATAATCAGCGTCGTGGTTGTTATAATCATAGTCGTCGTTGTTATAATCATGGTCGTGGTCGTGTTTTAATCATATTAATGATTGTTATAATCATAGTCGTGGTTGTTATAATCATGGTCGAGGTTGTTATATTCATGGCGATGCTTTTTATAATCTTAGTAGTGGTTGTTTTAATCTTAGTCGTGGTTGTTATATTCTTAATCGTGGTTTTTATAATTATGTTCGTGGTTGTTATAATCATGGTCGTGGTTGTTATAATCATATTCATGATTGTTAAAATCATAGTCGTGGTTGTTATAATCATGGTCGAGGTTGTTATGTTCATGGTGATGCTTTTTATAATCTTAGTAGTGGTTGTTATAATCTTAGTCGTGGTTGCTATATTCCTTATCGTGGTTGTTATAATGATGGTCGTGGTTGCTATAATCATGGTCGTGGTTGTTATAAACATGGCCGTGGTTGATATAATCATGATCGTGGTTGTTATAATCATTGTCGTGGTTGTTATAATTAGGGTCGTGGATGTTATATTCATGGTGGTGCTTGTTATAAACATGGTCGTGGTTGTTATAATCATGGTCGTGGATGTTATAATCATGGTCGTGTTTGTTATAATCATGGTCGTGGTTGTTATAGTCATAGTCGTGGTTGCTATAATCATAGTCGTGGAAGTTATAATCATGGTCTTGGTTGTTATAATCATGATCGTGGTTGTTACAATCATATTCGTGGTTGTTATAATCATGGTCGTGGTTGTTATAACCATATTCGTGATTGTTATAATCATGGTCGTGGTTGTTATAATCATAGTCGTGGTTGCTATAATCATGGTCGTGTTGTTATAATCATGGTCGTGGTTGTTATAATCATAGTCGTGGTTGTTATAATCATGGTCGTGATTGTTATAATCATGGTCGTGGTTGTTATAATCATAGTCGTGGTTGTTATAATCATAGTCGTGGTTGTTATAATCATGGTCGTGGTTGTTATAATCATAGTCGTGGTTGTTATAATCATGGTCGTGGTTGTTATAATCATGGTCGTGGTTGTTATAATTATGTCGTGTTTATATATGGTCTGTTGTTATAGTCATAGTCGTGGTTGTTATAATCATGGTCGTGGTTGTTATAATCATAGTCGTGTTTGTTATAATCATGGTCGTGGTTGTTATAATCATGGTCGTGGTAGTTATAATCATGGTCGTGGTTGTTATAATCATAGTCGTGGTTGTTATAATCATGGTCGTGGTTGTTATAATCATTGTCGTGGTTGTTATAATCATGGTCGTGGTTGTTGTAATCATAGTCGTGGTTGTTATAATCATAGTCGTGGTTGTTATAATCATGGTCGTGGTTGTTATAATCATGGTCGTGGTTGTTATAATCATAGTCGTGGTTGTTATAATCATGGTCGTGGTGTTATAATCATAGTCGTGGTTGTTATAATCATAGTCGTGGTTGTTATAATCATAGTCGTGGTTGTTATAATCATGGTCGTGGTTGTTATAATCATGGTCGTGGTTGTTATAATCATAGTCGTGGTTGTTATAATCATGGTCGTGGTTGCATTAGTCATAGTAGTGGTTGTTATAATCATGGTCATGGTTGTCATAATCATGGTCGTGGTTGTTATAATCATAGTCGTGGTTGTTATAATCATGGTCGTGGTTGTTATAATCATGGTCGTGGTTGTTATAATCATGGTCGTGGTTGTTATAATCATGGTCGTGGTTGTATAATCATGGTCGTGGTTGTTATAATCATGGTCGTGGTTGTTATAATCATGGTCGTGGTTGTTATAATCATGGTCGTGGTTGTTATAATCATGGTCGTGGTTGTTATAATCATGGTCGTGGTTGTATAATCATAGTCGTGGTTGTTATAATCATGGTCGTGGTTGTTATAATCATAGTCGTGGTTGTTATAATCATAGTCGTGGTTGTTATAATCATAGTCGTGGTTGTTATATTCATGGTCGTGGTTGTTATAATCATGTCGTGTGTTATAATCATGGTCGTGGTTGTTATAATCATGGTCGTGGTTGTTATAATCATAGTCGTGGTTGTTATAATCATAGAGTAGTTGTTATAATCATAGTCGTGGTTGTTATAATCATAGTCGTGGTTGTTATAATCATGGTCGTGGTTGTTATAATCATGGTCGTGGTTGTTATATCATGGTCGTGGTTGTTATAATCATGGTCGTGGTTGTTATAATCATTGTCATGGTTGTTATAATCATAGTCGTGGTTGTTATAATCAGGTCATGGTTGTTATTATCATGCTCGTGGTTGTTATAGTAATGTTCGTGGATGTCATAATCATGGTCGTGGTTGCTATAATCATGGTAGTGGTTGTTATAATCACGGTCCTGTTGTTATAATCATGGTCGTGATTGTTATAATCATGGTCGTGGTTGTTATAATCATGGTCGTGGTTGTTATAATCAGCGACGTGGTTGTTATAATCATGGTCATGGTTGTTATAATCATGGTCTTGGTTGTTACAATCTTAGTCGTGGTTGTTATAATCATGGTCGTGGTTGTTATAATCATGGTCGTGGTTGTTATAATCATGGTCGTGGTTGTTATAATCATGGTCGTGGTTGTTATATTCATGGTAATGCTTGTTATAATTATGGTAGTGGTTGTTATAATCTTAGTCGTGGTTGTTATAATCATGGTCGTGGTTGTCATAATTATGGTCGTGGTTGTTATAATCGTGGTCGTGGTTGTCATAATTAAGGTCGTGGTTGTTATAATCATGGTAGTGGTTGTAATAATCATAGTCGTGGTTGTTATAATCATGGTTGTGGTTGTTATAATCATAGTCATGATTGTTATAATCATAGTCGTGGTTGTTATAATCATAGACGTGGTTGTTATAATCATGCTCGTAGTTGTTATAGTACTGCTCCTGGATGTTATAATCATGGTCGTCGTTGTTATAATCAGGGTCGTGGTTGTTATATTCATAGTGGTGCTTTTTATAATCATAGAAGTAGTTGTTATAATCATAGACGTGGTTGTTATAATCATAGTCGTCGTTGTTATAATCAGGTCGTGGTTGTTATAATCATGGTCGTGGTTGTTATTATCATGGTCGTGTTTGTTATAATCATGGTCGTGGTTGTTATAATCATTGTCGTGGTTGTTATAATCATAGTCGTGGTTGTTATAATCAGGTCATGGTTGTTATAATCATGCTCGTGGTTGTTATAGTAATGTTCGTGGATGTTATAATCATGGTCGTGGTTGTTATAATCATGGTCGTGGTTGTTATAATCATGGTCGTGGTTGTTATAATCATGGTCGTGGTTGTTATAATCATGGTCGTGGTTGTTATAATCATAGTCGTGGTTGTTATAATCATGGTCGTGTTGTTATAATCATGGTCGTGGTTGTTATAATCATGGTCGTGGTTGTTATATTCATGGTCGTGGTTGTTACAATCATGGTTGTGGTTCATATAATCAGGGTCGTGCTTGTTATAATCATAGTCGTGGTTGTTATAATCAAGGTCTTGGTTGTCATAATCATGGCAGTGGTTGTTATAATCATAGTCGTGGTTGTTATAATCATAGTCGTGATTGTTATATCATGGTCGTGGTTGTTATAATCATAGTCGTGGTTGTTATAATCATGGTCGTGGTTGTTATAATCATAGTCGTGGTTGTTATAATCATGGTCGTGGTTGTTATAATCATAGTCGTGATTGTTATAATCATGGTTGTGGTAGTTATAATCATAGTCGTGGTTGTTATAACCATAGTCGTGGTTTTTATAATCATGGTCGTGGTTGTCATAATCATGGTCGTGGTTGTTATAATCAATGTCGTGGTTGTTATAATCATGGTCGTGGTTGTTATAATCATAGTCGTGGTTGTTATAATTATGGTCGTGGTTGTTATAATCATGGTCGTTGTTATAATCTAGTCGTGGTTGTTATAAACATGGTCGTGGTTGTTATATTCATGGTCCTTGTTGGTATATTCATAGTCGTGGTTGTTATAATCATAGTCGTGGTTGTATAATCATAGTCGTGGTTGTTATAATCATGGTCGTGATTGTTATAATCATGGTCGTGGTTGTTATAATCATGGTCGTGGTTGTTATAATCATGGTCGTGGTTGTTATAATCATGGTCGTGGTTGTTATAATCATGGTCGTGGTTGTTATAATCATAGTCGTGGTTGTTATAATCATAGTCGTGGTTGTTATAATCATGGTCGTGGTTGTTATAATCATGGTCGTGGTTGTTATAATCATGTCGTGGTTGTTATAATCATGGTCGTGGTTGTTATAATCAGGTCGTGGTTGTTATAATCATGGCGTGATTGTTATAATCATGGTCGTGGTGTTATAATCATGTCGTGGTTGTTATAATCATGGTCGTGGTTGTTATAATCATGGTCGTGGTGTTATAATCATGGTCGTGGTTGTTATAATCATAGTCGTGGTTGTTATAATCATGGTCGTGGTTGTTATAATCATGGTCGTGGTTGTTATAATCATGGTCGTGGTTGTTATAATCATGGTCGTGGTTGTTATAATCATGGTCGTGGTTGTTATAATCATGGTCGTGGTTGTTATAATCATGGTCGTGGTTGTTATAATCATGGTCGTGGTTGTTATAATCATGGTCGTGGTTGTTATAATCATAGTCGTGGTTGTTATAATCATGGTCGTGGTTGTTATAATCATGCTCGTGGTTGTTATATCATGTCGTGGATGTATAATCATGGTCGTGGTTGTTATAATCATGGTCGTGGTTGTTATAATCATGGTCGTGGTTGTTATAATCATGGTCGTGGTTGTTATAATCATAGTCGTGGTTGTTATAATCATGGTCGTGGTTGTTATAATCATGGTCGTGGTTGTTATAATCATAGTCGTGGTTGTTATAATCATGGTCGTGGTTGTTATAATCATGGTCGTGGTTGTTATAATCAAGGTCGTGGTTGTTATATCATGGTCGTGGTTGTTATAATCATAGTCGTGGTTGTTATAATCATGGTCGTGGTTGTTATAATCATAGTCGTGGTTGTTATAATCATGGTCGTGGTTGTTATAATCATGGTCGTGGTTGTTATAATCATGGTCGTGGATGTTATAATCATGGTCGTGGTTGTTATAATCATGGTCGTGGTTGTTATAATCATGGTCGTGGTTGTTATAATCATGGTCGTGGTTGTTATAATCATGGTCGTGGTTGTTATAATCAGTCGTGGTTGTTATAATCATGGTCGTGGTTGTTATAATCATAGTCGTGGTTGTTATAATCATGGTCGTGGTTGTTATAATCAGGTCGTGGTTGTTATAATCATGGTCGTGGTTGTTATAATCATGGTCGTGGTTGTTATAATCATAGTCGTGGTTGTTATAATCATGGTCGTGGTTGTTATAATCATGGTCGTGGTTGTTATAATCATGGTCGTGGTTGTTATAATCATGGTCGTGGTTGTTATAATCATGGTCGTGGTTGATATAATCATGGTCGTGGTTGTTATAATCATAGTTATGGTTGTAATAATCATGGTCGTGGTTGATATAATCATGGTGTGGTTGTTATAATTATGGTCGTGGTTGTTATAATCATAGTCGTGGTTGTTATAATCATGGTCGTGGTTGTTATAATCATAGTCGTGGTTGTTATAATCATGGTCGTGGTTGTTATAATCATGGTCGTGGTTGTTATAATCATGGTCGTGGTTGTTATAATCATAGTCGTGGTTGTTATAATCATGGTTGTGGTTGTTATAATCATAGTCGTGATTGTTATAATCATAGTCGTGGTTGTTATAATCATAGTCGTGGTTGTTATAATCATGCTCGTGGTTGTTTTAATCATGCTCGTGGATGTTATAATCATGGTCGTGGTTGTTATAATCAGGTCGTGGTTGTTATAATCATAGTGGTTTTTATGATCATAGAAGTAGTTGTTATAATCATTGACGTGGTTGTTATAATCATAGTCGTGGTTGTTATAATCAGGTCGTGGTTGTTATAATCATGGTCGTGGTTGTTATAATCATGGTCGTGGTTGTTATAATCATGGTCGTGGTTGTTATAATCATAGTCGTGGTTGTTATAATCATGGTCGTGGTTGTTATAATCATAGTCGTGGTTGTTATAATCAGGTCGTGGTTGTTATAATCATGCGCGTGGTTGTTATAGTAATGGTCGTGGATGTTATAATCATGGTCGTGGTTGTTATAATCATGGTCGTGGTTGTTATAATCATGGTCGTGGTTGTTATAATCATGGTCGTGGTTGTTATAATCATGGTCGTGGTTGTTATAATCATGGTCGTGGTTGTTATAATCATGGTCGTGGTTGTTATAATCATAGTCGTGGTTGTTATAATCATGGTCGTGGTTGTTATAATCATGGTCATGGTTGTTATAATCATGGTCTTGGTTGTTACAATCTTAGTCGTGGTTGTTATAATCATGGTCGTGGTTGTTATAAGCATGGCCGTGGTTGTTTTATTCATGGTCGTGGTTGTTATAATCATGGTTGTGGTTGATATAATCTGGGTCGTGGTTGTTATAATCATAGTTATGGTTGTTATAATCATGGTCGTGGTTGTTATATTAATGGTAATGCTTGTTATAATTATGGTAGTGTTTGTTATAATCTTAGTCGTGGTTGTTATAATCATGGTCGTCGTTGTCATAATTATGGTCGTGGTTGTTATAATCGTGGTCGTGGTTGTCATAATTAAGGTCGTTGTTGTTATAATCATGGTACTCGTTGTAATAATCATAGTCGTGGTTGTTATAATCATGGTTGTGGTTGATATAATCATAGTCATGATTGTTATAATCATAGTCGTGGTTGTTATAATCATGGACGTGGTTGTTATAATCATGCTCGTAGTTGTTAGAGTAATGCTCGTGGATGTTATAATCATGGTCGTCGTTGTTATAATCAGGGTCGTGGTTGTTATATTCATAGTGGTGCTTTTTATAATCATAGAAGTAGTTGTTATAATCATAGACGTGGTTGTTATAATCATAGTCGTCGTTGTTATAATCAGGTCGTGGTTGTTATAATCATGGTCGTGGTTGTTATAATCATGGTCGTGGTTGTTATAATCATGGTCGTGGTTGTTATAATCATAGTCGTGGTTGTTATAATCATATTCGTGGTTGTTATAATCAGGTCATGGTTGTTATAATCATGCTCGTGGTTGTTACAGTAATGTTCGTGGATGTGATAATCATGGTCGTGGTTGTTATAATCATGGTCGTGGTTGTTATAATCATGGTCCTGTTGTTATAATCATGGTCGTGATTGTTATAATCATGGTCGTGGTTGTTATAAAAAGCGACGTGGTTGTTATATTCATGGTCATGGTTGTTATAATCATGGTCGTGGTTGTTACAATCATAGTCGTGGTTGTTATAATCATGGTCGTGGTTGTTATAATCATGGTCGTGGTTGTTATAATCATGGCAGTGGTTGTTATATTCATGGTCGTGGTTGTTATAATCATGGTTGTGGTTGACATAATCAGGTTCGTGGTTGTTATAATCATAGTTATGGTTGTTATAAACATGGTCGTGGTTGTTATATTCATGGTGATGCTTGTTATAATCATGGTCGTGGTTGTTATAATCATAGTCGTGGTTGTTATAGTCATGGTCGTGGTTGTTATAATCATAGTCGTGGTTGTTATAATCATGGTCGTGGATGTTATAGTCATGGTCGTGGTTGTTATAATCATGGTCGTGGTTGTATAATCATAGTCGTGGTTGTTATAATCATGGTCGTGGTTGTTATAATCATAGTCGTGGTTGTTATAATCATAGTCGTGGTTGTTATAATCATGGTCGTGGTTGTTATAATCATGTCGTGGTTGTTATAATCATGGTCGTGGTTGTTATAATCATGGTCGTGGTTGTTATAATCATAGTCGTGGTTGTTATAATCATGGTCGTGGTTGTTATAATCATGGTCGTGGTTGTTATAATCATGGTCGTGGTTGTTATAATCATGGTCGTGGTTGTTATAATCATGGTCGTGGTTGTTATAATCATGGTCGTGGTTGTTATAATCATGGTCGTGGTTGCTATAATCAGCGACGTGGTTTTTATAATCATGGTCATGGTTGTTATAATCATGGTCGTGGTTGTTAAATCATGGTCGTGGTTGTTATGATCATGGTCGTGGTTGTTATAATCATGGTCGTGGTTGTTATAATCATGGTCGTGGTTGTTATAATCATGGTCGTGGTTGTTATAATCATGGTCGTGGTTGATATAATCATGGTCGTGGATGTTATAATCATAATTATGGATGTTATAATCATGGTCGTGGTTGTTATATTCATGGTCGTGGTTGTTATAATTATGGTCGTGGTTGTTATAATCATAGTCGTGGTTGTTATAATCATGGTCGTGGTTGTCATAATCATGGTCGTGGTTGTTATAATCATGGTCGTGGTTATATAATCATGGTCGTGGTTGTTATAATCATGGTCGTGGTTGTTATAATCATAGTCGTGGTTGTTATAGTCATGGTTGTGGTTGTTGTAATCGTAGTCATGATTGTTATAATCATAGTCGTGGTTGTTATAATCATAGACGTGGTTGTTAAAATCTTGCTCGTGGTTGTTATAGTAATGCTCGTGGATGTTATAATCATGGTCGTCGTTGTTAGAATCAGGGTCGTGGTTGTTATATTCATAGTGGTGCTTTAATAATCATAGAAGTAGTTGTTATAATCAGAGACGTGGTTGTTATAATCATAGTCGTCGTTGTTATAATCAGGTCGTGGATGTTATAATCATGGTCGTGGTTGTTATTATCATGGTCGTGTTTGTTATAATCATGGTCGTGGTTGTTATAATCATTGTCGTGGTTGTTATAATCATAGTCGTGGTTGTTATAATCAGGTCATGGTTGTTATAATCATGCTCGTGGTTGTTATAGTAATGTTCGTGGATGTTATAATCATGGTCGTGGTTGTTATAATCATGGTCGTGGTTGTTATAATCATGGTCCTGTTGTTATAATCATGGTCGTGATTGTTATAATCATGGTCGTGGTTGTTATAATCATGGTCGTGGTTGTTATAATCAGCGACGTGGTTGTTATAATCATGGTCATGGTTGTTATAATCATGGTCTTGGTTGCTACAATCATAGTCGTGGTTGTTATAATCATGGAAGTGGTTGTTATAATCATGGTCGTTGTTGTTATAAGCATGGCCGTGGTTGTTATTATCATGGTCGTGGTTGTGATAATCATGGTTGTGGTTGATATAATCAAGGTTGTGGTTGTTATATTCATAGTTATGGTTGCTAAAATCATGGTCGTGGTTGATATATTCATGGTGATGCTTGTTATAATTATGGTAGTGGTTGTTATAAACTTAGTCGTGGTTGTTATAATCATGGTCGTGGTTGTTATAATCTTAGTCGTGGTTGTTATAATCATGGTCGTGGTTGTCATAATTATGGTCGTGGTTGTTATAATCATGGTAGTGGTTGTAATAATCATAGTCGTGGTTGTTATAATCATGGTTGTGGTTGTTATAATCATAGTCATGATTGTTATAATCATAGTCGTGGTTGTTATAATCATAGACGTGGTTGTTATAATCATGCTCGTGGCTGTTATAGTAATGCTCGTGGATGTTATAATCATGGTCGTCGTTGTTATAATCAGGGTCGTGGTTGTTATATTCATAGTGGTTCATTTTATAATCATAGAAGTAGTTGTTATAATCATTGACGTGGTTGCTATAATCATAGTCGTGGTTGTTATAATCAGGTCGTGGTTGTTATAATCATGGTCGTGGTTGTTATTATCATGGTCGTGTTTGTTATAATCATGGTCATGATTGTTATAATCTTAGTCGTGGTTGTTATAAGCATGGCCATGGTTGTTATAATCATAGTCGTGGTTGTTATAATCAGGTCGTGGTTGTTACAATCATGCGCGTGGTTGTTATAGTAATGGTCGTGGATGTTATAATCTTGGTCCTGATTGTTATAATCATGGTCGTGGTTGTTATAATCATGGACCTGTTTGTTATAATCATGGCCGTGGTTGTTATAATCATAGTCGTGGTTGTTATAATCATAGTCATGGTTGTTATAATCATGGTCTTGGTTGTTACAATCATGTAGTTGTTGTTATAATCATAGTCGTGGTTGTTATAATCATGGTCGTGGTTGTTATAATCAAGCTCGTGGTTGTTATAATCATGTCGTGGGTGTTATAATCATGCTGTGGTTGTTATAAATATAGTTTATGGTTGTTAAAATCATGGTCGTGGTTGTTATGATTATGGTCGCGGTTGTTATAATCATGGTCGTTTTTGTTATAATCATAGTCGTGGTTGTTATAATCATGGTCGTGGTTGTTAAAATCATGGTCGTGTTGTTATAATCATAGTCGTGGTTGTTATAATCATAGTCGTGGTTGTTATAATCATAGTCGTGGTTGTTATAATCATGTCGTGGTTGTTATAATCAAGCTCGTGGTTGATATAATCATGTCGTGGTTGTTATAATCATGCTTGTGGTTGTTACAGTAATGATCGTGAATGATATAATCATGGTCGTGGTTGTTATAATCATGGTCGTGGTTGTTATAATCATGGTCGTGGTTGTTATAATCATAGTCGTGGTTGTTATAATCATGGTCGTGGTTGTTATAATCATAGTCGTGATTGTTATATTCATGGTCGTGGTTGTTATAATCATAGTCGTGGTTGTTATAATCATGGTCGTGGTTGTTATAATCATGGTCGTGGTTGTTATAATCATGGTCGTGGTTGTTATAATCATGGTCGTGGTTGTTATAATCATAGTCGTGGTTGTTATGATCATTGTCGTGGTTGTTATAATCATAGTCGTGGTTGTTATAATCAGGTCGTGGTTGTTATAATCATGCTCGTGGTTGTTATAGTAATGGTCGTGGATGTTATAATCATGGTCGTGGTTGTTATAATCATGGTCGTGGTTGTTATAATCATGGTCGTGTTGTTATAATCATGGTCGTGATTGTAATAATCATGGTCGTGGTTGTTATAATCATGGTCGTGGTTGTTATAATCTGCGACGTGGTTGTTATAATCATGGTCGTGGTTGTTATAATCATGGTCGTGGTTGTTACAATCATAGTCGTGGTTGTTATAATCATGGACGTGGTTGTTATAATCATGGTCGTGGTTGTTATAATCATGGTCGTGGTTGTTATATTCATGGTCGTGGTTGTTATAATCATGGTCGTGGTTGATATAATCATGGTCGTGGTTGTTATAATCATAGTCGTGGTTGTTATAATCATGGTCGTGGTTGTTATAATCATGGTCGTGGTTGTTATATTCATGGTCGTGGTTGTTATAATCATAGTCGTGGTTGTTATAATCATGGTCGTGGTTGTTATAATCTTAGTCGTGGTTGTTATAATCATGGTCGTGGTTGTCATAATTATGGTCGTGGTTGTTATAATCATGGTAGTGGTTGTAATAATCATAGTCGTGGTTGTTATAATCATGGTCGTGGTTGTTATAATCATAGTAGTGATGTTATAATCATAGTCGTGGTTGTTATAATCATGGTCGTGGTTGTTATAATCAGCGTCGTGGTTGTTATAATCATGGTCGTGGCTGTTATAATCATGGTCGTGGTTGTTATAATCATAGTCGTGGTTGTTATATCATGGACGTGGATGTTATAATCATGGTCGTGGTTGTTATAATCATGGTCGTGGTTGTTATAATCATGGTCGTGGTTGTTATAATCATGGTCGTGGTTGTTATAATCATGGTCGTGGTGTTATAATCATGGTCGTGGTTGTTATAATCATAGTCGTAGTTGTTATAATCATGGTCGTGGTTGTTATAATCATGGTCGTGGTTGTTATAATCATGGCCGTGGTTGTTATAATCATGGTCGTGGTTGTTATAATCATGGTCGTGGTTGTTATAATCATTGTCGTGGTTGTTATAATCTTATGTCGTGGTTGTTATAATCATGGTCGTGGTTGTTATATTCATGGTGATGCTTGTTATAATTATGGTAGTGGTTTCTATAATCTTAGTTGTGGTTGTTATAATCATGGTCGTGGGTGACATAATCATGGTCGTGGTTGTTATAATCATGGTCGTGGTTGTCATAATCATGGTCGTGGTTGTTATAATCATGGTCGTGGTTGTAATAATCAAGTCGTGGTTGTTATAATCATGGTCGTGGTTGTTATAATCATAGTCGTGGTTGTTATAATCATAGTCGTGGTTGTTATAATCATAGACGTGGTTGTAATAATCATGCTCGTGGTTGTTATAGTAATGCTCGTGGATGTTATAATCATGGTCGTCGTTGTTAGAATCAGGGTCGTGGTTGTTATATTCATAGTGGTGCTTTAATAATAATAGAAGTAGTTGTTATAATCATAGACGTGGTTGTTATAATCATAGTCGTGGTTGTTATAATCAGGTCGTGGTTGTTATAATCATGGTCGTGGTTGTTATAATCATGGTCGTGGTTGTTATAATCATGGTCGTGGTTGTTATAATCATGGTCGTGGTTGTTATAATCATAGTCGTGGTTGTTATAATCATGGTCGTGGTTGTTATAATCATGGCGTGGTTGTTATAATCATGGTCGTGGTGTTATAATCATGGTCGTGGTTGTCATAATCATGGTCGTGGTTGTTATAATCATGGTCGTGTTGTTATAATCATGGTCGTGGTTGTTATAATCATGGTCGTGGTTGTTATAATCATAGTCGTGGTAGTTATAATCAAGGTCGTGGTTGTTATAATCATGGTCGTGGTTGTTATTATCATAGTCGCGTGTATGATCATAGTCGTGGTTGTTATAATCATGGTAGTGGTTGTTATAATCATGGTCGTGGTTGTTATTATCATGGTCGTGGTTGTTATAATCATGGTCGTGGTTGTTATAATCATGGTCGTGGTTGTATAATCATGGTCGTGGTTGTTATAATCATAGTCGTGGTTGTTATAATCATGGACGTGGTTGTTATATCATGGTCGTGGTTGTTATAATCATGGTCGTGGTTGTTATAATCATAGTCGTGGTTGTTATAATCATGGTCGTGGTTGTTATAATCATAGTCGTGGTTGTTATAATCATGGTCGTGGTTGTTATAATCATGGTCGTGGTTGTTATAATCATGGTCGTGGTTGTTATAATCATAGTCGTGGTTGTTATAATCATGGTCGTGGTTGTTATAATCATAGTCGTGGTTGTTATAATCATAGTCGTGGTTGTTATAATCATAGTCGTGGTTGTTATAATCATGCTCGTGGTGTTAGATAATGCTCGTGGATGTTATAATCATGGTCGTGTTTGTTATAATCATGGTCGGGGGTGTTATAATCATATGGGTGTTATAATCATGGTCGTGGTTGTTATAATCATAGACGTGGTTGTTATAATCATAGTCGTGGTTGTTATAATCATGGTCGTGGTTGTTATAATCATGGTCGTGGTTGTTATAATCATGGTCGTGGTTGTTATAATCATGGTCGTGGTTGTTATAATCATAGTCGTGGTTGTTATAATCATGGTCGTGGTTGTTATAATCATGGTCGTGGTTGTTATAATCATGGTCGTGGTTGTTATAATCATAGTCGTGGTTGTTATAATCAGGTCGTGGTTGTTATAATCATGGTCGTGGTTGTTATAATCATGGTCGTGGATGTTATAATCATGGTCGTGGTTGTTATAATCATGGTCGTGGTTGTTATAATCATGGTCGTGGTTGTTATAATCATGGTCGTGGTTGTTATAATCATAGTCGTGGTTGTTATAATCATAGTCGTGGTTGTTATAATCATGGTCGTGGTTGTTATAATCATGGTCGTGGTTGTTATAATCATAGTCGTGGTTGTTATAATCATGGTCGTGGTTGTTATAATCATAGTCGTGGTTGTTATAATCATAGTCGTGGTTGTTATAATCATAGTCGTGGTTGTTATAATCATGGTCGTGGTTGTTATAATCATGGTCGTGGTTGTTATAATCATAGTCGTGGTTGTTATAATCATGGTCGTGGTTGTTATAATCATAGTCGTGGTTGTTATAATCATGGTCGTGGTTGTTATAATCATGGTCGTGGTTGTTATAATCATGGTCGTGTTGTTATAATCTAGTCGTGGTTGTTATAATCATGGTCGTGGTTGTTATAATCATGGTCGTTGTTATAATCATAGTCGTGGTTGTTATAATCATAGTCGTGGTTGTTATAATCATAGTCGTGGTTGTTATAATCATGTCGTGGTTGTTATAATCAATTCGTGGTTTTTATAATCATGTCGTGGTTGTTATAATCATGATCGTGGTTGTTATAATCATGTCGTGGTTGTTATAATCATAGTCGTGGTTGTTATAATCATGGTCGTGGTTGTTATAATCATGGTCGTGGTTGTTATAATCATGGTCGTGGTTGTTATAATCATGGTCGTGGTTGTTATAATCATAGTCGTGGTTGTTATAATCATGGTCGTGGTTGTTATAATCATAGTCGTGGTTGTTATAATCATGGTCGTGGTTGTTATAATCATGGTCGTGGTTGTTATAATCATGTCGTGGTTGTTATAATCAGACACGTGGTTGTTATAATCATGGTCGTGGTTGTTATAATCATGGTCGTGTTGTTATAATCATGGTCGTTTTTGTTATAATCATGGTCGTGGTTGTTATAATCATGGTCGTGGTTGTTATAATCATGGTCGTGGTTGTTATAATCATAGTCGTGGTTGTTATATCAGGTCATGTTCTTATAATCATAGTCGTGGTTGTTATAATCATGGTCGTGGTTGTTATAATCATAGTCGTGGTTGTTATAATCATGGTCGTGGTTGTTATAATCATGGTCGTGGTTGTTATAATCATGGTCGTGGTTGTTATAATCATAGTCGTGGTTGTTATAATCATAGTCGTGGTTGTTATAATCATGGTCGTGGTTGTTATAATCATGGTCGTGGTTTTATAATCATGGTCGTGGTTGTTATAATCATGGTCGTGGTTGTTATAATCATGTCGTGGTTGTTATAATCATAGTCGTGGTTGTTATAATCATGGTCGTGGTTGTTATAATCATGGTCGTGGTTGTTATAATCATGTCGTGGATGTTATAATCATGGTCGTGGTTGTTATAATCATGGTCGTGGTTGTTATAATCATGGTCGTGGTTGTTATAATCATGGTCGTGGTTGTTATAATCATGGTCGTGGTTGTTATAATCATGGTCGTGGTTGTTATAATCATAGTCGTGGTTGTTATAATCATGGTCGTGGTTGTTATAATCATGGTCGTGGTTGTTATAATCATGGTCGTGGTTGTTATAATCATGGTCGTGGTTGTTATAATCATGGTCGTGGTTGTTATAATCATGGTCGTGTTGTTATAATCATAGTCGTGGTTGTTATAATCATGGTCGTGGTTGTTATAATCATGGTCGTGGTTGTTATAATCATGGTCGTGGTTGTTATAATCATGGTCGTGGTTGTTATAATCATAGTCGTGGTTGTTATAATCATGGTCGTGGTTGTTATAATCATGGTCGTGGTTATGATAATATGTCGTGGTTGTTATAATCATGGTCGTGGTTGTTATAATCATGGTCGTGGTTGTTATAATCATGGTCGTGGTTGTTATAATCATGGTCGTGTTGTTATAATCATTGTCGTGGTTGTTATAATCATGGTCGTGGTTGTTATAATCATGGTCGTGGTTGTTATAATCATAGTCGTGGTTGTTATAATCATGGTCGTGGTTGTTATAATCATGGTCGTGGTTGTTATAATCATAGTCGTGGTTGTTATAATCATGGTCGTGGTTGTTATAATCATAGTCGTGGTTGTTATAATCATGGTCGTGGTTGTTATAATCATGTCGTGGTTGTTATAATCATGGTCGTGGTTGTTATAATCATAGTCGTGGTTGTTATAATCATGGTCGTGGTTGTTATAATCATAGTCGTGGTTGTTATAATCATGGTCGTGGTTGTTATAATCATGTCGTGGTTGTTATAATCATAGTCGTGGTTGTTATAATCATGGTCGTGGTTGTTATAATCATAGTCGTGGTTGTTATAATCATGGTCGTGGTTGTTATAATCATGGTCGTGGTTGTTATAATCATAGTCGTGGTTGTTATAATCATGGTCGTGGTTGTTATAATCATAGTCGTGGTTGTTATAATCATAGTCGTGGTTGTTATAATCATAGTCGTGGTTGTTATAATCATGGTCGTGGTTGTTATAATCATGGTCGTGGTTGTTATAATCATGGTCGTGGTTGTTATAATCATGGTCGTGGTTGTTATAATCATGGTCGTGGTTGTTATAATCATGGTCGTGGTTGTTATAATCATGGTCGTGGTTGTTATAATCATGGTCGTGGTTGTTATAATCATAGTCGTGGGTGTTATAATCATGGTCGTGGTTGTTATAATCATGGTCGTGGTTGTTATAATCATGGTCGTGGTTGTTATAATCATGGTCGTGGTTGTTATAATCATGGTCGTGGTTGTTATAATCATAGTCGTGGTTGTTATAATCATGGTCGTGGTGTTATAATCATAGTCGTGGTTGTTATAATCATGGTCGTGGTTGTTATAATCATAGTCGTGGTTGTTATAATCATAGTCGTGGTGTTATAATCATGGTCGTGGTTGTTATAATCATAGTCGTGGTTGTTATAATCATGGTCGTGGTTGTTATAATCATGGTCGTGGTTGTTATAATCATGGTCGTGGTTGTTATAATCATGGTCGTGGTTGTTATAATCATAGTCGTGGTTGTTATAATCATAGTCGTGGTTGTTATAATCATAGTCGTGGTTGTTATAATCATGGTCGTGGTTGTTATAATCATGGTCGTGGTTGTTATAATCATGGTCGTGGTTGTTATAATCATGGTCGTGGTTGTTATAATCATGGTCGTGGTTGTTATAATCATGGTCGTGGTTGTTATAATCATGGTCGTGGTTGTTATAATCATGGTCGTGGTTGTTATAATCATGGTCGTGGTTGTTATAATCATGGTCGTGGTTGTTATAATCATGGTCGTGGTTGTTATAATCATGGTCGTGGTTGTTATAATCATAGTCGTGGTTGTTATAATCATGGTCGTGGTTGTTATAATCATGGTCGTGGTTGTTATAATCATGGTCGTGGTTGTTATAATCATGGTCGTGGTTGTTATAATCATGGTCGTGGTTGTTATAATCATGGTCGTGGTTGTTATAATCATAGTCGTGGTTGTTATAATCATAGTCGTGGTTGTTATAATCATGGTCTGTTATAATATGGTGTGATGTTATAATCATAGTCGTGGTTGTTATAATCATGGTCGTGGTTGTTATAATCATAGTCGTGGTTGTTATAATCATGGTCGTGGTTGTTATAATCATAGTCGTGGTTGTTATAATCATGGTCGTGGTTGTTATAATCATAGTCGTGGTTGTTATATCATGGTCGTGGTTGTTATAATCATAGTCGTGGTTGTTATAATCATGGTCGTGGTTGTTATAATCATGGTCGTGGTTGTTATAATCATAGTCGTGGTTGTTATAATCATGGTCGTGGTTGTTATAATCATGGTCGTGGTTGTTATAATCATAGTCGTGGTTGTTATAATCATGGTCGTGGTTGTTATAATCAGGTCGTGGTTGTTATAATCATAGTCGTGGTTGTTATAATCATGGTCGTGGTTGTTATAATCATGGTCGTGGTTGTTATAATCATAGTCGTGGTTGTTATAATCATGGTCGTGGTTGTTATAATCATGGTCGTGGTTGTTATAATCATGGTCGTGGTTGTTATAATCATAGTCGTGGTTGTTATAATCATGGTCGTGGTTGTTATAATCATGGTCGTGGTTGTTATAATCATAGTCGTGGTTGTTATAATCATGGTCGTGGTTGTTATAATCATGGTCGTGGTTGTTATAATCATAGTCGTGGTTGTTATAATCATGGTCGTGGTTGTTATAATCATAGTCGTGGTTGTTATAATCATGGTCGTGGTTGTTATAATCATGGTCGTGGTTGTTATAATCATGGTCGTGGTTGTTATAATCATAGTCGTGGTTGTTATAATCATGGTCGTGGTTGTTATAATCATAGTCGTGGTTGTTATAATCATAGTCGTGGTTGTTATAATCATAGTCGTGGTTGTTATAATCATGGTCGTGGTTGTTATAATCATAGTCGTGGTTGTTATAATCATGGTCGTGGTTGTTATAATCATGGTCGTGGTTGTTATAATCATGGTCGTGGTTGTTATAATCATGGTCGTGGTTGTTATAATCATAGTCGTGGTTGTTATAATCATGGTCGTGGTTGTTATAATCATAGTCGTGGTTGTTATAATCAGGTCGTGGTTGTTATAATCAATGTCGTGGTTTTATAATGGTCGTGGATGTTATAATCATGGTCGTGGTTGTTATAATCAAGGTCGTGGTTGTTATAATCATGGTCGTGGTTGTTATAATCATAGTCGTGGTTGTTATAATCATGGTCGTGGTTGTTATAATCATGGTCGTGGTTGTTATAATCATGGTCGTGGTTGTTATAATCATGGTCGTGGTTGTTATAATCATGGTCGTGGTTGTTATAATCATAGTCGTGGTTGTTATAATCATGGTCGTGGTTGTTATAATCATGGTCGTGGTTGTTATAATCATGGTCGTGGTTGTTATAATCATGGTCGTGGTTGTTATAATCATGGTCGTGGTTGTTATAATCATAGTCGTGGTTGTTATAATCATGGTCGTGGTTGTATAATCATAGTCGTGGTTGTTATAATCATAGTCGTGGTTGTTATAATCATAGTCGTGGTTGTCATAATCATGGTCGTGGTTGTTATAATCATGTCGTGGATGTTATAATCATAGTCGTGGTTGTTATAATCATAGTCGTGGTTGTTATAATCATAGTCGTGGTTGTTATAATCATGGTCGTGGTTGTTATAATCAAGGTCGTGGTTGTTATAATCATGGTCGTGGTTGTTATAATCATGGTCGTGGTTGTTATAATCATAGTCGTGGTTGTTATAATCATGGTCGTGGTTGTTATAATCATGGTCGTGGTTGTGATAATCATTGTGGTGTTGTTATAATCATGGTCGTGGTTGTTATAATCATGGTCGTGGTTGTTATAATCATGGTCGTGGTTGTTATAATCATGGTCGTGGTTGTTATAATCATAGTCGTGGTTGTTATAATCAAGGTCGTGGTTGTTATAATCATAGTCGTGGTTGTTATAATCATGGTCGTGGTTGTTATAATCATGGTCGTGGTGTTATAATCATGGTCGTGGTTGTTATAATCATGGTCGTGGTTGTTATAATCATAGTCGTGGTTGTTATAATCATAGTCGTGGTTGTTATAATCATGGTCGTGGTTGTTATAATCATTGTCGTGTTGTTATAATCATAGTCGTGGTTGTTATAATCATGGTCGTGGTTGTTATAATCATAGTCATGATTGCTATAATCATAGTCGTGGTTGTTATAATCATGGTCGTGGTTGTTATAATCATAGTCGTGATTGTTATAATCATAGTCGTGGTTGTTATAATCATGGTCGTGGTTGTTATAATCATGGTCGTTGCTGTTATATTCATGGTCGTGGTTGTTATAATCAAGGTCGTGGTTGTTATAATCATAGTCGTGGTTGTTATAATCATGTCGTGGTTGTTATAATCATGGTCGTGTTGTTATAATCATGGTCGTGGTTGTTATAATCATTGTCGTGGTTGTTATAATCATGGTCGTGGTAGTTATAATCATGGTCGTGGTTCGTATAATCATAGTCGTGGTTGTTATAATCATAGTCGTGTTTGTTATAATCATGGTTGTGGTTGTTATAATCATTGTCGTGGTTGTTATAATCATAGTCGTGGTTGTTATAATCATAGTCGTGGTTGTTATAATCATAGTCGTGGTTGTTATAATCATGGTCGTGGTTGTTATAATCATGGTCGTGTTTGTTATAATCATAGTCGTGTTATTATAATCATGGTCGTGGTTATGATCATAGTCGTGGTTGTCATAATCATGGTCGTGGTTGTTATAATCATGGTCGTAGTTGTTATAATCATGGTCGTTGTTGTTATAATCATAGTCGTGGTTGTTATAATCATGGTCGTGGTTGTTATAATCATGGTCGTGGTTGTTATAATCATAGTCGTGGTTTATAATCATAGTCGTGGTTGTTATAATCATAGTCGTGGTTGTTATAATCATGGTCGTGGTTGTTATAATCATGGTCGTGGTTGTTATAATCATGGTCGTGGTTGTTATAATCATAGTCGTGGTTGTCATAATCAATCATGGTTGTTTTAATCTAGGTCGTGGTTGTTATAATCATGGTCGTCGTTGTTATAATAGAGTCGTGGTTGTTATAATTATGGTCGTGGTTGTTATAATCATGGTCGTTGTTGTTATAATCATAGTCGTGGTTGTTATAATCATAGTCGTGGTTGTTATAATCATAGTCGTGGTTGTTATAATCATGGTCGTGGTTGTTATAATCATTGTCGTGGTTGTTATAATCATAGTCGTGGTTGTTATAATCATAGTCGTGGTTGTTATAATCATAGTAGTGGTTGTTATAATCATGGTCGTGGTTGTTATAATCATAGTCGTGGTTGTTATAATCATGGTCGTGGTTGTTATATCAAGGTCGTGGTTGTTATAATCAATGTCGTGGTTGTTATAATCATGGTCGTGGTTGTTATATCATGGTCGTGGTTGTTATAATCATGGTCGTGGTTGTTATAATCATGGTCGTGGTTGTTATAATCATGGTCGTGGTTGTTATAATCATGGTCGTGGTTGTTATAATCATGGTCGTGGTTGTTATAATCATGGTCGTGGTTGTTATAATCATAGTCGTGGTTGTTATAATCATGGTCGTGGTTGTTATAATCATAGTCGTGGTTGTTATAATCATGGTCGTGGTTGTTATAATCATGGTCGTGGTTGTTATAATCATAGTCGTGGTTGTTATAATCATGGTCGTGGTGTTATAATCATGGTCGTGGTTGTTATAATCATGGTCGTGGTTGTTATAATCATAGTCGTGGTTGTTATAATCATGGTCGTGGTTGTTATAATCATGGTCGTGGTTGTTATAATCATGGTCGTGGTTGTTATAATCATGGTCGTGGTTGTTATAATCATGGTCGTGGTTGTTATAATCATGGTCGTGGTTGTTATAATCATGGTCGTGGTTGTTATAATCATAGTCGTGGTTGTTATAATCATGGTCGTGGTTGTTATAATCATGGTCGTGGTTGTTATAATCATGGTCGTTGTTGTTATAATACTAGTCATGGTTGTTATAATTATGGTCGTGGATGTTATAATCATGGTCGTGGTTGTATAATCATGGTCGTGGTTGTTATAATCATGGTCGTGGTTGTTATAATCATAGTCGTGGTTGTTATAATCATGGTCGTGGTTGTTATATTCATGGTCGTGGTTGTTATAATCATAGTCGTGGTTGTTATAATCATGGTCGTGGTTGTTATAATCATGGTCGTGGTTGTTATAATCATGGTCGTGGTTGTTATAATCATGGTCGTAGTTGATATAATCATGGTCGTGGTTGTTATAATCATAGTCGTGGTTGTTATAATCATGGTCGTGGTTGTTATAATCATAGTCGTGGTTGTTATAATCATGGTCGTGGTTGTTATAATCATAGTCGTGGTTGTTATAATCATGGTCGTGGTTGTTATAATCATGTCGTGGTTGTTATAATCATGGTCGTGGTTGTTATAATCATGGTCGTGGTTGTTATAATCATGGTCGTGGTTGTTATAATCATAGTCGTGGTTGTTATAATCATGGTCGTGGTTGTTATAATCATAGTCGTGGTTGTTATAATCATGGTCGTGGTTGTTATAATCATAGTCGTGGTTGTTATAATCATGGTCGTGGTTGTTATAATCATGGTCGTGGTTGTTATAATCATGGACGTGGTTGTTATAATCATAGTCGTGTTGTTATAATCATGGTCGTGGTTGTTATAATCATGGTCGTGGTTGTTATAATCATGGTCGTGGTTGTTATAATCATGGTCGTGGTTGTTATAATCATGGTCGTGGTTGTTATAATCATGGTCGTGGTTGTTATAATCATAGTCGTGGTTGTTATAATCATAGTCGTGTTGTTATAATCATGGTCGTGGTTGTTATAATCATGGTCGTGGTTGTTATAATCATAGTCGTGGTTGTTATAATCATAGTCGTGGTTGTTATAATCATAGTCGTGGTTGTTATAATCATGGTCGTGGTTGTTATAATCATGGTCGTGGTTGTTATAATCATAGTCGTGGTTGTTATAATCATGGTCGTGGTTGTTATAATCATGGTCGTGGTTGTTATAATCATGGTCGTGGTTGTTATAATCATGGTCGTGTTGTTATAATCATGGTCGTGGTTGTTATAATCATAGTCGTGGTTGTTATAATCATGGTCGTGGTTGTTATAATCATGGTCGTGTTGTTATAATCATAGTCGTGGTTTTATAATCATAGTCGTGGTTGTTATAATCATAGTCGTGGTTGTTATAATCATGGTCGTGGTTGTTATAATCATGGTCGTGGTTGTTATAATCATGGTCGTGGTTGTTATAATCATAGTCGTGGTTGTATAATCATAGTCGTGGTTGTTATAATCAAGGTCGTGGTTGTTATAATCATGGTCGTGGTTGTTATAATCATAGTCGTGGTTGTTATAATCATGGTCGTGGTTGTTATAATCATGGTCGTGGTTGTTATAATCATAGTCGTGGTTGTTATAATCATAGTCGTGGTTGTTATAATCATAGTCGTGGTTGTTATAATCATGTCGTGGTTGTTATAATCATGTCGTGTTGGTATATTCATAGTCGTGGTTGTTATAATCATAGTCGTGGTTGTATAATCATAGTCGTGGTTGTTATAATCATGGTCGTGGTTGTTATAATCATAGTCGTGGTTGTTATAATCATGGTCGTGGTTGTTATAATCATGGTCGTGGTTGTTATAATCATTGTCGTGGTTGTTATAATCATGGTCGTGGTTGTTATAATCATGGTCGTGGTTGTTATAATCATGGTCGTGGTTGTTATAATCATGGTCGTGGTTGTTATAATCAAGGTCGTGGTTGTTATAATCATGTCGTGGTTGTATAATCATGGTCGTGGTTGTTATAATCATGGTCGTGGTTGTTATAATCATGGTCGTGGTTGTTATAATCATGGTCGTGGTTGTTATAATCATAGTCGTGGTTGTTATAATCATGGTCGTGGTTGTTATAATCATGGTCGTGGTTGTTATAATCATGGTCGTGGTTGTTATAATCATGGTCGTGGTTGTTATAATCATGGTCGTGGTTGTTATAATCATGGTCGTGGTTGTTATAATCATAGTCGTGGTTGTTATAATCATGGTCGTGGTTGTTATAATCATAGTCGTGGTTGTTATAATCATGTCGTGGTTGTTATAATCATGGTCGTGGTTGTTATAATCATAGTCGTGGTTGTTATAATCATGGTCGTGGTTGTTATAATCATAGTCGTGGTTGTTATAATCATGGTCGTGGTTGTTATAATCAGGTCGTGGTTGTTATAATCATGTCGTGGTTGTTATAATCATGGTCGTGGTTGTTATAATCATGGTCGTGGTTGTTATAATCATGGTCGTGGTTGTTATAATCATGGTCGTGGTTGTTATAATCATGGTCGTGGTTGTTATAATCATAGTCGTGGTTGTTATAATCATGGTCGTGGTTGTTATAATCATGGTCGTGGTTGTTATAATCATAGTCGTGGTTGTTATAATCATAGTCGTGGTTGTTATAATCATGGTCGTGGTTGTTATAATCATGGTCGTGGTTGTTATAATCATGGTCGTGGTTGTTATAATCATGGTCGTGGTTGTATAATCATAGTCGTGGTTGTTATAATCATGGTCGTGGTTGTTATAATCATGGTCGTGGTTGTTATAATCATAGTCGTGGTTGTTATAATCATGGTCGTGGTTGTTATATCATGGTCGTGTTTGTTATAATCATAGTCGTGGTTGTTATAATCATAGTCGTGGTTGTTATAATCATAGTCGTGGTTGTTATAATCATGGTCGTGGTTGTTATAATCATGGTCGTGGTGTTATAATCATGGTCGTGGTTGTTATAATCATGGTCGTGGTTGTTATAATCATAGTCGTGGTTGTTATAATCATAGTCGTGGTTGTTATAATCATAGTCGTGGTTGCTATAATCATAGTCGTGGTTGTTATAATCATGGTCGTGGTTGTTATAATCATGGTCGTGGTTGTTATAATCATGGTCGTGGTTGTTATAATCATGGTCGTGGTTGTTATAATCATAGTCGTGGTTGTTATAATCATGGTCGTGGTTGTTATAATCATGGTCGTGGTTGTTATAATCATAGTCGTGGTTGTTATAATCATAGTCGTGGTTGTTATAATCATGGTCGTGGTTGTTATAATCATGGTCGTGGTTGTTATAATCATGGTCGTGGTTGTTATAATCATAGTCGTGGTTGTTATAATCATGGTCGTGGTTGTTATAATCATAGTCGTGGTTGTTATAATCATGGTCGTGGTTGTTATAATCATAGTCGTGGTTGTTATAATCATGGTCGTGGTTGTTATAATCATAGTCGTGGTTGTTATAATCATGGTCGTGGTTGTTATAATCATAGTCGTGGTTGTTATAATCATGGTCGTGGTTGTTATAATCATGGTCGTGGTTGTATAATCATAGTCGTGGTTGTTATAATCATGGTCGTGGTTGTTATAATCATGGTCGTGGTTGTTATAATCATAGTCGTGGTTGTTATAATCATGGTCGTGGTTGTTATAATCATGGTCGTGGTTGTTATAATCATGGTCGTGGTTGTTATAATCATAGTCGTGGTTGTTATAATCATGGTCGTGGTTGTTATAATCATGGTCGTGGTTGTTATAATCATGGTCGTGGTTGTTATAATCATGGTCGTGGTTGTTATAATCATGGTCGTGGTTGTTATAATCATGGTCGTGGTTGTTATAATCATGGTCGTGGTTGTTATAATCATAGTCGTGGTTGTTATAATCATGGTCGTGGTTGTTATAATCATGGTCGTGGTTGTTATAATCATAGTCGTGGTTGTTATAATCATGGTCGTGGTTGTTATAATCATGGTCGTGGTTGTTATAATCATAGTCGTGGTTGTTATAATCATGGTCGTGGTTGTTATAATCATAGTCGTGGTTGTTATAATCATGGTCGTGGTTGTTATAATCATGGTCGTGGTTGTTATAATCATAGTCGTGGTTGTTATAATCATGGTCGTGGTTGTTATAATCATGGTCGTGGTTGTTATAATCATGGTCGTGGTTGTTATAATCATGGTCGTGGTTGTTATAATCATAGTCGTGGTTGTTATAATCATGGTCGTGGTTGTTATAATCATTGTCGTGGTTGTTATAATCATAGTCGTGGTTGTTATAATCATAGTCGTGGTTGTTATAATCATGGTCGTGGTTGTTATAATCATGGTCGTGGTTGTATAATCATAGTCGTGGTTGTTATAATCATGGTCTTGGTTGTTATAATCATAGTCGTGGTTATTAAAATCATGGTCGTGGTTGTTATAATCATGTGTCGTGGTTGTTATAATCATGGTCGCGGTTGTTATAATCATGCTCGTGGTTGTTATAATCATAGTCGTGGTTGTTATAATCATGGTCGTGGTTGTTATAATCATGGTCGTGGTTGTTATAATCATAGTCGTGGTTGTTATAATCATAGGTCGTGGTTGTTTTAATCATGGTCGTGGTTATAATCATAGTCGTGGTTGTATAATCATGGTCGTGGTTGTTATAATCATGGTCGTGGTTGTTATAATCATGGTCGTGGTTGTTATAATCATAGTCGTGGTTGTTATAATCATGGTCGTGGTTGTTATAATCATAGTCGTGGTTGTTATAATCATGGTCGTGGTTGTTATAATCATGGTCGTGGTTGTTATAATCATAGTCGTGGTTGTTATAATCATGGTCGTGGTTGTTATAATCATGGTCGTGGTTGTTATAATCATAGTCGTGGTTGTTATAATCATGGTCGTGGGAGATATATTCATAGTCGTGGTAGTTATAATCATGGTCGTGATTGTTATAATCATGGTCGTGGTTGTTATAATCATGGTCGTGGTTGTTATAATCATGGTCGTGGTTGTTATAATCATGGTCGTGGTTGTTATAATCATGGTCGTGGTTGTTATAATCATAGTCGTGGTTGTTATAATCATGGTCGTGGTTGTTATAATCATAGTCGTGGTTGTTATAATCATGGTCGTGGTTGTTATAATCATGGTCGTGGTTGTTATAATCATGGTCGTGGTTGTTATAATCATGGTCGTGGTTGTTATAATCATGGTCGTGGTTGTTATAATCATGGTCGTGGTTGTTATAATCATGGTCGTGGTTGTTATAATCATAGTCGTGGTTGTTATAATCATAGTCGTGGTTGTTATAATCATGGTCGTGGTTGTTATAATCATGGTCGTGGTTGTTATAATCATGGTCGTGGTTGTTATAATCATGGTCGTGGTTGTTATAATCATGGTCGTGGTTGTTATAATCATAGTCGTGGTTGTTATAATCATGGTCGTGGTTGTTATAATCATGGTCGTGGTTGTTATAATCATAGTCGTGGTTGTTATAATCATAGTCGTGGTTGTTATAATCATGGTCGTGGTTGTTATAATCATGGTCGTGGTTGTTATAATCATAGTCGTGGTTGTTATAATCATGGTCGTGGTTGTTATAATCATGGTCGTGGTTGTTATAATCATGGTCGTGGTTGTTATAATCATGGTCGTGGTTGTTATAATCATGGTCGTGGTTGTTATAATCATGGTCGTGGTTGTTATAATCATGGTCGTGGTTGTTATAATCATGGTCGTGTTGTTATAATCATAGTCGTGGTTGTTATAATCATAGTCGTGGTTGTTATAATCATGGTCGTGGTTGTTATAATCATAGTCGTGGTTGTTATAATCATGGTCGTGGTTGTTATAATCATAGTCGTGGTTGTTATAATCATGGTCGTGGTTGTTATAATCATGGTCGTGGTTGTTATAATCATGGTCGTGGTTGTTATAATCATGTCGTGGTTGTTATAATCATAGTCGTGGTTGTTATAATCATGGTCGTGGTTGTTATAATCATGGTCGTGGTTGTTATAATCATGGTCGTGGTTGTTATAATCATGGTCGTGGTTGTTATAATCATAGTCGTGGTTGTTATAATCATGGTCGTGGTTGTTATAATCATAGTCGTGGTTGTTATAATCATGGTCGTGGTTGTTATAATCATAGTCGTGGTTGTTATAATCATGGTCGTGGTTGTTATAATCATGGTCGTGGTTGTTATAATCAGGTCGTGGTTGTTATAATCAGGTCGTGGTTGTTATAATCATAGTCGTGGTTGTTATAATCATGGTCGTGGTTGTTATAATCATGGTCGTGGTTGTCATTATCATGCCGTGGTTGTTATAATCATGGTCGTGGTTGTTATAATCATGGTCGTGGTTGTTATAATCATGGTCGTGGTTGTTATAATCATGGTCGTGGTTGTTATAATCATGGTCGTGGTTGTTATAATCATGGTCGTGGTTGTTATAATCATGGTCGTGGTTGTTATAATCATGGTCGTGGTTGTTATAATCATAGTCGTGGTTGTTATAATCATGGTCGTGGTTGTTATAATCATGGTCGTGGTTGTTATAATCATGGTCGTGGTTGTTATAATCATGGTCGTGGTTGTTATAATCATGGTCGTGGTTGTTATAATCATGGTCGTGGTTGTTATAATCATAGTCGTGGTTGTTATAATCATGGTCGTGGTTGTTATAATCATGGTCGTGGTTGTTATAATCATGGTCGTGGTTGTTATAATCATGGTCGTGGTTGTTATAATCATGGTCGTGGTTGTTATAATCATAGTCGTGGTTGTTATAATCATGGTCGTGGTTGTTATAATCATGGTCGTGGTTGTTATAATCATGGTCGTGGTTGTTATAATCATAGTCGTGGTTGTTATAATCATGGTCGTGGTTGTTATAATCATAGTCGTGGTTGTTATAATCATAGTCGTGGTTGTTATAATCATGGTCGTGGTTGTTATAATCATGGTCGTGGTTGTTATAATCATGGTCGTGGTTGTTATAATCATGGTCGTGGTTGTTATAATCATAGTCGTGGTTGTTATAATCATGGTCGTGGTTGTTATAATCATGGTCGTGGTTGTTATAATCATGGTCGTGGTTGTTATAATCATAGTCGTGGTTGTTATAATCATGGTCGTGGTTGTTATAATCATGGTCGTGGTTGTTATAATCATGGTCGTGGTTGTTATAATCATAGTCGTGGTTGTTATAATCATGGTCGTGGTTGTTATAATCATGGTCGTGGTTGTTATAATCATGGTCGTGGTTGTTATAATCATGGTCGTGGTTGTTATAATCATGGTCGTGGTTGTTATAATCATAGTCGTGGTTGTTATAATCATGGTCGTGGTTGTTATAATCATAGTCGTGGTTGTTATAATCATGGTCGTGGTTGTTATAATCATAGTCGTGGTTGTTATAATCATGTCGTGGTTGTTATAATCATTGTCGTGGTTGTTATAATCATGGTCGTGGTTGTTATAATCATGGTCGTGGTTGTTATAATCATAGTCGTGGTTGTTATAATCATGGTCGTGGTTGTTATAATCATAGTCGTGGTTGTTATAATCATAGTCGTGGTTGTTATAATCATGGTCGTGGTTGTTATAATCATGGTCGTGGTTGTTATAATCATGGTCGTGGTTGTTATAATCATGGTCGTGGTTGTTATAATCATGGTCGTGGTTGTTATAATCATAGGTCGTGGTTGTTATAATCATGGTCGTGGTTGTTATAATCATGCTCGTGGTTGTTATAATCATGGTCGTGGTTGTTATAATCATGGTCGTGGTTGTTATAATCATGGTCGTGGTTGTTATAATCATGGTCGTGGTTGTTATAATCATGGTCGTGGTTGTTATAATCATGGTCGTGGTTGTTATAATCATGGTCGTGGTTGTTATAATCATGGTCGTGGTTGTTATAATCATGGTCGTGGTTGTTATAATCATGGTCGTGGTTGTTATAATCATAGTCGTGGTTGTTATAATCATGGTCGTGGTTGTTATAATCATGGTCGTGGTTGTTATAATCATGGTCGTGGTTGTTATAATCATGGTCGTGGTTGTTATAATCATGGTCGTGGTTGTTATAATCATGGTCGTGGTTGTTATAATCATGGTCGTTGTTGCTATAATCATGGTCGTGGTTGTTATAATCATGGTCGTGGTTGTTATAATCATGGTCGTGGTTGTTATAATCATGTCGTGGTTGTTATAATCATGGTCGTGGTTGTTATAATCATGGTCGTGGTTGTTATAATCATGGTCGTGGTTGTTATAATCATGGTCGTGGTTGTTATAATCATAGTCGTGGTTGTTATAATCATGGTCGTGGTTGTTATAATCATAGTCGTGGTTGTTATAATCATAGTCGTGGTTGTTATAATCATGGTCGTGGTTGTTATAATCATGGTCGTGGTTGTTATAATCATGGTCGTGGTTGTTATAATCATGGTCGTGGTTGTTATAATCATGGTCGTGGTTGTTATAATCATGGTCGTGGTTGTTATAATCATGGTCGTGGTTGTTATAATCATGGTCGTGGTTGTTATAATCATGGTCGTGGTTGTTATAATCATAGTCGTGGTTGTTATAATCATGTCGTGGTTGTTATAATCATGGTCGTGGTTGTTATAATCATGGTCGTGGTTGTTATAATCATGGTCGTGGTTGTTATAATCATGGTCGTGGTTGTTATAATCATGGTCGTGGTTGTTATAATCATGGTCGTGGTTGTTATAATCATAGTCGTGGTTGTTATAATCATGGTCGTGGTTGTTATAATCATGGTCGTGGTTGTTATAATCATGGTCGTGGTTGTTATAATCATGGTCGTGGTTGTTATAATCATGGTCGTGGTTGTTATAATCATGGTCGTGGTTGTTATAATCATGGTCGTGGTTGTTATAATCATGGTCGTGGTTGTTATAATCATGGTCGTGGTTGTTATAATCATAGTCGTGGTTGTTATAATCATGTCGTGGTTGTTATAATCACTGTCGTGGTTGTTATAATCATGGTCGTGGTTGTTATAATCATGGTCGTGGTTGTTATAATCATGGTCGTGGTTGTTATAATCATAGTCGTGGTTGTTATAATCATAGTCGTGGTTGTTATAATCATAGTCGTGGTTGTTATAATCATGGTCGTGGTTGTTATAATCATGGTCGTGGTTGTTATAATCATGGTCGTGGTTGTTATAATCATGGTCGTGGTTGTTATAATCATGGTCGTGGTTGTTATAATCATAGTCGTGGTTGTTATAATCATGGTCGTGGTTGTTATAATCATGGTCGTGGTTGTTATAATCATGGTCGTGGTTGTTATAATCATGGTCGTGGTTGTTATAATCATGGTCGTGGTTGTTATAATCATGGTCGTGGTTGTTATAATCATGGTCGTGGTTGTTATAATCATGGTCGTGGTTGTTATAATCATGGTCGTGGTTGTTATAATCATGGTCGTGGTTGTTATAATCATGGTCGTGGTTGTTATAATCATGGTCGTGGTTGTTATAATCATAGTCGTGGTTGTTATAATCATGGTCGTGGTTGTTATAATCATGGTCGTGGTTGTTATAATCATGTCGTGGTTGTTATAATCATGGTCGTGGTTGTTATAATCATGGTCGTGGTTGTTATAATCATGGTCGTGGTTGTTATAATCATAGTCGTGGTTGTTATAATCATGGTCGTGGTTGTTATAATCATGGTCGTGGTTGTTATAATCATGGTCGTGGTTGTTATAATCATAGTCGTGGTTGTTATAATCATGGTCGTGGTTGTTATAATCATAGTCGTGGTTGTTATAATCATGGTCGTGGTTGTTATAATCATGGTCGTGGTTGTTATAATCATGGTCGTGGTTGTTATAATCATAGTCGTGGTTGTTATAATCATGGTCGTGGTTGTTATAATCATAGTCGTGGTTGTTATAATCATGGTCGTGGTTGTTATAATCATAGTCGTGGTTGTTATAATCATGGTCGTGGTTGTTATAATCATGGTCGTGGTTGTTATAATCATGGTCGTGGTTGTTATAATCATGGTCGTGGTTGTTATAATCATAGTCGTGGTTGTTATAATCATAGTCGTGGTTGTTATAATCATAGTCGTGGTTGTTATAATCATAGTCGTGGTTGTTATAATCATGGTCGTGGTTGTTATAATCATGGTCGTGGTTGTTATAATCATAGTCGTGGTTGTTATAATCATGGTCGTGGTTGTTATAATCATGGTCGTGGTTGTTATAATCATGGTCGTGGTTGTTATAATCATAGTCGTGGTTGTTATAATCAGATCGTGGTTGTTATAATCATGCGCGTGGTTGTTATAATCATGGTCGTGGTTGTTATAATCATGGTCGTGGTTGTTATAATCATGGTCGTGGTTGTTATAATCATGGTCGTGGTTGTTATAATCATGGTCGTGGTTGTTATAATCATAGTCGTGGTTGTTAAATCATAGTCGTGGTTGTTATAATCATGGTCGTGGTTGTTATAATCATGGTCGTGGTTGTTATAATCATAGTCGTGGTTGTTATAATCATGGTCGTGGTTGTTATAATCATAGTCGTGGTTGTTATAATCATGGTCGTGGTTGTTATAATCATGGTCGTGGTTGTTATAATCATGGTCGTGGTTGTTATAATCATAGTCGTGGTTGTTATAATCATGGTCGTGGTTGTTATAATCATGGTCGTGTTGTTATAATCATGGTCGTGGTTGTTATAATCATAGTCGTGGTTGTTATAATCATAGTCGTGGTTGTTATAATCATGTCGTGGTTGTTATAATCAAGCTCGTGGTTGTTATAATCATGTCGTGGTTGTTATAATCATGCTTGTGGTTGTTAATAATGATCGTGGTTGTTATAATCATGGTCGTGGTTGTTATAATCATGGTCGTGGTTGTTATAATCATGGTCGTGGTTGTTATAATCATGGTCGTGGTTGTTATAATCATAGTCGTGGTTGTTATAATCATGGTCGTGGTTGTTATAATCATAGTCGTGGTTGTTATAATCATGGTCGTGGTTGTTATAATCATGCTCGTGGTTGTTATAATCATGGTCGTGGTTGTTATAATCATGGTCGTGGTTGTTATAATCATGGTCGTGGTTGTATAATCATGGTCGTGGTTGTTATAATCATGGTCGTGGTTGTTATAATCATGGTCGTGGTTGTTATAATCATGGTCGTGGTTGTTATAATCATGGTCGTGGTTGTTATAATCATGGTCGTGGTTGTTATAATCATGGTCGTGGTTGTTATAATCATAGTCGTGGTTGTTATAATCATGGTCGTGGTTGTTATAATCATGGTCGTGGTTGTTATAATCATGGTCGTGGTTGTTATAATCATGGTCGTGGTTGTTATAATCATGGTCGTGGTTGTTATAATCATGGTCGTGGTTGTTATAATCATAGTCGTGGTTGTTATAATCATGGTCGTGGTTGTTATAATCATGGTCGTGGTTGTTATAATCATGGTCGTGGTTGTTATAATCATAGTCGTGGTTGTTATAATCATGGTCGTGGTTGTTATAATCATAGTCGTGGTTGTTATAATCATGGTCGTGGTTGTTATAATCATGGTCGTGGTTGTTATAATCATGGTCGTGGTTGTTATAATCATAGTCGTGGTTGTTATAATCATGGTCGTGGTTGTTATAATCATGGTCGTGGTTGTTATAATCATAGTCGTGGTTGTTATAATCATGGTCGTGGTTGTTATAATCATGGTCGTGGTTGTTATAATCATGGTCGTGGTTGTTATAATCATGGTCGTGGTTGTTATAATCATAGTCGTGGTTGTTATAATCATGGTCGTGGTTGTTATAATCATGGTCGTGGTTGTTATAATCATGGTCGTGGTTGTTATAATCATGGTCGTGGTTGTTATAATCATGGTCGTGGTTGTTATAATCATGGTCGTGGTTGTTATAATCATGGTCGTGGTTGTTATAATCATGGTCGTGGTTGTTATAATCATGGTCGTGGTTGTTATAATCATGGTCGTGGTTGTTATAATCATAGTCGTGGTTGTTAAATCATGGTCGTGGTTGTTATAATCATGGTCGTGGTTGTTATAATCATGGTCGTGGTTGTTATAATCATGGTCGTGGTTGTTATAATCATGGTCGTGGTTGTTATAATCATGGTCGTGGTTGTTATAATCATAGTCGTGGTTGTTATAATCATGGTCGTGGTTGTTATAATCATGGTCGTGGTTGTTATAATCATGGTCGTGGTTGTTATAATCATAGTCGTGGTTGTTATAATCATGGTCGTGGTTGTTATAATCATGGTCGTGGTTGTTATAATCATGGTCGTGGTTGTTATAATCATAGTCGTGGTTGTTATAATCATGGTCGTGGTTGTTATAATCATAGTCGTGGTTGTTATAATCATAGTCGTGGTTGTTATAATCATAGTCGTGGTTGTTATAATCATGGTCGTGGTTGTTATAATCATGTCGTGGTTGTTATAATCATGGTCGTGGTTGTTATAATCATGGTCGTGGTTGTTATAATCATAGTCGTGGTTGTCATAATCATGGTCGTGTTGTTATAATCATAGTCTTGGTTGGTATAATCATAGTCGTGGTTGTTATAATCAAGTCGTGGTTGTTATAATCATGGTCGTGGTTGTTATAATCATGGTCGTGGTTGTTATAATCATGGTCGTGGTTGTTATAATCATAGTCGTGGTTGTTATAATCATGGTCGTGGTTGTTATAATCATGGTCGTGGTTGTTATAATCATGGCCGTGGTTGTTATAATCATGGTCGTGGTTGTTATAATCATGGTCGTGGTTGTTATAATCATGGTCGTGGTTGTTATAATCATAGTCGTGGTTGTTATAATCATGGTCGTGGTTGTTATAATCATGGTCGTGGTTGTTATAATCATGGTCGTGGTTGTTATAATCATAGTCGTGGTTGTTATAATCATGGTCGTGGTTGTTATAATCATAGTCGTGGTTGTTATAATCATGGTCGTGGTTGTTATAATCATGGTCGTGGTTGTTATAATCATGGTCGTGGTTGTATAATCATAGTCGTGGTTGTTATAATCATGGTCGTGGTTGTTATAATCATAGTCGTGGTTGTTATAATCATAGTCGTGGTTGTTATAATCATAGTCGTGGTTGTTATAATCATGCTCGTGGTTGTTATAATCATGTCGTGGTGTTATAATCATGGTCGTGGTTGTTATAATCATGGTCGTGGTTGTTATAATCATAGTCGTGTTGTTATAATCATAGTAGTGGTTGTTATAATCATAGTCGTGGTTGTTATAATCATAGTCGTGGTTGTTATAATCATGGTCGTGGTTGTTATAATCATGGTCGTGGTTGTTATAATCATGGTCGTGGTTGTTATAATCATGGTCGTGGTTGTTATAATCATAGTCGTGGTTGTTATAATCATGGTCGTGGTTGTTATAATCATGGTCGTGGTTGTTATAATCATGGTCGTGGTTGTTATAATCATAGTCGTGGTTGTTATAATCATGGTCGTGGTTGTTATAATCATGGTCGTGGTTGTTATAATCATGGTCGTGGTTGTTATAATCATGGTCGTGGTTGTTATAATCATGGTCGTGGTTGTTATAATCATGGTCGTGGTTGTTATAATCATGGTCGTGGTTGTTATAATCATAGTCGTGGTTGTTATAATCATAGTCGTGGTTGTTATAATCATGGTCGTGGTTGTTATAATCATGGTCGTGGTTGTTATAATCATAGTCGTGGTTGTTATAATCATGGTCGTGGTTGTTATAATCATAGTCGTGGTTGTTATAATCATGGTCGTGGTTGTTATAATCATAGTCGTGGTTGTTATAATCATGGTCGTGGTTGTTATAATCATGGTCGTGGTTGTTATAATCATAGTCGTGGTTGTTATAATCATGGTCGTGGTTGTTATAATCATAGTCGTGGTTGTTATAATCATGGTCGTGGTTGTTATAATCATGGTCGTGGTTGTTATAATCATGGTCGTGGTTGTTATAATCATAGTCGTGGTTGTTATAATCATGGTCGTGGTTGTTTAAATCATGGTCGTGTTGTTATAATCATAGTCGTGGTTTTTATAATCATAGTCGTGGTTGTTATAATCATAGTCGTGGTTGTTATAATCATGTCGTGGTTGTTATAATCAATTCGTGGTTGTTATAATCATGGTCGTGGTTGTTATAATCATGCTCGTGGTTGTTATAATCATGGTCGTGGTTGTTATAATCATGGTCGTGGTTGTTATAATCATGGTCGTGGTTGTTATAATCATAGTCGTGGTTGTTATAATCATGGTCGTGGTTGTTATAATCATGGTCGTGGTTGTTATAATCATGGTCGTGGTTGTTATAATCATAGTCGTGGTTGTTATAATCATGGTCGTGGTTGTTATAATCATGGTCGTGGTTGTTATAATCATAGTCGTGGTTGTCATAATCATGGTCGTGGTTGTTATAATCATGGTCGTGGTTGTTATAATCATGGTCGTGGTTGTTATAATCATAGTCGTGGTTGTTATAATCATGGTCGTGGTTGTTATAATCATGGTCGTGGTTGTTATAATCATAGTCGTGGTTGTTATAATCATAGTCGTGGTTGCTATAATCATGGTCGTGGTTGTTATAATAATGTTCGTGGTTGTTATAATCATGATCGTGGCTGTTATAATCATGTCGTGGTTGTTATAATCATGGTCGTGGTTGTTATAATCATGTCGTGGTTGTTATAATCATGGTCGTGGTTGTTATAATCATGGTCGTGGTTGTTATAATCATAGTCGTGGTTGTTATAATCATGGTCGTGGTTGTTATAATCATAGTCGTGGTTGTTATAATCATGGTCGTGGTTGTTATAATCATAGTCGTGGTTGTTATAATCATGGTCGTGGTTGTTATAATCATGGTCGTGGTTGTTATAATCATGGTCGTGGTTGTTATAATCATGGTCGTGGTTGTTATAATCATGCTCGTGGTGTTATAATCATGGTCGTGGTTGTTATAATCATGGTCGTGGTTGTTATAATCATGGTCGTGGTTGTTATAATCATGGTCGTGGTTGTTATAATCATGGTCGTGGTTGTTATAATCATGGTCGTGGTTGTTATAATCATGGTCGTGGTTGTTATAATCATGGTCGTGGTTGTTATAATCATAGTCGTGGTTGTTATAATCATGGTCGTGGTTGTTATAATCATGGTCGTGGTTGTTATAATCATGGTCGTGGTTGTTATAATCATGGTCGTGGTTGTTATAATCATGGTCGTGGTTGTTATAATCATGGTCGTGGTTGTTATAATCATAGTCGTGGTGTTATAATCATGGTCGTGGTTGTTATAATCATGGTCGTGGTTGTTATAATCATGGTCGTGGTTGTTATAATCATAGTCGTGGTTGTTATAATCATGGTCGTGGTTGTATAATCATGGTCGTGGTTGTTATAATCATGGTCGTGGTTGTTATAATCATGGTCGTGGTTGTTATAATCATGGTCGTGGTTGTTATAATCATAGTCGTGGTTGTTATAATCATAGTCGTGGTTGTTATAATCATGCTCGTGGTTGTTATAATCATGGTCGTGGTTGTTATAATCATGGTCGTGGTTGTTATAATCATGGTCGTGGTTGTTATAATCATAGTCGTGGTTGTTATAATCATGGTCGTTGTTATAATCATGGTCGTGGTTGTTATAATCATAGTCGTGGTTGTTATAATCATGGTCGTGGTTGTTATAATCATGGTCGTGGTTGTTATAATCATGGTCGTGGTTGTTATAATCATGGTCGTGGTTGTTATAATCATGGTCGTGGTTGTTATAATCATAGTCGTATTTGTTACAATCAGGTCGTGGTTGTTATAATCATGCTCGTGGTTGTTATAATAATGTTCGTGGTTGTTATAATCATGGTCGTGGTTGTTATAATCATGGTCGTGGTTGTTATAATCATGGTCGTGGTTGTTATAATCATAGTCGTGGTTGTTATAATCATGGTCGTGGTTGTTATAATCATAGTCGTGGTTGTTATAATCATAGTCGTGGTTGTTATAATCATGGTCGTGGTTGTTATAATCAGCGTCGTGGTTGTTATAATCATGGTCGTGGTGTTATAATCATGGTCGTGGTTGTTATAATCATGGTCGTGGTTGTTATAATCATGGTCGTGGTTGTTATAATCATGGTCGTGGTTGTTATAATCATGGTCGTGGTTGTTATAATCATAGTCGTGGTTGTTATAATCATGGTCGTGGTTGTTATAATCATGGTCGTGGTTGTTATAATCATGGTCGTGGTTGTTATAATCATAGTCGTGGTTGTTATAATCATGGTCGTGGTTGTTATAATCATGGTCGTGGTTGTTATAATCATGGTCGTGGTTGTTATAATCATGGTCGTGGTTGTTATAATCATGGTCGTGGTTGTTATAATCATAGTCGTGGTTGTTATAATCATGGTCGTGGTTGTTATAATCATAGTCGTGGTTGTTATAATCATGGTCGTGGTTGTTATAATCATAGTCGTGGTTGTTATAATCATGGTCGTGGTTGTTATAATCATGGTCGTGGTTGTTATAATCATGGTCGTGGTTGTTATAATCATGGTCGTGGTTGTTATAATCATGTCGTGGTTGTTATAATCATAGTCGTGGTTGTTATAATCATAGTCGTGGTTGTTATAATCATAGTCGTGGTTGTTATAATCATGGTCGTGGTTGTTATAATCATGGTCGTGGTTGTTATAATCATGGTCGTGGTTGTTATAATCATGGTCGTGGTTGTTATAATCATGGTCGTGGTTGTTATAATCATAGTCGTGGTTGTTATAATCATGGTCGTGGTTGTTATAATCATGCTCGTGGTTGTTATAATCATGGTCGTGGTTGTTATAATCATGGTCGTGGTTGTTATAATCATGGTCGTGGTTGTTATAATCATAGTCGTGGTTGTTATAATCATGGTCGTGGTTGTTATAATCATGGTCGTGGTTGTTATAATCATGGTCGTGGTTGTTATAATCATAGTCGTGGTTGTTATAATCATGGTCGTGGTTGTTATAATCATAGTCGTGGTTGTTATAATCATGGTCGTGGTTGTTATAATCATGGTCGTGGTTGTTATAATCATGGTCGTGGTTGTTATAATCATGGTCGTGGTTGTTATAATCATAGTCGTGGTTGTTATAATCATGGTAGTTGTTATAATCATAGTCGTGGTTGTTATAATCATAGTCGTGGTTGTTATAATCATGGTCGTGGTTGTTATAATCATGGTCGTGGTTGTTATAATCATGGTCGTGGTTGTTATAATCATGCGCGTGGTTGTTATAATCATGGTCGTGGTTGTTATAATCATGGTCGTGGTTGTTATAATCATGGTCGTGGTTGTTATAATCATGGTCGTGGTTGTTATAATCATGGTCGTGGTTGTTATAATCATAGTCGTGGTTGTTATAATCATAGTCGTGTTGTTATAATCATGGTCGAGGTTGTCATATTCATGTTCGTGGTTGTTATAATCATAGTCGTGGTTGTTATAATCATGGTCGTGGTTGTTATAATCATAGTCGTGGTTGTTATAATCATAGTCGTGGTTGTTATAATCATAGTCGTGGTTGTTATAATCATGGTCGTGGTTGTTATAATCATGGTCGTGGTTGTTATAATCATAGTCGTGGTTGTTATAATCATGGTCGTGGTTGTTATAATCATAGTCGTGGTTGTTATAATCATGGTCGTGGTTGTTATAATCATGGTCGTGGTTGTTATAATCATGGTCGTGGTTGTTATAATCATAGTCGTGGTTGTTATAATCATGGTCGTGGTTGTTATAATCATGGTCGTGTTGTTATAATCATAGTCGTGGTTGTTATAATCATAGTCGTGGTTGTTATAATCATGGTCGTGGTTGTTATAATCATGGTCGTGGTTGTTATAATCAAGCTCGTGGTTGTTATAATCATGGTCGTGGTTGTTATAATCATGGTCGTGGTTGTTATAATCATGTCGGTTGTTATAATCATGGTCGTGGTTGTTATAATCATGGTCGTGGTTGTTATAATCATGGTCGTGGTTGTTATAATCATAGTCGTGGTTGTTATAATCATGGTCGTGGTTGTTATAATCATAGTCGTGGTTGTTATAATCATGGTCGTGGTTGTTATAATCATAGTCGTGGTTGTTATAATCATGGTCGTGGTTGTTATAATCATGGTCGTGGTTGTTATAATCATGGTCGTGGTTGTTATAATCATGGTCGTGGTTGTTATAATCATAGTCGTGGTTGTTATAATCATGGTCGTGGTTGTTATAATCATGGTCGTGGTTGTTATAATCATGGTCGTGGTTGTTATAATCATGGTCGTGGTTGTTATAATCATGGTCGTGGTTGTTATAATCATGGTCGTGGTTGTTATAATCATGGTCGTGGTTGTTATAATCATGGTCGTGGTTGTTATAATCATGGTCGTGGTTGTTATAATCATGGTCGTGGTTGTTATAATCATGGTCGTGGTTGTTATAATCAATGTCGTGGTTGTTATAATCATGGTCGTGGTTGTTATAATCATGGTCGTGGTTGTTATAATCATGGTCGTGGTTGTTATAATCATGGTCGTGGTTGTTATAATCATGTCGTGGTTGTTATAATCATGGTCGTGGTTGTTATAATCATGCTCGTGGTTGTTATAATCATGGTCGTGGTTGTTATAATCATGGTCGTGGTTGTTATAATCATGGTCGTGGTTGTTATAATCATGGTCGTGGTTGTTATAATCATGGTCGTGGTTGTTATAATCATGGTCGTGGTTGTTATAATCATAGTCGTGGTTGTTATAATCATGGTCGTGGTTGTTATAATCATGGTCGTGGTTGTTATAATCATGGTCGTGGTTGTTATAATCATGGTCGTGGTTGTTATAATCATGGTCGTGGTTGTTATAATCATGGTCGTGGTTGTTATAATCATGGTCGTGGTTGTTATAATCATGCTCGTGGTTGTTATAATCATGGTCGTGGTTGTTATAATCATGGTCGTGGTTGTTATAATCATGGTCGTGGTTGTTATAATCATGGTCGTGGTTGTTATAATCATGGTCGTGGTTGTTATAATCATAGTCGTGGTTGTTATAATCATAGTCGTGGTTGTTATAATCATGGTCGTGGTTGTTATAATCATGGTCGTGGTTGTTATAATCATGGTCGTGGTTGTTATAATCATGGTCGTGGTTGTTATAATCATGGTCGTGGTTGTTATAATCATAGTCGTGGTTGTTATAATCATGGTCGTGGTTGTTATAATCATGCTCGTGGTTGTTATAATCATGTCGTGGTTGTTATAATCATGGTCGTGGTTGTTATAATCATGGTCGTGGTTGTTATAATCATGGTCGTGGTTGTTATAATCATGGTCGTGGTTGTTATAATCATGGTCGTGGTTGTTATAATCATGGTCGTGGTTGTTATAATCATGTCGTGGTTGTTATAATCATGGTCGTGGTTGTTATAATCATGGTCGTGGTTGTTATAATCATGGTCGTGGTTGTTATAATCATGGTCGTGGTTGTTATAATCATGGTCGTGGTTGTTATAATCATGGTCGTGGTTGTTATAATCATGGTCGTGGTTGTTATAATCATGGTCGTGGTTGTTATAATCATGGTCGTGGTTGTTATAATCATGGTCGTGGTTGTTATAATCATGGTCGTGGTTGTTATAATCATGGTCGTGGTTGTTATAATCATGGTCGTGGTTGTTATAATCATGGTCGTGGTTGTTATAATCATGGTCGTGGTTGTTATAATCATGGTCGTGGTTGTTATAATCATGCTCGTGGTTGTTATAATCATGTTCGTGGTTGTTATAATCATGGTCGTGGTTGTTATAATCATGGTTGTGGTTGTTATAATCATGGTCGTGGTTGTTATAATCATGTCGTGGTTGTTATAATCATGGTCGTGGTTGTTATAATCATAGTCGTGGTTGTTATAATCATGGTCGTGGTTGTTATAATCATGGTCGTGGTTGTTATAATCATAGTCGTGGTTGTTATAATCATGGTCGTGGTTGTTATAATCATGGTCGTGGTTGTTATAATCATGGTCGTGGTTGTTATAATCATGGTCGTGGTTGTTATAATCATGTCGTGGTTGTTATAATCATGGTCGTGGTTGTTATAATCATGGTCGTGGTTGTTATAATCATGGTCGTGGTTGTTATAATCATGGTCGTGGTTGTTATAATCATGGTCGTGGTTGTTATAATCATGCTCGTGGTTGTTATAATCATGTCGTGGTTGTTATAATCATGGTCGTGGTTGTTATAATCATGGTCGTGGTTGTTATAATCATGGTCGTGGTTGTTATAATCATGGTCGTGGTTGTTATAATCATGGTCGTGGTTGTTATAATCATAGTCGTGGTTGTTATAATCATGGTCGTGGTTGTTATAATCATGGTCGTGGTTGTTATAATCATAGTCGTGGTTGTTATAATCATGGTCGTGGTTGTTATAATCATGGTCGTGGTTGTTATAATCATGGTCGTGGTTGTTATAATCATGGTCGTGGTTGTTATAATCATAGTCGTGGTTGTTATAATCATGGTCGTGGTTGTTATAATCATAGTCGTGGTTGTTATAATCATGGTCGTGGTTGTTATAATCATGGTCGTGGTTGTTATAATCATAGTCGTGGTTGTTATAATCATAGTCGTGGTTGTTATAATCATGCTCGTGGTTGTTATAATCATGCTCGTGGTTGTTATAATCATGGTCGTGGTTGTTATAATCATGGTCGTGGTTGTTATAATCATAGTCGTGGTTGTTATAATCATAGTCGTGGTTGTTATAATCATGGTCGTGGTTGTTATAATCATAGTCGTGGTGTTATAATCATGGTCGTGGTTGTTATAATCATGGTCGTGGTTTTATAATCATGGTCGTGGTTGTTATAATCATGGTCGTGGTTGTTATAATCATGGTCGTGGTTGTTATAATCATAGTCGTGGTTGTTATAATCATGGTCGTGGTTGTTATAATCATGCTCGTGGTTGTTATAATCATGGTCGTGGTTGTTATAATCATGGTCGTGGTTGTTATAATCATAGTCGTGGTTGTTATAATCATGGTCGTGGTTGTTATAATCATGGTCGTGGTTGTTATAATCATGGTCGTGGTTGTTATAATCATAGTCGTGGTTGTTATAATCATGGTCGTGGTTGTTATAATCATAGTCGTGGTTGTTATAATCATAGTCGTGGTTGTTATAATCATGGTCGTGGTTGTTATAATCATGGTCGTGGTTGTTATAATCATGGTCATGGTGTTATAATCATGGTCGTGGTTGTTATAATCATGGTCGTGGTTGTTATAATCATGGTCGTGGTTGTTATAATCATGGTCGTGGTTGTTATAATCATGGTCGTGGTTGTTATAATCATAGTCGTGGTTGTTATAATCATGGTCGTGGTTGTTATAATCATGGTCGTGTTGTTATAATCATGGTCGTGGTTGTTATAATCATAGTCGTGGTTGTTATAATCATGGTCGTGGTTGTTATAATCATGGTCGTGGTTGTTATAATCATGGTCGTGGTTGTTATAATCATGTCGTGGTTGTTATAATCATGGTCGTGGTTGTTATAATCATAGTCGTGGTTGTTATAATCATGGTCGTGGTTGTTATAATCATAGTCGTGATTGTTATAATCATAGTCGTGGTTGTTATAATCATAGTCGTGGTTGTTATAATCATGCTCGTGGTTGTTATAATCATGCTCGTGGATGTTATAATCATGGTCGTGGTTGTTATAATCATGGTCGTGGTTGTTATAATCATAGTCGTGGTTGTTATAATCATAGTCGTAGTTGTTATAATCATAGTCGTGGTTGTTATAATCATAGTCGTGGTTGTTATAATCATGGTCGTGGTTGTTATAATCATGGTCGTGGTTGTTATAATCATGGTCGTGGTTGTTATAATCATGGTCGTGGTTGTTATAATCATGTCGTGGTTGTTATAATCATAGTCGTGGTTGTTATAATCATGGTCGTGGTTGTCATAATCATGCTCGTGGTTGTTATAATCATGGTCGTGGTTGTTATAATCATGGTCGTGGTTGTTATAATCATGGTCATGGTTGTTATAATCATAGTTATGGTTTTTAAAATCATGGTCATGGTTGTTATAATCATGCTCGTGGTTGTTATAATCATGGTCGTGGTTGTATGATCATATTCGTGGTTGTTATAATCATGGTCGTGGTTGTTATAATATTTGTCGTGGTTGTTATAATCATGGTCGTGGTTGTTATACTCATAGTCGTATTTGTTACAATCAGGTCGTGGTTGTTATAATCATGCTCGTGGTTGTTATAATCATGTTCGTGGTTGTTATAATCATGGTCGTGGTTGTTATAATCATGGTCGTGGTTGTTATAATCATGGTCGTGGTTGTTATAATCATGGTCGTGGTTGTTATAATCATGGTCGTGGTTGTTATAATCATGGTCGTGGTTGTTATAATCATGGTCTTGGTTGTTATAATCATAGTCGTGGTTGTTATAATCATGGTCGTGGTTGTTATAATCATGGTCGTGGTTGTTATAATCATGGTCGTGGTTGTTATAATCATGGTCGTGGTAGTTATAATCATGGTCGTGGTTGATATAATCAGGGTCGTGGTTGTTATAATCACAGTTATGGATGTTATAATCATGGTCGTGGTTGTTATATTCATGGAGATGCTTGGTATAATTATGGTAGGGGTTGTTATAATCTTAGTCGTGGTTGTTATAATCATTGTCGTTGTTGTCATAATTTTGGTCGTGGTTGTTATAATCATGGTCGTGGTTGTCATTATTATGGCCGTGGTTGTTAAAATCATGGTAGTGGTTGTAATAATCATAGTCGTGGTTGTTATAATCATAGACGTGGTTGTTATAATCATGCTCGTGGTTGTTGTAGTAATTCTCGTCGCTGTTATAATCATGGTCGTCGTTGTTATAATCAGGGTCGTGGTTGTTATATTCATAGTGGTGCTTTTTATAATCATAGAAGTAGTTGTTATAATCATAGACGTGGTTGTTATAATCATAGTCGTCGTTGTTATAATCAGGTCGTGGTTGTTATAATCATGGTCGTGGTTGTTATTATCATGGTCGTGTTTGTTATAATCATGTTCGTGGTTGTTATAATCATTGTCGTGGTTGTTATAATCATAGTCGTGGTTGTTATAATAATTGTCGTGGTTGTTATAATCATAGTCGTGGTTGTTATAATCAGGTCATGGTTGTTATAATCATGCTCGTGGTTGTTATAGTAATGTTCGTGGATGTTATAATCATGGTCGTGGTTGTTATAATCATGGTCGTGGTTGTAATAATCATGGTCCTGTTGTTATAATCATGGTCGTGATTGTTATAATCATGGTCGTGGTTGTTATAATCATGGTCGTGGTTGTTATAATCATAGTCGTGGTTGTTATAATCAGGTCATGGTTGTTATAATCATGCTCGTGGTTGTTATAGTAATGTTCGTGGATGTTATAATCATGGTCGTGGTTGTTATAATCATGCTCGTGGTTGTTATAATCATGGTCCTGTTGTTATAATCATAGTCGTGGTTGTTATAATCGTGGTCATTTTTGTTATAATCTTAGTCGTGGTTGTTATAATTATGGTCGTGGTTGTTAAAATCATGGTCATCCTTATTATAATCATAGACGTGGTTGTTTTAATCATGGTCGTGGTTGTTATAATCATGGTCCTGGATGTTATAATCAGGGTCGTGGTTGTTATATTCATGGTGGTGCTTGTTATAATCATGTCGTGGTTGTTATAATCATGCTTGTGGTTATTATAGTAATGATCGTGAATGTTATAATCCTTTTCGTGGTTGATATGATCATGGTCGTGGTTGTTATAATCATGGTCGTGCTTGCTATAATCATGGTCGTGTTTGTTATAATCATGGTCGTGCTTGTTATAATCATGGTCGTGTTTGTTATAATCCTTTTCGTGGTTGTTATGATCATGGTCGTGATTGTTATAATCATGGTCGTGCTTGTTATAATCATGGTCGTGTTTGCTATAATCCTTTTCGTGGTTGTTATGATCATGGTCGTGATTGTTATAATCATGGTCGTGCTTGTTGTAATCATAGTCGCGGTTGCTATGATCATGGTCGTGGTTGTTAGAATCATGGTCGTGGTTGTTATAATCATATTCGCGGTTGATATAACCATGGTCGTGGTTGTTATAACATAGTCGTGGTTGTTATAATTTTGGTCGTGGTTGTTATAATTATTATCGTGGTTGTTATAATCATGGTCGTGGTTGTTATAATCATAGTCGTGGTTGTTATAATCATGGTCGTGGTTGTTATAATCATAGTCGTGGTTATTATAATCATGGTCGTGGTTGTTATAATCATTGTCGTGGTTGTTATAATCATAGTCGTGGTTGTTATAATCATAGTCGTGGTTGTTATAATCATAGTCGTGGTTGTTATGATCATGGTCGTGGTTGTTATAATCATGGTCGTGGTTGTTATAATCATATTCGCGGTTGTTATAATCATGGTCGTGGTTGTTATAATCATAGTCGTGGTTGTTAAAATCATAGTCGTGGTTGTTATAATCAGGTCGTGGTTGTTATATTCATGCTCGTGGTCCTTATAGTAATGGTCGTGGATGTTATAATCATGGTCGTGGTTGTTATAATCATGGTCGTGGGTGTTATAATCATGGTCGTGGTTGTTATATTCATGGTCGTGGTTGTTATAATCATGATCGTGGTTGTTATAATCATGGTCGTGGTTGTTATAATCATGGTCGTGGTTGTTATAATCATAGTCGTGGGTGTTATAATCATGGTCGAGGTTGTCATATTCATGGTCGTGTTTGCTATCATCATTGTCGTGGTTGTTATAATCATGGTCATGGTCGTTAAAATCATGGTCTTGGTTGTTATAGTCTTAGTCGTGGTTGTTATAATCATGGTCGTGGGTGTTATAATCATAGACGTGGTTGATATGATCATGGTCATGCTTGTCATAATCATAGTCGTGGTTGTTATAATCATGGTCGTGGTTGTTATAATCATGGTCGTGGTTGTTATTATCAGGGTCGTGGTTGTTATATTCATGGTGGTGCTTGTTATAATCATAGTCGTGGTTGTTATAATCATAGTCGTGGTTTTGTATAATCATAGTCATGGTTGTTATAATCGGGTCCTGGTTGTTATAATCATGCTCGTGGTTGTTAGAGTAATGGTCGTGGATCTTATAATCATGGTCGTGGTTGTTATAATCATGGTCGTGTTTGTTATAATTATGGTCGTGATTGTTATAATCATGGTCGTGGTTGTTATAATCATGGTCGTGGTTGTTATAATCAGCGACGTGGTTGTTATAATCATGGTCATGGTTGTTATAATCATGGTCGTGGTTGTTATAATCTTAGTCGTGGTTGATATAATCATGGTCGTGGTTGTTATAATCATCGTCGTGGTTGTTATAACCATGGCCGTGGTTGTTATATTCATGGTCGTGGTTGTTATAATCATGGTCGTGGTTGTTATAATCAGGGTCCTGGTTGTTATAATCATAATGATGGTTGTTATAATCATAGTCGTGGTTGTTATATTCATGGTGATGCTTGTTATAATTATGGTAGTGGTTGTTATAATCATAGTCGTGGTTGTTATAATCATGGTCGTGTTTGTTATAATTATGGTCGTGGTTGTTATAATCATGGTCGTGGTTGTTATAATCATGGTCGTGGTTGTTATAATCAGCGACGTGGTTGTTATAATCATGGTCATGGTTGTTATAATCATGGTCTTGGTTGTTATAATCATAGTCGTGGTTGTTATAATCATGGTCGTGGTTGTTATAATCATCGTCGTGGTTGTTATAATCATGGTCGTGGTTGTTATAATCATGGTCGTGGTTGTTATAATCATGGTCGTGGTTGTTATAATCATGGTCGTGGTTGTTATAATCATAATGATGGTTGTTATAATCATAGTCGTGGTTGTTTTATTCATGGTGATGCTTGTTATAATTTTGGTAGTGGTTGTTATAATCATAGTCGTGGTTGTTATAATCATGGTCGTGGTTGTTATAATTATGGTCGTCGTTGTTATAATCATTGTCGTGGTTGTTATAAACATAGTCATGGTTGTTATAATCATGGTTGTGGTTGTTATAATCATAGTCATGATTGTTATATTTATTTTCATGCTTGTTATAATCATAGTCGTGGTTGTTGTAATCATGGTCGTGGTTGTTATAATCATGGTCGTGGTTGTTATAATCATAGTCGTGGTTGTTATAATCATGGTCGTGGTTGTTATATTCATGGTCGTGGTTGTTATAATCATAGTCGTGGTTGTTATAATCATGGTCGTGGTTGTTATAATCATGGTCGTGGTTGTTATATTCATAGTCGTGGTTGTTATAATCATGGTCGTGGTTGTTATAATCATAGTCGTGGTTGTTATGATAATGGTCGTGGTTGTTATAATCATGGTCGTGGTTGTTATAATCATAGTCGTGGTTGTTATAATCATGGTCATGGTTGTTATAATCATGGTCTTGGTTGTTATAATCTTAGTCGTGGTTGTTATAATCATAGTCGTGGTTGTTATAATCATGGACCTGGTTGTTATAATTATGGTCGTGGTTGTTATATTCATGGTCGTGGTTGTTATAATTATAGACGTGGTTGTTATAATCAGGGTCGTGGTTGTTATAATTATAGTCATCGTTGTTATAATCAGGGTCGTGGTTGTTATATTCATGGTGGTGCTTGTTATAATCATAGTCGTGGTTGTTATAATCATTGTCGTGGTTGTTATAATCATAGTCGTGGTTGTTATAATCAGGTCGTGGTTGTTATAATCATGCTTCTAGTTGTTATAGTAATGGTCGTGGATGTTATAATCATGGTCGTGGTTGTTATAATCAAGGTCGTTGTTGTTATAATTATGGTCCTGTTTGTTATAATCATAGTCGTGATTGTTATAATCATGGTCGTGGTTGTTATAATCATGGTCGTGGTTGTTATAATCAGCGACGTGGTTGTTATTATCATGGTCATGGTTGTTATAATCATGGTCGTGGTTGTTATAATCATAGTCGTGGTTGTTATAATCATGGTCGTAGTTGTTATAATCATGGTCGTGGTTGTTATAATCATGGTCGTGGTTGTTATAATCATGGTCGTGGTTGTTATAATCATGGTCGTGGTTGTTATAATCATAGTCGTGGTTGTTATAATCATGGTCGTGGTTGTAATAATCATAGTCATGATTGTTATAATCATAGTCGTGGTTGTTGTAATCATAGACGTGGTTGTTATAATCATGCTCGTGGTTGTTATAGTAATGCTCGTGGATGTTATAATCATGGTCGTGGTTGTTATAATCATGGTCGTGGTTGTTATAATCATAGTCGTGGTTGTTATAATCATAGTCGTGGTTGTTATAATCATAGTCGTGGTTGTTATAATCATAGTCGTGGTTGTTATAATCATGGTCGTGGTTGTTATAATCATGGTCGTGGTTGTTATAATCATGGTCGTGGTTGTTATAATCATGGTCGTGGTTGTTATAATCATAGTCGTGGTTGTTATAATCATGGTCGTGGTTGTTATAATCATGGTCGTGGTTGTTATAATCATGGTCGTGGTTGTTATAATCATGGTCGTGGTTGTTATAATCATAGTCGTGGTTGTTATAATCATGGTCGTGGTTGTTATAATCATGGTCGTGGTTGTTATAATCATAGTCGTGGTTGTTATAATCATAGTCGTGGTTGTTATAATCATAGTCGTGGTTGTTATAATCATCGTCGTGGTTGTTATAATCATAGTCGTGGTTGTTATAATTATGGTCGTGGTTGTTATAATTATGGTTGTTGCTGTTATATTCATGGTCGTGGTTGTTATAATCATGGAAGTGGTTGTTATAATCATAGTCGAGATTGTTATAATCATAGTCGTTTTTGTTATAATCAAGGTTGTACTTGTTATATTCATTGTGGTGCTTGTATAATCATAGTCGTGGTTGTTTTAATCATGGTTGTGGTTGTTATAATCATAGTCATAATTGTTATAATCATAGTCGTGGTTGTTATAATCATAATCGTGGTTGTTATAATCATAGTCGTGGTTGTTATACTCATAGTCGTGGTTGTTATAATTATGGTCGTGGTTGTTATAATTATGGTTGTTGCTGTTATATTCATGGTCGTGGTTGTTATAATCATGGAAGTGGTTGTTATAATCATAGTCGTGGTTGTTATAATCATTGTCGTGGTTGTTATAATCATGGTCGTGGTTGTTATAATCATGGTCGTGGTTGTTATAATCATAGTCGTGGTTGTTATAATCATGGTCGTGGTTGTTATAATCATGGCCGTGGTTGTCATAATCATAGTCGTGAATGTTATAATCATAGTCGTCTTTGTTATAATCATGGTTGTGGTTGTTATATTCATTGTCGTGGTTGTTATAATCATAGTCGTGGTTGTTATAATCATAGTCGTGGTTGTTATAATCATAGTCGTGGTTGTTTTAATCATGGTCGTGGTTGTTATAATCATGGTCGTCGTTGGCATAATCATATTCGTTGTTGCTATAATCATGGTCGTATTTGTTATGATCATAGTCGTTGTTGTCATAATTATGGTCGTGGTAGTTATAATTATGGTCGCGGTTGTTATAATCATGGACGTTTTTGTTACAATCTTAGTCCTGGTTGTTATAATTATGGTCGTGGTTGTTAAAATCATGGTCATTTTTGTTATAATCTTAGTCGTGGTTTTTATAATCATAGTCGTGGTTGTTATAATCATAGTCGTGGTTGATATAATCATGTCGTGGCTGTTATAATCAAGCTCGTGGTTGTTATAATCATGTCGTGGTTGTTATAATTAGGTCCTGGTTGTTATAATCATAGTCGTGGTTGTTATAATCATGGTCCTGGTTGTTATATTTATGGTCGTGCTTGTTATAATCATAGTCGTGGTTGTTATCATCATGAGCGTGGTTGTTATATTCATGGTGTGCTTGTTATAATCATAGTCGTGGTTGTTATAATTATGGTCGTGGTTGTTATAATCAGGGTCGTGGTTGTTATAATCATAGTCATGGTTGTAATAATCATGGTCGTGGTTGTAATAATCATAGTCATGATTGTTATATTTATGGTCATGCTTGTTATAATTATAGTCGTGGTTGTTATAATCATGGTCGTGGTTGTTATAATCATAGTCGGGGTTGTTATAATCATGGTCGTGGTTGCTATAATCATGGTTGTGGTTGTTATAATCATGGTTGTGGTTGTTATAATCATATTCGTGATTGTTATAATCATGGTCGTGGTAGTTATAATCATAGTCGTGGTTGTTATAATCATGGTCCTGGTTGTTATATTTATGGTCGTGCTTGTTATAATCATAGTCGTGGTTGTTATCATCATGAGCGTGGTTGTTATATTCATGGTGATGCTTGTTATAAACATAGTCGTGGTTGTTATAATTATGGTCGTGGTTGTTATAATCAGGGTCGTGGTTGTTATAATCATAGTCATGGTTGTAATAATCATGGTCGTGGTTGTAATAATCATAGTCATGATTGTTATATTTATGGTCATGCTTGTTATAATTATAGTCGTGGTTGTTATAATCATGGTCGTGGTTGTTATAATCATAGTCGGGGTTGTTATAATCATGGTCGTGGTTGCTATAATCATGGTTGTGGTTGTTATAATCATGGTTGTGGTTGTTATAATCATATTCGTGATTGTTATAATCATGGTCGTGGTAGTTATAATCATAGTCGTGGTTGTTATAATTATGGTCGTGGTTGTTATAATTATGGTTGTGGCTATTATATTCATGGTCGTGGTTGTTATAATCATGGAAGTGGTTGTTATAATCATAGTCGTGATTGTTATAATCATTGTTGTGGTTGTTATAATCATAGGCGTGGTTGTTATAATCATAGTCGTGGTTGTTATAATCATGGTCGTGGTTGTTATAATCATGGCAGTGGTTGTAATAACCATAATCGTGATTGTTATAATCATAGTCGTTTTTGTTATAATCATGGTTGTGGTTATTATAATCATAGTCGTGGTTGTTATAATCATAGTCGTGGTTGTTATAATCATAGTCGTGGTCGTTATAATTATAGTCGTGGTTGTTATAATCATAGTCGTGGTTGCTATAATCATATTCGTGGTTGTTATAATTATGGTCGTGGTTGTTATAATTTTGGTTGTGGCTGTTATATTCATGGTCGTGGTTGTTATAATCATGGAAGTGGTTGTTATAATCATACTAGTTTTTGTTATAATCATGGTTGTGGTTGTCATATTCATTTTGGTGCTTGTTATAATCATGGTCGTGGTTGTTATAATCATGTTCGTGGCTGTTATAATCAGCGACGTGGTTGTTATAATCATGGTCATGGTTGTTATGATCATGGCCTTGGTTGTTATAATCATAGTCGTGGTTGTTATAATCATGGAAGTGGTTGTTATAATCATGTTCGTGGTTGTTATAAGCATGGCCGTGGTTGTTATATTCATGATCGTGGTTGATATAATCATGGTCGTGGTTGTTATATTTATGGTCGTGCTTGTTATAATCATTAGTCGTGGTTGTTATGATCATGAGCGTGGTTGTTATATTCATGGTGATGCTTGTTATAATCTTAGTCGTGGTTGCTATAATTATGGTCGTGGTTGTTATAATCAGGGTCGTGGTTGTTATAATCATAGTCATGGTTGTAATAATCATGGTCGTGGTTGTTATAATCATAGTCATGATTGTTATATTTATGGTCATGCTTGTTATAATTATAGTCGTGGTTGTTATAATCATGGTCGTGGTTGTTATAATCATAGTCGTGGTTGTTATAATCATGGTCGTGGTTGTTATAATCATGGTCGTGGTTGTTATAATCATGGTCGTGGTTGTTATAATCATATTCGTGATTGTTATAATCATGGTCGTGGTAGTTATAATCATAGTCGTGGTAGTTATAATCATGGTCGTGGTTGTTATAATTATGGTTGTGGCTGTTATATTCATGGTCGTGGTTGTTATAATAATGGAAGTGGTTTTTATAATCAAGGCAGTGGTTGTTATAATCATAGTCGTGATTGTTATAATCATAGTCGTTTTTGTTATAATCATGGTTGTAGTTATTATATTCATTGTGGTGCTTGATATAATCATTGTCGTGGTTGTTATAATTATAGTCGTGGTTGTTATAATTATAGTCGTGGTTGTTATAATCATAGTCGTGGTTGCTATAATCATATTCATGGTTGTTATAATTATGGTCGTGGTTGTCATAATTATGGTTGTGGCTGTTATATTCATGGTCGTGGTTGTTATAATCATGGAAGTGGTTGTTATAATCATACTCGTTTTTGTTATAATCATGGTTGTGGTTGTTATATTCATTGTGGTGCTTCTTATAATCATGGTCGTGGTTGTTATAATCATGGTCGTGGCTGTTATAATCAGCGACGTGGTTGTTATAATCATGGTCATGGTTGTTATAATCATGGTGTTGGTTGTTATAATCTTAGTCGTGGTTGTTATAATCATGAAAGTGGTTGTTATAATCATGTTCGTGGTTGTTATAAGCATGGCCGTGGTTGTTATATTCATGGTCGTGGTTGTTATAATCATGGTCGTGGTTGTTATAATCAGGGTCGTAGTTGTTATAATCATAGTCATCCTTGTTATAATCATGGTCGTGGTTGTTCTATTCATGGTGATGCTTGTTATAATTATGGTAGTGGTTGTTTTAATCTTAGACGTGGTTGTTATAATCATGGTAGTGGTTGTTATAATCATAGTCGTGGTTGTTATAATCATTGTTGTGGTTGCTATAATCATAGTCATGATTGTTATTATCATAGTCGTGGTTGTTATAATCATGGTCGTGAATGTTATAATCATGCTGATGCTTGTTATAATCATAGTCGTGGTTGTTATAATCAGGTCGTGGTTGTTATAATCATGCTCGTGGTTGTTTTAGTAATGCTCGTGGATGCTATAATCATGGTCGTGGTTGTTATAATCATAGTCGTGGTTGTTATAATCATAGTCGTCGTTGTTATTTTCAGGTCGTGGTTGTTATAATCATGGTCGTGGTTGTTATTATCATGGTCGTGTTTGTTATATTCATGGTCGTGGTGGTTATAATCTTAGTCGTGGTTGTTATAATCATGGTCGTGGTTGTTATAATCATGGTCGTGGTTGTGATATTCATTGTGGTGCTTGTTATAATCATAGTCGTGGTTGTTATAATCATAGTCGTGCTTGTCATAATCATAGTCGTGGTTTTTATAATCATAGTCGTGGTTGTTATAACCATAGTCGTGGATGTTATAATTATGGTCGTGGCTGTTATAATTATGGTTGTTGTTCATATATTCATGGTCGTGGTTGTTATAATCATGGAAGTGGTTGTTATAATCATAGTCGTGAATGTTATAATCATTGTTGTGGTTGTTATAATCATGGTTGTGGTTGCTATATTCATGGTCGTGGTTGTTATACTCATTGTCGTGGTTGTTATAATTATGGTCGTGGTTGTTATAATCATGGCCGTGGTTGTTATAATCAGGGTCCTGGTTGTTATAATCATAGTCATGATTGTTATATTTATGGTCATGGTTGTTTTAATTATGGTCGTTGTTGTTATATTCATGGTCGTGGTTGTTATAATCATAGTCATGGTTGTTATAATCATGGTCGTGGATGTTATAATCATGGTCGTGGTTGATATAATCATGGTCGTGGTTGTTATAATCAGGGTCCTGGTTGTTATAATCATAGTCATGATTGTTATATTTATGGTCATGGTTGTTTTAATTATGGTCGTGGTTGTTATATTCATGGTCGTGGTTGTTAAAATCATAGTCGTGGTTGTTATAATCATAGTCGTGGTTGTTATAATCATGGTCGTGGTTGTTATATTTATGGTCGTGCTTGTTATAATCATAGTCGTGGTTGTTATGATCATCAGCGTGGTTGTTATATTCAGGGTCCTGGTTGTTATAATCATAGTCATGATTGTTATATTTATGGTCATGGTTGTTTTAATTATGGTCGTGGTTGTTATATTCATGGTCGTGGTTGTTATAATCATAGTCGTGGTTGCTATAATCATAGTCGTGGTTGTTATAATCTTGGTCGTGGTTGTTATATTTATGGTCGTGCTTGTTATAATCATAGTCGTGGTTGATATAATCATGGTCGTGGTTGTTATAATCAGGGTCCTGGTTGTTATAATCATAGTCATGATTGTTATATTTATGGTCATGGTTGTTTTATTTATGGTCGTCGTTGTTATAATCATGGTAGTGATTGTAATAATCATAGTCGTGGTTGTTATAATCATGGTTGTGGTTCTTATAATCATATTCATGATTGTTATATTTATGGTCATGCTTGTTATAATCATAGTCGTGGTTGTTGTAATCATGGTCGTGGTTGTTATAATCATGGTCGTGGTTGTTATAATCAGGGTCGTGGTTGTTATATTCATGGTAGTGCTTGTTATAATCATAGTCGTGGTTGTTATAATCATTGTCCTGGTTGTTATAATCATGGTTGTGGTTCTTATAATCATATTCATGATTGTTATATTTATGGTGGTGCTTGTTATAATTATGGTAGTGGTTGTTATTATCATGGTCGTGATTGTTATAATCAGGGTCGTGGTTGTTATAGTAATGTTCGTGGATGTTTTAATGATGGTCGTGGTTGTTATAATCATGGTCGTGGTTGTTATAATCATGGTCCTGTTGTTATAATCATTGGTCGTGATTGTAATAATCATGGTCGTGGTTGTTATAATCATGGTCGTGGTTGTTATAATCTGAGACGTGGTTGTTATAATCATGGTCATGGTTGTTATAATCATGGTCTTGGTTGTTACAATCTTAGTCGTGGTTGTTTTAATCATGGAAGTGGTTGTTATAATCATGGTCGTGGTTGTTATAAGCATGGCCGTGGTTGTTATATTCATGGTCGTGGTTAATATAATCATGGTTGTGGTAGATATAATCAGGGTCGTGGTTGTTATAATCATAGTTATGGCTGTTATAATCATGGACTTGGTTGTTGTATTCATGGTGATGCTTGTTATATTTATGGTAGTGGTTGTTATAATCTTAGTCGTGGTTGTTATAATCATGGTCGTGGTTGTTATAATCTTAGTCGTCGTTGTTATAATCATGGTCGTGGATGTCATAATTATGGTCGTGGTTGTTATAATCATGGTAGTGATTGTAATAATCATAGTCGTGGTTGTTATAATCATGGTTGTGGTTGTTATAATCATAGTAATGATTGTTATAATCATAGTCGTGGTTGTTATAATCATGGTCGTGGTTGTTATAATCAGCGACGTGGTTGTTATAATCATGGTCATGGCTGTTATAATCATGGTCGTGGTTGTTACAATCTTAGTCGTGGTTGTTATATCATGGAAGTGGATGTTATAATCATGGTCGTGGTTGTTATAATCATGGTCGTGGTTGTTATAATCATGGTCGTGATTGTTATAATCATGGTCGTGAGTGTTATAATCATGGTCTTGGTTGTTACAATCTTAGTCGTAGTTGTTATAATCATGGAAGTGGTTGTTATAATCATGGTCGTGGTTGTTATAAGCATGGCCGTGGTTGTTATATTCATGGTCGTGGTTGTTATAATCATGGTTGTGGTTGATATAATCAGGGTCGTGGTTGTTATAATCATAATTATGGTTGTTATAATCATGGTCGTGGTTGTTATATTCATGGTGATGCTTGTTATAATTATGGTAGTGGTTGTTATAATCTTAGTCGTGGTTGTTATAATCATGGTCGTGGTTGTCATAATTATGGTCGTGGTTGTTATAATCATGGTCGTGGTTGTCATAATTATGGTCGTAGTTGTTATAATCATGGTAGTGGTTGTAATAATCATAGTCGTGGTTGTTATAATCATGGTTGTGGTTGTTATAATCATAGTCATGATTGTTATAATCATAGTCGTGGTTGTTATAATCATAGACGTGGTTGTTATAATCATGGTCGTGGTTGTTATAAGCATGGCCGTGGTTGTTATAATCATGGTCGTGGTTGTTATAATCATGGTCGTGGTTGTTATATTCATAGTGGTGCTTGTTATAATCATAGTAGTAGTTGTTATAATCATAGACGTGGTTGTTATAATCATAGTCGTCGTTGTTATAATCAGGTCGTGGTTGTTATAATCATGGTCGTGGTTGTTATTATCATGGTCGTGTTTGTTATAATCATGGTCGTTGTTGTTATTATCATTGTCGTGGTTGTTATAATCATAGTCGTGGTTGTTATAATCAGGTCATGGTTGTTATAATCATGCTCGTGGTTGTTATAGTAATGTTCGTGGATGTTATAATCATGGTCGTGGTTGTTATAATCATGGTCGTGGTTGTTATAATCATGGTCCTGTTGTTATAATCATGGTCGTGATTGTTATAATCATGGTCGTGGTTGTTATAATCATGGTCGTGGTTGTTATAATCATAGTCATGATTGTTATAATCATAGTCGTGGTTGTTATAATCATAGACGTGGTTGTTATAATCATGCTCGTGGCTGTTAGAGTAATGCTCGTGGATGTTATAATCATGGTCGTCGTTGTTATAATCAGGGTCGTGGTTGTTATATTCATAGTGGTGCTTTTTATAATCATAGAAGTAGTTGTTATAATCATAGACGTGGTTGTTATAATCATGGTCGTGGTTGTTATTATCATGGTCGTGTTTGTTATAATCATGGTCGTGGTTGTTATAATCTTAGTCGTGGTTGTTATAATCATGGAAGTGGTTGTTATAATCTTGGTCGTGGTTGTTATAAGCATGGCCGTGGTTGTTATAATCATAGTCGTGGTTGTTATAATCAGGTCTTGGTTGTTATAATCATGCGCGTGGTTGTTATAGTAATGGTCGTGGATGTTATAATCATGGTCGTGGTTGTTATAATCATGGTCGTGGTTGTTATAATCATGGTCCTGTTTGTTATAATCATGGCCGTGGTTGTTATAATCATAGTCGTGATTGTTATAATCATAGTCGTTTTTGTTATAGTAATGGTTGTGGTTGTTATATTCATTGTGGTGCTTGTTATAATCATAGTCGTGGTTGTTATAATTATTGTCGTGGTTGTTATAATCATAGTCGTGGTTGTTATAATCATAGTCGTCGTTGCTATAATCATAGTCGTGGTTGTTATAATCATGGTCGTGGTTGTTATACTTTGGTCGTGGTTGTTATAATCATATTCGTTGTTGTTATAATCATGGTCGTGGTTGTTATAATCATAGTCGTGGTTGTCATAATTATGGTCGTGGTTGTTATAATTATGGTCGCGGTTGTTATAATCATGGTCATTTTTGTTATAATCTTAGTCGTGGTTGTTATAATTATGGTCGTGGTTGTTAAAATCATGGTCGTTTTGTTATAATCTTAGTCGTGGTTTTTATAATCATAGTCGTGGTTGTTATAATCATAGTCGTGGTTGTTATAATCATGTCGTGGTTGTTATAATCAAGCTCGTGGTTGTTATAATCATGTCGTGGTTGTTATAATCATGCTTGTGATTGTTACACAAAATGATCCTGAATGTTATAATCATGGTCGTGGTTGTTATAATCATGGTCGTGCTTGTTATAATCAGGGTCGTGGTTGTTATAATCATAGTCATGGTTGTTATAATCATGGTTGTGGTTCTTATAATCATAGTCATGATTGTTATATATATGATCATGCTTGTTATAATCATAGTCGTGGTTGTTGTAATCATGGTCGTGGTTGTTTTAATCATGGTCGTGGTTGTTATAATCAGGGTCGTGGTTGTTATATTCATGGTAGTGCTTGTTATAATCATAGTCGTGGTTGTTATAATCATTGTCCAGGTTGTTATAATCATAGTCGTGGTTGTTATAATCAGGTCATGGTTGTTATACTCATGCTCGTGGTTGTTATAGTAATGTTCGTGGATGTTATAATCATGGTCGTGGTTGTTATAATTATGGTCGTGGTTGTTATAATCATGGTCCTGTTGTTATAATCATGGTCGTGATTGTTATAATCATGGTCGTGGTTGTTATAATCATGGTCGTGGTTGTTATAATTATGGTCGTGGTTGTTATAATCATAGTCATGATTGTTATATTTATGGTCATGCTTGTTATAATCATAGTCGTGGTTGTTATAATCATGGTCGTGGTTGTTATAATCATAGTCGTGGTTGTTATAATCAGGGTCGTGGTTGTTATATTCATGGTGGTGCTTTTTATAATCATAGAAGTAGTTGTTATAATCATAGACGTGGTTGTTATAATCATAGTCGTCGTTGTTATAATCAGGTCGTGGTTGTTATAATCATGGTCGTGGTTGTTATTATCATGGTCGTGAATGTTATAATCATGGTCGTGGTTGTTATAATCATTGTCGTGGTTGTTATAATCATAGTCGTGGTTGTTATAATTAGGTCATGGTTGTTATAATCATGCTCGTGGTTGTTATAGTAATGTTCGTGGATGTTATAATCATGGTCCTGTTGTTATAATCATGGTCGTGATTGTTATAATCATGGTCGTGGTTGTTATAATCATGGACGTGGTTGTTATAATCATAGTCGTGGTTGTTATAATCAGGTCATGGTTGTTATAATCATGCTCGTGGTTGTTATAGTAATGTTCGTGGATGTTATAATCATGGTCGTGGTTGTTATAATCATGGTCGTGGTTGTTATAATCATGGTCCTGTTGTTATAATCATAGTCGTGGTTGTTATAATCATGGTCATTTTTGTTATAATCTTAGTCGTGGTTGTTATAATTATGGTCGTGGTTGTTAAAATCATGGTCATGCTTGTTATAATCATAGACGTGGTTGTTGTAATCATGGTCGTGGTTGTTATAATCATGGTCGTGGTTGTTATAATCAGGGTCGTGGTTGTTATATTCATGGTGGTGCTTGTTATAATCATGTCGTGGTTGTTATAATCATGCTTGTGGTTGTTATAGTAATGATCGTGAATGTTATAATCATGGTCGTGGTTGTTATAATCATGGTCGTGCTTGTTATAATCATGGTCGTATTTGTTATAATCCTTTTCGTGGTTGTTATGATCATGGTCGTGGTTGTTATAATCATGGTCGTGCTTGTTGTAATCATAGTCGTGGTTGTTATGATCATGGTCGTGGTTGTTAGAATCATGGTCGTGGTTGTTATAATCATATTCGGGGTTGTTATAACCATGGTCGTGGTTGTTATAACATAGTCGTGGTTGTTATAATTTTGGTCGTGGTTGTTATAATTATGATCGTGGTTGTTATATTCATGGTCGTGGTTGTTATTATCATAGACGTGGTTGTTATAATCAGGGCGCTGGTTGTTATAATCATAGTCGTGGTTGTTATAATCGTGGTCATGGTTGTTATAATCATTGTCTTGGTTGTTTTAATCATAGTCGTGGTTGTTATAATCATGGTCGTGGTTGTTATATTCATAGTCGTGGTTGTTATGATCATGGTCGTGGTTGTTATAATCATGGTCGTGGTTGTTATAATCATATTCGAGGTTGTTATAATCATGGTTGTGGTTGTTATAATCATAGTCGTGGTTGTTATAATCATAGTCGTGGTTGTTATAATCAGGTCGTGGTTGTTATATTCATGCTCGTAGTTCTTATAGTAATGGTCGTGGATGTTATAATCATGGATGTGGTTGGTATAATCATGGTCGTGGTTGTTATAATCATGGTCGTGGTTCTTATAATCATGGCTGTAGTTGTTATAATCATGGTCGTCGTTGTTATAATCATGGTCGTGGTTGTTATAATCATAGTCGTGGGTGTTATAATCATGGTCGAGGTTGTCATATTCATGGTCGTGGTTGCTATAATCATGGTCGTGGTTGTTATAATCATGGTCATGGTTGTTATAATCATGGTCTTGGTTGTTATAATCTTAGTCGTGGTTGTTATAATCATGGTTTGGGTGTTATAATCATAGACGTGGTTGATATGATCATGGTCGTGGTTGTTATAATCATAGTCGTGGTTGTTATAATCATATTCGCGGTGGTTATATTTATGGTCATGCTTGTTATAATCATAGTTGTGGTTGTTATAATCATGTTTGTGTTTGTTATAATCATGGTCGTGGTTGTTATTATCAGGGTCGTGGTTGTTATATTCATGGTGGTGCTTGTTATAATCATAGTCGTGGTTGTCATAATCATAGTCGTGGTTTTAGTATAATCATAGTCATGGTTGTTATAATCAGGTCGTGGTTGTTATAATCATGCTCGTGGTTGTTATAGTAATGGTCGTGGATCTTATAATCATGGTCGTGGTTGTTATAATCATGGTCGTGGTTGTTATAATCATGGTCGTGTTTGTTATAATCATGGTCGTGATTGTTATAATCATTGTCGTGGTTGTTATAATCATGGTCGTGGTTGTTATAATCAGCGACGTGGTTGTTATAATCATGGTCATAGTTGTTATAATCATGGTCTTGGTTGTTATAATCTTAGTCGTGGTTGATATAATCATGATCGTGGTTGTTATAATCATGGTCGTGGTTGTTATAACCATGGCCGTGGTTGTTATATTCATGGTCGTGGTTGTTATAATCATGGTCGTGGTTGTTATATTCATGATGATGCTTGTTATAATTATGGTAGTGGTTGTTATAATCATAGTCGTGGTTGTTATAATCATTGTCGTGGTTGTTATAAACAAAGTCATGGTTGTTATAATCATGGTTGTGGTTGTTATAATCATAGTCATGATTGTTATATTTATGGTCATGCTTGTTATAATCTGTTACGAGTTGGGGATTTAGAATATAGTTATACGTCTACCCAGATCCCAACAGGTAACAACAAAAAAAAAAAACAAAGACAATCGGACATAAAAGGGTAGACAAAGGATGCGAGTTTTTGTTGTATATAATATAGTACCATAAATTCCTTAACAAAATATTCAGCTTATACACTACCCTTAACCAAACTTAACCTAAACACGAACAGTATATACATAGTAATAAAACATAAAACAATAGTGAAGCAATGTGGAGGGGGAAGAGGCAATACAAGATTACAAATACTTAAGTGAGGAGCTGAGATGGCTGACGAGCAAGGCTGAGTATGGTAGAAGACGGTAAATAGTCACTGTGCCGTAGGTTTCCAGGATAGGTGATCCTGTGGTCGCTTCCCAGAGTGAAGTGTCCTCTCCTCGAATTGGAGCTGACAAAGAAGACTGAGGCGGTGACGCAACACCCAGGATATGGAGAAGGGAAACCCGGGAGTGGTAACCAAGACGAGCCATACTCGTGTTTCGTCCCTAGATGGCGTTGCTCGTGGTGCTGGGTAGGTAGATGAAGACAATCGGTGGAGGGGTTCGTAACAAATCATAATCGTGATTGTTATATTTATGGTCATGCTTGTTATAATCATAGTCGTGGTTGTTGTAATCATGGTCGTGGTTGTTATAATCATGGTCGTGGTTGTTATAATCATAGTCGTTGGTTGTTATAATCATGGTCGTGGTTGTTATATTCAAGGTCGTGGTTGCTATAATCATAGTCGTGGTTGTTATAATCAAGGTCGTGGTTGTTATATTCATGGTCGTGGTTGCTATAATCATAGTCGTGGTTGTTATAATCATGGTCATGGTTGTTATATTTATGGTCGTGCTTGTTATAATCATAGTCGTGGTTGTTGTAATCATGGTCGTGGTTGTTATAATCATGGTCATCGTTGTTATATTCATGGTCGTGGTTGCTATAATCATAGTCGTGGTTGTTATAATCAAGGTCGTGGTTGTTATATTCATGGTGGTGGTTGCTATAATCATAGTCGTGGTTGTTATAATCATGGTCATGGTTGTTATATTTACGGTGGTGCTTGTTGTAATCATATTCGCGGTTGTTATAATCATGGTCGTGGTTGTTATAATCATAGTCGTGGTTATTATAATTATGGTCCTGGTTGTTATAATTATGGTCGTGGGTGTTATATTCATGGTCGTGGTTGTTATAATCATAGACGTGGTTGTTATAATCAGGGTCGTGGTTGTTATAATCATAGTAATGGTTGTTATAATCATAGTTGTGGTTCTTATAATCATAGTCATGATTGTTATATTTATGGTCATGCTTGTTATAATCATAGTCGTGGTTGTTGTAATCATGGTCGTGGTTGTTATAATCATGGTCGAGGTTGTTATAATCAGTTCGTGGTTGTTATAATCATGCTTGTAGTTGTTATAGTAATGGTCGTGGATGTTATAATCATGGTCGTGGTTGTTATAATCAAGGTCGTTGTTGTTATAATTATGGTCCTGTTTGTTATAATCATAGTCGTCATTGTTATAATCATGGTCGTGGTTGTTATAATCATGGTCGTGGTTGTTATAATGAGCGACGTGGTTGTTATAATCATGGTCATGGTTGTTATAATCATTGTCTTGGTTGTTATAATCTTAGTCTTGGTTGTTATAATCATGGAAGTGGTTGTTATAATCATGGTCGTGGTTGTTATAAGCATGGCTGTGGTTGTTATATTCAAGGTCGTGGTTGTTATAATCATGGTAGTGGTTGTTATAATCATAGTCGTGGTTGTTATAACCATTTTTGTGGTTGTAATAATCATAGTCATGATTGTTATAATCATAGTCGTGGTTGTTATAATCATAGACGGGGTTGTTATAATCATGCTCGTGGTTGTTATAGTAATGCTCGTGGATGTTATAATCATAGTCGTAGTTGTTATAATCATAGACGTGGTTGTTATAATCACAGTCGTCGTTGTTATAATCAGGTTGAGGTTGTTATAATCATGGTCGTGGTTGTTATTATCATGGTCGTGTTTGTTATAATCATGGTCGTGGTTGTTATAATCTTAGTCGTGGTTGTTATAATCATGGTCGTGGTTGTTATAATCATGGTCGTGGTTGTGATATTCATTGTGGTGCTTGTTATAATTATGGTCGTGGTTGTTATAATTAAGGTTGTTGCTGTTATATTCATGGTCGTGGTTGTTATAATCATGGTTGTGGTTGTTATAATCTTAGTCGTTGTTGTTATAATCAAAGTCGTGGTTGTTATAATCATAGTCGTGGTTGTTATAATTATGGTCGTGGTTGTTATAATTATGGTTGTTGCTGTTATATTCATGGTCGTGGTTGTTATAATCATGGAAGTGGTTGTTATAATCATAGTCGTGATTGTTATAATCATAGTCGTTTTTGTTATAATCATGGTTGTGGTTTTTATATTCATTGTGGTGCTTGTTATAATCATAGTCGTGGTTGTTATAATCATGGTTGTGGTTGTTATAATCATAGTCATAATTGTTATAATCATAGTCGTGGTTGTTATAATCTTGGTCGTGGTTGTTATAATCATAGTCGTGATTGCTATACTCATAGTCGTGGTTGTTATAATTATGGTCGTGGTTGTTATAATTATGGTTGTTGCTGTTATATTCATGGTCGTGGTTGTTATAATCATGGAAGTGGTTGTTATAATCATAGTCGTCATTGTTATAATCATTGTTGTGGTTTTTATATTCATGGTCGTGGTTGTTATAATCAATGTCGTCGTTGCTATAATTATGGTCGTGGTAGTTATAATCATGGCCGTGGTTCTATAATCATAGTCGTGATTGTTATAATCATAGTTGTCTTTGTTATAATCATGGTTGTGGTTGTTATATTCATTGTGGTGCTTGTTATAATCATAATCGTGGTTGTTATAATCATAGTCGTGGTTGTTATAATCATAGTCGTGGTTGTTATAATCATGGTCGTGATTGTTATAATCGTGGTCGAGTTTGTTATAATCGTATTCGTTGTTGTTATAAACATGGTCGTGTTTGTTATGATCATAGTCGTTGTTGTCATAATTATGGTCGTGGTTGTTATAATTATGGTCGCAGTTGTTATAATCATGGTCGTTTTTGTTATAATCTTAGTCTTGGTTTTTATAATTATGGTCGTGGTTGTTAAAATCATGGTCATTTTTGTTATAATGTTAGTCGCGGTTTTTATAATCATAGTCGTGGTTGTTATAATCATAGTCGTGGTTGTTATAATCATGGTCGTGGTTGTTATAATCATGGTCATGGTTGTTATAATCATGGTCGTGGTTGTTATAATCATATTCGTGGTTGTCATAATCACAATCATGGTTGTTATAATCAAGGTCGTGGTTGTTATAATCATGGCCGTGGTTGTTATAATCATATTCGTGGTTGTTATACTTATGGTTGTGTTTGTTATAATAATGGTCGTTGTTGTTATAATCATAGTCGTGGTTGTTATAATCATAGTAGTGGTTGTTATAATGATAGTCTTGGTTGTTATATTAATGGTCGTGCTTGTTATATTTATTGTCGTGCTTGTTTTAATCATAATTGTGGTTGTTATAATCATAGTCGTGATTGCAATAGTTATAGTAGTGGTTGTTATGATCATGGTCGTGGTTGTTATATTTCTTGGTTGTTATAATCATGGTCGTGGTTGTTATCATCAAGGAAGTGGTTGTTATAATCATTGTTGTGGTTGTTATAATTATGGTCGTTTTTGCTTTATTCATGGTCGTGGTTGTTATAACCATGGTCGTGGTTGTTATAATCATGGTCGTGGTTGTTATCATCATGAAAGTGGTTATTATAATAATGGTCGTGGTTGCTATAATCATGGTCATGCTTGTTATAATCATGGTTGTGGTTGTTATAATCATATTCGTGGTTGTTTTAATCATGGTCGTGTTTGTTATAATCATAGTCGTGGTTATTATAATCATGCTCGTAGTTGTTATATTCATGGTCGTGGTTGTTATAGTCATAGTCGTGGTTGTTAAAATCATGTTCGTGGTATTATAATCATGGTCGTGGTTGTTATATTCATGGTGGTGCTTGTTATAATCATAGTCGTGGGTGTTTAATCATGCTCGTGGTTGTTATAATAATGGTCGTGGTTGTTATAATCATGGTCGTGGTTGTTATAATCATGGTCGTGGTTGTTATAATCATGTTCGTGGTTGTTTTAATCATGTTCGTGGTTGTTATAATCATGGTCGTGGTTGTTATAATCATAGTCGTGGTTATTATAATTATGGTCATGGTTGTTTTAATTATGGTCGTGGTTGTTATATTCATGGTCGTGGTCGTTATAATCATAGTCGTGGTTGTTATAATCATGGTCGTGGATGTTATAATCATGGTCGTGGTTGATATAATCATGGTCGTGGTTCTTATAATCAGGGTCCTGGTTGTTATAATCATAGTCGTGGTTGTTATAATCATGGTCGTGGTTGTTATATTTATGGTCGTGCTTGTTATAATCATAGTCGTGGTTGTTGTGATCATGAGCGCAGTTGTTATATTCATGGTGATGCTTGTTATAATCATAGTCGTGGTTGTTATAATTATGGTCGTAGTTATTATAATCAGGGTCGTGGTTGTTATAATCATAGTCATGGTTGTAATAATCAAGGTCGTGGTTGTTATAATCATAGTCATGATTGTTATATTTATGGTCATGCTTGTTATAATTATAGTCGTGGTTGTTATAATCATGGTCGTGGTTGTTATAATCAATGTCGGGGTTGTTATAATCATGGTCGTGGTTGTTATTGTCATGGTTGTGGTTGTTATAATCATGGTTGTGGTTGCTATAATCATATTCGTGATTGTTATAATCATGGTCGTGGTAGTTATAATCATAGTCGTGGTTGTTATAATTATGGTCGTGGTTGTTATAATTATGGTCGTGGTTGTTATATTATGGTTGTTGCTGTTATATTCATGGTCGTGGTTGTTATAATCATGGAAGTGGTTGTTATAATCATAGTCGTCATTGTTATAATCATTGTTGTGGTTGTTATAATCATGGTCGTGGTTTTTATATTCATGGTCGTGGTTGTTATAATCATTGTCGTCGTTGTTATAATTATGGTCGTGGTTGTTATAATCATGGCCGTGGTTCTTATAATCATAGTCGTGATTGTTATAATCATAGTTGTCTTTGTTATAATCATGGTTGTGGTTGTTATATTCATTGTGGTGCTTGTTATAATCATAATCGTGGTTGTTATAATCATAGTCGTGGTTGTTATAATCATAGTCGTGGTTGTTATAATCATGGTCGTGGTTGTTATAATCGTGGTCGTGTTTATAATCATATTCGTTGTTGTTATAATCATGGTCGTGTTTGTTATGATCATAGTCGTTGTTGTCATAATTATGGTCGTGGTTGTTATAATTATGGTCGCAGTTGTTATAATCATGGTCGTTTTTGTTATAATCTTAGTCTTGGTTGTTATAATTATGGTCGTGGTTGTTAAAATCATGGTCATTTTTGTTATAATGTTAGTCGCGGTTTTCATAATCATAGTCGTGGTTGTTATAATCATAGTCGTGGTTGTAATGATCATGGTCGTGGTTGTTATAATCATGGTCGTGGTTGTTATAATCATATTCGTGGTTGTCATAGTCACAATCGTGGTTGTTATAATCAAGGTCGTGGTTGTTATAATCATGGCCGTGGTTGTTATAATCATAGTCGTGGTTGTTATACTTATGGTTGTGTTTGTTATAATAATGGTCGTTGTTGTTATAATCATAGTCGTGGTTGTTATAATCATATTAGTGGTTGTTATAATCATAGTCGTGGTTGTTATATTAATGATCGTGCTTGTTATATTTATTGTCGTGCTTGTTTAAATCATAGTTGTGGTTGTTATAATCATAGTCGTGATTGCTATAGTTATAGTAGTGGTTGTTATAATCATGGTCGTGGTTGTTATAATCATATTTCTTGGTTGTTATAATCATGGTCGTGGTTGTTATCATCAAGGAAGTGGTTGTTATAATCATTGTTGTGGTTGTTATAATTATGGTCGTATTTGTTTTATTCATGGTCGTGGTTGTTATAATCATGGTCGTGGTTGTTATAATCATGGTCGTGGTTGTTATCATCATGGAAGTGGTTGTTATAATAATGGTCGTGGTTGTTATAATCATGGTCATGCTTGTTATAATCATGGTCGTGGTTGTTATAATCATATTCGTGGTTGTTATAATCATGGTCGTGTTTGTTATAATCATAGTCGTGGTTATTATAATCATGCTCGTAGTTGTTATATTCATGGTCGTGGTTGTTATAGTTATAGTCGTGGTTGTTAAAATCCTGGTCGTGGTTTTTATAATCATGGTCGTGGTTGTAATATTCATGGTGGTGCTTGCTATAATCATAGTCGTGGGTGTTTATTCATGCTCGTGGTTGTTATAATAATGGTCGTGGTTGCTATAATCATGGTCGTGGTTGTTATAATCATGGTCGAGGTTGTTATAATCATGTTCGTGGTTGTTATAATCATGGTCGTGGTTGTTATAATCGTAGTCGTGGCTGTTATAATTATGGTCATGGTTGTTTTAATTATGGTCGTGGTTGTTATATTCATGGTCGTGGTTGTTATAATCATAGTCGTGGTTCTTATAATCATGGTCGTGGATGTTATAATCATGGTCGTGGATGATATAATCATGGTCGTGGTTCTTATAATCAGGGTTCTGGTTGTTATAATCATAGTCGTGGTTGTTATAATCATGGTCGGGGTTGTCATAATTATGGTCGTGCTTGTTATAATCATAGTCGTGGTTGTTATGATCATGAGCGTGGTTGTTATATTCATGGTGATGCTTGTTATAATCATAGTCGTGGTTGTTTTAATTGTGGTCGTGGTTGTTATAATCAGGGTCGTAGTTGTTATAATCATAGTCATGGTTGTAATAATCAAGGTCGTGGTTGTTATAATCATAGTCATGATTGTTATATTTAGGTCATGCTTGTTATAATTATAGTCGTGGTTGTTATAATCATGGTCGTGGTTGTTATAATCATATTCGGGGTTGTTATAATCATGGTCGTGGTTGTTATAGTCATGGTTGTGGTTGTTATAATCATGGTTGTGGTTGTTATAATCATATTCGTGATTTTTATAATCATGGTCGTGGTAGTTATAATCATAGTCGTGGTTGTTATAATTATGGTCGTGGTTGTTATAATTATGGTTGTGGCTGTTATATTCATGGTCGTGGTTGTTATAATCATGGAAGTGGTTGTATTAATCATAGTCGTGATTGTTATAATAATTGTTGTGGTTGTTATAATCATAGGCGTGGTTGTTATAATCATAGTCGTGGTTGTTATAATCATAGTCGTGGTTGTTATAATCATGGTCGTGGTTGTTATAATCATGGCAGTGGTTGTTATAATCATGGCAGTGGTTGTTATAATCATAGTCGTGATTGTAATAATCATAGTCGTTTTTGTTATAATCATGGTTGTGGTTATTATATTCATTGTGGTGATTGATATAATTATAGTCGTGGTTGTTATAATCATAGTCATGATTGTTATATTTATGGTCATGCTTGTTATAATTATTGTCGTGGTTGTTATAATCATAGTCGTGGTTGTTATAATCATAGTCGGGGTTGCTATAATCATGGTCGTGGTTGTTATAATCATGGTTGTGGTTGTTATAATCGTGGTTGTGGTTGTCATAATCATATTCGTGATTGTTATAATCATGGTCGTGGTAGTTATAATCATAGTCGTGGTTGTTATAATTATGGTCGTGGTTGTTATAATTATGGTTGTGGCTGTTATATTCATGGTCGTGGTTGTTATAATCATGAAGTGGTTGTTATAATCATAGTCGTGATTGTTATAATTATAGTCGTGGTTGTTATAATCATAGTCGTGGTTGCTATAATCATATTCGTGGTTGTTATAATTATGGTCGTGGTTGTTGTAATATTGGTCGTGGTTGTTATAATCATGGTCGTGGTTGTTATAATCAGGGTCGTGGTTGTTATAATCATAGTCGTGGTTAATATAATCATGGTCGTGGTTGTTATATTTATGGGCATGCTTGTTATAATCACAGTCGTAGTTGTTATAATCACGGTCGTGGTTGTTATAATCATAGTCATTGTTGTTATAATCATTGTTGTGGTTGTTATAATCATAGTCATGATTGCAATATTTATGGTCATGCTTGTTTTAATCATAGTCGTGGTTGTTATAATCATGGCCGTGGTTGTTATAATCATAGTCGTGGTTGTTATGATCATAGTCCTGGTTGTCATCATTATGGTCGTGGTTGTTAAAACAAAGTCGTGGTTGCTATAATTATGGTCGTGGTTGTTATAATCAGTGTCGTGGTTATTATAATCATAGTCGTGGTTGTTATATTCATGGTCGTGGTTGTTATAATCATGGTCGTGGTTATTACAATCATAATCGTGGTTGCTATAATCATGGTCGTGGTTGTTATATTCATGGTCGTGATTGCTATAATCATAGTCGTGGTTCTTATAATCATGGTCATGGTTGTTATAATAATGGTCTTCTTTGTTATAATCTTAGTCGTGGTTGTTATAATCATGGTCGTGGTTGTTATAATAATAGTCGTGGTTGTTATATTCATGGTGATGCTTGTTATAATCATGGTCGTGGTTGTTATAATAATAGTCGTGGTTGTTATAATTATGGTCGTGGTTGTTATAATTATGGTTGTGGCTGTTATATTCATGGTCGTGGTTGTTAAAATCATGGAAGTGGTTGTTATAATCATAGTCGTGATTGTTATAATCATTGTTGTGGTTGTTATAATCATTGTCGTGGTTGTTATAATCATAGTCGTGGTTGTTATAATCATGGTCGTGGTTGTCATAATCATGGCAGTGGTTGTTATAATCATAGTCGTGATTGTTATAATCATAGTCGTGGTTGTTATAATTATGGTCGTGGTTGTTATAATCATGGTAGTGGTTGTAATAATCATAGTCGTGGTTGTTATAATCATAGTCGTGGTTGCTATAATCATAGTCGTGATTGTTATAATTATGGTCGTGGTTGTCATAATTGTGGTTGTGGCTGTTATATTCATGGTCGTGGTTGTTAAAATCATGGAAGTGGTTGTTATAATCATAGTCGTTTTTGTTATAATCATGGTTGTGGTTGTTATATTCATTGTGGTGCTTGTTATAATCATAGTCGTGGTTGTTATAATCATAGGCGTGGTGGTTATAATCATAGTCATGGTAGTTATAATCCTAGTCGTGGTTGCTATAATCATAGTCGTGGTTGTTATAATCATGGTCGTGGTTGATATGCCCATGGTCGTGGTTGTTATAATCATATTCGTTGTTGTTATAATCATGGTCGTGGTTGTTATAATCATAGTCGTTGTTGTCATAATTATGGTCGTGGTTGTTATAATCATGGTCGTTTTTGTTATAATCTTAGTCGTTGTTGTTATAATTATGGTCGTGGTTGTTAAAATCATGGTCGTTTTTGTTATCATCTTAGTCGTGGTTGTTATAATCTTAGTCGTGGTTGATATATTCTTAATCGTGGTTGTTATAATAATGGTCGTAATTATTATAATCATGGTCGTGGTTGTTATAATCATGGCCGTGGTTGTTATAATCATGGTTGTGGTTGTTATAATCAGGGTCGTGGTTGTTATATTCATGGTGGTGCTTGTTATAATCATAGTCGTGTTTGTTATAATCATAGTCGTGGTTGTTATAATCATAGTCGTGGTTGTTATAATCATGGTCGTGGTTGTTATATTCATGCTTATGCTTGTTATAATCATAGTCGTGTTTGTTATAATCAGGTCGTGGTTGTTATAATCATGCTCGTGGTTCTTATAGTAATGGTCGTGGATGTTATAATCATGGACGTGGTTGTTATAATCATTGTCGTGGCTGTTATAATCATGGTTGTGGTTGCTATAATCATAGTCGTGGTTGTTATAATTATGGTCGTGGTTGTTATAATCATGGTCGTGGTTGTCATAATCATGGTCGTGGTTGTTATAATCATGGTCGTGGTTGTTATAATCATGGTCGTGGTTGTTATAATCATGGTCGTGGTTGTTATAGTAATGTTCGTGGATGTTATAATCATGGTCGTGGTTGTTATAATCATGGTCGTGGTTGTTATAATCATAGTCGTGGTTGCTATAATTATGGTGATGTTTGTTATAATCATAGTCGTGGTTGTTATAATCATAGTCGTGGTTGCTATAATCATAGTCGTGGTTGTAATATTCATGGTCGTGGTTGTTATACTCTTGGTCGTGGTTGTTATAATCATATTCGTTGTTGTTATAATCATGGTCGTGGTTGTTATAATCATGTTCGTGGTTGTCATAATTATGGTCGTGGTTGTTATAATTATGGTCGCAGTTGTTATAATCATGGTCATTTTTGTTATAATCCTAGTCGTGGTTGTTATAATTATGGTCGTGGTTGTTAAAATCATGGTCGTTTTGTTATAATCTTACTCGTGGTTTTTATAATCATAGTCATGGTTGTTATAATCATGGTTGTGGTTCTTATAATCATAGTCATGATTGTTATATTTATGGTCATGCTTGTTATAATCATAGTCGTGGTTGTTGTAATCATGGTCGTGGTTGTTATAATCATGGTCGTGGTTGTTATAATCATAGTCGTGGTTGTTATAATCATGTCGTGGTTGTTATAATCAAGCTCGTGGTTGTTATAATCATGTCGTGGTTGTCATAATCATGCATGTGGTTGTTACAGTAATGATCGTGAATGTTATAATCATGGTCGTGGTTTTTATAATCATGGTCGTGCTTGTTATAATCAGGGTCGTGGTTGTTATAATCATAGTCATGGTTGTTATAATCATGGTTGTGGTTCTTATAATCATAGACATGATTGTTATATTTATGGTCATGCTTGTTATAATCATAGTCGTGGTTGTTGTAATCATGGTCGTTGTGGTTATAATCATGGTCGTGGTTGTTATAATCAGGGTCGTGGTTGTTATATTCATGGTAGTGCTTGTTATAATCATAGTCGTGGTTGTTATAATCGGGTCATGGTTGTTATAATCATGCTCGTGGTTGTTATAGTAATGTTCGTGGATGTTATAATCCTAGTCGTGGTTGTTATAATCATGGTCGTGGTTGTTATAGTCATGGTCCTGTTGTTATAATCATGGTCGTGGTTGTTATAATCATGGTCGTGGTTGTTATAATCAGGGACGTGGTTGTTATAATCATGGTCATGGTTGTTATAATCATGGTCTTGGTTGTTACAATCTTAGTCGTGGTTGTTATAATCATGGAAGTGGTTGTTATAATCATGGTCGTGGTTGTTATAAGCATGGCCGTGGTTGTTATATTCATGGTCGTGGTTGTTATAATCATGGTTGTGGTTGATATAATCAGGGTCGTGGTTGTTATAATCATAGTTATGGTTGTTATAATCATGGTCGTGGTTGTTATATTCATGGTGATGCTTGTTATAATTATGGTAGTGGTTGTTATAATCTTAGTCGTGGTTGTTATAATCATGGTCGTGGTTGTTATAATCTTAGTCGTCGTTGTTATAATCATGGTCGTGGATGTCATAATTATGGTCGTGGTTGTTATAATCATGGTAGTGATTGTAATAATCATAGTCGTGGTTGTTATAATCATGGTTGTGGTTGTTATAATCATAGTAATGATTGTTATAATCATAGTCGTGGTTGTTATAATCATGGTCGTGGTTGTTATAATCAGCGACGTGGTTGTTATAATCATGGTCATGGCTGTTATAATCATGGTCGTGGTTGTTACAATCTTAGTCGTGGTTGTTATAATCATGAAAGTGGATGTTATAAGCATGGTCGTGGTTGCTAAAATCTTGGTCTAGGTTGTTATAATCATGGTCGTGGTAGTTATAATCATGGTCGTGATTGTTATAATCATGGTCATGGTTGTTATAATCTTGGTCGTGGTTGCAATATTCAGCGACGTGGTTGTTATAATCATGGTCATGGTTGTTATAATCATGGTCTTGGTTGTTACAATCTTAGTCGTAGTTGTTATAATCATGGAAGTGGTTGTTATAATCATGGTCGTGGTTGTTATAAGCATGGCCGTGGTTGTTATATTCATGGTCGTGGTTGTTATAATCATGGTTGTGGTTGATATAATCAGGGTCGTGGTTGTTATAATCATAATTATGGTTGTTATAATCATGGTCGTGGTTGTTATATTCATGGTGATGCTTGTTATAATTATGGTAGTGGTTGTTATAATCTTAGTCGTGGTTGTTATAATCATGGTCGTGGTTGTCATAATTATGGTCGTGGTTGTTATAATCATGGTCGTGGTTGTCATAATTATGGTCGTGGTTGTTATAATCATGGTAGTGGTTGTAATAATCATAGTCGTGGTTGTTATAATCATGGTTGTGGTTGTTATAATCATAGTCATGATTGTTATAATCATAGTCGTGGTTGTTATAATCATAGACGTGGTTGAAATAATCATGCTCATGGTTGTTATAGTAATGCTCGTGGATGTTATAATCATGGTCGTCGTTGTTAGAATCAGGGTCGTGGTTGTTATATTCATAGTGGTGCTTTTTATAATCATAGAAGTAGTTGTTATAATCATAGACGTGGTTGTTATAATCATAGTCGTCGTTGTTATAATCAGGTCGTGGTTGTTATAATCATGGTCGTGGTTGTTATTATCATGGTCGTGTTTGTTATAATCATGGTCGTGGTTGTTATAATCATTGTCGTGGTTGTTATAATCATAGTCGTGGTTGTTATAATCAGGTCATGGTTGTTATAATCATGCTCGTGGTTGTTATAGTAATGTTCGTGGATGTTATAATCATGGTCGTGGTTGTTATAATCATGGTCGTGGTTGTTATAATCATGGTCCTGTTGTTATAATCATGGTCGTGATTGTTATAATCATGGTCGTGGTTGTTATAATCATGGTCGTGTTTGTTATAATCAGCGACGTGGTTGTTATAATCATGGTCATGGTTGTTATAATCATGGTCTTGGTTGTTACAATCTTAGTCGTGGTTGTTATAATCATGGAAGTGGTTGTTATAATCATGGTCGTGGTTGTTATAAGCATGGCCGAGGTTGTTATGTTCATGGTCGTGGTTGTTATAATCATGGTTGTGGTTGATATAATCAGGGTCGTGGTTGTTATAATCATGGTCGTGGTTGCTATAATCAGCGACGTGGTTTTTATAATCATGGTCATGGTTGTTATAATCATGGTCTTGGTTGTTACAATCTTATTCGTAGTTGTTATAATCATGGAAGTGGTTGTTATAATCATGGTCGTGGTTGTTATATTCATGGTGATGCTTGATATAATTATGGTAGTGGTTGTTATAATCTTAGTCGTGGTTGTTATAATCATGGTCATGGCTGTTAAAATCATGGTCTTGGTTGTTACAATCTTAGTCATGGTTGTTATAATCATGGAAGTGGATGTTATAATCATGGTCGTGGTTGTTATAATCATGGCGTGGTTGTTATAATCATGGTCGTGGTTGTTATAATCATGGTCGTGATTGTTATAATCATGGTCGTGGTTGCTATAATCATGGTCGTGGTTGCTATAATCAGCGACGTGGTTGTTATAATCATGGTCATGGTTGTTAAAATCATGGTCTTGGTTGTTACAATCTTAGTCGTGGTTGTTATAATCATGGAAGTGGTTGCTATAATCATGGTCGTGGTTGATAAAATCATGGTCGTGGTTGTTATAATCATGGTCGTGGTTGTTATAATCATGGTCGTGATTGTTAAAATCATGGTCGTTTTGTTATAATCTTAGTCGTGGTTTTTATAATCATAGTCGTGGTTGTCATAATCATAGTCGTGGTTGTTATAATCATGTCGTGGTTGTTATGATCAAGCTCGTGGTTGTTATAATCATGTCGTGATTGTTATAATCATGCTTGTGGTTGTTACAGTAATGATCGTGAATGTTATAATCATGGTCGTGGTTGTTATAATCATGGTCGTGCTTGTTATAATCAGGGTCGTGGTTGTTATAATCATAGTCATGGTTGTTATAATCATGGTTGTGGTTCTTATAATCATAGTCATGATTGTTATATTTATGGTCATGCTTGTTATAATCATAGTCGTGGTTGTTGTAATCATGGTCGTGGTTGTTATAATCATGGTCGTGGTTGTTATAATCAGGGTCGTGGTTGTTATATTCATGGTAGTGCTTGTTATAATCATAGTCGTGGTTGTTATAATCATTGTCGTGGTTGTTATAATCATAGTCGTGGTTGTTATAATCAGGTCATGGTTGTTATAATCATGCTCGTGGTTGTTATAGTAATGTTCGTGGATGTTATAATCATGGTCGTGGTTGTTATAATCATGGTCGTGGTTGTTATAATCATGGTCCTGTTGTTATAATCATGGTCGTGATTGTTATAATCATGGTCGTGGTTGTTATAATCATGGTCGTGGTTGTTATAATCAGCGACGTGGTTGTTATAATCATGGTCATGGTTGTTATAATCATGGTCTTGGTTGTTACAATCTTAGTCGTGGTTGTTTTAATAATGGAAGTGGTTGTTATAATCATGGTCGTGGTTGTTATAAGAATGGCCGTGGTTGTTATATTCATGGTCGTGGTTGTTATAATCATGGTTGTGGTTGATATAATCAGGGTCGTGGTTGTTATAATCATAGTTATGGTTGTTATAATCATGGTCGTGGTTGTTATATTCATGGTGATGCTTGTTATAATTATGGTAGTGGTTGTTATAATCTTAGTCGTGGTTGTTATAATCATGGTCGAGGTTGTTATAATCTTAGTCGTCGTTGTTATAATCATGGTCGTGGATGTCATAATTATGGTCGTGGTTGTTATAATCATGGTAGTGATTGTAATAATCATAGTCGTGGTTGTTATAATCATGGTTGTGGTTGTTATAATCATAGTAATGATTGTTATAATCATAGCCGTGGTTGTTATATTCATGGTCGTGGTTGTTATAATCAGCGACGTGGTTGTTATAATCATGGTCATGGCTGTTATAATCATGGTCGTGGTTGTTACAATCTTAGTCGTGGTTGTTATAATCATGGAAGTGGATGTTATAATCATGGTCGTGGTTGATAAAATCATGGTCGTGGTTGTTATAATCATGGTCGTGGTTGTTATAATCATGGTCGTGATTGTCATAATCATGGTCGTGGTTGTTATAATCATGGTCGTGGTTGCTATAATCAGCGACGTGGTTGTTATAATCATGGTCATGGTTGTTATAATCATGGTCTTGGTTGTTACAATCTTAGTCGTAGTTGTTAAAATCACGGAAGTGGTTGTTATAATCATGGTCGTGGTTGTTATAATCATGGTTGTGGTTGTTATAATCATAGTCATGATTGTTATAATCATAGTCGTGGTTGTTATAATCATAGACGTGGTTGAAATAATCATGCTCATGGTTGTTATAGTAATGCTCGTGGATGTTATAATCATGGTCGTCGTTGTTAGAATCAGGGTCGTGGTTGTTATATTCATAGTGGTGCTTTTTATAATCATAGAAGTAGTTGTTATAATCATAGACGTGGTTGTTATAATCATAGTCGTCGTTGTTATAATCGATTCGTGGTTGTTATAATCATGGTCGTGGTTGTAATTATCATGGTCGTGTTTTTTATAATCATGGTCGTGGTTGTTATATTCATTGTCGTGGTTGTTACAATCATAGTCGTGGTTGTTATAATCAGGTCATAGTTGTTATAATCATGCTCGTGGTTGTTATAGTAATGTTCGTTGATGTTATAATCATGGTCGTGGCTGTTATAATCATGGTCGTGGTTGTTATAATCATGGTCCTGTTGTTATAATCATGGTCGTGATTGTTATAATCATGGTCGTGGTTGTTATAATCATGGTCGTGGTTGTTATAATCAGCGACGTGGTTGTTATAATCATGGTCATGGTTGTTATAATCATGGTCTTGGTTGTTACAATCTTTGTCGTGGTTGTTATAATCATGGAAGTGGTTGTTATAATCATGGTCGTGGTTGTTATAAGCCTGGCCGAGGTTGTTATGTTCATGGTCGTGGTTGTTATAATCATGGTTGTGGTTGATATAATCAGGGTCATGGTTGTTATAATCATAGTTATGGTTGTTAAAATCATGGTCGTGGTTGTTATATTCATGGTGATGCTTGTTATAATTATGGTAGTGGTTGTTATAATCTTAGTCGTGGTTGTTATAATCATGGTCGTGGTTGTTATAATCTTAGTCGTGGTTGTTATAATCATGGTCTTGGTTGTCATAATTATGGTCGTGGTTGTTATAATCATGGTAGTGGTTGTAATAATCATAGTCGTGGTTGTTATAATCATGGTTGTGGTTGTTATAATCATAGTCATGATTGTTATAATCATAGTCGTGGTTGTTATAATCATAGACGTGGTTCTTATAATCATACTCGTGGCTCTTAGAGTAATGCTCGTGGATGTTATAATCATGGTCGTCGTTGTTATAATCAGGGTCGTGGTTGTTATATTCATAGTGGTGCTTTTTATAATCATAGAAGTAGTATTTATAATCATAGACGTGGTTGTTATAATCATAGTCGTCGTTGTTATAATCAGGTCGTGGTTGTTATAATCATGGTCGTGGTTGTTATTATCATGGTCGTGTTTGTTATAATCATGGTCGTGGTTGTTATAATCTTAGTCGTGGTTGTTATAATCATGGAAGTGGTTGTTATAATCTTGGTCGTGGTTGTTATAAGCATGGCCGTGGTTGTTATAATCATAGTCGTGGTTGTTATAATCAGGTCGTGGTTGTTATAATCATGCGCGTGGTTGTTATAGTAATGGTCTTGGATGTTATAATCATGGTCGTGGTTGTTATAATTATGGTCGTGGTTGTTATAATCATGGTCCTGTTTGTTAGAATCATGGCCGTGGTTGTTATAATCATAGTCGTGATTGTTATAATCATAGTCGCTTTTGTTATAGTAATGGTTGTGGTTGTTATATTCATTGTGGTGCTTGTTATAATCATAGTCGTGGTTGTTATAATTATTGTCGTGGTTGTTATAATCATAGTCGTGGTTGTTATAATCATAGTCGTGGTTGCTATAATCATAGTCGTGCTTGTTATAATCATGGTCGTGGTTGTTATACTCTTGGTCGTGGTTGTTATAATCATATTCGTTGTTGTTATAATTATGGTCGTGGTTGTTATAATTATGGTCGCCGTTGTTATAATCATGGTCATTTTTGTTATAATCTTAGTCGTGGTTGTTATAATTATGGTCGTGGTTGTTAAAATCATGGTCGTTTTGTTATAAACTTAGTCGTGGTTTTTATAATCATAGTCGTGGTTGTTATAATCAGGTCGTGGTTGTTATAATCATGTCGTGGTTGTTATAGTCAAGCTCGTGGTTTTTATAATCATGTCGTGGTTGTTATAATCATGCTTGTGGTTGTTACAGTAATGATCGTGAATGTTATAATCATGGTCGTGGTTGTTATAATCATGGTCGTGCTTGTTATAATCAGGGTCGTGGTTATTATAATCATAGTCATGGTTGTTATAATCATGGTTGTGGTTCTTATAATCATAGTCATGATTGTTATATATATGGTCATGCTTGTTATAATCATAGTCGTGGTTGTTGTAATCATGGTCGTGGTTGTTTTAATCATGGTCGTGGTTGTTATATTCAAGGTCGTGGTTGTTATATTCATGGTAGTGCTTGTTATAATCATAGTCGTGGTTGTTATAATCATTTTTGTGGTTGTTATAATCATAGTCGTGGTTGTTATAATCAGGTCATGGTTGTTATAATCATGCTCGTGGTTGTTATCGTAATGTTCGTGGATGTTATTATCATGGTCGTGGTTGTTATAATCATGGTCGTGGTTGTTATAATCATGGTCTTGGTTGTTACAATCTTAGTCGTGGTTGTTTAAATCATGGAAGTGGTTGTTATAATCATGGTCGTGGTTGTTATAAGCATGGCCGTGGTTGTTATATTCATGGTCGTGGTAGTTATAATCATGGTTGTGGTTGATATAATCAGGGTCGTGGTTGTTATAATCATAGTTATGGATGTTATAATCATGGTCGTGGTTGTTATATTCATGGAGATGCTTGGTATAATTATGGTAGGGGTTGTTATAATCTTAGTCGTGGTTGTTATAATCATTGTCGTTGTTGTCATAATTTTGGTCGTGGTTGTTATAATCATGGTCGTGGTTGTCATTATTATGGCCGTGGTTGTTAAAATCATGGTAGTGGTTGTAATAATCATAGTCGTGGTTGTTATAATCATAGACGTGGTTGTTATAATCATGCTCGTGGTTGTTATAGTAATGCTCGTGGCTGTTATAATCATGGTCGTGGTTGTTTAAATCATGGAAGTGGTTGTTATAATCATGGTCGTGGTTGTTATAATCATAGTCGTGGTTGTTATAATCATGGTCGTGGTTGTTATATTCATGGTCGTGGTTGCTATAATCATAGTCGTGGTTGTTATAATCGTGGCCTTGTTTGTTATAATCTTAGTCGTGGTTGTTATAATCATAGTCATGGTTGTTATAATCATGTTCGTGGTTGTTATATTCATTGTGATGCTTATTATAATTATGGTAGTGGTTGTTATAATCTTAGTCGTGGTTGTTATAATCATGGTCGTGCTTGTTATAATCAGCGTCGTGGTTGTTATAATCATGGTTGTGGTTGTTATATTCATGGTGATGCTTATTATAATCATAGTCGTGGTTGTTATTATCAGATCGTGGTTGTTATAATCATGCTCGTGGTTGTTATAATAATGGTTGTGGATGTTATAATCATGGTTGTGGTTGTTATAATCATTGTCGTGGTTGTTATAATCATGGTTGTGGTTGTTATAATCAAAGTCGTGGTTGTTATAATCATGGTCGTGGTTTATTATATTCATGGTCGTGGTTATTATAATCATAGTCGTGGTTGTTATAATCATGGTCACCTTTGTTATAATCATGATCTTGGTTGTTATAATCCTAGTCGTGGTTGTTATAATCATGGTCGTGGTTGTTATAATCATAGTCGTGGTTGTTATGATCATGGTCGTGGTTGTTATAATCATGGTCGTGTTGTTATAACATAGTCGTGGATGTTATAATTATGGTCGTGGTTGTTATAATTATGTTCGTGGTTGTTATATTCATGGTCGTGGTTGTTATAATCATAGACGTGGTTGTTATGTTCATGGTCGTGGTTGCTATAATCATAGTCGTAGTTGTTATAATCATGGTCATGGTTGTTATAATCATGATCTTGTTTGTTATAATCTTTGTCGTGGTTGTTATAATCATGGTCGTGGTTGTTATAATCATATTCGTGGTTGTTATGATCATGGTCGTGGTTGTTATAATCATGGTCGTGGTTGTTATAATCATAGTCGTGGTTGTTATAATCATGGTCGTGGTTGTTATAATCATGGTCGTTTTTGTTATAAGCATGGCCGTGGTTGTTATATTCATGGTCATGGTTGTTATAATCATGATCATGTTTGTTATAATCTTTGTCGTGGTTGTTATAATCATGGTCGTGGTTGTTATAATCAGCGACGTGGTTGTTATTATCATGGTCATGGGTGTGATAATCATGGTCTTGGTTGTTATAATCATAGTCGTGGTTGTTATAATCACTGAAGTGGTTGTTATAATCATGGTCGTTTTTGTTATAAGCATGGCCGTGGTTGTTATATTCATGGTCGTGGTTCTTATAATCATGTTCTTGGTTATTATATTCAGGGTCGTGGTGGTTATAATCATAGTCATGGTTGTTAAAATCATGGTCGTGGTTGTTATATTCATTGTGATGCTTGTTATAATTATGGTAGTGGTTGTTATAATCTTAGTCGTGGTTGTTATAATCATGGTCGTGCTTGTTATAATCAGCGTCGTGCTTGTTATAATCATGGTTGTGGTTGTTATATTCATGGTGATGCTTATTATAATCATTGTCGTGGTTGTTATTATCAGATCGTGGTTGTTATAATCATGCTCGTGCTTGTTATAATAATGGTTGTGGATGTTATAATCATGGTTGTGGTTGTTATGATAATGGTCGTGGTTGTTATAATCATGGTCGTGGTTGTTATAATCATATTCGCGGTTGTTATAATCATGGTCGTGGTTGTTATAACCATGGCCGTGGTTGTTATAATCAGGGTTTTGGATGTTAAAATCATAGTCATGGTTGTTATAATCATGGTCGTGGTTGTTATATTCATGGTGATGCTTGTTATAATTGTGGTAGTGGTTGTTATAATCTTAGTCGTGGTTGTTATAATCTGCTCGTGGTTGTTATAATTATGGTCGTGGATGTTATAATCATTGTCGTGGTTGTTATAATCATAGTCGTGGTTGTTATAATCATAGTCGTGGTTGTCATAATCATAGTCGTGGTTGTTAAAATCATAGTCGTGGTTGTTATAATCATGGTCGTGGTTGTTATAATCATGGTCGTGGTTGTTATAATCATGGTCGTGGTTGTTATAATCATGGTCGTGGTTGTTATAATCAGTGTCGTGGTTATTATAATCATAGTCGTGGTTGTTATATTCATGGTCGTGGTTGTTATGATCATAGTCGTGGTTGTTATTATCAGATCGTGGTTGTTATAATCATGCTCGTGGTTGTTATAATAACGGTCGTGGATGTTATAATCATGGTTGTGCTTGTTATAATCATGGTCGTGGTTGTTATAATCATGGTCGTGGTTGTTATAATCACATCCGCGGTTTTTAAAATCATGGTCGTGATTGTTATGATCATGGTCGTGGCTGTTATAATCATATTCGTTGTTGTTATAATCATGGTCTTGGTTGTTATAATCATGGTCATGGTTGTTATAATCATGGTCGTGGTTGTTATAATCATAGTCATGATTGTTATATTTATGATCATGCTTGTTATAATCATAGTCGTGGTTGTTATAATCATGGTCGTGGTTGTTATAATCATGGTCGTGGTTGTTATAATCATGGTCGTGGTTGTTATAATCATGGTCGTGGTTGTTATAATCATAGTCGTGGTTGTTATAATCATGGTCGTGGTTGTTATAATCATTGTCGTGGTTGTTATAATCAGGTCGTGGTTGTTATAATCATGCTCGTGGTTGTTATAATCATGGTCGTGGATGTTATAATCATGGTCGTGGTTGTTATAATCATGGTCGTGGTTGTTATAATCATGGTCGTGGTTGTTATAATCATGGTCGTGGTTGTTATAATCATTGTCGTGGTTGTTATAATCATAGTCGTGGTTGTTATAATCATAGTCGTGGTTGTTATAATCATAGTCGTGGTTGTTATAATCATAGTCGTGGTTGTTATAATCATGGTCGTGGTTGTTATAATCATGGTCGTGGTTGTTATAATCATGGTCGTGGTTGTTATAATCATAGTCGTGGTTGTTATAATCATGGTCGTGGTTGTTATAATCATGGTCGTGGTTGTTATAATCATAGACGTGGTTGTTATAATTGGGTTGTTATAATGGCTGTGGTTGTTATAATCAAAGTTGTGGTTGATATAATCATGGTCGTGGTTGTTATATTCATGGTCGTGGTTGTTATAATCATAGTCGTGGTTGTTATAATCATGGTCGTGGTTGTTATAATCATGGTCGTGGTTGTTATAATCATGGTCGTGGTTGTTATAATCATGGTCGTGGTTGTTATAATCATAGTCGTGGTTGTTATAATCATGGTCGTGGTTGTTATAATCATAGTCGTGGTTGTTATAATCATGGTCGTGGTTGTTATAATCATGGTCGTGGTTGTTATAATCATGGTCGTGGTTGTTATAATCAGAGTCGTGGTTGTTATAATTAGGTTGTTATAATGGTTGTGGTTGTTATAATCAAAGTCGTGGTTGTTATAATCATGGTCGTGGTTTTATAATCATGGTCGTGGTTGTTATAATCATAGTCGTGGTTGTTATAATCATGTTCGTGGTTGTTATAATCATGTCGTGGTTGTTATAATCATGGTCGTGGTTGTTATAATCATAGTCGTGGTTGTTATAATCATGGTCGTGGTTGTTATAATCATGGTCGTGGTTGTTATAATCATGGTCGTGGTTGTTATAATCATAGTCGTGGTTGTTATAATCATTGTCGTGGTTGTTATAATCATAGTCGTGGTTGTTATAATCAGGTCGTGGTTGTTATAATCATGCTCGTGGTTGTTATAATCATGGTCGTGGTTGTTATAATCATGGTCGTGGTTGTTATAATCATGGTCGTGGTTGTTATAATCATGGTCGTGGTTGTTATAATCATGGTCGTGGTTGTTATAATCATGGTCGTGGTTGTTATAATCATGGTCGTGGTTGTTATAATCAGCGTCGTGGTTGTTATAATCATGGTCGTGGTTCTTATAATCATTGTCGTTTTTGTTATAATCATAGTCGTGGTTGTTATAATCATGTCGTGGTTGTTATAATCATGGTCGTGGTTGTTATAATCATGGTCGTGGTTGTTATAATCATGGTCGTGGTTGTTATAATCATGGTCGTGGTTGTTATAATCATGGTCGTGGTTGTTATAATCATAGTCGTGGTTGTTATAATCATGGTCGTGGTTGTTATAATCATGGTCGTGGTTGTTATAATCATGGTCGTGGTTGTTATAATCATGGTCGTGGTTGTTATAATCATGGTCGTGGTTGTTATAATCAGCGTCGTGGTTGTTATAATCATGGTCGTGGTTGTTATAATCATGGTCGTGGTTGTTATAATCATAGTCGTGGTTCTTATAATCATGTCGTGGTTGTTATAATCATGCTCGTGGTTGTTATAATCATGGTCGTGGTTGTTATAATCATGGTCGTGGTTGTTATAATCATGGTCGTGGTTGTTATAATCATGGTCGTGGTTGTTATAATCATAGTCGTGGTTGTTATAATCATGGTCGTGGTTGTTATAATCATGGTCGTGGTTGTTATAATCATAGTCGTGGTTGTTATAATCATGGTCGTGGTTGTTATAATCATGGTCGTGGTTGTTATAATCATAGTCGTGGTTGTTATAATCATGGTCGTGGTTGTTATAATCATAGTCGTGGTTGTTATAATCATGGTCGTGGTTGTTATAATCATGTCGTGGTTGTTATAATCATGGTCGTGGTTGTTATAATCATGGTCGTGGTTGTTATAATCATGGTCGTGGTTGTTATAATCATGGTCGTGGTTGTTATAATCATGGTCGTGGTTGTTATAATCATAGTCGTGGTTGTTATAATCATGGTCGTGGTTGTTATAATCATGGTCGTGGTTGTTATAATCATGGTCGTGGTTGTTATAATCATGGTCGTGGTTGTTATAATCATAGTCGTGGTTGTTATAATCATGGTCGTGGTTGTTATAATCATGGTCGTGGTTGTTATAATCATAGTCGTGGTTGTTATAATCATGGTCGTGGTTGTTATAATCATGCTCGTGGTTGTTATAATCATGGTCGTGGTTGTTATAATCATGGTCGTGGTTGTTATAATCATGGTCGTGGTTGTTATAATCATGGTCGTGGTTGTTATAATCATGGTCGTGGTTGTTATAATCATGGTCGTGGTTGTTATAATCATGGTCGTGGTTGTTATAATCATGTCGTGGTTGTTATAATCATAGTCGTGGTTGTTATAATCATGGGCGTGGTTGTTATCATCATAGTCGTTGTTGTTATAATCATAGTCGTGGTTGTTATAATCATGCTCGTGGTTGTTATAATCATGGTCGTGGTTGTTATAATCATGGTCGTGGTTGTTATAATCATGGTCGTGGTTGTTATAATCATGGTCGTGGTTGTTATAATCATGCTCGTGGTTGTTATAATCATGGTCGTGGTTGTTATAATCATGGTCGTGGTTGTTATAATCATGTCGTGGTTGTTATAATCATGGTCGTGGTTGTTATAATCATGGTCGTGGTTGTTATAATCATGGTCGTGGTTGTTATAATCATAGTCGTGGTTGTTATAATCATGGTCGTGGTTGTTATAATCATAGTCGTGGTTGTTATAATCATGGTCGTGGTTGTTATAATCATAGTCGTGGTTGTTATAATCATGGTCGTGGTTGTTATAATCATGGTCGTGGTTGTTATAATCATGGTCGTGGTTGTTATAATCATGTCGTGGTTGTTATAATCATGGTCGTGGTTGTTATAATCATAGTCGTGGTTGTTATAATCATGGTCGTGGTTGTTATAATCATGGTCGTGGTTGTTATAATCATGGTCGTGGTTGTTATAATCATGGTCGTGGTTGTTATAATCATAGTCGTGGTTGTTATAATCATGCTCGTGGTTGTTATAATCATGGTCGTGGTTGTTATAATCATGGTCGTGGTTGTTATAATCATGGTCGTGGTTGTTATAATCATGGTCGTGGTTGTTATAATCATAGTCGTGGTTGTTAAAATCATGGTCGTGGTTGTTATAATCATGGTCGTGGTTGTTATAATCATAGTCGTGGTTGTTATAATCATGGTCGTGGTTGTTATAATCATGGTCGTGGTTGTTATAATCATAGTCGTGGTTGTTATAATCATGGTCGTGGTTGTTATAATCATAGTCGTGGTTGTTATAATCATGGTCGTGGTTGTTATAATCATGGTCGTGGTTGTTATAATCATGGTCGTGGTTGTTATAATCATGGTCGTGGTTGTTATAATCATGGTCGTGGTTGTTATAATCATGGTCGTGGTTGTTATAATCATAGTCGTGGTTGTTATAATCATGGTCGTGGTTGTTATAATCATAGTCGTGGTTGTTATAATCATGGTCGTGGTTGTTATAATCATGGTCGTGGTTGTTATAATCATGGTCGTGGTTGTTATAATCATGGTCGTGGTTGTTATAATCATAGTCGTGGTTGTTATAATCATGGTCGTGGTTGTTATAATCATGGTCGTGGTTGTTATAATCATAGTCGTGGTTGTTATAATCATGGTCGTGGTTGTTATAATCATGGTCGTGGTTGTTATAATCATAGTCGTGGTTGTTATAATCATGGTCGTGGTTGTTATAATCATGGTCGTGGTTGTTATAATCATGGTCGTGGTTGTTATAATCATGGTCGTGGTTGTTATAATCATGTCGTGGTTGTTATAATCATGGTCGTGGTTGTTATAATCATGGTCGTGGTTGTTATAATCATGGTCGTGGTTGTTATAATCATGGTCGTGGTTGTTATAATCATGGTCGTGGTTGTTATAATCATGGTCGTGGTTGTTATAATCATGGTCGTGGTTGTTATAATCATGTCGTGGTTGTTATAATCATAGTCGTGGTTGTTATAATCATGGTCGTGGTTGTTATAATCATAGTCGTGGTTGTTATAATCATGGTCGTGGTTGTTATAATCATGCTCGTGGTTGTTATAATCATGGTCGTGGTTGTTATAATCATGGTCGTGGTTGTTATAATCATGGTCGTGGTTGTTATAATCATGGTCGTGGTTGTTATAATCATGGTCGTGGTTGTTATAATCATAGTCGTGGTTGTTATAATCATGGTCGTGGTTGTTATAATCATGGTCGTGGTTGTTATAATCATAGTCGTGGTTGTTATAATCATGGTCGTGGTTGTTATAATCATGGTCGTGGTTGTTATAATCATAGTCGTGGTTGTTATAATCATGGTCGTGGTTGTTATAATCATAGTCGTGGTTGTTATAATCATGGTCGTGGTTGTTATAATCATGGTCGTGGTTGTTATAATCATCGTCGTGGTTGTTATAATCATGGTCGTGGTTGTTATAATCATGGTCGTGGTTGTTATAATCATAGTCGTGGTTGTTATAATCATGGTCGTGGTTGTTATAATCATAGTCGTGGTTGTTATAATCATGGTCGTGGTTGTTATAATCATGGTCGTGGTTGTTATAATCATGGTCGTGGTTGTTATAATCATAGTCGTGGTTGTTATAATCATGGTCGTGGTTGTTATAATCATGGTCGTGGTTGTTATAATCATGGTCGTGGTTGTTATAATCATAGTCGTGGTTGTTATAATCATGGTCGTGGTTGTTATAATCATGGTCGTGGTTGTTATAATCATGGTCGTGGTTGTTATAATCATGGTCGTGGTTGTTATAATCATGGTCGTGGTTGTTATAATCATGGTCGTGGTTGTTATAATCATGGTCGTGGTTGTTATAATCATGGTCGTGGTTGTTATAATCATAGTCGTGGTTGTTATAATCATGGTCGTGGTTGTTATAATCATGTCGTGGTTGTTATAATCATGGTCGTGGTTGTTATAATCATGGTCGTGGTTGTTATAATCATGTCGTGGTTGTTATAATCATGGTCGTGGTTGTTATAATCATGGTCGTGGTTGTTATAATCATGGTCGTGGTTGTTATAATCATGGTCGTGGTTGTTATAATCATGGTCGTGGTTGTTATAATCATGGTCGTGGTTGTTATAATCATGGTCGTGGTTGTTATAATCATGGTCGTGGTTGTTATAATCATGTCGTGGTTGTTATAATCATAGTCGTGGTTGTTATAATCATGGTCGTGGTTGTTATAATCATGGTCGTGGTTGTTATAATCATGGTCGTGGTTGTTATAATCATGCTCGTGGTTGTTATAATCATGGTCGTGGTTGTTATAATCATGGTCGTGGTTGTTATAATCATGGTCGTGGTTGTTATAATCATGGTCGTGGTTGTTATAATCATGGTCGTGGTTGTTATAATCATGGTCGTGGTTGTTATAATCATGGTCGTGGTTGTTATAATCATGGTCGTGGTTGTTATAATCATGGTCGTGGTTGTTATAATCATGGTCGTGGTTGTTATAATCATAGTCGTGGTTGTTATAATCATGGTCGTGGTTGTTATAATCATGGTCGTGGTTGTTATAATCATGGTCGTGGTTGTTATAATCATGGTCGTGGTTGTTATAATCATAGTCGTGGTTGTTATAATCATGGTCGTGGTTGTTATAATCATGGTCGTGGTTGTTATAATCATAGTCGTGGTTGTTATAATCATGGTCGTGGTTGTTATAATCATGGTCGTGGTTGTTATAATCATGGTCGTGGTTGTTATAATCATGGTCGTGGTTGTTATAATCATGGTCGTGGTTGTTATAATCATAGTCGTGGTTGTTATAATCATGGTCGTGGTTGTTATAATCATAGTCGTGGTTGTTATAATCATGGTCGTGTGTTATAATCATAGTCGTGGTTGTTATAATCATGGTCGTGGTTGTTATAATCATGGTCGTGGTTGTTATAATCATGGTCGTGGTTGTTATAATCATGGTCGTGGTTGTTATAATCATAGTCGTGGTTGTTATAATCATGGTCGTGGTTGTTATAATCATAGTCGTGGTTGTTATAATCATGGTCGTGGTTGTTATAATCATGGTCGTGGTTGTTATAATCATGGTCGTGGTTGTTATAATCATGGTCGTGGTTGTTATAATCATGGTCGTGGTTGTTATAATCATGGTCGTGGTTGTTATAATCATAGTCGTGGTTGTTATAATCATGGTCGTGGTTGTTATAATCATGGTCGTGGTTGTTATAATCATGGTCGTGGTTGTTATAATCATGCTCGTGGTTGTTATAATCATAGTCGTGGTTGTTATAATCATGGTCGTGGTTGTTATAATCATGGTCGTGGTTGTTATAATCATGGTCGTGGTTGTTATAATCATGGTCGTGGTTGTTATAATCATGGTCGTGGTTGTTATAATCATGGTCGTGGTTGTTATAATCATAGTCGTGGTTGTTATAATCATGGTCGTGGTTGTTATAATCATGCTCGTGGTTGTTATAATCATGGTCGTGGTTGTTATAATCATGGTCGTGGTGTTATAATCATGGTCGTGGTTGTTATAATCATGGTCGTGGTTGTTATAATCATGGTCGTGGTTGTTATAATCATAGTCGTGGTTGTTATAATCATAGTCGTGGTTGTTATAATCATGGTCGTGGTTGTTATAATCATGGTCGTGGTTGTTATAATCATGGTCGTGGTTGTTATAATCATGGTCGTGGTTGTTATAATCATAGTCGTTGTTAACATAGTCGTGGTTGTTATAATCATGGTCGTGGTTGTTATAATCATGGTCGTGGTTGTTATAATCATGGTCGTGGTTGTTATAATCATGGTCGTGGTTGTTATAATCATGGTCGTGGTTGTTATAATCATGGTCGTGGTTGTTATAATCATGGTCGTGGTTGTTATAATCAATGTCGTGGTTGTTATAATCATGGTCGTGGTTGTTATAATCATGGTCGTGGTTGTTATAATCATGGTCGTGGTTGTTATAATCATGCTCGTGGTTGTTATAATCATGGTCGTGGTGTTATAATCATGGTCGTGGTTGTTATAATCATGGTCGTGGTTGTTATAATCATGTCGTGGTTGTTATAATCATAGTCGTGGTTGTTATAATCATGGTCGTGGTTGTTATAATCATGGTCGTGGTTGTTATAATCATGGTCGTGGTTGTTATAATCATGGTCGTGGTTGTTATAATCATGGTCGTGGTTGTTATAATCATGGTCGTGGTTGTTATAATCATGGTCGTGGTTGTTATAATCATGCTCGTGGTTGTTATAATCATGGTCGTGGTTGTTATAATCATGGTCGTGGTTGTTATAATCATGGTCGTGGTTGTTATAATCATGGTCGTGGTTGTTATAATCATGGTCGTGGTTGTTATAATCATGGTCGTGGTTGTTATAAAAAATGGTAGTGGTTTTTATAATCATGTCGTGGTTGTTATAATCATGGTCGTGGTTGTTATAATCATGGTCGTGGTTGTTATAATCATAGTCGTGGTTGTTATAATCATGGTCGTGGTTGTTATAATCATGGTCGTGGTTGTTATAATCATGGTCGTGGTTGTTATAATCATGGTCGTGGTTGTTATAATCATGGTCGTGGTTGTTATAATCATGGTCGTGGTTGTTATAATCATGGTCGTGGTTGTTATAATCATAGTCGTGGTTGTTATAATCATGGTCGTGGTTGTTATAATCATGGTCGTGGTTGTTATAATCATGGTCGTGGTTGTTATAATCATAGTCGTGGTTGTTATAATCATGGTCGTGGTTGTTATAATCATAGTCGTGGTTGTTATAATCATGTCGTGGTTGTTATAATCATGGTCGTGGTTGTTATAATCATGGTCGTGGTTGTTATAATCATGGTCGTGGTTGTTATAATCATGGTCGTGGTTGTTATAATCATGGTCGTGGTTGTTATAATCATGGTCGTGGTTGTTATAATCATAGTCGTGGTTGTTATAATCATGGTCGTGGTTGTTATAATCATGGTCGTGGTTGTTATAATCATGGTCGTGGTTGTTATAATCATGTCGTGGTTGTTATAATCATGGTCGTGGTTGTTATAATCATGGTCGTGGTTGTTATAATCATAGTCGTGGTTGTTATAATCATAGTCGTGGTTGTTATAATCATGGTCGTGGTTGTTATAATCATGGTCGTGGTTGTTATAATCATGGTCGTGGTTGTTATAATCATGGTCGTGGTTGTTATAATCATAGTCGTGGTTGTTATAATCATAGTCGTGGTTGTTATAATCATGGTCGTGGTTGTTATAATCATGGTCGTGGTTGTTATAATCATGGTCGTGGTTGTTATAATCATGGTCGTGGTTGTTATAATCATAGTCGTGGTTGTTATAATCATGGTCGTGGTTGTTATAATCATGTCGTGGTTGTTATAATCATGGTCGTGGTTGTTATAATCATGGTCGTGGTTGTTATAATCATGGTCGTGGTTGTTATAATCATGGTCGTGGTTGTTATAATCATGGTCGTGGTTGTTATAATCATAGTCGTGGTTGTTATAATCATGGTCGTGGTTGTTATAATCATGGTCGTGGTTGTTATAATCATGGTCGTGGTTGTTATAATCATGGTCGTGGTTGTTATAATCATGGTCGTGGTTGTTATAATCATAGTCGTGGTTGTTATAATCATGGTCGTGGTTGTTATAATCATGGTCGTGGTTGTTATAATCATAGTCGTGGTTGTTATAATCATGGTCGTGGTTGTTATAATCATGGTCGTGGTTGTTATAATCATGGTCGTGGTTGTTATAATCATAGTCGTGGTTGTTATAATCATGGTCGTGGTTGTTATAATCATGGTCGTGGTTGTTATAATCATGGTCGTGGTTGTTATAATCATGGTCGTGGTTGTTATAATCATAGTCGTGGTTGTTATAATCATGGTCGTGGTTGTTATAATCATGGTCGTGGTTGTTATAATCATAGTCGTGGTTGTTATAATCATGGTCGTGGTTGTTATAATCATGGTCGTGGTTGTTATAATCATGGTCGTGGTTGTTATAATCATAGTCGTGGTTGTTATAATCATGGTCGTGGTTGTTATAATCATGGTCGTGGTTGTTATAATCATGGTCGTGGTTGTTATAATCATGGTCGTGGTTGTTATAATCATGGTCGTGGTTGTTATAATCATGGTCGTGGTTGTTATAATCATGGTCGTGGTTGTTATAATCATGGTCGTGGTTGTTATAATCATGTCCTGGTTGTTATAATCATGGTCGTGGTTGTTATAATCATGGTCGTGGTTGTTATAATCATGGTCGTGGTTGTTATAATCATGGTCGTGGTTGTTATAATCATGGTCGTGGTTGTTATAATCATTGTCGTGGTTGTTATAATCATGCTCGTGGTTGTTATAATCATGGTCGTGGTTGTTATAATCATGCTCGTGGTTGTTATAATCATCGCGTGGTTGTTATAATCATGGTCGTGGTTGTTATAATCATGGTCGTGGTTGTTATAATCATGGTCGTGGTTGTTATAATCATGGTCGTGGTTGTTATAATCATGGTCGTGGTTGTTATAATCATGGTCGTGGTTGTTATAATCATGGTCGTGGTTGTTATAATCATGGTCGTGGTTGTTATAATCATAGTCGTGGTTGTTATAATCATGGTCGTGGTTGTTATAATCATGGTCGTGGTTGTTATAATCATGGTCGTGGTTGTTATAATCATGGTCGTGGTTGTTATAATCATAGTCGTGGTTGTTATAATCATGGTCGTGGTTGTTATAATCATGGTCGTGGTTGTTATAATCATGGTCGTGGTTGTTATAATCATGGTCGTGGTTGTTATAATCATGGTCGTGGTTGTTATAATCATGGTCGTGGTTGTTATAATCATAGTCGTGGTTGTTATAATCATGGTCGTGGTTGTTATAATCATGGTCGTGGTTGTTATAATCATGTCGTGGTTGTTATAATCATGGTCGTGGTTGTTATAATCATGGTCGTGGTTGTTATAATCATGGTCGTGGTTGTTATAATCATGGTCGTGGTTGTTATAATCATAGTCGTGGTTGTTATAATCATGGTCGTGGTTGTTATAATCATGTCGTGGTTGTTATAATCATGGTCGTGGTTGTTATAATCATGGTCGTGGTTGTTATAATCATGGTCGTGGTTGTTATAATCATGGTCGTGGTTGTTATAATCATGGTCGTGGTTGTTATAATCATGGTCGTGGTTGTTATAATCATAGTCGTGGTTGTTATAATCATGGTCGTGGTTGTTATAATCATGGTCGTGGTTGTTATAATCATGGTCGTGGTTGTTATAATCATAGTCGTGGTTGTTATAATCATGGTCGTGGTTGTTATAATCATGGTCGTGGTTGTTATAATCATGGTCGTGGTTGTTATAATCATGGTCGTGGTTGTTATAATCATGGTCGTGGTTGTTATAATCATGCTCGTGGTTGTTATAATCATGGTCGTGGTTGTTATAATCATGGTCGTGGTTGTTATAATCATGGTCGTGGTTGTTATAATCATGGTCGTGGTTGTTATAATCATGGTCGTGGTTGTTATAATCATGGTCGTGGTTGTTATAATCATAGTCGTGGTTGTTATAATCATGGTCGTGGTTGTTATAATCATAGTCGTGGTTGTTATAATCATGGTCGTGGTTGTTATAATCATGCTCGTGGTTGTTATAATCATGGTCGTGGTTGTTATAATCATGGTCGTGGTTGTTATAATCATGGTCGTGGTTGTTATAATCATGGTCGTGGTTGTTATAATCATGGTCGTGGTTGTTATAATCATGGTCGTGGTTGTTATAATCATGGTCGTGGTTGTTATAATCATGGTCGTGGTTGTTATAATCATGGTCGTGGTTGTTATAATCACTGTCGTGGTTGTTATAATCATGGTCGTGGTTGTTATAATCATGGTCGTGGTTGTTATAATCATAGTCGTGGTTGTTATAATCATGTCGTGGTTGTTATAATCATGCTCGTGGTTGTTATAATCATGGTCGTGGTTGTTATAATCATGGTCGTGGTTGTTATAATCATGGTCGTGGTTGTTATAATCATGGTCGTGGTTGTTATAATCATGGTCGTGGTTGTTATAATCATGGTCGTGGTTGTTATAATCATGGTCGTGGTTGTTATAATCATGGTCGTGGTTGTTATAATCATGGTCGTGGTTGTTATAATCATGGTCGTGGTTGTTATAATCATGGTCGTGGTTGTTATAATCATGGTCGTGGTTGTTATAATCATGGTCGTGGTTGTTATAATCATGGTCGTGGTTGTTATAATCATAGTCGTGGTTGTTATAATCATGGTCGTGGTTGTTATAATCATAGTCGTGGTTGTTATAATCATGGTCGTGGTTGTTATAATCATGGTCGTGGTTGTTATAATCATGGTCGTGGTTGTTATAATCATGGTCGTGGTTGTTATAATCATGGTCGTGGTTGTTATAATCATAGTCGTGGTTGTTATAATCATGGTCGTGGTTGTTATAATCATGCTCGTGGTTGTTATAATCATGGTCGTGGTTGTTATAATCATGGTCGTGGTTGTTATAATCATGGTCGTGGTTGTTATAATCATGGTCGTGGTTGTTATAATCATGGTCGTGGTTGTTATAATCATGGTCGTGGTTGTTATAATCATGGTCGTGGTTGTTATAATCATGTCGTGGTTGTTATAATCATGGTCGTGGTTGTTATAATCATGGTCGTGGTTGTTATAATCATGGTCGTGGTTGTTATAATCATGGTCGTGGTTGTTATAATCATGGTCGTGGTTGTTATAATCATAGTCGTGGTTGTTATAATCATGTCGTGGTTGTTATAATCATGGTCGTGGTTGTTATAATCATAGTCGTGGTTGTTATAATCATGGTCGTGGTTGTTATAATCATGGTCGTGGTTGTTATAATCATGGTCGTGGTTGTTATAATCATGGTCGTGGTTGTTATAATCATGGTCGTGGTTGTTATAATCATGTCGTGGTTGTTATAATCATGGTCGTGGTTGTTATAATCATGGTCGTGGTTGTTATAATCATGGTCGTGGTTGTTATAATCATGGTCGTGGTTGTTATAATCATGCTCGTGGTTGTTATAATCATAGTCGTGGTTGTTATAATCATGGTCGTGGTTGTTATAATCATGGTCGTGGTTGTTATAATCATAGTCGTGGTTGTTATAATCATGGTCGTGGTTGTTATAATCATAGTCGTGGTTGTTATAATCATGGTCGTGGTTGTTATAATCATGGTCGTGGTTGTTATAATCATGGTCGTGGTTGTTATAATCATAGTCGTGGTTGTTATAATCATGGTCGTGGTTGTTATAATCATGGTCGTGGTTGTTATAATCATAGTCGTGGTTGTTATAATCATGGTCGTGGTTGTTATAATCATAGTCGTGGTTGTTATAATCATTGTCGTGGTTGTTATAATCATGCTCGTGGTTGTTATAATCATGGTCGTGGTTGTTATAATCATGCTCGTGGTTGTTATAATCATGGTCGTGGTTGTTATAATCATGGTCGTGGTTGTTATAATCATGGTCGTGGTTGTTATAATCATGGTCGTGGTTGTTATAATCATGGTCGTGGTTGTTATAATCATGGTCGTGGTTGTTATAATCATGGTCGTGGTTGTTATAATCATGGTCGTGGTTGTTATAATCATAGTCGTGGTTGTTATAATCATGGTCGTGGTTGTTATAATCATGGTCGTGGTTGTTATAATCATAGTCGTGGTTGTTATAATCATGGTCGTGGTTGTTATAATCATGGTCGTGGTTGTTATAATCATGGTCGTGGTTGTTATAATCATGGTCGTGGTTGTTATAATCATGGTCGTGGTTGTTATAATCATAGTCGTGGTTGTTATAATCATGGTCGTGGTTGTTATAATCATGGTCGTGGTTGTTATAGTAATGCTCTTGGTTGTTGTAATCATGGTCGTGGTTGTTATAATCATAGTCGTGGTTGTTATAATCATGTCGTGGTTGTTATAATCATGCTCGTGGTTGTTATAATCATGGTCGTGGTTGTTATAATCATGCTCGTGGTTGTTATAATCATGGTCGTGGTTGTTATAATCATAGTCGTGGTTGTTATAATCATGGTCGTGGTTGTTATAATCATGGTCGTGGTTGTTATAATCATGGTCGTGGTTGTTATAATCATGGTCGTGGTTGTTATAATCATGGTCGTGGTTGTTATAATCATGGTCGTGGTTGTTATAATCATGGTCGTGGTTGTTATAATCATGGTCGTGGTTGTTATAATCATAGTCGTGGTTGTTATAATCATGGTCGTGGTTGTTATAATCATGCTCGTGGTTGTTATAATCATGGTCGTGGTTGTTATAATCATGGTCGTGGTTGTTATAATCATGGTCGTGGTTGTTATAATCATGGTCGTGGTTGTTATAATCATGGTCGTGGTTGTTATAATCATGGTCGTGGTTGTTATAATCATGGTCGTGGTTGTTATAATCATGGTCGTGGTTGTTATAATCATGGTCGTGGTTGTTATAATCATGGTCGTGGTTGTTATAATCATGCTCGTGGTTGTTATAATCATGGTCGTGGTTGTTATAATCATGGTCGTGGTTGTTATAATCATGGTCGTGGTTGTTATAATCATGGTCGTGGTTGTTATAATCATAGTCGTGGTTATTAAAATCATGGTCGTGGTTGTTATAATCATGGTCGTGGTTGTTATAATCATGTCGTGGTTGTTATAATCATGGTCGTGGTTGTTATAATCATAGTCGTGGTTGTTATAATCATGGTCGTGGTTGTTATAATCATGGTCGTGGTTGTTATAATCATAGTCGTGGTTGTTATAATCATGGTCGTGGTTGTTATAATCATGGTCGTGGTTGTTATAATCATAGTCGTGGTTGTTATAATCATAGTCGTGGTTGTTATAATCATGGTCGTGGTTGTTATAATCATGCTCGTGGTTGTTATAATCATGTCGTGGTTGTTATAATCATGGTCGTGGTTGTTATAATCATGGTCGTGGTTGTTATAATCATGGTCGTGGTTGTTATAATCATGGTCGTGGTTGTATAATCATGTCGTGGTTGTTATAATCATAGTCGTGGTTGTTATAATCATGGTCGTGGTTGTTATAATCATGGTCGTGGTTGTTATAATCATGGTCGTGGTTGTTATAATCATGCTCGTGGTTGTTATAATCATGGTCGTGGTTGTTATAATCATGGTCGTGGTTGTTATAATCATGGTCGTGGTTGTTATAATCATGGTCGTGGTTGTTATAATCATGGTCGTGGTTGTTATAATCATAGTCGTCGGTGTTATAATCATAGTCGTGGTTGTTATAATCATGGTCGTGGTTGTTATAATCATAGTCGTGGTTGTTATAATCATGGTCGTGGTTGTTATAATCATGCTCGTGGTTGTTATAATCATGGTCGTGGTTGTTATAATCATGGTCGTGGTTGTTATAATCATGTCGTGGTTGTTATAATCATGGTCGTGGTTGTTATAATCATGGTCGTGGTTGTTATAATCATAGTCGTGGTTGTTATAATCATGGTCGTGGTTGTTATAATCATGGTCGTGGTTGTTATAATCATGGTCGTGGTTGTTATAATCATGGTCGTGGTTGTTATAATCATGGTCGTGGTTGTTATAATCATGGTCGTGGTTGTTATAATCATGGTCGTGGTTGTTATAATCATGGTCGTGGTTGTTATAATCATGGTCGTGGTTGTTATAATCATGGTCGTGGTTGTTATAATCATGGTCGTGGTTGTTATAATCATGGTCGTGGTTGTTATAATCATGGTCGTGGTTGTTATAATCATGGTCGTGGTTGTTATAATCATGGTCGTGGTTGTTATAATCATGGTCGTGGTTGTTATAATCATGGTCGTGGTTGTTATAATCATGGTCGTGGTTGTTATAATCATGGTCGTGGTTGTTATAATCATGGTCGTGGTTGTTATAATCATGGTCGTGGTTGTTATAATCATGGTCGTGGTTGTTATAATCATGGTCGTGGTTGTTATAATCATAGTCGTGGTTGTTATAATCATGGTCGTGGTTGTTATAATCATAGTCGTGGTTGTTATAATCATGGTCGTGGTTGTTATAATCATGGTCGTGGTTGTTATAATCATGGTCGTGGTTGTTATAATCATAGTCGTGGTTGTTATAATCATGGTCGTGGTTGTTATAATCATAGTCGTGGTTGTTATAATCATAGTCGTGGTTGTTATAATCATGGTCGTGGTTGTTATAATCATGCTCGTGGTTGTTATAATCATAGTCGTGGTTGTTATAATCATGGTCGTGGTTGTTATAATCATAGTCGTGGTTGTTATAATCATGGTCGTGGTTGTTATAATCATGGTCGTGGTTGTTATAATCATGGTCGTGGTTGTTATAATCATGGTCGTGGTTGTTATAATCATAGTCGTGGTTGTTATAATCATAGTCGTGGTTGTTATAATCATGGTCGTGGTTGTTATAATCATAGTCGTGGTTGTTATAATCATGGTCGTGGTTGTTATAATCATGGTCGTGGTTGTTATAATCATGGTCGTGGTTGTTATAATCATGGTCGTGGTTGTTATAATCATGGTCGTGGTTGTTATAATCATGGTCGTGGTTGTTATAATCATGGTCGTGGTTGTTATAATCATGGTCGTGGTTGTTATAATCATGTCGTGGTTGTTATAATCATGGTCGTGGTTGTTATAATCATGGTCGTGGTTGTTATAATCATGCTCGTGGTTGTTATAATCATGGTCGTGGTTGTTATAATCATGGTCGTGGTTGTTATAATCATGGTCGTGGTTGTTATAATCATGGTCGTGGTTGTTATAATCATGGTCGTGGTTGTTATAATCATAGTCGTGGTTGTTATAATCATAGTCGTGGTTGTTATAATCATGGTCGTGGTTGTTATAATCATGCTCGTGGTTGTTATAATCATGGTCGTGGTTGTTATAATCATGGTCGTGGTTGTTATAATCATGGTCGTGGTTGTTATAATCATGGTCGTGGTTGTTATAATCATAGTCGTGGTTGTTATAATCATGGTCGTGGTTGTTATAATCATGCTCGTGGTTGTTATAATCATGGTCGTGGTTGTTATAATCATAGTCGTGGTTGTTATAATCATGGTCGTGGTTGTTATAATCATGGTCGTGGTTGTTATAATCATAGTCGTGGTTGTTATAATCATGGTCGTGGTTGTTATAATCATGGTCGTGGTTGTTATAATCATGGTCGTGGTTGTTATAATCATGGTCGTGGTTGTTATAATCATGGTCGTGGTTGTTATAATCATAGTCGTGGTTGTTATAATCATGGTCGTGGTTGTTATAATCATGGTCGTGGTTGTTATAATCATGGTCGTGGTTGTTATAATCATGGTCGTGGTTGTTATAATCATGGTCGTGGTTGTTATAATCATGGTCGTGGTTGTTATAATCATGGTCGTGGTTGTTATAATCATGGTCGTGGTTGTTATAATCATGGTCGTGGTTGTTATAATCATGGTCGTGGTTGTTATAATCATGGTCGTGGTTGTTATAATCATGTCGTGGTTGTTATAATCATAGTCGTGGTTGTTATAATCATGGTCGTGGTTGTTATAATCATAGTCGTGGATGTTATAATCAATCTCGTGGTTGTTATAATCATAGTCGTGGTTGTTATAATCATGGTCGTGGTTGTTATAATCATGGTCGTGGTTGTTATAATCATGGTCGTGGTTGTTATAATCATGGTCGTGGTTGTTATAATCATGGTCGTGGTTGTTATAATCATAGTCGTGGTTGTTATAATCATGGTCGTGGTTGTTATAATCATAGTCGTGGTTGTTATAATCATGGTCGTGGTTGTTATAATCATGGTCGTGGTTGTTATAATCATGGTCGTGGTTGTTATAATCATGGTCGTGGTTGTTATAATCATGGTCGTGGTTGTTATAATCATGGTCGTGGTTGTTATAATCATGTCGTGGTTGTTATAATCATGGTCGTGGTTGTTATAATCATGGTCGTGGTTGTTATAATCATGTCGTGGTTGTTATAATCATGGTCGTGGTTGTTATAATCATGGTCGTGGTTGTTATAATCATGGTCGTGGTTGTTATAATCATGGTCGTGGTTGTTATAATCATAGTCGTGGTTGTTATAATCATAGTCGTGGTTGTTATAATCATGGTCGTGGTTGTTATAATCATAGTCGTGGTTGTTATAATCATGGTCGTGGTTGTTATAATCATGCTCGTGGTTGTTATAATCATGGTCGTGGTTGTTATAATCATGGTCGTGGTTGTTATAATCATGGTCGTGGTTGTTATAATCATGGTCGTGGTTGTTATAATCATGGTCGTGGTTGTTATAATCATGGTCGTGGTTGTTATAATCATGGTCGTGGTTGTTATAATCATGGTCGTGGTTGTTATAATCATGGTCGTGGTTGTTATAATCATAGTCGTGGTTGTTATAATCATGGTCGTGGTTGTTATAATCATAGTCGTGGTTGTTATAATCATGGTCGTGGTTGTTATAATCATGGTCGTGGTTGTTATAATCATAGTCGTGGTTGTTATAATCATAGTCGTGGTTGTTATAATCATGGTCGTGGTTGTTATAATCATGGTCGTGGTTGTTATAATCATGGTCGTGGTTGTTATAATCATAGTCGTGGTTGTTATAATCATGGTCGTGGTTGTTATAATCATGGTCGTGGTTGTTATAATCATAGTCGTGGTTGTTATAATCATGGTCGTGGTTGTTATAATCATGGTCGTGGTTGTTATAATCATGGTCGTGGTTGTTATAATCATGGTCGTGGTTGTTATAATCATGGTCGTGGTTGTTATAATCATGGTCGTGGTTGTTATAATCATGTCGTGGTTGTTATAATCATGGTCGTGGTTGTTATAATCATAGTCGTGGTTGTTATAATCATGGTCGTGGTTGTTATAATCATAGTCGTGGTTGTTATAATCATGGTCGTGGTTGTTATAATCATAGTCGTGGTTGTTATAATCATGGTCGTGGTTGTTATAATCATGGTCGTGGTTGTTATAATCATGGTCGTGGTTGTTATAATCATAGTCGTGGTTGTTATAATCATGGTCGTGGTTGTTATAATCATAGTCGTGGTTGTTATAATCATGGTCGTGGTTGTTATAATCATGGTCGTGGTTGTTATAATCATGGTCGTGGTTGTTATAATCATGGTCGTGGTTGTTATAATCATGGTCGTGGTTGTTATAATCATGGTCGTGGTTGTTATAATCATGGTCGTGGTTGTTATAATCATGGTCGTGGTTGTTATAATCATGGTCGTGGTTGTTATAATCATGGTCGTGGTTGTTATAATCATGGTCGTGGTTGTTATAATCATAGTCGTGGTTGTTATAATCATGGTCGTGGTTGTTATAATCATAGTCGTGGTTGTTATGATCATGGTCGTGGTTGTTATAATCATGGTCGTGGTTGTTATAATCATAGTCGTGGTTGTTATAATCATGGTCATGGTTGTTATAATCATAGTCGTGGTTGTTATAATCATGGTCGTGGTTGTTATAATCATGGTCGTGGTTGCTATAATCATGGTCGTGGTTGTTATATTCATGGTGGTGCTTGTTATATTCAGGTCGTGGTTGTTATAATCATAGTCGTGGTTGTTATAATCATGGTCGTGGTTGTTATAATCATGCTCGTGGTTGTTATAATCATGGTCGTGGTTGTTATAATCATGGTCGTGGTTGTTATAATCATGGTCGTGGTTGTTATAATCATGGTCGTGGTTGTTATAATCATGGTCGTGGTTGTTATAATCATGGTCGTGGTTGTTATAATCATGGTCGTGGTTGTTATAATCATGTCGTGGTTGTTATAATCATGGTCGTGGTTGTTATAATCATGGTCGTGGTTGTTATAATCATAGTCGTGGTTGATATAATCATGGTCGTGGTTGTTATAATCATGGTCGTGGTTGTTATAATCATAGTCGTGGTTGTTATAATCATAGTCGTGGTTGTTATAATCATAGTCGTGCTTGTTATAATCATAGTCGTGGTTGTTATAATTATGGTCGTGGTTGTTTTAATTATGGTTGTTGCTGTTATATTCATGGTCGTGGTTGTTATAATCATGGTCGTGGTTGTTATAATCATAGTCGTGGTTGTTATAATCATTGTCGTGGTTGTTATAATCATTGTCGTGGTTGTTATAATCATAGTCGTGGTTGTTATAATCATTGTCGTGGTTGTTATAATCATGGTCGTGGTTGTTATAATCATACTCGTGGTTGTTATAATCATAGTCGTGGTTGTTATAATCATGGTCGTGGTTGTTATAATCATAGTCGTGGTTGTTATAATCATGGTCGTGGTTGTTATAATCATGGTCGTGGTTGTCATAATCATGGTCGTGGTTGTTATAATCATGGTCGCGGTTGTTATAATCATGGTCATGGTTGTTATAATCATAGTCGTGGTTGTTATAATCATGGTCGTGGTTGTTATAATCATGGTCGTGGTTGTTATAATCATAGTCGTGGTTGTTATAATCATAGTCGTGGTTGTTATAATCATAGTCGTGGTTGTTATAATCATGTCGTGGTTGTTATAATTAAGCTCGTGGTTGTTATAATCATGTCGTGGTTGTTATAATCATGCTCGTTGTTGTTATAGTAATGATCGTGGTTGTTATAATCATGGTCGTGGTTGTTATAATCATGATCGTGGTTGTTATAATCATGGTCGTGGTTGTTATAATCATGGTCGTGGTTGTTATAATCATGGTCGTGGTTGTTATAATCATGGTCGTGGTTGTTATAATCATGGTCGTGGTTGTTATAATCATAGTCGTGGTTGTTATGATCATGGTCGTGGTTGTTATAATCATGGTCGTGGTTGTTATAATCATATTCTCGGTTGTTATAACCATGGTCGTGGTTGTTATAACATAGTCGTGGTTGTTATAATTTTGGTTGTGGTTGTTATAATTATGGTCGTGGTTGTTATATTCATGGTCGTGGTTGTTATAATCTTAGTCGTGGTTGTTATAATTATGGTCGTGGTTGTTAAAATCATGGTCGTTTTTGTTATAATCTTAGTCGTGGTTTTTATAATCATAGCCGTGGTTGTTATAATCATAGTCGTGGTTGTTATAATCATGTCGTGGTTGTTATAATCAAGCTCGTGGTTGTTATAATCATGTCGTGGTTGTTATAATCATGCTCGTGGTTGTTATACTAATGATCGTGGATGTTATAATCATAGTCGTGGTTGTTATAATCATGTTCGTGCTTGTTATAATCATGGTCGTGTTTGTTATAATCATGGTCGTGGTTGTTATAATCATGGTCGTGGATGTTATAATCATGGTCGTGCTTGTTATAATCAGCATCGTGGTTGTTATAATCATGGTCGTGGTTGTTGTATTCATGAGTGATGCTTATTATAATCATATTCGTGGTTGTTATTATCAGATCGTGGTTGTTATAATCATGCTCGTGGTTGTTATAATAATGGTCGTGGATGTTATAATCATGGTCGTGGTTTTTATGATCATGGTCGTGGTTGTTATAATCATGGTCGTGCTTGTTATAAACATAGTCGTGGTTGTTATGATCTTGGTCGTGGTTGTTATAATCATGGTCGTGGTTGTTATAATCATATTCACGGTTGTTATAACCATGGTCGTGGTTGTTATAACATAGACGTGGTTTTTATATTCATGCTCGTGGTTGTTATAATTATGGTCGTGGTTGTTATATTCATGGTCGTGGTTGTTATAATCTTAGACGTTGTTGTTATAATCATGGTCTCGGTTGTTTTAATCATATTCGTGGTTGTTATAATCATGGTCGTAGTTGTTATAATCATAGTCGTGGTTGTTATGATCATGGTCGTGGTTTTTATAATCATGGTCGTGCTTGTTATAATCATATTCGCGGTTGTTATACGCATGGTCGTGGTTGTTAAAATCATAGTCGTGGTTGTTATAACCATAGTCGTGGTTGTTATAATCATAGCCGTGGTTGTTATAATCAGGTCGTGGTTGTTATATTCATGCTCGTGGTTGTTATAGTAATTGTCGTGGATGTTATAATCATGGTCGTGGTTGTAATAATCATGGTCGTGGTTGTTATAATCATGGTCGTGGTTGTTATAATCATGGTCGTGATTGCTATAATCAGTGTCGTGGTTGTTATAATCATAGTCGTAGTTGTTATATTCAAGGTCGTGGTTTTAATAATCATAGTCGTGGTTGTTATTATCAGATCGTGGTTGTTATAATCATGCTCGTGGTTGTTATAGTAATGGTCGTGGATGTTAAAATCATGGTCGTGGTTGTTATAATCATGGTCGTGGTTGTTATAATCATGGTCGTGGTTGTTATAATCATGGTCGTGGTTGTTATAATCATGGTCGTGGTTGTTATAGTAAAGGTCGTGGATGTTATAATCATGGTCGTGGTTGTTATAATCATGGTCGTGGTTGTTATATTCAGGGTCGTGATTGCTATAATCAGTGTCGTGGTTGTTATAATCATAGTCGTAGTTGTTATATTCAAGGTCGTGGTTTTAATAATCATAGTCGTGGTTGTTATAATCATAGTCGTGGTTGTTTTAATCATAGTCGTGGTTGTTATAATCATAGTCGTGGTTGTTTTAATCATAGTCGTGGTTGTTATAATCAGGTCGTGGTTTTTATAATCATGCTCCTGGTTGTTATAGTAATGGTCGTGGATCTTATAATCATGGTCGTGGTTGTTATAATCAGTGACGTGGTTGTTATAATCATGGTCATGGTTGTTATAATCATGGTCTTGGTTGTTATAATCTTAGTCGTGGTTGATATAATCATGGTCGTCGTTGTTATATTCATGGTCGTGGTTGTTATAATCATGGTCGTGTTTGTTATAATCATGGTCGTGATTGTTATAATCATGGTCGTGGTTGTTGTAATCATGGTCGTGGTTGTTATAATCAGTGACGTGGTTGTTATAATCATGGTCATGGTTGTTATAATCATGGTCTTGGTTGTTATAATCTTAGTCGTGGTTGATATAATCATGGTCGTGGTTGTTATATTCATGGTCGTGGTTGTTATAATCATGGACGTGGTTGTTATATTCATGGTCGTGGTTGTTATAATCATGGTCGTGATTGTTATAATCAGGTTCGTGGTTGTTATAATCATAGTCATGGTTGTTATAATCAGGGTCGTGGTTGTTATATTCATGGTGATGCTTGTTATAATTATGGTAGTGGTTGTTATAATCTTAGTCGTGGTTGTTATAATCATGGTCGTGGTTATTATAATCTTAGTCGTGGATGTTATAATCATGGTCGTGGTTGTTATAATTATGGGCGTGGTTGTTATAATCATTGTCGTGGTTGTTATAATCGTAGTCGTGGATGTTATAATCATGGTTGTGGTTGTTATAATCATAGTCATGATTGTTATACTCATAGTCGTGGTTGTTATAATCATGGTCGTTTTTGTTATATTCATGCTGATGCTTGTTATAATCATAGTCGTGGTTGTTATAATCAGGTCGTGGTTGTTATAATCATGCTCGTGGTTGTTATAGTAATGCTCGTGGATGTTATAATCATGGTCGTGGTTGTTATAATCAGGGTCGTGGTTGTTATTTTCATGGGGGTGCTTGTTATTATCATAGTCGTAGTTGTTATAATCATAGTCGTGGTTGTTATATTCATGGTGGTGCTTGTTGTAATCATAGTCGTGGTTGTTATAATCAGGTCGTGGTTGTTTTATTCATGGTCGTGGTTGTTATAGAAATGGTCGTGGATCTTATAATAATGGTCGTGATTGTTATAATCATGGTCGTGGTTGTTATAATCAGGTCGTGGTTGTTATAATCATAGTCGTGGTTGTTATAATCATGGTCGTGGTTGTTATAATCATAGTCGTGGTTGTTATGATCATGGTCGTGGTTATAATCATGGTCGTGTTTGTTATAATTATATTCGCGGTTGTTATATCCATGGTCGTGGTTGTTATAAGATAGTCGTGGTTGTTATAATTATGGTCGTGGTTGTTATATTCATGGTCGTGGTTTTTATAATCATAGACGTGGTTGTTATAATCAGGGTCGTGGTTGTAATAATCATAGTCGTGGTTGTTATAATCATGGTCATGGCTGATATAATCATGGTCTTGGTTGTTATAATCATAGTCGTGGTTGTTATAATCATGGTCGTGGTTGTTATAATCATAGTCGTGGTTGTTATAATCATGATCGTGGTTGTTATAGTCATGGTCGTGGTTGTTATAATCATGGTCGTGGTTGTTATAATCATGGTCGTGGTTGTTATAATCATGGTCGTGGTTGTTATAATCATGGTCATGTTTGTTATGATCATAGTCGTGGTTGCTATAATCAGGGTTGTGGTTGTTATAATTATAGTCGTGGTTGTTATATTCATGGTCGTGGTTGTTGTATAATATGGACACGAAGTAGTACCTTAAGCTGTGTATCCTTATATTACTGTATTAATTATGTATAGTAAAGTATTACAGAACATGTATTAATTCTATGTAATATTTCCATTTATTATGTACCATGTTATGTATATAAATTATCATATTTACATTTTATGTATTCAGCTTGTGAATGCTGGCATCTGTACAGGCCAGCACGCAGTAATACATAGAGTATAGACAACCAGTCCTTATTGTGTGGAAGCGAGTTTCTTGGTCCATCTCTGTATATCTCCCATACGAGAATAAGAACCTATTTTTAAGATAACAAGTGTTTTTGTATACCCTCAGTAGTGTAGAACATTTTGGGGGTATCGAAGGCAAACATAGATGGCGCAGTGAATATTTCTCAGTGAGATACAGTGGACCTAGCCTTCCCGCCCGGACTGTGTTAATGGCGTCTCGTCTTCAGCTTCACCAAGGATTTACAGCGACTACAAGCCTCTAGCCTTACAGTGTTGTGAAGTGCTATGCTGTGTACAGTGCTGTGAAGTGAAGTGTTTTGTGAAGTGCTGTGTTGTGTATTTTAATCAGAATTGTCTGTGCAAGTTGCGGTCAGATGACTAAGGGAGCGGCCCAACAGTAAATGCGCCCCCGCCTCTGGTCAGAGGGTAACTGAGGACAGCGTGCTGACTCTGCCCAGTTGCCACCGCTCGCCAAGCCTCCCCTCCCGCCATACACACACACACACGCATTCACAGACCCACCTTATATTAAATTCTTGTGAGTTACTTTAGCCTTCTGTAATTCTGTGCATAGATTACGAGGGGCTTACCCGGTCTTTTGCACAGATAGAGTACAGAAGCTGTCAGCATGTCTCACAGTGATCAAAATGATACCCTGGGCGATGGAGTTACGAGTTTTAGTCTGGGAGACCTCTCTCCATCCACACTCAGGCCCCACGCTCCCCACAGTGACAACGCCCAATCACCCACAGAATCTCCTCGTTCGTCGTGAGCAAGCTCTCCTGTGATGCATGCGTCCACAGATCTCCTTCAACTGATTAAGTGGATGGAAACTTCTTGACGCCAGGACGATATTGCAAGGAGAAATGAGGAAGAAATTCGGTACAGACAGTCTGAAAGACGGCGCCACGAAGAGGAACAAACACGCAGAGAACTAGAAGACATACGTAGATGTGAGGATGACCTGAGAAGAAGAGAGGATCAAGCCAGATTTGAAGTCTTGATTTCTCTGTTAGCATCCCCACAACGATCTACTGCACAAGATTCCTCTGCTACTACTAATGCTGATACGACTAGAGGTACTGGTACCTCATTTCCCAGAGTCAATTCAACAATTCCTCAAAAGGCTGCAGCACAAACGCCTCCCTCTCTGAAGTCTGACGCTTCTTATCAGATATTTCGGGAATGGCGTCGACGTTGGCAAGACTATGCAACAATGGTTGACTTGTCAAGTTCACCACAGCCTAAACAGATGATACAGCTTCGTATGTGCTTGTCCTTAGAGACACAACGTACTCTCGAGCACACACTTCAAGTGCCTCCTACGACAACTCTGACTGTAGAGGCCGTTCTCGACAAGTTACAGGAACATGTTAAGGGACAGCGCAACGAAGCACTCAGAAGAAGAGAACTCCTCCAATGTAAGCAGCTTGATGGAGAATCTTTTGATGCATTTTTTGTAAGACTGAAAAGATGTTCAGAGGAAGTTGATGTTTGTCCTGGAAATTCTCAAGTCTGTGAAGAGACACAACTCAAGACAATCATTTTAACGGGTGTTCGAGATGAAGAGCTAGTTCAGCGTCTCATTTCCCTTGACCCCACTTCCTCCCTTCAAGATGTAGTTACAAAATGTCGAGCGTACGAGGCCGCCAGGTGTGCGACTTCAGCTTTACGTTCACAACCTGACCAGGTGAGGGCGGTGTCTTCCTACAGAAAGGGTAAGAAGCAGCAAGGTAACCCCACCCCTCACCCTCCAGCTACACCTTCAGCAGCAGCTTTGTGTAACAGCTGCGCGAGACAGCATGATGCCTCCCAGTGCCCAGCTGCTCAAAGCGTGTGCAGAAGTTGCGACCGCCAGGGTCACTGGGCTTACACAGTCAAGTGCCCTGCTAGCAAAGTTCAGTGCAGACTTTGTGGTCGTGTGGGCCATTATGACAAATGTTGTCGTAAGAAGACACAGAAAGGACACCACCAAGGATCCAAGAAGTCATCCTCAGGTAGTGCTGGCGCGCCCCCTCCTTCTGGCAAGCATCAAGACGCTGTGTCCAGTCGTTCCTGCCGTCGTGTACATTGTTCCACAGACACGACGCCCCAGCACATCAGTGTCGTCATTTCTCACGGTAACTTGTCATCCAGTCTTCAGATGTTACCTGACACCGGTGCTGACGTCTCAGTAATTGGTCCACAACACTTAGCAAGTTTGGGAATACCACGGAGCAACCTACAGCCCCCTCCTCAGACAACGAAACTGACAGCTGATGGTTCCAAGATGGCTCCAGCTTTGGGATCTTTCTGGGCTACTCTTACCTTTGGTAAGCAGTCTTGCTCAGCCCGGATTGATGTTCATGATGGGATCCCGACTCCGCTTTTATCATATGGCCATTGTCAAGAGTTGGCCATTATTTCCAAGGAATTCCCCAAACCTATTTTAAAGGTCACCCATGTCAACAGGTTGAAGGAACTCCCTATCTCTACTAACACGTCCCCTTCTGATGCAAGAGCTTACCTTCTCAAGGAGTTTGCTGACGTGTTGGTTACGAAGAAATCTTTAGGATCCACACCACTCAAGCCGATGGTGGGTCCACCTATGAAGATTCATCTTAAGGATGGTGCCACACCTTTTGCCATCCACACCCCTCGTTTGATTCCTCACGCCTACAAGGAGCTAGTTAGACAAGAGCTTGACTCCATGGTTGCTCAAGGAATCATCAAGCCGGCCGGAGACGAACCTTCACCTTGGTGCCACCCTCTCGTCCCCGTCGCCAAACCTCGTGGTGGAGTACGGATCACCACCGATCTGTCAAAACTTAACCAGCAAGTTTCCCGTCCAGCCCACCCTTCACCCACACCCTTCGCAGCTGTTCGAAATGTGGACCCGAAGGCGAAGTTTTTTACAACGATGGACGCCTTATGTGGTTATTGGCAGATCGAGTTGGCCGAAGAAGACCAGCATTTGACTACATTCATCACACCATATGGAAGATATCAGTATTGCAGAGGCCCCATGGGATTTGCCGCTACGGGCGATGCATTCTGTCAACGTGGTGACGCGGCCCTTCAAGGAGTCACGAATTGTGTCAAGGTGGTTGATGATATTTTACTCCATGACGAAGACTACTGTGCCCACCTCTCCCGAATATATGAAGTTCTCACCAGATGTCGAAAGTACGGGATTACCCTCAACGCTGACAAGTTTGTAGTCGCCGCACCATCAGTGAACTTCTGTGGGTACACTCTCTCAGCATCAGGTATCGCAGCTGACCCGGAGAAATTAAGTGGAATCAGGGATTTTCCAACCCCTGCCAACCTGACAGACCTCCGTTCTTTTTTGGGTCTGGTCAATCAGCTGGCTGAATTTTCACCTGACATCTCCGCCGCAGCCCAGCCGTTACGCCCCCTGCTGAGCCCCAGGAGGACATTCCTGTGGACCCCAGATCATCAAGAGGCCTTCCAGCGAGTCAAGCAGGCCCTCTTAAGTCCACCTGTCCTCGCCTGTTACGACCCAGCCCTACCCACCGTCCTCCAGACTGACGCCTCCAGACTCTACGGCGTTGGTTACGCCCTTCTGCAGGACCATGGCGGTGGACAACTCCGCTTAATTCAGTGTGGATCCCGGTTCCTGACGGACGCCGAGACCCGATATGCCACGATTGAGCTGGAGATGTTGGCTGTTGTCTGGGCGATGGCGAAGTGCCGCTTCTACCTGATAGGACTTCAGCACTTCACCCTCTTCACGGATCATCGCCCTCTTGTACCTATTATCAATCACTACTCTTTGGATGCAGTAGAGAATCCTCGCCTTCAACGTTTGAAAGAGAAGCTCTCGCCTTATCTCTTCACGGCTGTGTGGCGTGCGGGTAAGCTGTTGTGCATCCCGGATGCCCTGTCCCGCGCCCCTGTCAGTCGCCCCACCCCAGAGGACGAGATGTTGTGTTCTACAGCTGCTGCATCCCTCAAGTCAGTAGTTTCATTGAAGGCCGTCTTCACATCAGAAGAGTCTACAGCACCGGATGCAGACAAGACCCTTGAAGATCTCCGCACCGCAGCCCGGGCCGACCCTTCCTACATCCGGCTCGTCGACTGTGTGTCCCAGGGATTTCCATCTAACCGATACGACCTTCATGAATCGCTACTCCCGTACTGGAAGATACGCGAGGACCTCTATTGTGACGGAGACCTCGTCTTGTATGGTCCACGAGTAGTCATTCCTGCTGCCCTACGCCGCCGTACCTTGACCCGCCTTCACGACAGCCATCGAGGAGTGGAGGCCACCAAGCGACGGGCGAAGCAGACTGTATTTTGGCCCGGAATCGACGCGGACATTGCAAGTACCGTCCGTGCCTGTGAGCCGTGCCAGATTCTGCAACCCAGCCAGCAACAGGAACCTTTAATGTGCGACGATAACCCTTCAAGACCCTTCGAGTCTGTGTCGGCCGACTTCTTTGCAGTGGCAGGGAAGTCCTTCCTCGTCATTGCCGACCGATTGTCTGGATGGCCTGTTGTCGTCACCTGTGGTAGTGATACAACGGCTACTGCTACCATCCGGAATTTCAGGCATTACTTCAGAGAAGTTGGTGTTCCCCTCCGCCTCAGGACTGATGGAGGACCCCAGTTCACCAGCCACGAGTTCCGGGACTTCATGGACCGTTGGGGAGTCCGTCATGTCGTGACCTCGCCCCACTACCCCCAGGCGAATGGACACGCTGAAGCCGCAGTCAAGACTGTTAAACACCTGATCCTTAAGGTGTCACCCTCAGGAAATATCGACTGCGAGGACTTCGATCGAGGTTTGTTGGAGTTACGCAACACCCCGAACTTCACCGGACGCTCCCCAGCCCAGGTTCTATACGGACATCATCTCAGGTCTTGTGTTTCTGCCCACCCGAAGTCTTTTCTCAAGAATGGCAGGCCAAGACTGAGGAATGTGACCGCCGTGCAGCAGAACGAGCCGCAGATGTCGCTGCTCGGTACGACTGTCATGCCCGCCCCCTTCCCAGGTTGAGAATCGGCCAGCAGGTCAGGATTCAAGATCCGGTATCTCACCGCTGGGACAAGGTTGGGGTTGTCATGGGTATTGGCCGGTCCAGGGACTACCAAGTGCGTCTTCCTAGTGGTAGAGTATGGTGGAGGAACCGTCGTTTCCTCTGACCTGTGGAGCTGCCTAGTGTTGACCCTTCCCCAGTTGAGTCCCCTAATACTGATGTCTTTACAGTAAATCCGTCCCCACCTTGTGTTTCTGCCCCAGCACTCAGCAGGTCCGAGCTACTCAGAAACAAAAGGTCCGCTCAAGATGAAACTATGAGCGTATAGGGGGGAGGGAGGTGTATAATATGGACACGAAGTAGTACCTTAAGCTGTGTATCCTTATATTACTGTATTAATTATGTATAGTAAAGTATTACAGAACATGTATTAATTCTATGTAATATTTCCATTTATTATGTACCATGTTATGTATATAAATTATCATATTTACATTTTATGTATTCAGCTTGTGAATGCTGGCATCTGTACAGGCCAGCGCACAGTAATACATAGAGTAGAGACAACCAGTCCTTATTGTGTGGAAGCTAGTTTCTTGGTCCATCTCTGTATATCTCCCGTACGAGAATAAGAACCTATTTTTAAGATAACATGTGTTTGTGTATACCCTCAGTAGTGTAGAACATTTTGGGGGTATCAAAGGCAAACATAGAGTTGATATAATTGTATGTATATTATGTATGTTGTATGTATACCATGTATGTACTCTATATATACACATTATTTCTCTAGTCAGTAGCCTGTAGCAATGCCTCTGTTTCATGTCACCACAAGCTTAGAAAAATGTGCCTGGCGACATCTGGAAGCTACTAGTATACCACTTACCACATGTCGCCTGAGAGGTCAGAGTGAGGTCAGTTCACCCTATAGGAGTGTAAGGACGACCTGCGTAGAAGCTTCTACGCCCTTAACTCGTGAGACATAAAAGCAAGCATGAACTTAGCATGCTTCCCTGTTGGGCGCTGTAATTGCTTCTGCGCTTCACCTTACACAAGGATGTAGTGGATTGTAGTGGGGTGCCCAATAAATAAAAAAAAAAAAAAAAAAAAAAAAAAATACCTGGGCTTGTAAGCCCACTCCTGTATATTTCCGTTAATAAGAACCTACAGAACTCTACAGGTGTTTATGTTCGCCCCTGTAGTTAGAACCAAGTACCCCGAACATCTCCATGGCGCAGTGAGTATCAAGTGATCGATTAAGTGGAAATAAGTGCGTTCGTGTAAAATCAAGTCAGGCAGACCTCCTCCGTCAACTCCGTCATCCGTCTCCATTGTCTCCCCCAAAAATTCGTTTGAATGACCAACGAGTTTGGAGCAGTGTGCAGTGACGGCAATTTCCTGTGAAGTGTCCTTAAGTGCCCCTCGTGTGTGTGTAGTGTTAAAGTGTGTGTCCTTGTTTTAAAGGATTCCCTAAGGTGGAAGGCTGATATAGGGCATTTGTGAGGAGTGGTGCATCAGCGCGACCGTCCAAGGCTGCCTCGAGGGTAACTCACCCCCCACCGCCTCGCCTCCCTCCGCGCTCCACAGCGCCTACACACACCAACCCACACACGAACACACTGACAGCGGTCATTTCTTCATATATATTATATATATATATATATATATATATATATATATATATATATATATATATATATATATATATATATATATATATATATATTTATATATATATATATATATATATATATATATATATATATATATATATATATATATATATATATATATATATATATATATATATATATGAGTTACTTATCTGTGTATTCAAGTAATTTTGTTGTCTCAGATCTGGTTGATACAACGGGCTGACCGGTCAACACTGATTTGAGATACAATATACAGATAAAGTAATTTTGCCCCGGACCTCACTCAGCGGTGTCCCTAGCGCCCGGATGAATCAGACGAATGACAGCTCTACAGAGATGGATGACCAGTCAGTGTGCGACGCCCCACCCTCTCCCAGCCTCACCCCTCGACCCTCAGCCTCGTCCTCAGAGATAATTGCTCTGATGAAGCTTATGAGGGAGGAAATGCGTCAGGACGAAGCGTAAAGACATGCTGAGGACCACCAAAGGAGATTGGAAGAAAACAAACGGTTTGCAACTTTGATATCTAGCCTCACTGCTAATCAAGCCCTTGGCCCTTCCACTACTCTGGTACCGACTGGCTCAGATACCTCGTCAATGCCCTCTACCAAAGTGGTTGTCCAACCCCCACCCACCTTGAAGCCTGATGAGACTTTCCAGACTTTTCGTGAGTGGCGGCGACGGTGGACTGATTATGCTACAATGGTGGACCTCCAGAGCTTGCTACAGCCTAAACAGCTCATTCAGCTACGTATGTGCCTGTCTTCGGGAACGCAGCACATGTTGGAACATACGTTGGAAGTGCCTCCGACGTCTTTGTTGTCTGCAGAGGAGGTACTGGATGTTCTAGAACGGTACATCAAAGGTCATCGGAATGAAGCTCTCCAAGGAGGGAAGTGTTTAGCTATAGACAGATGGAGGGCGAGCTTTTGACGATTTCTATGTACGACTCAAGAGAGCCTCGGAAGAGATAGACATATGTCCCGGTAATCACCAGCAGTGCGAGGAGACCCAGTTGAAGTAGGTGATCCTGATGGGTGTTAAGGACGAGGAGCTTGTCCAACGCCTCACCTCCCTCGACTCTTCCTCCTCTCTTAAGGATGTATTGACAGTATGTCGCTCCCATGAGGCCGCCAGGTGTGCTACCTCTGCCATCCGAGCTTCCCCTACAGCCGTACGGGCTATGTCCAAATACAAGAAAGACAACAAGTCTACCACCACGCCCACGCCCGGCTCCCTTTGCAACAGCTGTGGTAGGCAGCACGGAACACACGTGTGTCCAGCTGCTGAGTCTACCTGCGACAGTTGTGACCACAAGGGCCACTGGTCACTTACAGTACGGTGCACAGCCAAACGCGTCCAGTGCAATGTGTGTGGTCGGCTGGGCCACTACGACAAGTGTTGCCCGACAAACAAACCCAAGGGACAGCGTTGGCGAAAGCAGCAGCGCCCTTCCACCAGTGAGGGCCTCCCACAGTCGCCAAATCAGAGGCACGACGACCCTGGACAAAGCCCGACCCATATTAGGAGGGTGCACTCCTCGCGTCCCAGGACCAAAGTTCTCCAGCACTTCAGCGTCATCGTGACCTACGGCAGTGTGTCATCCTGTCTCGAGATGCTGCCCGACTCCGGCGCTGAGGCCACGGTCATCGGTCCCTAGCATTTGCAATGCTTGGGGCACTCTCCAAGTGATCTAGAACCGCCTCCCAAGGACCTCCGCGTCACGGCAGATGGTTCACAGATGGCCCCAGCCCTAGGTTCACTCTATGCACATGTCACCTTTGGCAACAGGTCGTGTCAAGCCTGGATTGACGTGCATAATGGTGTCCCGACTCCTTTGCTGTCCTACAGACATTGCCAAGAGTTGGCCATCATCTCCCAGGACTTCCCAACACCGATTCTCGAGGTAAAATACGCAAACAGGGTGCACGAAGGGAGCAGCAACTACCCTGCTGCCGAGGTACCCCTACCTCTGGCCAGTGACACCTCTCCTTCGGTAGTTGTAACTGCTGCTTCACGTCCCCACGCCTTGTCTCGCCTCCACGACAGTCACGTGGAGCCGAGGCCACCAAACGGCGTGCAAGACAGACTGTGTTCCGGCCTGGCATCGACCCCGACATCTCCAATGCTGTCCAGGCGTGTAAGCCCCGCCAAGTACTACAACCCAGCCAGCAACAGGAACCCTTCATGAGTGACGACAACCCCACCCGCCCCTTTGAGTCTGTGTCCGCCCACTTTTTCTATGTGTCAGGAGAGTCCTTCCTGGTTATCGTCGACCGTCTCTCTGGTTGGCCGGTTGTAATCAAGTGCGGTAATGATACGACATCTGCCGCCACCATCAGCAAGTTCCGCCACTACTTCCGTTACGTGGTTGTTCCTGTGCGCCTGCGAACCAACGGAGGGCCCCAGTTCACAAGCCGGGACTTTGCTGCATTCCTCGACCGATGGGGAGTCCGGCATGTGTTGTCACCGCCTCATTACCCGCAGTCCAACGGCCACGCTGAGGCTGCTGTCAAATCCCTGAAGCACCTCATCCTCAAAGTGGCCCCTTCTGGGAATATTGACTGCGAGGCCTTCGACCAGGGTCTCCTTGAGCTCTGCAAAACACCCAATTACACCAGACGCTCCCCTGCCCAGGTCTTGTATGGACGCCCCTCCGTTCTTGTGTCCCTGCTCACCCTCAGTCCTTCTCCAAGGAGTGGCCGGCCAAGACAGAGGATTGTGATCGCCGAGCCGCCGAACGTGTTCAAGACGTCGTCGCCCGCCACAACGACCACGCCCGTCCTCTCCCCAGGTTGAGTGTCGGCACCCACGTCCATGTCCAGGACCCGACCTCCCTACGTTGGGACAAAGTGGGCGTAGCCATGGGTCTCGGTAGGTCACGGGACTACCAGGTGCGGTTACCCAGTGGTCGTGTGTGGTGGAGGAACCGCCTTTTTCTCCGCCCCGTAACACCTTCCGCTGACCCCATCACCAGTGCTGAGTCCCATATCCCCCCCCCCCCCCCCGTGATTAAGCCCCTCGACGCTCAGAACGGATCCACAGGAAAAGGTCCGCTCAAGACTTTGCTATGAGCGTATAGGCGGGGGGGGAGGTGTATGTATATTACTTATGTTGTATGTATACCATGTATGTACCCTATATATACACATAATTTCTCTAGTCAGTAGCGTGTGGCAATGCCCCTGTTTCATGTCACCACACGCTTAGATAAATGTGCCTAGCGACATCTGGAAGCTGCTAGTATACCACTTACCACATGTCACCTGAGAGGTCAGAGTGAGGTCAGTTGACCCTAAAGGAGTGTAAGGACTACCTGGGCTTGTAAGCGCACTCCTGTATATTTCCGTTAATAAGAACCTACAGAACTCTACAGGTGTTTATGTTCGCCCCTGTAGTTAGAACCAAGTACCCCGAACATCTCCAATAATCATAGTCATGATTGTTATAATCATGATCGTGATTGTTATAATCATGATCGTGGTTGTTATATTCATGGTGGTGCTTGTTATAATCATAGTCGTGGTTGTTATAATCATGCTCGTGGTTGTTATAATAATGGCTGTGGATGTTATAATCATGGTCGTGGTTGTTGTAATCATGGTCCTCATTGTTATAATCCTTATCGTGGTTGTTATAATCATGGTCGTGGTCGTGATACTTACAGTATCAAATATACTATAAGAAGGAATAGAATGAAGGTTAAAATAATTAGTTAAAGAAATATTCGCCATAAGGAGAGGTTAAAATCATAAAAAAAAATTATTATGAATCACAGATGATCATTCCGAGATAAATTATATTATGAAGAGAAGTCACCTTGATTCTGGTTAGATTAGTCACCATCTGTTAAGTCATCATGTGAACCAGTCAGTCAGCTGTCTGTCTGTCCTGTTAGTTGCCATTTTGTTTATTTGTGCATGTATGAATCTGTCTATATTTGTCAACCTCCTGTCTGTTTTACTGTCTATATTCACCCTGTGTCTATTGTAGTCATCTTCTCCATGCATTCCTGTTATTATCTTTTTATCTCTTCTCCTTTTCCACCCATAGGAATAAGTATACACTGTAGCTGTAAGGTCGTCTGGTAACGTTAAAACTGCGCATCCAGACGCATGATGAAACTCAACTCCCCCCCCACCTGTTATCTCTAACTATTGTCTGTTTCCCTTCTTTATTCTTCTATTTACTCATCTTCCTTCCTTTACTAATCCAAAAAAACATTAAAAAATAGTAGGCTGAGAAAAAAGTTGGGGGAGGAGGAGGGAGCCGTACGATAACTGCAATCGTGGGCTGACAGCGTCCAGCGAATGAGGGTGCGCCAAGTCCGTGGACTTGCATCGTTTTCCAGCGTAAATAAAATGGTTATGTAATGGCTTCCTAAAGAAACCATCGATATGGGACCAGGTTTGTTCCACTCTACGAATTTTTTGCGAATTTTCCACCAAGTTTGATGAAAAACGAATGTGCCGTTTAGGCTGCCCAGAGCACACACACACACACACACACGCCTAGTTCTATAGTCTATCACAGTGGTTCTCAACCTTGTTTGTCCCTGCACCCCTTTCACCATATGTCAGAATGTCATTCCCCCCTCCTTTCCAAGATTGTCTGCCTCAAAAAGTGCATTCCAAATAATATGCATTTAATACTGAAAATCCTTTATTTTTTCCATATTAGTGCATATACATTTACAATTTTACATGGATTATTTTTATAGTGGAGTTTTACAAATTAAATGCCAATTGAAAATGTTGATGGATTTATAAAACTTGAATAAAAGTAAAATAGTTTTTTTTGTATTTATAATGAATTACTTAACAGACCAAACTGAAGCATAATGCAATAAACAAAAAGTTCAATAGAATACCAGGATATTGTAAATTTGTAATTAATTTTATTCGGATGAAGATTGCAGTCAATGAGAAACCTGTGATTGTTTTTTCTTCGCCAATTCTGGGATACGCGGAGGAGTGCTTGAAAGGGCACAACGCAGGTCATTTTCTACCTCTAATCTACTACGTTGCTTCGTTTTAATTTGCAACAGAGTTGAAAAGCCTGACTCACAAAGATATGTCGACACAAACGGAAGCAATGCACGGATAGCTCTTTCTGCCACTTTTGGGTAGGAATCGCACATCAAGGCCAAAATTCTGTGATTGATTTCTCATCGAACATATCTCTTGCTCCCGAATCAGTTTCCCCCCCCCCCCCTGAAAATCTGAATTCCCCCCCCCTGAGGGGAATTCCCCCCTGGTTGAGAACCCCTGGTCTATTAGATACGTGTACACTTGATCTGACCCGGTTTATTGTCCTCCATATCTCAGAAGGTTTATACCTGTTAATAGTGGAGACGAATGCCCGCCAAGACTCTCTCTTGCACTCCATGATATCCTTCCTAGCTTTAGCTCTTGCTTTTATAAGTCTATGAGGTTTTCAATAGATGGAGCTCTGTTGAAAAACACGGCACAGCCTATTGCGCTCACACATCACTTGTCGGCAATCTGGTGTCCACCATGGAACTCCAGGCTTGTGGGTAGTTGCAGAAATCTTTGGAATTGTTAAATCTGATACGTGTATTATGGCTCGTTCTATATGTGTAATTTTGGTATTGATGTCTTCTCCAACGGTGTCTATACGAACGGCTCTTGAGTAGGCCCCCCAGTCTGCTTTCTTAATGTTGTATCGCACCTAGGGAGTAGCCGCTGGGGCGTCACACTCATAAGAAATGCAGACCGGAAAAAGGTCGCTTCCCAGGGAGTCGTCGTCCGTAGAAAATTTACAGTCTAATAATAAGGAAACATCAACTATGGAGAGATATATAGCTGACGCTGAGCCATGTTATTATATTGTACTTGGAGCATTCGCAATTCATGCGTTGTCCTGGTGTGTGGTAGCGTTCGGTATGTTGTGATTGGTATGTTGTTCTCTATTGCTTTTTTGATGTTAAGTATACGGGTGTCTCTTTCGTTGTCTGTATCTTCTAGTATTTTGCCTTGGAGATCTGGGGTATTAACTTGTTCTAGTTGCTTCCTGTAACCTTCCCAGTCTGCTTTTGCATTTGGAAACGTGGGGTTGTTGGAACTTGGATTGGGTTTGTAGATAGTTTTATTATCATTGGAATGTGGTCACTGGGAGTTAGTGGTCCTTGTTTCATATGGTAATTCAGGAAAGCTTTGTTATTGGTGAAGACTTTTTCTGGAGTTGTTGTTTTGTTAATGCCAATGAATCAACTTTCCTGTGTTCATTATGGTATGCAGTGCAGTGCCTACCCTGTTCCTGTTTCCGTGGCCAAATATTGGATGTCTTGGGTTTAAATCTCCTATGTTGGGCAGTTGTAGTTCAATAGTTTTATTTAGTCTCGGGCCGGTAGGTAGTTCCTTGTTGGCGGTAAATATGCTGTGGCTATTGCTATTTCTCCAAGTGTGGTAGTGATTTTGATTCCCAGGAATTCTTCCTAGAAATCGTCGATGATTTGATGTTTGAGTCTGTGTTTTACAGCAATGGCCACGCCATCATTTAATTCTTCTGTTTTATTTCTTTGTTAGGTTGTATATCCAAATATTTTTATTTTCTTGGAATTTGAATTGCCGTGACTATTTATTAAAATTATGTCCGGATCAATGCTGAGGTATGTGTTTGCAAGGTTGTTTTTATTTGTTTCCCAGTTGCCGGCGTTGTGTTGTATATTGGTAAGTGTTCTGTGTTTTTCGTTATTCATTGTGTTTTGATTTTCTGTTTCTTGTTTGTTGCACGTGTGGCGATCTCTTGTCCGGAATCAGTCCGTTTCGGATTCTTTGGAATTTCCATTGTTCTTTTTTGAAGTTGTGTCTCCTTATTTTAATTCTTTGGTTAATGAGGTAGGCTTCTACTAATGCTTCAGAGTATTTATCGTTAGAGTAGGTCCATTTTAGTTCTTGTTTCGTTATGGCTTGTATTATGTCTGCATCATTTTGCATTCACTAGGGACTAATATTTTATCACCCCCAGTGAATCTGTAGTTCACAGTCGTCTGCATATTCTAAAGTCTGAAGCGTTTCCTCGTCCTCGGTATCCATGGTTGCTGTTGTGACTTTTTTCCTTACAGCACCTGTTTCTCTTTGGATGGTATTTTGAAGGTCCTGCCTCTTTACTGTACTTTGGATGGGTGTTTTGATCATTCGTGGCTTTGTCTTGGCAGCTTCGTTTGTTTCGTGTACTGCTGCGGCTAGTGTTTGCTCTGCTGCTCCTTTTTCTTCTGCTTTGTCTATCTTTTGTGGTGCTACTGGATTGGTTAGGCGGGACGCTTGTAGCACAAATCCAGAAGCTGGATTGTCTGGGAAACTCATTGTTGGGAAATTGTTTCTTTCAAGTATTTTGTTCATCTCTATTTCGAACGTGCCTGGGTTCCCTATGTTCATTACGTGAGAATATAAGAGGCATTTGAGCACTTTGTAGTCTGGTATTTCGCTCAGTACAATTTTGGTGGTATTCTGTGGTTGTGTTGTTTCTTCAACTACTTTCTTTGCAATAGCAGCATATGTTGTATTCTCCTTCTGTTCTTGTTATTGCTTTTCCTTTGCTACTTTTTCATTTATTATTTTCTTTTTGTATGGGCAGGCCATTGCTAGGGTTCTGTGGGTCTTATATCCTGGTTCCATCCGATTTTTACAGTCTATACATGCTTTAGCTTGATTCTTGCAGTCCCAGAAAGTATGGCCTTCTTCTGCACATTCAGAGCATATTTTAAGTTCCTTTTGTAGACAGTCTTTTGTTGCATGAGATTCATGTGCATAGCAGATAAAGCAGGTGAGAATATTAACGTTTTCTCCCTTTCTAGTTGTTTAGGGAGTACTGACATGTTGAACCCTAAGATTCCAGATTCCAGGACCTTGTCTGCCATTGAAGTGTCAGTGAATTTCAACTTTAAGTAATGTGTGTATTGCTTTATTGTTACCGCTTCTTCGACTTTTAAACAGTCGTTTTATATTTCTAGCTCTTCTTTTATTTCTTGTGCCGAGTGTTTTCCGAATTCTTAGTGAAGTCCACGCACAAATACTGATCTTTTTGCTTTAACTTCTGGTGTCATGATGACCTGCAGTCCTATGCCTCCAAAAGCTTGCGTTCCCTCGGGGCTCAGAATAGTATATGCGACCCTGTAGTCCCTGCATAATGCAGTGTATCCATCGTTCGACGAGAAAATCCTTGTGAAGGGTACATTGAGTGTACCATACGCTATTTCAGTTATCTGAGAACGTGAAGGGGCTGTTCTTTTGTCTATGATCTCAAGTCTAACCTTAGTAGCCATGGTTTATTTGTTTATGTCTTCCTAGCATGTATTAATTGTGGATGATAAAGAAGGTTATTCAAGAATCTTCTTAGTGTGCCTATAGGCGACCCCCGGACAGTGGTGTAACTGCACTATCACTGTTTTTCCACTGCCGGATTGGCCTGTGTTCCCCCGACCTCCAACGGACACACACAATCCCATCTACTGCGAGGTGTGCTCCACTGGAAGGGCTGTAGCACGAATAATTAAATATAAGCAGGTGCCTCGGCCAGGGTAAGTAAGTTAGGATTTCAGCAAGAGAGAAAGGCCTCAAACCACGTCAGTACTGCCAACCAATAGTTGCCCTCCAGCAGGAATGTGGGTTACTCACTCTACCCGTGGGTAGGAGCAGCTAGGGTTGACAATCCTAAACGCTCGTAAGGTAATCCGGTAACAGTCGTAGTCGTTTTCCAAAGGTGGTCACCCACAAAGAGTGTTGCCCAACAGGATTCCTGGGACGTCCAGTTGTTGTTAGAGAGGTCAAGTTGTGGTCCGAGCGTCAACAGTAAAAAAAAAGGCTGGCTGCTTTGGCGGTGAGGGGTCTGAAGAGAGGTCCGGTAAATACGAAGGCTAGCCCTCAATCGAATCGAATCGATGGGTGAAGTAAAGTATAAAGAGATCTTGATGCTGGTACCGTTACGCCGTATCTTAATTTACTTTAATATCCAGGTTCTAGGCTTAACAAAACAAAAAATAAGTGACGTAAATTGAAAGGGAATAAAACTAAATAAAGTAAACCTTTAAGAAATTAATTAAATTGAATATTAACACAATAAAGAGCCTCGCAGGCTGTCACAACAAATTGATTCACTATCGAAACTTTTTAGACACAAATGATACTAAACATCGAAACATCAAAAGAATAAAATTAAAGCATTGGATTACGTTAACACTGAATTACTTAAATGTAACTAAGCAAGCACTGATGGACACATAAGAGACAAGAATAGGTACTCACATAGATATACCACATTGGTGGAGACAGGAACAACACATAAATAAATTTAAGTATAAGTAACAGGTGATGGGTGTCACTCAAAAGAACCTGAACTGAATGACAAGGAGGACTAGACTGAACTCCATCTACAGGTGGACTACTATATATAGGGTCAATTCCCGCCAGTGTGACCAGTCAGACTGTGAAACATGGGTCGTTTAACGATGCGGATGGTCGTTAGAGAAACAAAGAATGCTTGTTACAATACTAAATGAAGAAATAAGATGGGCTTGAACAAATAATAACAGTTAAAACCTAAACAGCACAGGGAAGGGTGAATATATTATATAATAGTAAATATAACACATCATTACAGGAATAATATGGAACATGGAAGCATGTTATATAACAAAAAAAAATTAAAAATACGACAAGGTCGCAACACTTCCCCCCATAAAATAGAATTTTGCTTGCACAAATTTTGATATGACATAAGTGTTCATTCTGTGGGTCTAGATAACAGATCACTAGCATCACAGGCTAGCTTGCAAGGCTTAGAAAAATTAGGGGCTCTCAAAATAGGATATGAGCATAATACATTTTCCAAGTTTTGAAAAGAATCCTGACACCTTGAAGTCCAACAAAAATATATTACCCTTCTTCAACAAATCAGTAAGGAGTAGTGCCAACTCGACAAAATTACAAATATATCTCCGAGTAATAACCCACACAACCCAAAAATCTACGGACTTGTCGTTTGTTACATGGAAAAGGCATCTGAGAAATAGTGTCACACCTTGCTGTGGGAGGAGCAAGTTTCCAACCCAATTACATGATCCAGATACAAAAGTTGAGCACAAATAAATTCTGACAAGCAAAGTTTATACCAAGTCCTACATTTTCTAACTCAGTGAAGAGAGCGTCTAGCTGATATAAATGGTCTGACCAAGCGTCAGAAAAAATTACAACATCATCTAAATATACTACACAACCAGGCCAATGGCCATGACTTGTGACATCAGCCTTTTAAAGGTAGCAGGGTCATTGCAAAGCCCGACGGGTCAATGGTACTTGCCAAAACCCTCAAAGGCAATCAATCTTAGAGAGGAACTTGGCGTTCCCGATTGCTTCGATGCAGTCGTCGACTCTTGGTAGAGGGAAGTTGTCCTTGCTGGTGATGGCGTTGACCTTGCGGAAGTCGATGCAGAATCAAAGAGTGCCGTCCTTCTTCGGCACTACAGTGACTGGTGAGCACCACTCGCTGGTAGGGAGCCTGCTTGATAGGCTTAGCAGAACAAACATCAATATCATGCACCACGGCAGTGGTACAGCCAGGCCTGTCTTGGAAGACAGGAGGATGTTGCTGGATGGCGACCAGCACATCAGCTCTCCGGTGTCCCGGTAGACGCTGTAGCTTCTCCTGCAACTCCACGGAGTTGGACTGCCAAACCCTGACTGATAACAGGGTGAGTGGACTTGCCCCTTCTTTTTCCTCTTCTATCTCACCGTCTACCAAGAAAGTGTCAACGGCACACACGGGAACTGGATCATCAGCAACAAATGGGGGTGCTGGGCGTGTGTGGTACAGCTTGATGGTGTTGACGTGACATAAGCACTGTAGTCGGCGCCTGTCAGGGGTAGAGATAATATAATTCGTGGGGCTTACCTTCTTCACCACTCTATGTGGCCCATCGAACTTCGCATGGAGCGGCTGTCCATGTCTCGGCAAGAGAATGAGTACTTGATCTCCTATCCGGAACTCTCTGTGTCTGGCACGCTTGTCGTACCATGTCTTGGTCATGGACTGCGACTGCTGTAAGTGGTCTGGGCTCCAACGTTTTAGAAGCTTCTCTCTGATATCTCCTACTAAACTTAATATGCTAATGCTCTCTTCACTACTACCTAACAATGAACTATTCCCAACTCTGTTAGGGCATCCTTGAAAACTTTTCCTACAAAATATGAAACACCGTCCGTTTGAACACGGTACGGCAACAGAAAGTGACTAAACAGGTAAGGCAAACATTTAACAAGGGCCTTAGCAATAACTTTCCTAAGAGGTACAGCATGCAAGTACCTAGTGGACGTATCAATGACTGTAAATAAATATTCAAACCCACTAGAAGTTTTAGGCAGAGGGCCTACAATGTCACACTGTACTGTTGTAAAGGGCTCAGGTACGTGAGGTACTCTTACAAGTGGAAAAGGTGGAGTAGCTTGATTGACTTTGCCTACCTCTTGACAAAAATGATAGTACTTACAATATTTAGTGACATCTCTCCTCATACCTGGCCAATAGAACTTTCTGGCCAGCCTGTTCAACGTCTTTCAGACACCTTGATGTCCAGAAAAGCGACCGTCATGGGCCAGAGCTAGAACATGTTGTCTGTAAGTGCGTGGGAGAACTATTTGAGTGACAGACGCCCAGTCCGCGTCTTCCTCTGACATAGTCGGTGGGAGCCAGCGGCGGCACAAAACACCTTCTTGACTGATATATCTCGTGGTAGGGCCGGAATCATTGGCAGGATCGGACACCAGGTCAAACAAGAGTCGTAATGAATCGTCTTGCTCTTGCGCAGCTATTAAAGCAACTCTCCCGGTCACAGCATTAACTGCGGAAGAAATGTCTTGGGAAGCAATTGGGTTAGCAAAAAGTCCTTCTAAGGACAGTGAATCATCTACATCAGGTGTTACATTATGATCATTAGTCATTAACATAAAACGAGTCCCAGCACACAAAGGGAAAACACCGGGCATATCATCTTCAAGCTATTGCAGCAAATCGTTAACGAGTATGAGGTCCACTCTCTAGCAACAAGGAGACTTGACACGTACTAACAGGGTGTGTCATAGGAGGGAAGATCAGCTAAAACTAATGGCCCATCACTTTTTTGGTAGATTTTAGTGTATATAAACAGAAAATAATTTCAGTTTCAATATTTTGCAACCTTTTGCTAGGTAAATTTTAGCGTGAAATTTATCGAAAATCTAACGTACAGCTGCATTAGTGCATTACAATTAAATAGTGAACATTGCTTTCTGACTTCATTCTTTAACAACCCAACTAACAATATTTTTTTCTGTTTCAGATTCTGATGCATTTATAAGTTGATAATATTTGCGATGGCTGCTTGTGTCAGGACGACGAACCAAAAATCCAGCCATCTCAGTCACTATCTTGGGTCTGGGAGAGAGCTCCTGAAGTCGGAGTTGCCTACATTGAGAGATGCTTTGAGATACGGTGTTTTAATCAGGCAAATCAGTGAAAAGAACCAAAGAACTTACACAAAAAAGACATTGCCAGTGATATGACCAAAGCTGTCTTGGCACAGTACACTCTGGCTAACGCTCAGTTCAAGCCTCCAGTCATAACAAGTCAGAAGAAGATTAGTGAGAGACTGCTAGCCAGTTGGGAAAAGGCAAGAGATATCTCTCTTGGGAGAGGAAAACTTGCAGTTAAGGACAGCTTTGCCAAGCAACTGGACCAGTTATTTGACATAATTACTTGCAAGTGTCCAATTGTTCTCTGTCCTGAGTTTGGATGCGATCGTGACTGTAAATCCGAGGCCCACATCTCCTGTATTTGCAAGCGTGAACTGAAGATTCCTGTGATCGAACTGGCATTTGTCAAAGCACAGAGAGAGAAGACTGGCAGTATAGGGGCTCTCATGATTTCTAGCCAAGATATTCCGGAGTCCAAGAGACAGGAGGCTGCCACAGAGAGACAGAAGAGGAGAAGAGTTGCCGAGGAAAAGAGACTTGAGAAGGCCCAGGGTGAGGTAAAAAAGGCCGATGATTGGAGTCAAGCTGATTCAGAGTTTAATGACTTCCCCATGGCTGATCCGAGTGCTGACCAGGAGAATGGTGACTTTGTCCCTAACCCAGAAAATAATGATCCCAAACCTTCCAGGCATAAGATTCGAAATAGGAAAGATATCTCGAGCATAGCTCTGGCCAGCATGCGACACCACACTGGTCTCAGAGAAACTGCAGAGATAGCAACAGCTGCCTGGATTGACGGTGGTTTGATAACACCTGATGATGTTCACCTGGTGATAGATCATAACAAAGTAAGGAGAGCTTGTCAGTAACCTAGAAGAGGAGTTTGATAAGGGGATAAGAGAAAATGGAATCAATTGTTTGTTCTTTGATGGGAGAAGGGATGACGCTAAAGTGTTCATGAAAGTTGGAGATTCTGACAAGTTGTTCCCTGCCATGGTGAAGGAGGAACACTACTCCTGCTGCAGTGAACCAGGAGGGAAGTATTTGTGGCATTTCACTCCAGAAAAAGATGACATCAGGAAACCAGCTGAGATATTGGCAGATAACATTGTGAACTGGCTCAGAGAGAGGAACGTAGACCAGACCCTGCAGGCCATTGGAGGGGACAGCACCAACACGAACACAGGGTGGCAAGGGGGGGTCATACAGTGGATAGAGCGGAAGATTGGGAGGAAGCTGGTCTGGATTGTTTGTGACCTCCACACCAACGAGTTGCCACTCAGACATCTGATCCAGGAGCTGGATGGCAAGACTCTTTCAAACAACAGATGGTCTGGTCCTCTTGGCAAGATGCTGGACTCTGCCACTGAGTTAGAAATAAATCCGAGCTTTGAAAAAATCACAGTTGGCCCTCCACTCGTTGAGCTTGAACATACTGTCATTGACGACCAGTACTATGGTTACATGATTTGCAGTGCCATCAAAACTGGGGTCATGCCTGATAGACTTGCTTACCTGCAGATAGGTCCAGTCTCACAGTCTAGGTGGCTCACAACGGCTCTCAGGTTCTGCAGAATTTGGGTCGCTCATCATAAACTGAAAGGGAACCAGCTTCACAACCTGAGACTTATTGTCCAATTCATCGTGAGTGTCTACTTGCCAAATTGGTTCAACACCAAGGTCAAGTCATCGTTCTCCGAAGGTCCGAGGCATGTTCTCTTCCAGCTTGAGCTCCTGAGGAGTCAGCCAAGGAAGGTTGTTCAGATTGTGGAGCAGACTGTGAGGAGATCTTCCTGGTATGCTCATCCCGAGGCAGTTCTGCAGACAATGCTCTCCAGTAAGGATGAGGAGGAGAGAAGAGTGGCAGTCAAAAAGATCTTGGATATGAGACTTATGAGAGGATCTGGGCATGACGAATCAGTTGGTGACGATTCCTTCAGGGTCAGGAAGACTCCTGAAGTCAATCTAGGTGCCAAGACCCTCACTGATCTCATAGATCTGGATAACATCCAGGCTGGCAGTGAGCCCCCTCTTACCTGCAGCCTCACCAATGTTCAAGTCAGAGCTTTCCTGGACAACCCCATGCATGTCCCTGCCTGGTCCTCGCACACCCAGAGTATAGAGCATTGTGTACAGCAAGTGAGCCAGGCCAGCAGTCACGTGTACAGCCAGGAGAGGAGGGAAGGCTACATCCGAGCTCAGATGGTCAGCAGGGAGGTGATGAGTAGAAACAGAAGCAAGAAAGACATGTTCTCTATGGTGTGCAGCAACACCGGGTCGTAGTAGTAAAACCGGTTTTTGTATTTGATGATTTTGATTTCTAAAGGAATATTAAATTTAATAAATGTGTCAAGATTATTCGTTTCACTATTCTGGATCATTTTCATCCTAATAAATTAACCTGATACATTTACTTTACTTTAAATAAGCTATTTAGTGGTGTTGGTAAAAGGGTGGGAATACTGAATTTTCATAAGATTTCAAGTTAAAATTTACCTAGCAAAAAATGAAAACTTTTCAAATCTGAAGATATCACATGATTCTGCACATAGAACTACATCATTAATACCATGGGCTGATTTTTCAAACTCAAAAAAAAAAATCGCCTCCGTTTGACACACCCTACTGGTGTAGGATATGGCAGAATCGGGGCTGGTGATCCTGTAGAACCTTTATGTTGAGCACATGCCAAACAATTAGCTATGTGTAATTCTATGTCTTTCTTCATAGTGTTCCAGAAATACTTCTTCCGTAATTCCGCTAAGCATTTGTCACGACCCTGGTGACCTGCCTGTGGGACATCATGGAACAATGTTATAACTGCTTTGCACAACGTGGCAAGAACGACTATTTGAGAAACATTACCCTCTGGTGTCTTTTTCGACCTATGGAGTATGTTATGTCGTAATTCAAACTAACTTAAGAGAAGAATTAATTTGCGGAGTTTAACATCCTCTCCTGATTCGAGAGCAAAAATAACTGCTGACCATAATGGGTCGCGTCGTCGCTCATCTTCTAGTTGCGTCAGGGGAAGATCTGCGCTCATCACAACAAGTCATCGCCACTTACTGCTACCAGCAGTCCCCCTCCCACCTCGCGCAGTCCGCACTACAACAAAATTCAGCCCATAAGAGCCCGCACTGATAGGTATAAGAATAGCACCATCCCATCTATTATTAAAATAATAAACAGCTTCTGATTTTTCTACTGTATAGCCCTGTAAATGTATTGAACGTATATTATTATGTTAAAATCACATGTAAGTTTGTATATTTTCAGCCACCGGCTGCAACTCTATTAATAAACCGTTTATTATTAATATTATTATTATTTTACATTAGTCAGCCAGGTTTCCAGCTGGTCCTCTATTCAATCAGCTGTCAGGTAGAATGCACGATTGAGGTCACACACAATGTTTCTCAAAATAATAGTTTGTTTTGGTCTGTATACATTAGAGTGAAGGGTTTCCAGCACATTGTATCTGGAGGTTCAAAGATATATGAATCAATTTTTTGGATCATATGAAGATTCTCCACCCCACCCTCCCCGAGTAGCCAATTGAGGAATCTTCCCCCACATGTGGCCAAGAGAAGAATCCCCCCCACATGTGGCCAAGAGAAGAATCTCCCCCACATGTGGCCAACAGAAGAATCTCTCCCCACATGTGGCCACCTGAAGAATATTCGCCTCACATGTGGCCAACAGAAGAATCTCTCCCTACATGTGGCCAGCTGAAGAATCTCTCCACAAATGTGGCCACCTGAAGAATATTCCCCTCACATGTGGCCAACACAAGAATCTCTCCCTACATGTGGCCAGCTGAAGAATCTCTCCACAAATGTGGCCACCTGAAGAATATTCCCCTCACATGTGGCCAACTGGAGAATCTCTCTATACATGTGGCCAATTGGAGAATATCCACTATAAGTGACCAAATGAAACATTATTATTATTAGTGTTGTTATTATTATTATCATTATATTTTATAATATTTATTTGCTATGAATTATTATTATTATTATTATTATTATTATTATTATTATTATTATTATTATTATTATTATTATAATCATTATTATTATTATTATTATTAATATTATTATTATTATTATTTTTTTTTTTTTATATTATTATTATTAATATTATTATCATTATTACATTTTTGCCCCCCCCCCCCCCCCCCCAGGCCCCAATGTGGGTCAGTGACCTGTGCCCAGGTGGGCTAATTCCCCGTGTAAAAAAAAAAAAAAGGAACAAAAGGAAAAAAAATGCCACTGTGGTGATCATATTTGAACTAACAACACTCCTAACAATCTAGAAAGTGTAATTATTTATAACAATATCTCAGATCACTTCCCAGTTTATGCCATATTTAAAACAGCCACAAGATCTGAAAGGTCTAGTAAAGTCACAATAAAATAGAGTTTACTGCTCCGACAATATACTCGTGCTCTAAAGCAACTTAATGAATGCTAAGTGGGATCTTGTAAATACCTCAGACAATCCTAATGTGATCTGCTGCAACTTCTGCATCTTCAGTTGTGTTCTGACCTCACTCAGTTGTGTTCTGACCTCTCTCAGTTTTGTTCTGACCTCACTAGGGGAAAGGTCACGGCAGCTTAGCTCCGCTCCCGGGGATAATTACCAGATATGGCTATGCTACTTGTAAACGGGGTTATGCCCTTCTGTGGGCCGAATTAGAGAATACCAAGGAGAAAAACCTTAAATTAGAGCAAGATATCTTGAAATTAAAGGAAGAGATAGCAAAGATGAAGGAAGAAACGAGACAGGGAAAGCCAGTGAATGACGAATGAAAGGTTGTGAGGAGAGGGACTACCAAGCTGGTGGTCAAGAAACACACCAAGGATACAACAACGACAACAACAGCTAAGTGTACCAACTCGTTCAGTCACTTGATAGACGAAATGGACGTTAGTACAGTCAGGGACAGGGCTGACAAGGAACGTTTAAAAACTTTAATTGTTGGTTACTCACAGGTAAGGTACTTGGACAGGGCTTTTTGTGGTAAAAATAAAAGTAGGATGAGGGTGTGTTTGCCAGGGGCTGGGGGATATAGTTGACAGGATGGACAACATCTTGTCTGGTAATGGGAACAAACCCATTATCTGCCTCAGTGCAGGAGGCAACGATATTGGCCGGTGTAAGAGTGAAGAGCTTCTTGATAAGTTCAAGACAGCTATAGATCGCATTAGGACTAAGGGAGGAATCCCTATCATATGTGGTGTCCTGCCTAGAAGGAGAGTTAGCAATGAATGGTTGTCAAGGGCAGTTGGTGTCAACAGCCGTCTTGACGGATATTGCAAGTTAATATCAGTCCCATTCATTGACAACTGGGACAACTTCTATGGCAGAAGGGACCTTTATGCTAGGGATGGGGTACACCTGTCTCGGGAGGGGGTGGCAACCCTGGCTAGGTCTCTGGAGGGGCAGTTCAAATGATATCGAAGTCTTTAAACTGCTAGGGGAACATATGGGCACGGGGGCGGAGGAGACTGCAGTAGGAGTGGGTAAACAAAGTGAAACATTACAGGGAAATAGTGTTAGAAATGATGACAAAACTAAATTAGACAGGGAGTTTAAACCTAAACGCGGTAAAGGGAGGACTCAAAACATGACTAAGTGAAATGTCTACTACGCAAACATTAGAAGTATGAAAAACAAAATCGATGATATTAGGGCCTTGGTATGTTCCGAAAAAATCGACATAATAGCATTCACTGAAACATGGATCAACCTAGACTCACGTGAGTTACCGGTCGAATATCAAATTGCGGGTTACAAATTGTTCCATACCGATAGGCAAACTAGGAAAGGAGGCGGAGTAGCAATCTATGTCAGGGATAATCTGAAGTGTGAAATAAATAAGGAAATAAAGACTCAGCGGATTACAGAAACAGTTTGGATAGAATTAATCGACAGTAGGGAAAAATAAATCACAGGAGTAATATATAGACCTGCCAATCTTGATAGAGTCAATGAGAGACTTATCTGGGATGAAATGCGCAGGGCTTCCATACACAACAAAGTCTGTATAGTAGGCGACTTTAACCTTGGCCAAATAGATTGGACTAACCTTATGGGTAACTCAGAATCAGAGGATTTTCTCGAAACGATCCAGGACTGTTTCCTGAGTCAACATATAACCGAACCCACCCGGGGTAATAATATACTCGATTTAGTTCTGTCGAACAGAGAAAACCTCATTAGCAATGTCGAGGTAGGGAACGAACTTGCAAACAGCGATCACAAAGAAATTAGATTCCAGTCAGATTTTCAGGGCAGACGTAAGGAAAATTCCACTAAGGTACCAGATATCAGAAGGGCAAACTTTGACAGTTTAAAGAGGCAGCTGAGAGAAGGGGTGTCGCGCTTGGGCGTGAACCTGACAGATGACACCGACCTGATAAAGAGATCTGAGATTGCCGAGTTCAACGACAATTTAAATAATGAGTTACTTAATGCACAAAGGCAGAACATTCCATACAAAAAACTCAGCTCAGACACCAATGACCCTAAATGGTTAAATAATTATTTAAAGAACATCGTTGGCCAAAGGAAGGCTATAGGTAGAAGGATAAATCGTGGCGATATTTACCTCTGGGATTATTATGAGGTATTGGCGAGTAGGGTTAAAACGAGATAAGGAAAGCCAAGAGGAATAATGAGGTAAGGATAGCAAGGGAGGCGAAGACAAACCTCAAAGGATTCTACCAAATGTATCAAACTAAAACACGAGAAAAGATTGGACCAATACGGTCACATACCGGCGAGCTCACTGACAACGACGGAGAAATGAGCACTAATTTGAATAAATACTTTTCAACGGTTTTTACCACCGAAAATTTAAACATGACCCGAGGCACCGACTCTATTCAGAGATAGTGAAGAAAACAAATTAAGCGAGATAGTAGTGACTAGTAACTATGTTAGTAAGCAAATAGACAAACTAAAGCCTAATAAGTCACCTGGTCCCGATGAGATATTTGCCAGAGTATTAAAGGAATGTAAGGAAGAGTTTTTTATGCCCTTAGCTAAGTTGTTTAACATGTCCTTAAAAAAAGGTGTAGTACCAGAATCCTGGAGGATAGCGAATGTAATACTGATTTTCAAGAAGAGGGATAGATCACTATTCTCTAACTACCGCCCAATCAGCCTAACATCAATAGTAGGCAAACTACTAGAATCAATCATTTCAAACTCTATTCGAAACCACCTGGAGAAGCACAAGTTGATCAATGATTCCCAACATGGCTTCACAAGCGGGCGTTCATGTCTAACTAATCTATTAGCATTCTTTTCATCAGTTATCGAATCGGTGGACGAGAGGCACAATTATGATGTGGTATATCTCGACTTTAGCAAAGCCTTCGACAGAGTCCCCCACGAAAGACTAATTAGAACGGTAGAAGCACATGGCATCAGAGGTAATATCCTTAAATGGCTTAGGGCGTGGTTACAGGACAGGAAACAGCGAGTGAGCATTAACTGCACTAAGTCCCATTGGAGCAACGTCACTAGTGGAGTTCCCCAAGGCTCAGTACTTGGACCATTATTATTTATTATATACATAAACGATATAGATATCGGCATAGACAGCAACATAAGTAAATTTGCTGATGACACTAAAATAGGACGTGTTTTTAAATCTGACGAGGACTCCGCAAAACTACAGGAAGATCTAAGCAAATTTTTCGAATGGTCTGAAAAATGGCAGATGAAATTCAACGTGGACAAATGTATAGTACTCAGCATAGGAGATGTAAACATGGATACCGGATACTAGATGAACAACGATGTTATTGAGAAATCCGACTGCGAGAGAGATTTAGGAGTAATGATAAGTAGGAACCTTAAGCCAAGTAAACAATGTGATTTTGCTCGTAACAAGGCTAATAAAGTACTTGGGTTCATTCAAAGGAGTGTTAGTTATAAGACTAGCGAGGTCATCCTAAAACTGTATATTGCGCTTGTGAGACCACACCTGGATTACGCAGTTCAGTTCTGGTCACCATATTACAGAATGGATATAGAATCCTTGGAAAGAATCCAGAGGAGAATAACAAGACTAATCCCGGGCATTAGGAACCTTGAATATAGAGACAGGTTAAAGCATCTTAATTTGCACTCCCTCGAGAGACGTAGAGCAATGGGCGACTTGATAGAGGTGTATAAATGGAAGTCAGGGCTAAGCAAAGGGGACATTACAAAGATACTCAAACTATCCAACCAGGAGCGAACTCGTAACATTGGTTTTAAGTTAGACAAATTTAGATTTAGGCGCGAAATAGGTAAACACTGGTTTGGAAACAGAGTAGTGGATGAATGGAACAAGTTACCAAATATCATCATTAACTCGAATACGCTGAATAGCTTCAAACATAGGTTGGATGCTTATATGAGCAATAGGGATTGGGTGTAAACGGGACTGCCCAGTATGGGCCAATAGGCCCACTGCACTTTTCTCCATTCTTATGTTCTCATGTTCTTATGTTCAATGGCTGCTTTGATAAATGCTTCCCCCTCAAGACTAAGTTAGTAAAAACTGTATCTATTTCCAAACCCTATATTACAAGTGAAATCAAGGCAATGATAAAAGAAAAACACAAATTCCAAAGAAAATTTGCAAAAAAACCATAACTTTCGGTGATGCTTACCGAAGTATCAGAAATAGAGGAACACAAGTAGGTAGAAAAGCCAGGCGTAGCTATTATACAAATAAGCTACAGTCATTGTCGGGCAACAGTAAGAAAACCTGGAGTATCATCAATTCTTTTCATAATAGGAACCCTCGACTTTGAACTGGCCCTTTAACCGTTGATTCCTTCTGGGTTAATGAGGCTGGAACATGTAAATTATATAGAGTTTTAGTAGCGAAACCCAATTGTCTGTTACCTATTTATTGAGGAACTATCTCATATACAGTTCCAAGTATATATCACCGTAACTTAAAGAGCTCTTCTAAATACGTCCGGTTGGTGTGAGGTGTTGAGTGACAATCCGAAGGCAACTGGCTTTTAAATGCTGACCTTAACAGTCTTAGGGCCACGCCTCAAGGAACTTACCCATCACGTGATGTGACCATGTCACCTCATAGTCAGTGGAAAGTTACAGGGGGTGATATGATTATATAAACACAATGTACTGCCCTGACATTTATATAAGAACTAACGGGCTAATACAACCTTCGGCCCCCCCACTGAGCATTTAAGATAAATGATTCAGTTGTAATAGAACCCTCCCTCATTACCAACCACTTCAATGATTATTTTATCATCGGCAAAAATCTTGCAGAGAGCATCCTTAATCACCATAAGGAATTTAGAGCCTACCTCCAAAACAGACAGCAAAATGAGTTGTTCTTATCCCCTGTCACGGCAGACGAATTATTGAATATAATAAAAATTGTCAAAGATGCAGCAGTAGACGACGTCAATATACCAATGAGCATCATTAAGAAAGTAGCCCACCTTTTACTACCTGTTCTCTTACACATTTGTAACTCCTCCTTCACTAGGGGTGTCTTTCAGGATAAACTGAAAATTGCTATTTCATCCAGCATATAAGAAATCTGGGGATAAAGTTCTTTTTAAGAATTATCCCTGGGAGGACTCCCAGCTTTAAATAAGATGCTGGGGAAACTAGCATGCAGTAGAGTATATTCCTTCTGCAGTGTGAATAACATCCTTACAGATTCGCAGTTTGGGTTTAGAGCTAGAAGGTCAGCTGAGAGTGCTTTGCTATCCATTACTAATGACATCTTAAACTCCTTTGTTGACAGTCATATCACAGTCGGAATATTCCTGGACCTCTCTAAAGCCTTTGATACTGTCGACCATACCATCCTCCTGGCAAAGCTTGAACATTACGGCGTTAGGGTCTTATCCCACAATTGGTTTACCTGGTATCTGTCTAATAGGAAGCAGTATGCCTGCTATAATAATCATCAATCTAACTCCTCACCAATTTTGTATGGCGACCCTCAAGGCTCCATTCTCGGTCTTATACTGTTCTTGTTGTACATAAATGATGTAATCCACTCCAGCACATTTCTTGATGAAAACTATGAGCAATGAATTGACTAAAGTCAGGACCTGAGTAATATGTAATAAACTGACCTTAAACCTCGAAAAAACCCAAATACACAATCTTTCACATAAAAAAAATTTATCTCCAAATATGGGCCCCCTGTACCTTGGTAATACAGTCCTCAAACGTGAAGAAAATACTAAATTCCTCTGAGTTATTGTTGATGATAAACTAAACTAGAGAAACCACATACAAGCCATTCACATTAAAGTCAATAAACAGTGCGGTATCCAGTATCACACTCGTCAGTCACTCACTCTTGCAGCAATGAAAGAAATCTATTATGATCTTGTTTACGAACACTTGATATACTGTCACAGACGAGAGTTTTGCGGACAATGACCTTCTTGAAAAAAATTATCACACTAACGAACAATTTGCTAAGTTGAAAAATGTTAAAATTATTGCTTGTAGCAAATTGCCTACAACTGATGTATTAAACTGATTGGATGGTAGTTAAAGGATAGTGATCTATCTCCCTTCTTGAAAATCGGTATCACATTTGCTATCCTCAGCATTCCGATAATACAGTACACAAGTTTTTAATGATATGTTAAACAAATTTGCTGAGGGCATACGAAGCTCTTCCTTACACTCCTTTAATACTCTGGCCGTATCTCATTGGGACCTGGTGACTTATCAGGCTTTAGTTTGTCTATTTGTTTATTAACGTGTTACTAGTCACTACTATCTCGCTTAATATATTTTCTTTCTTATCTCTGTATATAGTCGGTGCCTCAGGTATCATGTTTAAATTTTAGGAGGTGAAAACTGATGAAAAATATCTATTCAGATTACACTGGTCAACAAAGTTTTTGTTGCATTGCTATAAACACTTGATTCTACCTAATTTGGGTGTGCTGATCTCATATCTGAAGTTAGTTTCTTTCTGTAAGCTCTAGTTTTTTTGCAATCAAGGTATTTTGAAATTTCAAAATTTCGTCTTCGTCTTATTGACCTCGTCGTCTATCTTGAAAAATATGTCATTAAACTGTCATTAAATTAGCTGGGTAATAAACAATAAAATATTACATATTCTAAATTTATTCAACAACACAATTTGAAACATGTTCCATCTAAAACAAAGGTTGAAATTTGTATAAAACTCATTGTTAGGTAAGAAATTTGTTACTATGAGGAGACAAAGCCCAATCACATTTTAGCCAGGTAGGAATTTGCGCTTGAAGCTCTTGCGTTTGTGAAATGTCTCAGGGCACTCTCGTTTAATGCTCCAGCAGTAGTCTGCCATCATATGTTTGTCCCATCTCCCTTGGTAGCGGTCTTCCATGGTCTTGAGATCCTGATGAAACCGCTCGCCTTGCTCGTCACTTACTGCCCCTAGGTTCTCAGAGAATCTATCAAGATGACTATATAGGAAATGGAGTTTGACACTCATATTGCATCCAAGGTCATGAAAGGCTGACAACATGGTTGCTACAAGGGTTTCATAGTTGTCAGCCTTTTTATTACCAAGAAAGTTTTCCATTACCGCCACAAATGAAAGCCATGCACCCCTTTCCTTGTCGTCCATCTTTCTGACAAAGTCTTGATCACGTACAAGTGCACGAATTTGTGGTCCATCAAACACACCTGCCTTTATCTTCTCAAATGACAAAGCAGGGTGAGCAGAGACTATGTGTTGGAAGCATTCACCATCAGTATTTAATGCTCTGACAAACTGTTTCATCAGGCCCAGCTTGATATGGAGAGGAGGAAATATGATCTTTTCTCGACTGACGATTGGATCATTGACAATGTTTGGCATACCAGCTTCCAGAGTCTCACGTAAGGGCCACTCCTTCAGGTTCCAATGCCTGTCTCTAGCTCGGCTGTCCCACATGCAAAGAAAGCAGGGATACTTTGTAAATCCTCTTTGTTGGCCAAGAAGGAAGTTCACCATTTTGAGGTCAACACAAATTGTCCAGTTGTGCTCATGGTATTTTAGCAGGTGAATCACAGTTTTAATGTCATTATACTCCTCTCGTAAGTACACAGAATGACCCACTGGAACAGCTGCATAGACATTACCATTATGTAGTAGCACACACTTCAGGCTACGCTTACAACTATCTAGAAATATTCGCCAGTCATTTGGACTATACAATGGAATCCCTAATTCCTGGAGAAGACCCGGGATATTATGACAGTAAACAAACTTATTCTCCTCTGTAAAGAATGGCACAAAATCCTGTTCCCGCTTTCTGAAGTCTGAAACTTTTGTGGTCTGGTTCAGTAGAGCCTTTTCTTGCAACCTAGAAGCTAGAACTTCTGCTGCATTTTTGGAGAGACCCAAATCACGCACAAGGTCATTCAGCTCTGGCTGACTAAACTTCTGAGGGGTTGATGACTCTGGTGTACCATCAGAAGAATCATCGGAATCTGCAAGTATTTCTTGAGTTTCATGTTCACTCTCTTGGTCTTTGTCGCTTCCCTCCTCTTCAGCTGGAGACAACCCATTAAAAACTGGAACTGGTAGCTCATCAGAGTGCAAAGTAGGTCGAATTGCTGAAGGGATACTAGGATACGATATTTTATGTCTGTTTTTCTTGCCAACACCCTTCGTATTGATCAGACAAAAATAGCAGTCAGTTGTGTGGTCCTTCGGTTCTCGCCAGGTCATGGGAATTCCGAACGGTAAGCCCTTACGTTTTCCTTTTGTCCAGTCACGCAGCATTTCTTCGCAGTTATGACACACAGCATGTGGAGCCCATTTTTTGTCTTGGTCGCCAAGAGTAAGACCGAAGTACGCTTTATAGCCGCGCCTCACAAACGATGTTATATTGCGCCTCTGACGAATAAGCGTGAAGTATCCACAAATATAACAGAAGGCATCAGGTTTGTTCACACATTGATTTCTCTTTGTAGCCATGACCAAATCTGAAAGAAAAAACAGACAAAATTATATCTCCCTATTGATACCATAATCGTGTAATTAATTAATTTGACCGCAAACGGCTAGAATGTAAAACCTCAAATTACATGAAAACTGGAGCATGCAGAACAAAACTGGTTTCAAATATGAAATCAGCAGATCAAAAATGGTAAGAAACAGTAAAGAAATCTCATGCAACTGGGAATTATAAAAAATTTGTTGTCCTGTGTTATTTATTGTTCATTTCTCCGTCGTTATCCGTTAGCTCGCCAGTATCTCACTGTATCGGTCCAATCTTTTCTCGTGCTTTAGTTTGATGCATTTGGAAGAATCCCTTGGGGTTTGACTTCGCCTCCCTTGCTACCTTTAGTTCATTATTCATCTTTACTTTTTTTATCTCGGTCTTAACCTTACCGGCCAATACCTTATAATTGTCTCTGAGGTAAACTTCACCACCTTTTATTCTCCTACCTACAGCCTTCTTTTGTCCAACAATATTCTTTAGATAATTATTTATCCGTTTGGGGTCATTGTTATTTGATCTAAGTTTTCTGTATGGTATATTCTGCCTTTGTGCATTAATTAATTCATTATTTAAATTGCTATGGAACTCGTCAACCTCAAATCTAGTGGTCAGGTCACCCCAGTCATCATATTTTGTGATGTTACCGTTGTCAGGTCACCAGGTAAAGTGAGGTCGCCCTGTGGGTACATTGTGTGAGGTCATGTAATTCACCCTCAAACGTAATACCCATTCTCTCAGATGTGTCGCGATCCCACTACCCTTTATACCTGGGGAGTGAAACCTACCCCAAGTTATTAACAAATAAAGGAACAAATAGGAAACACGGCAATAATTATCCCCACAAAAACCTACTCAACTAAATGTACTTGAATAAGTATGAACAAGTTGAAATAAGTAAGTCACAAAAGGGAAGATAATTAATTAATTCAATTTATGTTCTAAAGGGAGTAATGACTAGCAAACAAGAATTTAAGAGTATAAGTAATTGTATATTAAAATAAGAGTGATGCCGGAAGGGTGAAAATATACCGTAAGGAGTTAGACCAAACGAATATTACTTAACATAACTATATTACACAGACATACAAAATATATATATACAAAAATCCCTACAAAATAGTTATTTCCTACCGAACAGGAGATTCCTTACCACCAGGATCCCTTCCTAGGCCTAACTAAACGTGTCACTAATACCTGATACCCCTAGGGCATTGCAGAAGACTGGACAAGGCACTAGACAAGGGTCAAGGCTAGAGAAGGAATGGACACGTCTACCCTATGCCACGGTTTTTCGCTACTGGGGAGGCGTGGGGCACGCCGTGGAGGAGAGCGTCTCATATCACGTGATCCAGGACATTTGCTGGATAGTTTATATAATTAATTAATACTACTCTTGATTTGACTTAACAGAGTAAGACAATGATGCATATTAATAACATACATAAATATACAATTAACCTAAGTAACTAAGAACAATAATAATATAATAAGTACAATTAACAAGTTAATAGCTTGTGTGAAATGTAGGAGTGAATATATGCCTCACGCTATGAGAGTTCCCGTGCGCTCAAGCACGTGACACCTCCCCCAAAAAAGTGAGCTTACAACTAACTGGAAGCGAAAATGGATATACAGCTACACAGTGAAAGTAATAACTAACACAATCAGTTTAAATCAATATGAAGCAAAATAATTCATAATATGAACACAAGGTACTCAATGACAATAAAACAAAAAGTAATTTGCATATAGACATAGTTTCTAAATAATCAGACTCGAGAAAGTGCATCAGCCAACACGTTCTCTTTTCCGCGGATATGGGAAATGTTCAAGTTATAGGGCTGAAGTGATAGAGCCCACCTCAAAAGTCTTTGGTTGGTATGTTTCATCTTGTCAACAAAAGTAAGTGGGTTATGATCAGTGAACACTTGAACGGGATAAGCAGTGCTGCCAATATATACTTTGAAGTATTCTAGTGCCATGATCAGTGATAAAGCCTCCTTTTCAATGGTGGCATAGTTTCTTTGATATTTGTTAATTTTCTAGAAAATTAGCACAGCGGATGAAGCACTTGATCACTCTCACCCTCTTGCAGAAGCACAGCACCGGCGCCAATTTCACTGGCGTCGACATGGAGAGTGAACTGTTTCTGGAGGTCAGGTGCAAGTAGTACAGGATCATTTGCCAGCAGGGATTTAAGATTCTCAAAAGATTCCTGGCAAGCCGTAGTCCACTTGAAGGTTTTCTTGCCACTCAGCAGGTCAGTCATGGGAGAGGCAACGGAGGAGAAGTTTGGACAAAAACGGCGGTAGTACCCCGCCATACCCAGCAACCTCATCACACTCTTCTTATCGCCTGGCACTGGGTACTGTTGAATTGCCTCAATTTTGGCTGCTATAGGCTGGACTTCCCCTTGTCCGACCACATGCCCCAAGAAAGTGACATGGGCATGGCCGAACTCAGTTTTGACGAGGTTCACCGTCAGCTTGCTTGCAGCCAGTACGGAGAAGAGGGCTTGTAGACGACTCATGTGATCTTCCCAGGAACTGCTGAAGACGATAAGGTCGTCTAGGTAACAGCGGACACCTTCCAGACCAAACGTGATGAAATTCATGAGGCGTTGAAAGGTTGCAGGGGCGTTCCGCATACCAAACGGAAGGACTGTGAATTGGTACAACCCCTCAGGAGTGACAAAAGCAGAGATGGCCCTGGAGCGTTCAGTCAGTCTTATCTGGTAGTAGCCCTGGAGGAGATCCAACTTGGTCACGTACCTTGCCTGTCCAAGATCGTCGATCACGTCGTCGATGCGTGGCAAGGGATAACCATCGGGTTCAGTGACAGCATTCACCTTGGGATAATCCACACACAGCCGCATTGACCCATTCGGCTTTGGAACTAGAAAAACAGGGGATGCCCATGGACTGATGCTGGGTTCGACGAGGCCTAGCTCTTGAAGACGCTGTACCTCGGCTCACACACTCTCCCGCTTGAAGGCATTAAGACGGTAGGGACGCTGTCGGATTGGCTTGGCTCCTCTGGTCTCAACGTCATGCTCCAGCACTGAACAGGAGAGTGGGTAATCACCAACTATAATAAGATACTCCTGTAATAGAGACTTTATATTATTGGCTTGGTCACTAGAGAGATGGCACAACTTAGCACTGGGGTCCTCCAAGATAGTCGAGTTTTCCACTTTTACACTAGACCCATTCATTATTTCAGAAAAACACTGATCTTTATCATCCTTACACTCTGGCACAATGATACAAGTTGGCAAGGATTGATCAACACAAGCAACTGCTTTTCCCAGGGTTTCGTTACGAACATGATATGACTTTAAAAGATTGACATGGATAAGGCGTTTTTTCTTACGCCGTTCAGGGGTGCTAATCACATAATTCACGGACCCCTGTTTTTCTAGTACTTCATATGGACCACTATATTTGGATTTAAAAGGGTGATCATGTAAGGGCAGGAAGGCCAACACCTGCTCCCCCACTTGGAATTCTCTAGGTTTTGCCTGATGGGCCTTATCAAAATGCAGTTTCATTTTCACCTGAGCACACCTTAAGTTGGACTGGGCAAGTTCTACTGCCAGACGCAACTTCTCCTTGAATTGGACCACATATGAAGCTAAGGGCGTCGCGCTCTGATCACTCAACCAACACTCTTTTAACACCTTAAGAGGCCCTGGCGCCTCATGTCCATAGACGAGCTGGAAGGGTGAGAATCCTAGCGACTCTTATTTACTGTCCCGAACAGCAAACAAAAGCAGGTCAACTCCCTCGTCCCAATCCTTCCCAGTCTCCAGACAGAAGGTGCGCAACATGAGTTTTAGTGTCTGGTGAAATCTCTCTACCACCCCCTGTGACTGAGGGTGATAGGCCGAAGACCTCAACTGCCGGACTCCCAGGGTTTGCATTACCTGATTAAACAACCGGGAAGTAAAATTGGAACCTTGATCTGACTGCACCACTGTAGGAAGGCCTACTTGAGTGAAGAAGTGGGTTAAGGCTTTGATAACATTCTTCGCTGTGATGCGGCGCAAGGGAATGGCTTCAGGATAACGGGTTGCACAATCAATAATGGTTAGCAAGAACTGATGACCGCGAGGGGTCTTAGGTAAGGGGCCGACACAATCTATGACCACCTTACTAAAGGGCTCTTCAATGACTGGGATAGGCTGCAGAGGGAATGGTTTAACACTGGGGTTCGGTTTACCCGCTACCTGACAATCATGGCAAGTGCGACAGTAAGAGCTGATGTCTTTCTTCATCCTAGGCCAAAAGAACTGGGATAAAAGTTTTGCATAGGTCTTCCTAACTCCTAAATGACCACCCACCCCATCATGAGCGATACTAAGTATGTCCTGCCGCAAAGGTTTGGGAATAACAACTTGATGATGAACTAACCAAGGGTGATTGGCAGGAGAATTGGAGGGACGGAACTTCCGCATTAATACACCAGACCTAGTGTAGTAGCAATTTGATTCTTGCTCAGCTTCTGTCTCAGTAACTGACCTATTGAGAAAACCTACTAGCTCAGGATCCCCTGCTTGTAGCTCAATAAACTTACTCCTAGTGATGGGAGAGGAACCAAAACTAGTGACATCTGGGTTCCTATCTCCATCAGAACTAATCTGGAGGTTATCTGGTTGTGGGGAATCCTCAAAAAATTCACTGAGACCAAGATCAGTATGGTCCGGCTGGATAAGATTATCCTCGGACTTCTCACAGTCCTGGAGGGAAACTTCATCAACTTCACTAGTCTCTTCTACCTCTGTACTGCGGCTCATGCTACGGGTCACAGCACACGCAGGGAACCACCCTGGAAAGTCTACTTCTAACTGCACAGTATTATTCTCGGCAGTGGGACAAGATGAGATCACAACATTAGGGAACATCATGTCGCCAACGAGGTCATTTCCTATCAATAGAGAGACTCCTTCTACAGGTAAGCTATCTACTACTCCTAACGTGACATAGCCTGACTTTATGGATGACCGCAGGTACACTTGACAAAGGGGAATACGCGACCCACCGGTCAAACCGTTCACAAAGCACCCAGCTACCAGTATAGCATGAATCCAGGAATGGAGCAGCTTCTTTAGTAACAAGAGATAAGACTGTGCCTGTGTCTCTCAAGAGTTTAACAGAAATGGGTTGACTGAATTGATCCAAAGCTAAGGAACCAGGAGAACAAAATGGTTCAAAGGTTGATATCACTGAAGAGGGGGAAGCATTCAGGGCAACAGTCTGACTGAGGGCAGTGACACAGGGCTCCAATAATTTCTCCCATTGCTCGGCCACCCTGACCAAAAGAGCGGGGGATCCTTGGTGAGAGGAATTTCTTTTCTTTAACTTGAGACAGTCGCTGATGACATGTCCTGGCTTCTTACAATACCTGCAACTAGAGTTTCTCTCACCAGTAAGAGTAGATCCACCTGTCCCATGGACCATGGGCTCACCCGGGGTAGATGATGCAGAACCTGAGGGTCGGGTCGGTATGACAAGAGGCAAGGACCCCGATGTAGATGTTGGTGTGGGCCGCTTGAAGGAAGTGAAGGACTGGGACATGGGAGCATAAGACCTGGAATTTACATTTCTATTAGTTAAGGAATAATGGTCAGCCACTGGACCAGCATCAGCCAGGGTACAGATACCTCTCTGATCCAAGTGTGCTCGAATGTCGCCTGGGATACACTTTCTAACCTCCTCTAGCAGGATTAGTTCAACAAGCTTGTCATGTTCTACATGGGCAGACTCACTTTCAATCCACCTCCGACAAAGGACCTGTTTCTGCCTGAAGAACTCCACAAATGTTTGTTTGTCAGTCTTCCGGCAGTTACGGAACTGTTGCCGGTAGGTTTTAGGAACAAGTTTATAAGCGCTCAAAACCGCGGACTTAAGAAGGGCATAGTCTAGACATTGATCCTCAGAGAGGGCAGAAAACACATCTAATGCTTTACCAGTGAAAGATCTATAAATAAGTTGAGACCATTGAGAAACAGGCCACTTGTTAAGTCGGGCAATTTTCTCAAAAAGAGAGAAGAATTTGTCTGGTTCTTCCTCATTAAATTTAGGAACACTGTTGAGACATTTGTCTACACTGAATGTTGAAGTATTACTACCCTGAGCCAAACCTCGTTGTTTGAGAGTTTCCAGCTCCACCTCGAATCTTTTGAGTTCAACTTGTAAGGCCAAATTACTTGGTGTAATAATTTCCTCTGAATTTCCCGACGGTTGGGCTATGATTTCATTGTCAATAAGGTAGTTGAGGACAGCCTCTTCTAACCTAGCCTTATTCATGGAAGAGCGGCCTTCTACTTCATAATAAGCAGCGAGGGATTGCCACTCTGCCTTAGTAAGCCCCTTCAGTACTTCGGCTGAAGGTGAAGCCAAAAAGCTTTCCAGGTCAAACATGTTGAACTCAAAATCGAGTAGCGAAAAAAATGTAACCGTGGCAGCTAAGCTAACTAGCTAGCTAATTAATAATATCAAAATGCAATCAACTGTGAAACACAGCAAGGGATTAACCAAACACCTGGTACACAAGATAAGGGTTAACTCACCAGTAGCTTAAGCAATAACAGGAGCAATATAAATGAACACTGTGAACACAGAAACTTGCATCCAAAAATACTTAGCGATGAAACAACACCTGGCGAGTAACAACACTTGATATGACACAACAATGGTGGTTAGTTCTCGGACACAGGCCCCCACTTGTCGCGATCCCACTACCCTTTATACCTGGGGAGTGAAACCTACCCCAAGTTATTAACAAATAAAGGAACAAATAGGAAACACGGCAATAATTATCCCCACAAAAACCTACTCAACTAAATGTACTTGAATAAGTATGAACAAGTTGAAATAAGTAAGTCACAAAAGGGAAGATTATTAATTAATTCAATTTATGTTCTAAAGGGAGTAATGACTAGCAAACAAGAATTTAAGGGAATAAGTAATTGTATATTAAAATAAGAGTGATGCCGGAAGGGTGAAAATATACCGTAAGGAGTTAGACCAAACGAATATTACTTAACATAACTATATTACACAGACATACAAAATATACATATACAACAATCCCTACAAAATAGTTATTTCCTACCGAACAGGAGATTCCTTACCACCAGGATCCCTTCCTAGGCCTAACTAAACGTGTCACTAATACCTGATACCCCTAGGGCATTGCAGAAGACTGGACAAGGCACTAGACAAGGGTCAAGGCTAGAGAAGGAATGGACACGTCTACTCTATGCCACGGTTTTTCGCTACTGGGGAGGCGTGGGGCACGCCGTGGAGGGGAGCGTCTCTTACCTCGTGATCCAGGACATTTGCTGGATAGTTTATATAATTAATTAATACTACTCTTGATTTGACTTAACAGAGTAAGACAATGATGCATATTAATAACATACATAAATATACAATTAACCTAAGTAACTAAGAACAATAATAATATGATAAGTACAATTAACAAGTTAATAGCTTGTGTGAAATGTAGGCGTGAACATATGCCTCACGCCATGCGAGTTCCCGAGCGCTCAGGCACGTGACAGATGCCTTTTCAACCTATCAAAGTATGCCCTTCTGAAATCTAGGACTTTAATGGAATTTTCCTTGCGACTGCCATAATATTCTACTTTGTGATCTTTGTTAGCTAGTTCGTTCCCTACCTCGACATTACTAATGAGGTTTTCTCTGTTTGACAAAACTAAATCTAGTATATTATTACCCCGGGTGGGTTCTGCTATAAGAACATAAGAACATAAGAATGAAGGAAACTGCAGCGGGCCTATTGGCCCATACCGGGCAGTCCCATTTACACCCAACCCCTATTGCTCATATATCCATCAAACTTATGTTTGATGCTATCCAGCGTATTCGAGTTAATGATGATATTTGGTAACTTGTTCCAGCCGTCCCTCACTCTATGTCTCTCATGGGAGTGCAAATTAAGATGCTTTAACCTGTCTCTGTACTCAAGGTTCCTAATGCCTGGGATTAGTCTTGTCATTCTCCAATGAATTCTTTCCAAGGATCCATTCTGTAATATGGTCACCAGAATTGAACTGCGTAATCCAAGTGAGGTCTCACAAGCGCAAGATATAGTTTTAAGATGACCTCGCTAGTCTTGTAACTAACACTCCTTTGTATGAACCCAAGTACTTTATTACACTTGTTTCGAGCAAATACACATTGTTTACCTGGCTTAAGATTCCTACTTATCATTACTCCTAAATCTCTCTCGCAGTCGGATTTCTCAATAACATCGTTGTTCATCTAGTATCTGGTTTCCATGTTTACATCTCCTATACTGAGTACTTTACATTTGTCCACATTGAATTTCATCTGCCATTTTTTAGACCATTCGACAAATCTGTTTAAGTCTTCCTGTAGTTTTGCGGAGTCCTCGTCAGATTTAATTACACGTCCTATTTTAGTGTCATCAGCAAATATACTTAAGTTGCTGTCTACGCCGATATCTATGTCGGTTTTGTATATAATAAATAATAATGGTCCTAGTACTGAGCCTTGCGGAACTCCACTAGTGATGTTGTTCCAATGGGATTTAGTGCCGTTACTGCTCACTCTCTGTTTCCTGTCCTGTAACCACGCCCTAATCCATTTTAGAATATCACCCTTAATGCCATGAGCCTCCACTTTTCTTATTAGTCTTTCGTGGGGGACTCTGTCGAAGGCTTTGCTAAAGTCGAGATATACCACATCATAATTGTGCCCCTCGTCCACTAATTCGAAAACTGATGAAAAGAATGTTCATAGATTAGTTAGACATGAACGCCTGCTTGTGAAGCCATGTTGGAAATCACTAATCAACTTGTGCTTCTCCAGGTGATTTCGAATAGAGTTTGAAATGACTGCTTCCAGTAATTTGCCTACAATTGATGTTAGACTGATTGGGCGGTAGTTAGATGATAGTGATCTATCTCCCTTCTTGAAAATCGGTATTACATTCGTTATTCTCCAGGATTCTGGTACTCCACCTGTTTTTAAGGAAATGTTAAACAACTTTGCTAAGGGCATACTAAGCTCTTCCTTACATTCCTTTAATACTCTGGCAAATATCTCATAGGGACCTGGTGACTTATTAGGCTTTAGTTTGTCTATTTGCTTACTAACATCGTTACTAGTCACTACAATCTCGCTTAATTTATTTTCTTCACTATCTCTGTATAGAGTAGGAACTTCGGGTATCATGTTTAAATTTTCGGTGGTGAAACCTGTTGAAAAATATTTATTGTTTCAAGCAAATGCTTTGATTCTGAGCTATCCGCAAGGTCGATCCAATCTATTTGACTAAAGTTAAAGTCGTTTCGTATACAGACGTTGCTATGTCTCGATGCCTTGCGCATTTCATCCCAAATAAGTTACTCATTAAATCAATCGAGATTAGGAGGTCTATATATTACTCCCATGATTAATTTTTCCCTATCATTCGTTAATTTTTATTTCTTTATTTATTTCACACTTCATATTATCCCTGACATACTGTAGATTGCTACCCCGCCTCCTTTCTTAATTTGGCTATCGGTATGAAATAATTTGTAACTTTTAATTTGGAATTTGACAGGTAACTCGCGTGAGTCTAGGTTTATCCACTTTTCGGTGAATGCTACTATATCGATTGTTTCGGTACATACCAACGCCCTGTTTTCATAATTTTATTTTTCATACTTCTACTGTTTGCATAGTTTACATTTAAGTTAGTCGTGATCCGAGTCCTCTCTTTGTCGCGTTTAGGTTTTAACTCCCTGACTAATTTAGTTTTGTCATCATTCCTAGCACTATTTCTCTGTAACGCTTCATTTTGTTTACCCACGCCCACTGCCGTCTCCTTGAACCCCGCTCACACATGTTCCCCTAGCAGCTTACAGACTTTGACATCTTTTAAACTGCCCTATCGAGAGAACCAGCCAGGGTTGCCACCCCATCACTAGACAACCATTCATTGCCAACTCTCCTTCTAGGCAGGACACCACATTTGATAGGGATCCCTCCCTTCACCCTAATACGTTCTATAGCTGCCTTGAACTTATCAAGAATTCATACATGTATACCCATTAACTCTTAGAAGACGTTGGTTTAACCTTTTGAAGATTATGACCCCGTGGAGTCTATGGTCTGATCCTTTAAATTTCTGAGGACGTTGTCTTAAACCTCCAAAAGTGATAGTTTAAGGCGAAGTCATCGTCCTTCAATGTAATCTACGGCAAAAGAAATTATACTGAAATTATCATAATTGTATTGAAAGTGTCATTTTCCTTTTCTAATACGACTCTATATTCAAACATTCTTCTAACAGCTGATAAATTATAAAATATTGACTGAATATATATAAACTGTAATTTTACTCCGTAAATAAAGAAAATACAGAAATGGTTGCAAATAAGTACGAACTGTATATGATATAAGGAAATACGTTTCATGATTCTGGTGGTGTATTCCTGAGAAATACATAAGGATAAATGACTCCATTACCAGTGTGTCAATATTCCACAGTTTTGGAGTGGGTCTTTTGACAATCGACATGTAATGACAAGTATATATCTCATCAGGTACGATTAGCTATCAATGTTTGGACCGGCATTATTGGTGACCACCTCATTGGCCTATATCTGCTATCCCAGCGACTGACCAGTGAAACACACACATTTTCTTGAGGATATTTTACCAGTGATGCTTGAGGAAACGCCCATCGGGATACGTAAGCAACTGTGGTACATGTATCTTAGTGCTCTAGCTCATTTTGCTCGAGTAACAATGGAATTCCTAAATGTTGGGTATCCTGGCAGGTGGATAGGGCTCTGTTCCAGGGCCACCTCGATCACCTGACCTAAATCCTCTTGACTTCTACTTGTGGAGTCATGTTAAAAGGAAAGTGTTTGCTACATTGAAATTGAAATACTTTATTGATAATAAAGATATTACATCAAAAGGACAGGGTAGTATACTACTCGCACCCTCACCTGTTTGCTACAGAACTTTTATTATTGCTCACTAGTCGGGATGACTAGTGAGCAATTGGGGCGCCGACTGCAAGACAGAACCACAAGTATTCACAACACCCCTGGAGTCTTCGAACGTGTATGATAGTCACTTTTGCGATGAGCTGAAGCCTGCATTCAGGAAGAGGGTCAGAACTTTCAACATTTGCTGTCAACTCCAGATCAGATTGCATTATGATGTTTCATATATTATATATACTTTGTTGATTTTATCACATTCCAACCCCAACTGCCATGTGTTATAACTCTGAAACTAAGGGGTATTGACACTTTGGTCATAGCCATTTAACCTTATGTACGTCTTAGGAATACACCCCCATAATTTTGAAACGTATTTCTGAAACGTCCTGTAAATAGACCGTTAGATAGATAGGTATAATATTTGTTAATTAAAATCGTTATTCAAGTTTACATTCATTCAGTATGTTTTTTTTTTTTATGGGGAATAGCCTACCCGGGCACAGATCACTGACCTACATCAGAGCCTTAATACTTTTGAGTCATATACAGTATATGACTGACTTATGTCCAACAACGCTGCTTTTCATCACATAAATAGAGGGATAAAAAAAACACTGCATAATACAAAGAAAAATCTGAACAAATTCTGTATCTTAAAATTCCAGTCTCCCTCAGGGATGATCCTCAAGTACTTACATGCCAGACACTACCAAGTGTCCAGGGAATTTTATACGCTGTACATAGGAAGTACAGTAAAACAACGTGCATAGACGATTTCAGGTATACACACAATATACATAGACAGTTGCAGGGCATACAAACAATTTATATCGACAATGAAGGTCTACAAATAATATACATTAACAAAAAGGTTTACACAGCTACATCTACATGAAACAAAAGCCTTACACATCTGACACCATTTACCACACACCTCCACCAAGCTGTTCCACAATGACATTTTGTGAGAACATTATATGAGGCAAATAAATGTGCAATTGTTTGTAGGCAAATGAAAAGACTGCAGTGGGATATTCTGGGATTAAGTGAAGTAATAGCATTAGTGGTGAAGCCTTTTATTTCATATAATCAGGTTGTGAAAAACATGAGAGGTGTTGGTATTATTGTTAGCCATAAGTTAAGCAGTAGTGTAAAGGGATATTGGGCAGTGTCAGAAAGAGTTTTGTTAGTTGCTACGACCCTTGGCCTTATAGGGTGTAACAATATCACATATTCATAAATTCAACTTCGTACTATACAGTAGGTCCAGGAGTAGGTCCCACCAAATTTTCACCTCATTACTAAGGGGTGTATTGAAATTCATAAGTAGATTTAATTACAAAATATATTAACAAACAAACAAACAATAAAACAAGTATATCCGTATGAACAAAAATAAATAAATACAAATTAAATCTGAACAAATAAACTACTCAACCGAGTGACAAAATAACGTCCATCAAAGTACTGATTAAACACTTATTTAGTCTAGACAATACCCTGAACAACGTGGTTATCCAACACACGTAACGCATAAACAAGCAAGTTATTTACCGTTGAATTCTATAATGTGATTACCCACAGTCTCACATATAAATCACTACATAATACTTGGTGTTCTTAAAAGTCGAGCAAGGGTAACACAGTATACCACTAGAAATATACAATAGGAGAGGAGATACTTATCTTACAACTGCCAGCCCAATACTAAAGCCACCCGGCTCTGAGAGTTAAACAGAACGAGTAGAGGTGGGCGGAAATGACGTCATAAACAAAAGACGTTCAAGTTGCGAATCTACAAATAGCTATCAAACGCTCACTCATTCATTAGTATTTGAGACCAATACAATAAACATTACTTTGTTTTTTCTAACACATTGAAACTAATGTTACTACATTTGAAGTATATCATATAATATCTAAATTTTAACTGCTTCAGTGTGTACACAACGAATCAGTCGAAGTTCATAAGCCGACCAGTAATCTTTTCATTGGTTCTTATTCCGACACTCGTAACATCTCCCCCTTAATTTAAAAGTTTAAGAAGCTCTGAATAAACTTTTACTCAACACGAGATAGAGTGTCGGCAATAATATTATCACAGCCCTTTATGTGTTTGATTTCTGTATTATAGGGTTGAAGAGCTAATGACCATCGTAACAGTCTTTGATTCTTATTTCTCATATTATGAACAAACTGAAGTGGATTATGATCTGTATAAACTATCACTGGGTAAGATGATCCACTTACGTACACCTCAAACTTTTCCAGTGCTAACAAAAGGGCCAATGCTTCTTTTTCTATTGTGGCATATCCACGTTGATGCTTTCTCAGTTTGACCGAGAAATAACAGTTCGGGTGCAATATTCCATCTTTTCCTTTTTGCATTAACACAGCACCAACTCCTGTGTCATATGCATACGATTGTATCACAAACTGTTTCTTAAAGTCTGGGAGTTGCAGTACTGGTGCCGTCGCCAACAACCCATGAGCCTTTTCGAATGCTGTCTGGCATTCATCAGTCCACACAAACTTTCTTTTCGGGCTGACCAAATCTGTCATGGGAGTGACCACCCTGGCAAAATTTTGACAAAACCTCCTGTAGAATCCAACCATCCCGAAAAATCTTCCGAGAGCCTTTCGATTGTGAGGTGCGGGTAGACGGAGAATATCGGCAACCTTGGCATCAATTGAATCAATTTTCCCTTGTCCAATGACATGACCAAGGAAGATTAAGGTGGCACGTCCGAATTCACTCTTGGGTAGGTTTATGGTGAAGTTGAACTCTGCTAGGCGATTGAAGAGTTCACGTAGTCGGCCAATGTGTTGTACCCATGTGTCACCGACGACGACCAGATCATCTAGATAGGCGTACACTCCAGGCAGGCCTGATGTCACTATATGCATAGCTCGCTGAAGTGTTGCTGGTGCTCCTTTGAGGCCGAAGGGCATAACTTAGTATTGCCACAGCCCCTCCGCAGTGACAAAAGCTGAAATCTGCTCTGCTTCTTCCGAGAGTTTGATTTGGTAGTAGCCTTTGAGAAGATCCAGCTTGGTGACAAATTATGCTCTACCCACACTATCGATAATATCTTCGATGCGCGGCAATGGATTTGCATCAGCACGTGTCACCAGGTTGACATTCCTGTAGTCAGTACACATGCAGACACTTCCGTCGGGTTTAGGCACCAGCACACAGGGTGACGCCGATGCACTACTACTGCTCTCCACTAGGTAATGTTCCAGCAGATACTCCACCTCCTGCTACAGCTTCTCCCGCTTATCAGGGCTCATTCGGTAGGGTGCTTGCTTGGTGGGAGATGTGCCAGGAAGCAGTACTAGGTCGTGCTCCAGCAGAGAACACTGGCGTGGCACATCATCGAAGAGTGGCTTGAACTCCTGCAGCAGTTGCACCACATCCAGAGACCACTGTTGTGAAAGATAGGATACTTTAGAGGTAGGGTCACACAATATACTGGAATTACAGATTTTTGGGGATATCCACTTGGAAATCAGTGTCTGGGACCACCTCCTCCTCCTCCTGTTACCGAACAAACCACTTCACTCCTACCAAAATACGGCTTCAACCTGTTGATATGAATTAAACTCTCCAATTTTCTCTTGCTATGACATAATTGAGGTCAATTAATTTCTTAACTATAGTGAATGGACCCTCATATTTAGCTTGAAGGGGATTTCTATACAGGGGTATAAGTGCTAAGACCCTATCTCCAGGCATAAATTCTCTAGCTTGACAATGCTCATCATATTGCTTTTTCATTTTCTCCTGTACTTCTGACAGATTTTCACGAGCAATCTCACTTACTCTCTTCAGTTTCTCTTTAAACTTCTCTACATACACTGACAAAGGGACTTTTATCTGATTACTTATCCAGCTTTCCTTCAACACAGTCATAGGACCTCTTACAGCATGACCTAAAATCATTTCAAAGGGACTGAATCCTTGGGAATCTTGGGGACTCTCTTATGCCAAACATCATAAGTGGTACTCCATCATAATCCTTATCAGACTCCATACAATATTTCCTAGGCATATATTTAAAAGTCTGGTGAAATCTTTCTAGGGCACCTTGGGTTTCAGGGTCGTACGCAGAAGCTAAGTAATGCTTAATACCCAGTTCATTCATCACCTGCTGGAAAAGGAAAGAAGTGAAATTAGTACCCTGATCCGACTGTACAACTCTAGGGATGGCATATTTAGTGAAGAAGTTAGTCAGAGCCTTTACCACACTCTTTGTTTTGATGTTTCGCAATGGTATAGCATCTGGGTACCTGGTCGTAGTACACATGATTGTTAGCAAATATTGGTGGCCACATCGAGTTTTTGGGAGAGGACCTACACAATCAATTATAACCCTGCTAAATGGCTCATCTACCACAGGAAAGGGATTTAGGGTAGCAGGATTTATGACCGGATTCGGTTTACCAGCCGTCTGACATTCATGGCAAGTTCTACAGTATCTGGCAACATCACCTTTCATTCCAGGCCAGTAAAAATGCGACAAAATATTTTTGTATGTTTTCCTAACTCCTAAATGTCATCCCAAAAAGTCGTGTGTTAATTTCAGGATTTCTCCCCTGTGACAACTGGGAATCACAACCTGATGCACAACATTCCACTCATCAGCAGGATCAGATACAGATCTGAACTTCCTCATAAGTAACACTGAATCCATGTAGTAACAAACAGGCAAGCGAACGGCTTCTTCAATATCCACAGCCTTCCTACATAGTTCAGCTAATTCGGAGTCACTCTGCTGATCATCTTTCAGTTTTTCCCTAATGACAGGTACTTTCTGAATGGTAATGTCACCAGAAGAGAGATCAGCTTCAGATTTTGGGGAATGAATGTTAACTGAATCTTTAGCTTCACTCACATCTCTCCCACCAATGTCACTATCAAATGAATCATACTGACTGTCAAACAGATTCTCAATACCTAAACCATTTTCATCATTGCCAGGTGCACTACTATCAGCAATACAAAGCATAGGGTCAACTGAAGGAACGGTCTGTACCTTATTCCTAAGAGTCTGCCTCCTTGTAACTGCACATAAAGGAAATAAATCATGGTATTCTTCTTCAATTAAACCAGTAATATTCTCCACTGTAGGAGTCGAAGATACCACAGGATGTGGCACCACGCTGGCTCCTGCAATATTACCCAGCAAAAAAGTAACCCCCGTCACAGAAAGAGAATCTTGAACACCAATAGTCACCCGACCAGTCACAAGTGGAGTTCTCAAAAACACCTTACACAAAGGAACAATGATCACTCCACCGACACCCTTAAGCACCAAATGCTCTCCAGTATAGGTATCTACCACGCAGGGAACAGATTCTTTCAACAGAATACTGTGAGAAGCACCAGTGCCACGCAAAATCTTCGCAGGGTACTGATCACCTGATTCTTCAACTGCAACTGAACCATCAAACATGAAAGGTTCAAAAGAATCCTCCTTTGGGCGATTTCTCACTAAAGTTTTGTCAAATTTCTCCAGAGGTTCGAATGAGAGCACTGGCTCTTCCTTCTTTGCTTCCAATTTAGGGCAATTTGCAATCACGACCTGGTTTCTTACAGTAAAAACAGACAAATGATTTAGTCTTGGCATAGGTCTTGGAAAGCTCACCTGAGTTTCCACCCTTTTCCTTGGTTACGAAACCCTTTCCACCTGAATGATTTTGAGTTTAACAGGTATGCATTTTGCGATTAAGGGCATAGCTATCAGCTAATGCAGCAGCTTTATGAACATTAGTAATATCTCTCTCTCCTAAGTACAATTGTATATCTCTTGGAGTGGCCCTTTTGAACTGTTCTAAAATCATCAACTCAAGTTCCTCAAAAGTTTCTACCTTGCTACCTTCTACACATTTTACTCAATGAATAAACAAATTCTATATACAACTGTACATCAGTCTTTCTCATAGTCCTAAATTTCACTCTGTATGTTTCAGGAATGAGTTCATATGCCTTAAGAATTTCTTCTTTCACTAACTTATAACTACGACAAACTTCACTTGACAAAGACAGAAATGCTGAACGAGCTGACCCAGTGAGCACACTTTGAATCATAGCAATCCACGACTCTTCAGGCCACTGAAAAGACTTTGCAATTATCTCAAAATGCATAAAAAACTCTAGATCATCCTCGTCAAAAGCAGGCACAAGTCTCAAATATTTTGTCATCAAACAATTTTGTCTCAGATTCTAATGACAATGCCTGAAAGTCTTGTCTTCTACTGCTAACCTGTGCTACCGCTAATTCATGCTGCCTTTCACGCTCTCTTTCCCTTTCTTCTCTTTCCTTCAAAGTCAACTCGTGCTCCATTTCTAACTTTCTGATCTCTACAGCTTCCCTGGGGTCAAATGAACGCAAAGTCAGTGCCCCCTTCTGTAGCACCTCTTCATTTACAAGTTCAGTTAATACTGCATTTTCAATTTCAGACTTTCTTTGACGACGTCGATACTTAATTGCAGATTTATCAGCAAGTTTTATCCAATCATCCTTTCGTAAAACAGAGTCTTTCAACATTTTCACGGATGGATTTTCAACAAACTCCTCAACATCAAAAGTAGCCATGATTAATCAGTAAAGAATCCCTCTATTTAAATATTCCCAATAGATAATGAGTGAAAAGGGATCTATCCAGGCAAGGTCGCCAATTTTGTTATGAGCCTTGGCCTCTTAGGGTGTAACAATGTCACAAATTCAACTTTGTACTGTAGTATAAATACAAATTAAATCTGAACAAATAAACTACTCAACCGAGTGACAAAATAACGTCCATCAAAGTACTGATTAAACACTTATTTAGTCTAGACACTACCCTGAACAACGTGGTTATCCAACACACGTAACTCATAAACAAGTAAGTTATTGACCCACAGTCTCACATATAAATCACTATATTGTAGTGATGGGTTGTCAGACCACAGCTTACATCGCGAGGAAAGCCAGACTTGACCCGACATTAGCCAGGTCAAAAGTGTAGGGTGGCTCTCACGGTGGACCGGGGGTTACAAATCAACTAGCTCCCCTCCCATGTGACATGTCACCACAACAGACATGTAAGAAGGCACCAGCCGACTCTCTTCCAAGAAACAATAACCTACTCTCTGAACAAAGGCCGGACCTGACCTCACATTAGCCAGGTCAAATGTAACCCTCGGAGCTCAACTCAAGGGGCCACAAATCAACCTGGGCCTCTCGTGTCACACGGCCCCACCTGATGACTTCTCCTTACATCTCAGAAACTCCAGTCTGACCCGACATTAAGGGAGGTCAAGTGTAGGGGAAATCTCAGGGTTGCTCTCCCAATATACACACGGCCCCACCTGATGACTTTCCCAGATAGTTCTGAAAAGTCCAGACTTGACCTCACATTGGCGAGGTCAAATGTAAGGAGACCCTTCGCCGCCCCCCCCCCCCCCCCCCGGCCAGCTGAACCTGACGGCTCGCATCCCAATATATAGGACGTCCGAGTCCTCCCTCGGAGTCTTTGGCAGAGAGAGATACCCGGAGACAGAGTGAGAGAGAGAGACACACAGGGATCGGAGGAGGAGGTCCACCACAGCCGAGTCCCGCTCACGGGAGGAGAGTCTTGCAGGACCTCCCTCCCCGACTTCCCTCCGGTGTCCCAGCTAAGCAGTCGCCCCCCCGACACCAGTGTCCCAGCTAAGCAGTCGCCCTCCCGACACCAGTGTCCCAGCTAAGCAGTCGCCCTCCCGACACCAGTGTCCCAGCTAAGCAGTCGCCCTCCCGACACCAGTGTTCCAGCTAAGCAGTCTCCCTGCTAGGCCTCCCCTAGGTCACGTGAGTGTTTGTCAGAGCTTTCCACGGAATGAGTTACTTATGCGGGAAGTGTATTCATTTCATGTTCGTGTCCGAGAATCAGTGTCTAGTAACGTAATAAGGTCCGAGTAACTTTCAATAGAAGGTATTATTAATGTGTCCATGTCATGTTCGTAATTAATAAAGAGTTGTAACGAAGCTGTGTTTGAGAAGTCGCCTTCAAGAATGTAATAGATGTGTATTGACATATAAGATACGATAAGTGTACTGACAGTGTAAATAACTATCACGGCCACGCTACCAAAGTCTTCCTCTCTTTATACTCTCTCGCTATAATATTCTACTACTATAACCTCCTAACTTACTTCTTCATGTCTCATTTTGTAGCATTACAATGGCGGCAGCGTATTATATGTAACTCACGCCTTCCGTGTCCCTTGTTATAGGTGACAGCGAACTATATATGTAATTCACGTCTCCCTCGCTTAGTTATTATAATGGTAGCAGCGAACTTAACGTAAACTCACGCCTTCCCTCGGTTAGCCATAACACCTGGCTCGTTTCATCCTTCATTTGTTTCAGTCTAAGTTTGTCTACAATTGAGTAATAATTAATTCCTGTGTCGTAGCGTCGTAGCGTGAAAAGTGGCCTAGTGTGTCACCGTTACAGCTCAAGTTAATGTCTCTCGTCGTGGTATGCGCAAATTTTTTTTTCCTAGAAATATGTTCAGTGCTTAACGTGATTTCTCAGTGTCCCCCGCGATCTGTGACATTCTCAGTAGCCCAAGAGCAGTTTGATTGTTGGTCAGTGTTGAACGTAGAAATTGTTTCAGTTATGAAAGCGGTGTCTGTACTAACTGTTATAACTTAACATGTCTTTTAACCTACATCCTCCTCCCTGTCCTAACCCTCACCTCACCCTCCGTACCCATCCGTTCCCGCCTCGCCCTGCCCTGCCCTACCCGCCCCGCCCCGCCCCGCAAAGCCCCGGCCTGGCCCGATCAACCACGCCCCGGCTCCCCCGCTACGTTTCCCCCCCCCCCCCCACCTCACCCGCCTCGCCTCCACCCGCCTCGCACCGTCCGCTGTGACCACCAATCCCCATATGTTTTGTCCCGTGAGTTATGCTTTGAAATCGGTGGTTAGTGTTACTTAATATTGCGATAATTACAGAGCTTCACTCAGTGTGTTTTTATGCTAGTATGATTTGTAATGTGTTAGGTTCTGAATAATAAGTTCTATATACAGGAGAGAACACAAACACCTGTATAGTTTTGTAGGTTCGGTTTACTGGATAAGAGTATGTACACAAAGGAGAGCAGCGCTCTCCCTTGGCTAGGCTCCCGGTCAACTGCTATAGACGACGTATGGCAAGTGATCCATTAGCAGCTTCCATACGTCGCCAGGCACATTAATTAAGCATGTGGGATATGGTAATAACATTGCCACAGGCTGCTAGCTAGGCTGAATAAATAAATACATAAATGGAGCACATACATAATATACATACATAATATATAATCCAGCATACATAATATACATACACCTCCCTCCCCCCTATACGCTCATAGCAAAGTCTTGAGCGGACCTTTTCTTTTGGATCCGTTCTGAGCGTCGAGAGACTTCATCTCTGGGAAGGGTATGGGACTCAACACTGGTGGCGGGGCCAGCAGAAGGCATTGTTACGGGGCGGAGAAAACGGCGGTTCCTCCACCACACACGACCACTGGGTAACCGCACCTGGTAGTCGCGTGACCTGCCGAGACCCATGACTACGCCTACTTTGTCCCAACGTAGGGAGGTCGGGTCCTGAACACGGACTTGGGTGCCGACACTCAACCTGGGGAGAGAGCGGGCGTGGTCGTTGTAGCGGGCGACGACGTCCTGAACACGTTCGGCGGCTCGGCGATCACAATCCTCTGTCTTGGCCTGCCACTCCTTGGAGAAGGATTGAGGGTGAGCAGGGACACAAGAACGAAGGGGGCGTCCATACAAAACCTGGGCAGGGGAGCGTCCGGTGTAGTTAGGTGTGTTGCGGAGTTCAAGAAGACCCCTGTCGAAGGCCTCGCAGTCAATGTTCCCAGAAGGGGCCACCTTAAGGATGAGGTGCTTCAGGGATTTGACAGCAGCCTCAGCGTGGCCGTTGGACTGCGGGTAATGGGGCGATGACAACACATGCCGGACTCCCCATCGGTCAAGGAACACAGCAAAGTCCCGGCTTGTGAACTGAGGCCCTCCGTCGGTTCGCAGGCGTACAGGAACGCCCACGTCACGGAAGTAGTGGCGTAACTTGCTGATGGTGGCGGCAGACGTCGTGTCATTACCGCACTTGATGACAACCGGCCAACCAGAGAGACGGTCGACGATAACGAGGAAGGACTTTCCTGACACACAGAAAAAGTCGGCCGACACAGACTCAAAGGGGCGGGTGGGGTTGTCGTCACTCATGAAGGGTTCCTGCTGCTGGCTGGGTTGTAATACTTGGCAGGGCTCACACGCACGGACAACATTGGAGATGTCGGAGTTGATGCCGGGCCAGAACACAGTCTGTCGTGCACGTCGTTTGGTGGCCTCAGCTCCACGGTGACTGTCGTGAAGGCGAGCCAAGGCGTGGGGACGTGATGCAGCAGGGACAACTACACGTGCTCCGTACAGAACAAGGTCTCCGTCGCAGTAGAGTTCATCGCGGAGTTTCCAATACGGGAGCAGGGTGTTGTGAAGATCGTAGCGGTTGCTAGGAAATCCATTCCTCACACACTCGACAAGTCGGACATAGGAAGGGTCGTCTCGGGCCGCTGTTCGAAGGTCCTCCATTGCCTTGTCGTCATCTGGTGACAGGTCCGAACGAAGGGATTGGACGGCATGGAGAGTGACCACAGTCCTGACGGAGAGAGCGAGGTCGGCGTCGAGCACATGATCTTCTGGAGTAGGGCGGCTGACAGGAGAGCGGGATAAGGCATCAGGGATGCAGAGCTCCTTGCCAGCACGCCACACTGCAGTGAAGATGTACGCCGAGAGCTTCTCTTTCAGACGCTGGAGGCGAGGGTTCTCAACGGCGTCTAGCGTGTAGTGGTTGAGGATCGGGACAAGCGGGCGATGGTCGGTCACTAGGTGAAAGTGTTGCAGGCCTATGAGGTAAAACCTGCACTTGGACATCGCCCAAACCACAGCCAACAGCTCCAACTCAATAGTGGCGTAGCGCGTCTCAGTGTCAGAGAGGAAACGCGAGCCACACTGGACGAGCCGGAACTGCCCTCCACCATGATCCTGCAGTAGGGCGTATCCCACGCCATACAAGCGTGAGGCATCTGTCTGCAGAACTGTCGGCAAGGCTGGGTCAAACGTGGCGAGGACAGGTGGACGAGACAGGGCCTGTTTCACTTGCTGGAAGGCCTTGTCGTGGTCGGGGGTCCACAGGAATGTCCTCTTGGGGCTCATCAGGGGGCGAAGTGGTTGAGCAGCTGCGGAGATGTCCGACGAAAACTCTGCTAACTGGTTGACGAGACCGATGAAGGACCTCAAGTCGGTCAGGTTAGCAGGGGTGGGAAAATCCGTGATGGCGCGGACCTTTTCCGGGTCAGCTGCGATACCATTCCCTGAGAGGGTGTACCCACAAAAGTCAACTGAAGAGCTGGCCAGAACAAACTTGTCGGCATTTAGGGTAATGCCGTGCTTCCGGCACCTGTTGAGTACCTCGTAGATACGGCAGAGGTGATCCATATAATCCTCGTCGTACACGAGTATGTCGTCGACCACTTTCACGCAGTTTGCCAGACCTTGTAGAGCCATATCACCTCGAAGACAGAAAGCGTCTCCTGTAGCGGCGAATCCCATGGGGCCACGGCAATAACTGTAACGTCCATGCGGGGTGATGAAAGTTGTGAGTGGTCGGTCTTCTTCGGCAAGCTCTATCTGCCAGTATCCACACAGGGCGTCCATCGTCGTGAAGAAGCGCGCCTTCGGGTTCACACTGCGTATAGCTGCAAAGGGCGTGGGAGAAGGGTGCGCAGGACGAGACACCTGGCTGTTGAGCTTGGAAAGGTCAGTGGTGATCCGAACACCACCTTTAGGTTTTGCGACGACAACCATCGGGTGACACCATGGAGACGGGTCATCGCCGGTTGGTGCAATAATTTCTTGGGCGACCATGGAGTCCAGCTCGTTTTTGACCGCCTCGCGGAAGGCCAGGGGAACCAGTCGAGGGGTGTAAATAGCGAAGGGCTTCGAGTCGTCCCTCAGGTGGATCCTCATGGGGGGACCTGCCATCTTCTTGAGAGGCTTGGATTCCAGAGCGGACTTGGTCACCAGAACGTCGCTGAATTCCTTCAGGAAGTACTTCCGAGCATCCGAAGGAGAGGTGTCACTGGCAAGAGGCAGGGGTAGGGCGGCAGCAGGGTCGTTGCTGCTCCCTTTTTGCACCCTGTTGGCGTGTTTTACCTCAAGAATAGGTTTGGGGAAGTCCTGGGAGATGATGGCCAACTCCTGACAATGTCTGTAGGACAGCAAAGGAGTCTGGACACCGTTATGCACATCAATCCAGGCTTGACACGACCTGTTGCCAAAGGTGACTTGTGCTTGGAGTGAACCCAGGGCCGGGGTCATCTGTGAACCATCTGCCATAAAGCGGAGATCCTTGGGGGGCGGTCCTAGATCACTTGGAGAGAGCCCCAAGCATTGCAAATGCTGGGGACCGATGACTGTAGCATCAGCGCCGGTGTCGGGCAACATCTGAAGACGGGATGACGCACTGCGGTAGGTCACAATGACACTGATGTACTGGGGGACTTTGGTCCTGGGACGCGGGGGGGAGCACACATTCCTAATGTGGCTCGAGCGTTGTCAAGAGTCGTCGTGCCTCTGATTGGAAGACTGTGGGCGGCCCTCTCTGGTGGAAGGGGGCTGAAGCTTCCGCCGACGCGGTCCCTTGGGTTTGTTGGAAGGGCAACACTTGTCATAGTGGCCCAGACGACCGCACACATTGCACTGGACGCGTTTGGCTGGGCACCGTACTGTGAGTGACCAGTGGCCCTTACGGTCACAACTGTTGCAGGTAGACTGAGCAGCTGGACACACCTGTGTTCCGTGCTGCTTACCACAGTTGTTGCAAAATGAACCGGGCGTGGACGTGGTGGGCGAAGGCGTAGGAACAGACTTCTTGTCCTTCTTGTACCGGGACACAGCGCGTACAGCTGTAGGGGGAGCACGGATGGCAGAGGTGGCACACCTGGCAGCCTCATAGGAGCGACATATCGTCAACACATCCTGAAGAGAAGAGGAAGAGTCGAGGGAGGTGAGGCGTTGGACAAGTTCCTCGTCCTTAACACCCATCAGGATCACCTGCTTCAACTGGGTCTCCTCGCACTGCTGGTGGTGGCCTAGACATATATCTACCTCTTCCGAGGCTCTCTTAAGACGTACGTAAAAGGCATCAAAAGACTCACCCTCCATCTGTCTGCAGCTAAACAATTCCCTCCTGCGCAGAGCTTCATTCTGCTGTCCTTTGATGTGCCGTTGTAGAACGTCCAGTACCTCCTCTACAGACAGCGAAGAGGTTGGGGGTACCTGCAACGTATGTTCCAAGACACGCTGAATTTCCAAGGACAGGCACATACGCAGCTGGATGAGTTGTTTAGGCTGTGACAAACTCTGGAGATCCACCATTGTAGAATAATCAGTCCACCGTCGCCGCCATTCACGAAAAGTCTGGAAATTCACATCAGGCTTCAAGATGGGCGGTGTTTGAGCTGCTGCTTTAGGTGGGGCTGGGGGGTGTGAAGGAAGCATGGATGAGGTATCTGAACCAGTCAGTACCGAGGCAGTGTTAGAGCCAGGGGCTTGGTTAACAGTGAGGCGAGATATCAAGGCTTCAAACCGTTCACTGTCTTCCAATCTCCGTTGGTTGTCTCGTTCTGCCTCTGCTTGCCTTCTGTGCTCATCCGCCGAACGTCTGTGAGCTTCATCCTCGCGTTTCTCATCTCTCATAAACTTCAGTAAAGCAATTATCTCTGGAGACAACGCTGAATATTGAGGTGAGGGACTGCGCGATGTTGTGGGGGCTGGAGCGTCGTGGCCGGCCTGGTCATCCATCTCTGGGGGACTATCATCCGCTTGACTCATCCAGGCGCTGGGTCCACGGCTACGTAAGGCATGAGACATAACTACTTCATCTGTGTACTGTGTCTTAAATCAGTGTTGACCGGTCAGCCCGTCGTATCAACAAGATTTCAGACAAAAAAATTAATTAAATACACAGATAAGTAGATTATATATATAAAATATATATAAGGAAGCCGCGCGGTCAGCGAGTGTTAGTACATGTATGTGTGTGTGTGTGTGTCCCGGGCAGGCAGAGCGTCTCGCCCCAGCTGTGAGGGGGGGTGGAGGCGGCGCTGTGAGGGGGGGGGGGAAAGGGAGAAGCGCGGCGACTCCCAGTCAGTCCAGTTACCCTCAGGACGCGGTCAGAGAAGGGTGCACTGAACTCTACTCCTTACAAATGCCCAGAACGTGCCGTATACCTTGGGAACCCTTTAGAACAAGGTCACACATGAATGGCACGAAACACACAATGCACTAAACACTTCACAGAAAATCACTGTCACTGACACTGCTCAAAGTTGCGAAATTCTTCGAGGAGGGGTGGCGGGTGGCGGTTGGTTGACACGGGGAAGGAATCCATAAGCCGGCTTCCCCACAAAGTTTGCACTTTCACTCGTAATTATCCAGTAAGATCGGTTCACTGCGCCATGTTAGGTTCTGAATAATAAGTTCTATATACAGGAGAGAACACAAACACCTGTATAGTTTTGTAGGTTCGGTTTACTGGATAAGAGTATGTACACAAAGGAGAGCAGCGCTCTCCCTTGGCTAGGCTCCCGGTCAACTGCTATAGACGACGTATGGCAAGTGATACATTAGCAGCTTCCATACGTCGCCAGGCACATTAATTAAGCATGTGGGATATGGTAATAACAGTGCCACAGGCTGCTAGCTAGGCTGAATAAATAAATACATAAATGGAGCACATATATAATATACATACATAATATATAATCCAGCATACATAATAGACATACATAATGTATTCTTTGACGCGTAGTGATAAATAATATTCAATGTAATGAGCAGAGCTTCACTCCCCGACCCAGCCTAATGAGAATATTGACGTAACGTATAAAGTAAATATTTGTTTTTTTTTGCGAATGCACTTCCAACTAATCCATCATCCCTTTAGGATTGTTTCTCTGGCAAATATCACACACAGTACCGCCCCATGGCTAGCCGGAATCCGACCACAGCACCTATAAGAAGAGAAGAAGCAGCGTGAGGAATGCAGCACCACACCCGCCACACACCACCCCACTTCTTTCAAGTCCTACCTGGTCTAGGATTAAGAAGAGTTTATATTTTTCTACTAGGAAGTTAAGGAGTGTGGAATGAAGTGCCACACAATGAACCCTGGTGAGCCCAGCCAGGGAGGGATTCACCACTGTGGAAGGTGTAAGACAGGACGGTCTTTGGTCTCGCCGACACTCACGTACGGAGGGCGAGGCCTGGTCCGCGGAACCTGCCTTACGAGTCATCTAAGGAGACGACAGCCCCCGCAGTGGACCGGCTTTCATCCCGGCCGGAGAGAGGGCCGACGGCAGATGAACAGAAAATCGTCTGGAATATGTTGAAAACGAAGATGTATAAAGAAATACAGATGGAGCAGAAAAATTCATCTGGAATATGACGGAAAACGAAGATGTATAAAGAAACGCAGGTGAACAGAAAAATCATCTGGAATATTATAGAAACCAGGAGGAAGTGAGAAGAAGTCAGATGTGGTGACACGACCTACAAAGTGCGGTATTGAAGAAGGAAAAACGTGCTATGTGAAGACAGAAGAGACGCTGTGCTGACATCAGAAGAAAGTCGACAATGAAAAGGTGGATAATCAGAAGAACCAATCGACTACCGTTGTTGTGCTGCCAGCATTCCTTATTTTCAGATACCAGCTGGATGGAGGACTTGAGCCATGCTGAACCCAACAAATGTACTGATGTTGTTGATGTTGCTGATGTGTAATAAAAAGATATAACACCCTAACATGTGAAGTAGGAGCATTTCGTATTTTGTATTTGATTCTCTGATTTTTGTTAACATGTACTACAAAGAATGTTTTTAAAAAGATTAGTCACTTTTTCTATGAGTTCATTTGATCAATGTTTTGCACTACGAAACACAATGTTGTAGCCATTTACTGACTGAGATGAATTATTATTTTGACACGGCCTGGTTAGGCAATGTAACACCTGTTTTGGTTTGTAGAATGTGATTTGCAAGTTTGCCTCGGACACTATGCTAGATATGAAGGATCTTTAGATCACTCTATGTTCACTTACTGTGTATGTATTTTATTTTTTTTTCTCCTGTCATAGGAGCTTTAATCTTGGCGGGAGGTATAGTAAGCTTTGTCAGATCAAACTATGCCAGTAGAAAAACATACATCTCTAGGGTTATAATTTGTAAAATGTAAGGATGCATTATCGCCTCAGGGACTATATTAGATACTGCACATGATGTTACTGTCTACTTTAAATGTGTCATCAGTTCTCTGAGCATGTAAGCTTTGGTCTTGGCGGGAGGTGTAGTGATGGGTTGTCAGACCACAGCTTACATCGCGAGGAAAGCCAGACTTGACCCGACATTAGCCAGGTCAAAAGTGTAGGGTGGCTCTCACGGTGGACCGGGGGTTACAAATCAACTAGCTCCCCTCCCATGTGACATGTCACCACAACAGACATGTAAGAAGGCACCAGCCGACTCTCTTCCAAGATACAATAACCTACTCTCTGAACAAAGGCCGGACCTGACCTCACATTAGCCAGGTCAAATGTAACCCTCGGAGCCCAACTCAAGGGGCCACAAATCAACCTGGGCCTCTCGTGTCACACGGCCCCACCTGATGACTTCTCCTTACATCTCAGAAACTCCAGTCTGACCCGACATTAAGGGAGGTCAAGTGTAGGGGAACTCTCACGGTTGCTCTCCCAATATACACACGGCCCCACCTGATGACTTTCCCAGATAGTTCTGAAAAGTCCAGACTTGACCTCACATTGGCGAGGTCAAATGTAAGGAGACCCTTCGCCGCCCCCCCCCCCCCCCCCCGGCCAGCTGAACCTGACGGCTCGCATCCCAATATATAGGACGTCCGAGTCCTCCCTCGGAGTCTTTGGCAGAGAGAGATACCCGGAGACAGAGTGAGAGAGAGAGACACACAGGGATCGGAGGAGGAGGTCCACCACAGCCGAGTCCCGCTCACGGGAGGAGAGTCTTGCAGGACCTCCCTCCCCGACTTCCCTCCGGTGTCCCAGCTAAGCAGTCGCCCCCCCGACACCAGTGTCTCAGCTAAGCAGTCGCCCTCCCGACACCAGTGTCCCAGCTAAGCAGTCGCCCTCCCGACACCAGTGTCCCAGCTAAGCAGTCGCCCTCCCGACACCAGTGTTCCAGCTAAGCAGTCTCCCTGCTAGGCCTCCCCTAGGTCACGTGAGTGTTTGTCAGAGCTTTCCACGGGATGAGTTACTTATGCGGGAAGTGTATTCATTTCATGTTCGTGTCCGAGAATCAGTGTCTAGTAACGTAATAAGGTCCTAGTAACTTTCAATAGAAGGTATTATTAATGTGTCCATGTCATGTTCGTAATTAATAAAGAGTTGTAACGAAGCTGTGTTTGAGAAGTCGCCTTCAAGAACGTAATAGATGTGTATTGACATATAAGATACGATAAGTGTACTGACAGTGTAAATAACTATCACGGCCACGCTACCAAAGTCTTCCTCTCTTTTATACTCTCTTACTAAATATCCTCTCTATATATCTCTATATCTTCTACTCTTGTGAATATTTTGTAGCATTACAATATAATACTTGGTGTTCTTAAAAGTCGAACAAGGTTAACACAGTATACCACTAGAAATATACAATAGGAGAGGATACTTATCTTATGACTGCCAGCCCACTACTAAAGCCACCCAGCTCTGAGAGTTAAACTGAGCGAGCAGAGGTGGGCGGAAATGACGTCATAAACAAAAGACGTTCAAGTTGCGAATCCACAAATATCTATCAAACGCTCACTCATTCATTAGCATGCGAGACTAATACAATAAACATTACTCTGTTTTATCCCGGGATCCCGGGATCTCGGGATCCTGGGCTTAAGTGGTTATGTTTTTTCCCTGGAATTTGGTTCAAATCCCGGGATTCTTATTGTTATTCCTTATCTCTGATTTGCACTATGTAAAATAAAAACGCATGAAAGAGAGAGAGAGAGAGAGAGAGAGAGGTTTTTGTAGAATGTGGCTTCCAAATGGCATTAATATAGAATTCTTATTTTTTATAATAGCTAACTTTGAATGCCATTCTAAATGTGTGTGAGTTTCTTTTATGGCTAACGGAATGAGATTAATTAAAATTTTCCTTGCTTCGACATGATTAACTGCAGGTCCGCCTCGTGGGCCTTGGACCCCTGACTCGCCATGTGTCCGACTACAACCGAGCACAACAGCGGTCGTCAGTTGTTGAGTGTTCTACCCTGGAGCACAATTGGCAGTTATGGTCCTCAGAGTGTGTTGTATTTGTTTGGGGATAATTAACTGGAAATAATTATCCCATGTTGGGTAGTGAACCCAGGTATAAGTTGTTGGTTTCAGTAATAACGTGTTGTGTGTTGTGAGTGCATCTCATATGCACTACCAACAGTCTGTGAAGGTATCATATGTAAGTTTGTCTTATAACTGGATGTAATGAAAAGTACCTAGTAATGTGTGAGAAGTAAAGTTGTTCACTTGGGACTACCTGAGTAAAGCCACGGAGTTGATCCTGGTAACTGTTAATGTAATGTACCACCAGAAGATGTGGGTGAAGTAAAAGTACCCACTTGAATTGGCAGTTAAGTAAAGCCAAGGAATTGTCATGTGTGTATGTATATTATATATGTTGTATGTGGGATAGCTTAGCAGTGAGATATCAGTAAAGATGGAAGGTGACGGTGTCCAGACCAAAAGCCAGGCCAGGCAAGGGGAGATTTCCATGGCTGATCTGGTGCAATTCTTACACACACACAATGAGAAGAACAGAAACCACTACAAGAAGAACAGAAGGAGCAACAAAGAAGGTTGCAAGAACAACTACAATTACAACGAGAAGAGCAGAAACAAGTACTGGAAGAACAGAAGGAGCAACAAACAAGGTTGCGAGAACAGCTACAAGAACAACGAGAACAGAAACATGAGAATGCGCATTTGCAAGTGAAAATTCAGGAACAATTGCAGGAACAAAGAGAAGAAGAGAAGCAGCAACTACAGCAGCTGCAGGGAGAGATCGACAAGAAAATTCAAGAACGGGATGAGGCTCTGCAAGTGATGTGTAAAAGATGGGATGATGCGTTTCATGAGGTACAAGTTGAAGTGGGTGAAAAATTGAAACAACACAAACAAAAAGTGAGCGGTGAGATCACAAAGGTACGAGTGGAGCTAACAGTGGTGAACAGTGAGATACAGAAAGTCAGTGCCAGGGTGGAAGCTCTGGAGAATTGTCTAACTGCAGAGTAGCAGCTAAGATCTAGTGACTCCTATAATTGTGATGGTGTGCGAGAAACATCGTTTATGCTTGATCAGAGTTGAAAATTATGGAAAATACGACGAGCGTATTGAGAAAGAAAGTGCTGAGCTGAATTACAGAGCACCTGAGTTCAGACCCAAAGCTAAGTCAGGTGAAGTGGTAAACTATCCAAGCGAGTCAGTGAAGAAGAAACCACAGTAATTCGATGGCAAGGTCTCCTGGGAAGCATACCAAGCACGGTTTGAGTTACTAGATGAACAAAACGGCTGGGACGACAAGCAGTGTTCAGTGCAATTAGTCACGAGTCTTAGGGGCGCGGCTCTGGAGGTTCTCAGCATGGAGGTATAAAGGGTGGAGGCGGCATGCCGCGCACTCCCAGTTCTGTCGCCATCTTTGTATAGGTTTTTTTTTATAGGCTGGTCGCATGCCCGGAGGCTGAGTGACCCTCATTGACACTGGTTTGCACTGTTTACATAGCATCCCTATGTGATTAAGTAAAACTATTATTTTATTTTCAACCATATATTATATACTATAGTACAATAAAACTACATTTCAATGAACAACACTAATCATTAGTATCAATTATCCTTATCATAGCACGATCCTGGTACCCTGAGCATAGAGGGATTTCTGTGCATTTTTACCTTGTAGATTGATCATCAGATTCCCCTGAACAACATTGACTTAGTCATGCTAGTTCTACTTTTGACAGCTTTGAGATATACGTTTCATGCTGTGAACTGTTTGCCTGCATATGTGTATCTCACCTGTAGATAGGTCTCAGCTACTGCTTTGATTAGCAATACAAGATGATTATTGAGAGGATCACTTTCCGACATGTGTATTGCCAAGCCTGGGAATATTGTTTTGTTCAGGAACTCTGACAATACATAAATTACAATTTTGTGGCAATCATATGTTGACAGTTTTGCGTAGCGGTGTATTTTACTGGCAAGCAATATTTATTCTCTGAATATCTTTTCACACAAGCAACATATAGCAATAACATCTTTAGTTGGAAATAATAGATTCCCTTTGGTTTTCGTAGTGATTAATGCATGAGTTTCATCAACATTTTGAGTAAATAGTACACTACAACATGCTTTACACTTCAAAGATTTCCTAAGTTTCACAAAAACAAAAACAGCTATATATGTAACTATTTTCTCAGCACAAGGAGAGACCACACTACAGTAGATGAAACTAAGTTAGCATTTCCCTCTTCTGAGAGCACAGCAGACTCTTCATTTTGATAAATGTTATCTTGCTCAAAGACCCTGCTTTTATCAAGAGAGGAGTAAATTAAATTGCTCGATGGAGCATTGGCATTAAGATCCTTTAGATAATTACTAGAGGAAGTTAGGATTGGGATAGATTCTAAAGCTAAGCAATTTCCAAGAGTCACTTCTTCAATGTCACTGTGAGTTAACACCTTCTTGTAGGCTGCTGAGAATTACCGAGCCGTGGGATTGTTGTTGCACCCTCCCATGCTTCTAGTTTTGCCAAAAAATAGTTCTATATGATCCTGACTCACCTTGTAAGTTAAGAAGTATTCCAAAAGTGGTTTTAAAGTATTAATTAGCATTTTGCAAATTTTTTGCAGACTTTTGCAACAAGCAAGGAATCCAATAAATCCCGTTTTTCCTCTGGATTGAACAAAAGGCAACTTATCAGGCATTAATGTTAAGGAAACCAGATACTGTTGTAGACTTTCAATGAACTTCATTACCTCTGAATTATTATCTGCTTGCAAAGGGCGCTTCCAACCGTAGCTACACAAATTCCGAGAATTCATGATGTCAAACAGTGCGTTGAGTGTAAGTAGGAATTTTATTGCTCCTTGGCAACCATGAAATCCGGGTATCTTCTCATTCAAACAAAACTGGAGGGAGTCAGCAACAGAGTCACAAAGTAACTGCACGGCCAATTTTACATGAAATTTTCTCTTTACGTATTCAATATGTGAAGCTCTTTAACTTGTTTCCGAGATGCAGACCTTCTTTTTCCTGTAACTGGTGGAGACTGACAATGAATGGCCACTCAATTGTATTACCTTCAACGTCGAAAAATTTTCCTAGATCGCCAAGAGAATTTCTTAACAACTTGAACATATGACTTGGATCAAGAAAAATGCACACTGGCTCTCCTGTAGTAGGATGATCAAAATAGGACTTTATATTTTCAGGATTCAAGCTGCAACCAAGATTTTTCATCATAGCTAAACTAGGAGCTGCACCATCAAAAGTTAGAGATACAATATTCACTGCAACTGAATGAAGTTTCTTCAAAGCCTGCAAGACTAAATTACTGCGTTCATTCCAGCAAAAAAATATGAAATTGGTAACTTAAAAGCAGGCTTGTGTTATAAGCGTGCAAACCTTCAATCGGTATTTATATTAGTTTAAATCTTTAATTCTCTCTATTAGGTTTTTTTTTTATAGTTACTTCATTTCAACTTACTTCAACCTCTGAACTGTGGTAGCGTGGCTCGAGGCTTAAGACACATGCTTACATGTAATTATGGTATCAAGCAATAGGAAGGAATAATTGTGACAACTGTAGGTGAATAATAGTCCCAACATACAAATACATTGGTTTATTAAAAGGATAAAATGGTTTATTAAAAGGATAAAATGGTTTATTAAAAGGATAAAATGGTTTATTGAAAATACAAAATGGTTATTAAAATGAACCTTAGATTTCTTGAACAACTACAGGGTCAACTCCCTGGTTTAACTTATTTTGTTCTGTGGCACTTAGGCCAAATTTCCACTTACACCACGACTGGGTGTACATATACAATAACACACAAACTCTCTCTCAGCACCTTAAAGCACCATTAATACCCGTGGCAATGACGCCAGTTACCACATGTGACTGTTCAAACAGCACCAGACATGATACTCAACAGTGCCAGACATAACACTCAAGCAATAATACTCAAACAATAATACTCAAACCGCACTAAGCATGGCAGTTTTCTCCCACCATGAGGTACCTTGGACCACACTCCGACAACTCGGGTGGACGCTTACAGGTGTCCTCTGAGGAATAACACAACCACCAAGTAGCCCTACTGAGTCATGGACTCATCCAATAATGATGGGGGCTGGCAGTTATTGGCTTCGGCCTGATGTTCTTAGGTCACCACGTGGGCAGTGAACGCATCAGGTGAGCTGACTAGGCTCGGGGCCCAAGGATGTCTGTGATTTCCTAACGCCCGGGATTCAAGGAGGTACCGTGCATATTGGCCTTCATCCATTTCCCAAACTAGTGTAGGAGACTTCCTCAAGCTAAAGACATGTGGCCTACGACGCATACAGGAACCTGTGGGTGAAGGAGTTAGGGGCTGACTAACGGTTTTTGAACATCAACGTTTCAAAAGGACGTTAAGGGCGTAAAAATACTTCACTTAAAGCACATCAGTTACCATTACTGTATCACTTGCATATTCAAACTATTAACTATGTCAAGAACACTTAAAATGGCGAGTTATAATAAGGAGAAATGGACATACCTGTGGATGGAAGAGTTCGAAACTGACTAACGGCTGGAAAGCGCCCGCCTCACTCCCCACACACGCTAAGTTCGAGTGCCACTTCACCCAACTATTTCAATGTACTATGTTACTGTATACGCTGACGTTTGAAACTGAGAATACGAACTCAGTTTCATTCCCTAATATTCTCTTTACAAACTATGCTCTGACTGAGTTATCGAAGGCAAGAATGATTTCAAAAGATCTGGATGGCAATCCCAGTGGGCGTAGCCTAGCTGAGTAGCGTCTAACTCCCTCTACAAAGAAGCTGGCCTGATGATTCCTTTCAGGTTAATTAACTAATTCCATAACAAGCATCCTTACAACAATTTCACTATGAGTAACAGGGTCTCTGATATTCATAGGTGAACAAGAGCTTGCATGTCTCATACAAGTCTCGGTCACAAATACGGCATCTCTATGACGACGTCAATGATACTGAGAAAACGGGGGATGTCTCCACTGGGAGACTCAGAAGGTTTACAGGTCTTGTGGGCGTGAAGCGTAATATGAGTTATCAGGTTTTAATAGGTTGGCCGTCATTACGCTCATGACAAAGCTTCCCCTTCCCCAAGATTCATATTATGCGGTAACCTTCAGAAAACATGTATAGTAGTTACATACACACTAAATGATTAATACAAAATATACTTTACCATTCACAAATAATTCACATACATTATACCAATAAAAATAGAAAAGAATTCCCTACCGGTGGTCTGAATTTGGTCATTAAGAAATGGTAATCTGTTAGCATAGAAATAGAATGCGACACCTTCATAAAAATGGGATACATACATAATGACATAATGGCGCCAAAAATAATAATAAATGGGGTTACGGATACAACATATCATACACTGAATCATGAATTTGGTCAATCAGAAATGGTAATCTGTTAACATACAAACAGAATGTGACACACCTTCATAAAAATATTAGGATACATACATATTGACATAATGGTGCCAAAAATAATAATAAATTGGGTTACAGATACAACATTCCATACTCTGAATCATGTTATATATTATAAAATACCCCTAATATTGGTAGATAAAGTGCACAACCAGAAATATTTACTTACAGAACTCAAATTTCAATGTTCATAGGTGACAGGAAAGTTTCTTTTAGGCGATTGGTCAAATGCTTACATGACACCCTGAGATTTAACATAGATTTCTCAAGCTAGGATATAGATGAACTGAGCCCATCAAGTTGGAGGAATGATTAGTTTGACTTCATTCTAAAGAGTCATGTCCCACTGTAAGGGGGGGGGGGAGGGGTATTAATTTCTCTCTCGCTTAAGCTGCCCCCCTGGTCTTACTCATACTTCTCTTGTCTTAGTTCCTTCAATTGTATTTCTACTTACTTCAGTTCAATGGTTGCTACCAGTGGCGGCTCGTCGGTAGGCACTGTGGAACTGCAGCACCCCCTATTTCTCCCGATATATATATGTATTATATAATATAATATATCATATATGTTTATTTATTTATACTTGTACAAGATTAAAACTATTATCAATAATCCTTAAACTTAATGTCACTGACCATCCTCTAATTCCGAGAAAACAACAAAAATTCCTGTATATGGAACTGTCTTACTCGACAGTTACATTAACGGGCGTTTGCTTTGTCTCACGCATGCTTCCACGTCCTGGAGGCAAGCGGGGGCGAGCACTGTGGATCACACAGTGCCGATCCTGACCCAGCTTGGAGAAGATCGTGCCCTCAAGTGATCCCATTAGTGACCAAGGAAAATGGCAACCTTGATCGTTGTGTCTTGGGGGAAGAGGAGGGGAGTTTGGGGAAAGACGACCTCCTTGCCACTCTGTTAAGGCAGCTGGGGCAGTTGAGGAGTGATGTTGACACTCTAAAGGGGGAAAATGAAGCCCTCAGGACTGAACTCCTTCAGGTAGGTGTCCTGCCTAGCAGGACACCTGCGAAGGAGGAGCAGGCGTGGAGAGTGGTTGTCTCCAAGGGGACTAGGGTCAGGCTCAGGAAAGCTGACCAGGGTGTGGAGTGTAGTAACCCCTACCAGGTGCTGCAGGAAGCTGGCGAGGAAGAGAAGAGGCAGGACGGTATGGAGTAAGGAGAGGAAAGGGCAGTTGTACAAACCCTGCCCACAGGTAAGGTCGTGGTAGTTGGGGACAGCCAGGTGAGGTTTTTAGATAGGACTTTTTGTGGGAGAGATAGGAAACGTAGGACTAGGATGTGTTTTCTGGGGCTGGGATAGGGCATGTAGCTGAGAGGTTAGACAGGGCTTTGTCAGGGGAGGGTACCAATCCAGTAGTGTGTCTTAGTGTGGGAGGAAACGACATAGGAAAGGTTAGGAGGAGGAACTTTTCAAGAGGTATAGGGAGGCGCTGGGGAAGATTAGAGATTGGGGAGGGATCCCGATAGTATGTGGTGTCTTGCCTAGAAGAGGGATGGTCGTGAATGGCTGACCAGGGCAATTGCTATAAATTGCCGACTGGAAAAACATTGTGCAAACAATGGTTGGGCATTCATTGATAGCTGGCAACGATTCTATGGCAACGACTACCTGCACAGTCGCGACGGAGTACACTTGTCTCGTGAGGGGGAAAAGACGTTGTCTGCATCCCTGGAGCGAGAAATCGCCAGTAGAGAGAGGTCGGGGAAAGTGAGAGTCAAAAAACAAGCAGGTCCTGGGAAATAAAATTAGTTACTCAGGACAAGGGGTAAAACAGGACCAGGGAAGGGTAGGTTTAAATGTATACTATACAAACAGTAGGAGCGTTAGAAATATAACAGACTTGCTGAGAGCGGTTGTATGTACCGAGAATGTAGACGTCATAGCAATCACCGAAACTTGGAGGAATCTGGCGAACAATATTTTTTTATCAGAGTACCACATAGAAGGGTACAACCTTTTTCACAAGGACAGGGAAGGTAGGAAGGGGGGGAGGGGTCGCACTCTTCGTCAAGGATACATTAAAATGTTGTATCAATATTTCAATAAAGGGTAGAAATCACGGAAGGAAGGGAAAAACTAATTATGGGAGTGATTTACAGGCCCCCAAGTCTTGGGAAAGAAGCAGCTCAGCCTATATGGCAGGAAATGAGTAGGGCAGCAAAATATAAGAACCTATGCATTATGGGGGATTTCAACTTCAGAAATATTGACTGGGACAACATTGTAGGTGACTATGAATCTGAAGACTTCCTAGACGCAGTACAGGGCAATTTTTTGAAACAACTAATTACAGAACCTACTAGAGGTGACAATATATTAGACATAGTATTAACAAATAAAGAAAATATTATCAGAGATATCACAGTAGGGGAAGAACTAGGTAACAGTGATCACAAAGAAACCAGGTTCACCCTAAATTGGGAACAAAAAACAATGACAATATGGTCAGAGTCCCAAACTTTCGGTTGGCGGATTATCAGGGGTTAGGAAGGTAACTAGGTGAGGTCACCTGGGAACAGTCACGTCAGTTCCCAGTAAGAAGGGGGTGAGGTAATAGATGACACAACAATTGATCATGACTATAATATATTCACTAGTATACTACATAAAGCACAAGAACAAAATATACCATACAGAAAAATTAGGTCAAATAAGAATGAGTCAAGGTGGATGACCAGAAAACTTAAACATGACATAGGAATAAAGAAAGGAATATATAAGAAATTAAAGGGAGGGGAGGAGCAGCTCAGAAATAAGTATAATGAACTATCTAGGAATGTTAAGAAAAATGTAAGGAAAGCAAAGAGAGACTTTGAAATCAAAATAGCAAGAGAATCCAAAGCGAATCCCAAGGGATTTTTCCAGGTATATCGGACAAAGGTCAAGGACAAAGTTGGGCCTTTAAAGTCAGGGAGGGGAGAAGTGATAAACGGCAGTGAAGAAATATGCAAAGCATTGAACAGCTACTTCTTATCAGTTTTCACAGAAGAAATTTGCGATGAAATTCCAGAGGTGGAACTGATATTGAAGGGAAAGGAAGAAGAGAAATTAAAGAATATCACTATCAGAAAAGAGGATGTTCTTAAGAAGATAAATAAACTGATGAAAACAAAATCCCCAGGGCCGGATGAAATTTTCCCTCGAGTCTTGAAAGAGTGTAGGGAACAGATTAGCGGACCCCTCGTAAACTTATTTACAAAATCATTAGACACCGGAGTTGTGCCAGACTTGTGGAAACAGGAAAATGTAGTACCCATATTCAAAAAGGGAGACAGAACATCAGCGTCAAATTACTGTCAGTAGTGGGGAAATTTCTTGAATCAATTATAGCAGATAGCATCCGATCGCATCTAGAGAAAAGCAAATTAATCTACGACTCTCAACATGGGCTTACAAAGGGAAAATCTTGTCTAACAAATATGCTGACGTTTTTTAGGAAAGTCTTTGAGGTAGTAGATAAGGACGAAAATTACGATGTTATTTACTCAGACTTTAGCAAAGCATTTGACAGAGTATCGCATCAGAGGCTTCTGAGAAAAATTAAGGCTCATGGTATCGAAGGGAAAGTTTTAAACTGGATAAAATCATGGCTCACCGATAGTGAAGGTTCCAAGTGTTCCCTGAAGAAGGCAGTGATGGGTAGGGAAACACCGGGTAACACTGAAGTCCGTTTATTAAAGGATAGGAGAAATACAAGTGGTGACTAGCATGTGCCATGCACGGCCCACAGACTCAGACTGAGACTGCCTTGCCATATGGCAGCCTCGGGGTAATGTTGCCACATAATTATATACATAGATGCTACTCGGCACAGTAGCTTATATACAAGGTTGCTACCCGGCACAGTAGCATGGATACATAACCTACATCTCCCTCCTCCCCCCCCTCACGCTCATAGTCTTTGTCTTGAACGGACTTCTTAGTCCTAAGTCGCTCCGAGCGTCGAGGTGCACTGTGGGACTGATCCTCGTGAGGTGTAGGGGACCCGTCCTCAGTCAGGGGGCCAGCAGCAGGGGGTGGGACTGGCCGGAGGAAGCGGCGGTTCCTCCACCAGACACGGCCGCTCGGCATCCTGACCTTGTAGTCCCGCGACCGGCCGACGCCCATCACTATGCCCACCTTGTCCCAACGTGTCGTCGTCAGGTCCTGGACGCGGACAAGGGCACCAATCTCCAGTGGCTGAAGAGGGCAGGCATGGTCGTCATACCGAGCCTTGGCGTCCTGGGCACGTGAAGCGGCGCGGCTCTGGTCTGCCACTCCTTCGCAAAGCCCTTGGCATGTGCAGGAACGCAAGAGCGGAGAGGGTGACCATACAGGATCTGGGCAGGGGAGCGCCCTGTGTGGGTGGGAGTCCTTTTTCAAATGCCTCACAGTCTATGTTGCCTGAAGGGGCCACCTTGAGGATGAGGTGCTTGACTGTCTTGACCTCAGCCTCAGCATGGCCGTTCGACTGTGGGTAGTGGGGTGTTGACACGATGTGGCGGACTCCCCAACGCTCCATGAATCCTGTGAAGTCCCGGCTGGTGAACTGTGGCCCACCGTCCGACCCCAGACGTACGGGGACGCCCAGGTCCCGAAAGAGGTGCCGGAAGTGGTGAATGGTGGCCGCGGACGTAGTGTCCGAGCCACAGATTACCACCACAGGCCAGCCAGAGAGTCGGTCGGCGACAACTAGGAAATGTTTCCCAGCTGTGCTGAAGAAATCAGCCGACACGGACTTGAAGGGCCTGGTGGGTTCGTCATCGCACAAGAGGGGCTCCTGCTGTTGACTGGGCTGTATGATCTGGCACGGCTCACAGGCACGGACCGTATTGACGATATCCGCGTCAATGCCGGGCCAGTACACAGCCTGCCTTGCGCGACTCTTGGTGGCCTGTGCTCCACGATGGCTGTCGTGTAAACGGGCCAGAACGCGACGACGGAGAGCTACAGGGACGACCACACGGGCACCGTACAGGACGAGGTCCCCATCTGCATAGAGGTCCTCACGTATCTTTCAATATGGGCGTAAGGCGTTGTGGAGGTCAAAACGGTCGCGAGGGAACCCAGTCCTCACACTCTCCAAGAGCTGAGTGTAGGAGGGGTCGTCACGTGCCCCGGTCCGTAGTTCCTCAAGGGCCAGATCGCTGTCGGGTGGCGACACTGAGGCCTGGATGCTGGCGAGGGACTGCACTGCCTGCAAAGTGACGATGTTGCTAACGGAGAAACCGGCCTCGGTGCTGAGCATCTCGTTTTCAGGTGTAGGGCGGCTGACTGGGGAGCGGGAGAGGGCATCCAGGATGCACAACTCCTTACCTGAGCGCCAAGCCGCGGTGAAGACGAAGGTCAAAGTCTTCTCCTTCAGGCGCTGGAGGCGGGGATTCTCGATGGCGTCCAGCGAATAGTGATTAAGAATGGGGACCAAGGGCCTGTGGTCTGTGATGAGGTCGAAGTGCTGTAGGCCAATCAAGTAAAATTTGCACTTCGATAAGGCCCATACCACTGCCAGCAGCTCCAGCTCGATGGTAGCGTAGCGAGACTCAGCATCGGTGAGGAAGCGAGAGCCACACTGTACGAGCCGGTACTTTCCTCCACCGTGAACCTGGAGAAGGGCGTAACCAACCCAGTACAGGTGCGAGGCGTCTGTCTGGAGGACGGTGGGGAGCGCTGGGTCGAAAGTAGCAAGGCTATGTGGACTTGACAGGGCCTCCTTCACCTTATGAAAGGCGAGGTCGTGGTCAGGGGTCCACGTGAAAGTCCTCTTGGGGCTGATCAGGGGGCGGAGAGGCCCGGCAGCGGCGGACACGTCAGGAGAAAATTCTGCCAGCTGGTTCACCAGGCCCATGAAAGACCTGAGATCCGTAAGGTTGGCAGGTTTTGCAAAGTCCGCTATGGCACGAACTTTCTCTGGGTCCGCAGCAATGCCATCCCTTGAGAGTCGGTAGCCGCAGTAAGACACTGCAGGTGCGGCCAAGACGAACTTCTCGGCATTCAGAGTGATGCCGTGCGTCCTACACCTGGTCAGTACCTCGCCGATGCGGCGAAGATGCGTCAGGTAGTCCTCATCGTAGAGGAGGACATCATCCACTACCTTCACGCAGTTGGTCACGCCTTGAAGTGCCATGTCACCACGGAGACAGAAGGCGTCCCCCATAGCAGCGAATCCCATAGGGCCACGGCAGTAGCGGAAGCGTCCGTAAGGCGTGATGAAAGTGGTCAGTTGCTGATCCTCCTTCTTCAGTGGGATCTGCCAGTAACCACAGAGGGCGTCCATTGTCGAGAAGTGCCGTACCTTCGGGTCCACACTCCGTATACCTGCAAAAGGTGTGGGTGAAGGGTGGGCGGGACAGGACACCTGGCTCTTAAGCTTAGACAAGTCGGTAGTAATCCGCACTCCACCGTTAGTCTTAGCCACAGCGACTAGAGGGTGGCACCAAGGGGACGGGTCGTCACCAACGGGTACGATGACACCCTGGGCCACCATGGAATCCAGTTCCTTCTTGACTGAATCCCTGAAGGCGAGAGGGATCAACCGGGGAGTGTGTAAGGCAAACGGCTGTGCATCTTCCCGCAGGTGTATCCTCAAAGGCGGACCCGCCATAGCCTTCAGTGGCGCGGTCCATAGGGCCTCCTTCGTCACCAGCACATCCAAGTACTCCTTTAGGAAGTAGGCCCTTGCGGCTGAAGGAGACGTCTCGCTGTGAAGAGGAAGCGGCCGGGACTTGGGTGGAGGCAGGGCGGGAGTGGACGCGGGTTCTGGGCAGCTCTGTGCGGCAGTGCCAAGCGCGTCGCTCGTTGACTCACTCACCCTGCTGGCAGTGTACCGAGCAGCTGGGATCTGCTCGGGAAAATCTCTGGGCACCACGCCTAAGTCCTTGCAGTGCTCCCACGACAACAAGGGTGTAGAGAGAGTAGGCTGCACGTCGATCCATCCGTGACACGACCTGTCGCCATAAGTGATCTCCCCTTGAAAGGAGCCCACAGCGTCGGGCATCTGGGAACCGTCCGCATTGTAGTATTGCAGCTGCGGCGGTGGTCCCAGGTCGCGTTTGGTGAGGCCCAGTTTCTGGAGGTGCTTCAGGCCTATCACCGTGGTATCAGCGCCGGTGTCCGGTATCACCTCGATGTGACCCGACACATCACCGTGTGTGACGGCGACGCGGATGGTAGGGGAAGGGGTAGCCCTGGGGCGTGTGGTCGAGTCCACCCTTCTGATGTGACTCAGCTGCTGCTTGGGGCTGCGTGGGCCATCTAAAGGGGGCTGCGTGCGAACCACCCCGAGGGAAGTGCGCTGCTTTCCTCCTCGTCTCAGGCTTTTGGGCTTGGGTTGGCGGCAGCACTTGTCGTAGTGTCCATAGCGACCGCAGGTCTGACACTTGCGGCCTCGTGCAGGGCACCTGTCTGTGTTAGACCAGTGGCCCTTACGGTCACATCCACGACACAGTGCGTCGGCGGCCGGGCATGTCTTGGGGCCATGCTGCTTTCCACAGCTGCCACAGGAAGCACTAGGCGGAGGCGTGGAAGAACGTGCGGCAGCCTTCACGTTGTTGGCCGCCTTCATCCCCTTCTTGTATTGTGAGATAGCTCTCACAGCAGGTGGGGCCCGTAAGGCAGAGGTGGCGGACTTGGTGGCCTCGTATGACCGACATTCAGTCACTACCACCTGGAGTGTGGAGGAAGCGTCCAGGGGGATGAGTCGCTGCACCAACTCTTCTTGCCTGACACCTGTCAAGATCCCGTGCTTGATCCAGGCTTCCTCACATTCCCGGCTGTGCGCCTTGCAGACGTCGATCTCCTCCGACAAACTCTTCAAGCGTACAAAAAAGTCGTCAAAGGATTCATTCTCCTCCTGCTTGCAGCTGGTGAAGGCGCGGCGACACAAAGCCTCGTTATTCCGACCCTTGACGTGCTCCTGCAAAAGGTCGAGAACATCCGTCACTGAAGAGGTAGAATTGGGAGGCACTTGCAACGTGTGCTCCAAAACTCTCTGGGTCTCCGGCGACAAACACATCCGCAGTTGGATGAGCTGTTTGTTTGGAGGCATGCTGTCAAGGTCCACCATCGTGGAGTAATCTGTCCAATGCCGCCTACACTCACGAAAAAGCTGAAACATGACGTCTGGTGAGAGGGCGGATGGGGTTTGAACAGATGCCTTGGGAGCTGTTGGAGTAGCAAGAGTACCTGGAGGACGCTGGTGTGGTGGAGGAGGGAGGGTACTGGCGCCTTGGTGGGCGAGTGAGGGAGGGTGGGTTAGCGCCAGGGTTGCCAATATTGCATCAAAGCGCGACTTTTCCTCCTCTCTTCGTATTTCCTCCCTCTGAAGTTCCATTTCTCTGCGTCGCTCGTCCCTGTGATCCACCCACCTCAGAATTGTAGCAATGTCCGTCGCTTTAGGTGAAGGATGAGGGGCGGTGGGCGCAGAAGCTCCATCTGTGCCCGGTAGAGGAGAAGATGGTGGGGAGTTGTGTCTTCCATCTTGACGTTGTCCTTTCTTACCGCCCATCTTACTATGCTTGAACTGCGCTATTTAGTATATAAAGTGGCGCCTCATCAGCTCGAACCACATATATATGACATAAACAGCGCAGAAATAATGCATAGAGTCCACTGTTCTGTCTGTGAGTGCGTGCGTGCGTGCGTGCGTGTGTGTGTCTCAGAGAGCAGAGCGTGGTGGCTGGCAGAGGCAAGACCGTCAGTGTCTCCCCAGATGTCACACGAGAAGGGTGTACGCCTGCGTGCTCCGTGGGTACCACGAAAAAAGAGGCCAATGCTCAGCATAAATATTAAAGAAAACTTAGTGAAGCCTATAGACCAGTGGTTCTTAACCTTGTTTGCCCCATGCACCCCTTTCACCATATGTCAGAATGTCATTCCCCCCTCTTTTCCAAGATTGTCTGCCTCAAAAAGTGCATTCCAAATAATATGCATATAATACTGAAAAACCTTTATTTTTTCCATATTAGTACATATACATTTACAATTTTACATGGATTATTTTTATAGTGGAGTTTTACAAATTAAATGGCAATTGAAAATGTTGATGGATTTATAAAACTTGAATAAAAGTAAAATAGTTTTTTTTATATTTATAATGAATTACTTAACAGACGAAACTGAAGCATAATGCAATAAACAAAAAGTTCAATAGAATACCAGGATATTGTAAATTTGTAATTAATTTTATTCAGATGAAGATTACAGTCAATGAGAAACCTGTGATTGTTTTTTCTTCCCCAATTCTGGGATACGCGGAGGAGTGCTTGAAAGGGCACAACGCAGGTCTTTTCTACCTCTAATCGACTACGTTGCTTCGTTTTAATTTGCAACAGAGTTGAAAAGCCTGACTCACAAACATATGTCGACACAAACGGAAGCAATGCACGGATAGCTCTTTCTGCCACTTTTGGGTAGGAATCGCACATCAAGGGCCAAAATTCTGTGATTGATTTCTCATCGAACATATCTCTTGCTCCCGAATCAGTTTCCCTCCCCCCCCCCCCCCCTGAAAACCTGAATTCCCCCCCTGGGGGGAATTCCCCCTTGGTTGAGAACCACTGCTATAGACTTTCGATCAATGAGCATAACAGGAAGGTTACCAAGAACTGTGGAATTTTATCCAAGATAATAGACTGCATTACATTTTGTAGAAACTTTGAAATTCCTTTACGTGGACATGATGAAAAAGATGATTCAGTAAATCCAGGTGTATTTAGGGGATTAATAAATTTTGCGTCTAAATTAGACCCAGATTTAAAGAACCATTTAGAAACAAGCACAGAATTCACAGGTGTTTCTAAGACTATTCAGAATGAGATACTTGACTGCCTGCTGCAGATATACCATGATGAGATAAAGAAAGAGATTAAAGAAGCTTCATTTATAGCTGTCATGGTTGATGACACAGCAGATGTTTCAGAACACACTCAAATGGTAATTGTTCTACTGTATGTGCTGAATGAAGAAATATTTGAGCGTTTTTGGGGATTCTGTATTCCAGAAAATCAAACTGCAGATGGCATATCAAAATATATTCTAGAGCATGTAGGAATTCGTGGTATAATGTTGTCTAGCACTCAGGATGGATGGAAACTCTAATGTGGTTTTCTTGTATAATATAAGTTATATGATAGACAGTCTGGTGCTGGAGGTGCCGTGTGGTGAGGAGCTGCTCAGTAGAGACGTTCGGTGAGTAGCGTGTTGAAGGAGGTAGATGTGCAGGAGCTTCGTTAGAGAAGATGTTGCCTGTTGCTGGCCTCCTGGTTGAATGAATGCTGACAGCGTGGAGCTTGCTGGAGGAGGTGTTGCTTGTTCAGGAAGATGGGCAGAATGAATCTCAATGGAGAGACAGAGCTTATATACCCAGCAGCGGCGAGTCCTCTATGAGTCTTGTTGGGAAAACCCGAGAAAGTCGCCGGTCTCTAGTTTCGTTGCTAGGTTACCGTAACATCTGCTGTCGTCCCTCTCTTGGTTGCTAGGATACGGCGGCGCATCGGAATGTGGATACGCAGTTGTAGGGGAGACGTCCACTACAATACTCCCCCTCCCCTCCCGGCGCGGCTGGAGGCTGGATGTTGTCCGGGTTGTGTCCCACACATAACACATACCGGGCAGGTGTATGTACGACTCGACCGCTACGTGTAACACCTCCGTCTAGTGACACAAAACCTGTGGGAGAATTAGGAGGAGAAAGAGGGTTTGGGATTAGAGGAGGTTGTACAAGCAATGGTTGTTGTGCTCCTGCTGCTGCAGGGGCTGCGTCAGGAGGAGGGTCCATGGCAGGAGCAGGTTCTATGATAGAAGGGAGGTCTATTACAGGTTCAGGTTCTATGACAGGAGGAGGATCTATGACAGGAGCAGGTTGTACATGAGGGTGAAAAGAGGGTGCCCAGAAATGTCGTGGGCGTGGTGTTGGTGCCGGTGGTAACTGCGGGTAGACTGGTGCAGGCGTAGTTTGTTGCTGGTGCTGCTGGGCTGGGGGCCCGACGGGTAAGGCGGCGTTTTGACTCGGTCTATGCTGACGGTGTCATGTCTGCCATTCTGGATAATTGTCAGGAATTTTGCTGAACGGATAACCACCTGGAAGGGTCCATCGTAGGGGCGTTGTAATGGGTTGCGGTGAGCATCATGCCTGACGAAAACATACTCTGCTATGAGTAGTGCAGGAGGGATGTGTTCAGGGCGCCGAGTAGGCTGGCGTGGAGCAGTAGCTCTGAATGCAGAAACTGCTTGTCGTAGCTTTTGGAGTAAGTCGTGACGAACGGCTGGAGTGGTTTGGTTGGGATCAGGAGGGAGTGAAAAATCCCCGGGTAGCCGAAGGGGCTCGCCTAGTGTCAGATCTGCTGGGCTACAGTCCATATCCTCCTTGTGTGACGCACGGATGCCGAGGAGCACTAAGGGAAGCGCATCAGTCCAGCTGTAAGGGTCGTGCTGTGCCTTGAGTGCGTCCTTCAGCTGCGGGTGAAAACGCTCTACCATGCCGTTGGCTTGAGGGTGGTATGCTGTAGTGCGTTGTCTAGATGTTCCGAGGAACTGTAGGAGGTGCTGCCAGAGTTGTGACTCAAACTGTACTCCTCGGTCAGTGATTACGGTTGCGGGGGGGGGGGGGCCAAAACGGGAAACCCAACCGGACATGAAGGCGCGGACAGTAGTCTCTGCTGTAGCGTTGGGCATGGGAATTGCTTCTGTCCACCTGGTGAAACGGTCGATGCAGGTGAAGATGTAGGTGCTACCGTAGGATGATGGTAGAGGTCCCACGATGTCGAGGTGTACTACTTGAAAACGTCCTTTGGGAATAGGGAAGGCTTGTATGTGACGATGTATTTTGGAGGACTGGCAGGCCAGGCACTGGGCAGCCCATTTCTTAGTATCAGACTTGATGCCGGGCCAGACGACACGTTGCGTGAGGAGGCGCTGGGAGGCCCGCATACCCGGGTGGCTGAGACCATGGATGCGGTCGAAAACAGCGCGGCGGTGGACGTGAGGCACGAACGGTCTAGGCTGTCCACAGGATACGTCGCACCACAATTTTATCTTTGTGCCAGGAACAGGGAGTTCTTGGAGTATGAGGCCTGAGGGGGATGTCTTGTATGCTGCCAGGTCTTCGTCTTTCTCTTGAGCCGCGGCTAGCTGCCCATAATCAATGGGTGGAGATGAGGGAAGAATGGTGGATATACAACGAGAGAGGGCGTCGGCGATCTCGTTGTGGCTGCCTTTAATGTGTTGGACGTCGCTGGAGAACTCCGAGATGTAAGCCAAGTGGCGCAGGACACGAGGTGTATGTGACTGGGAAGCTGAAGCGAAGGCGTGGACGAGGGGCTTGTGATCAGTGAAGATGGTGAACTGACGGGCCTCGAGGAAGTGCTGGAAATGTTTGACAGCCAGGTATATGGCCAGGAGTTCTCGATCAAAAGCGCTGTACTTGAGGTGTGGTGGTTGAAGCCGTTGTGAGAAGAAAGCAACGGGCATGAAAATTCCGTTGATCTCCTGCTGTAAGACGGCGCCCACTGCAGTAGAAGAAACGTCTGTTGTGAGAGTGGTCCGGGCGTTAGGTGCGGGGTGGGCCAGGAGGGTGAGGCGTGTAATGTGCTGTTTGATAGTGGTGAATGCCATAGTAGCCTCTTGAGTTTACATGAGCGACTTGTGAGACTTCTTTGGGCGTCCCTTGAGAAGGTCGTGTAGGGGGGCTAGGACGGTGGCAGCTTTGTCAATGAAGCGGCGGTAGTAGTTGACTAAACCCAGGAATTCTCGGAGTTTCTTCGCCGTTTCAGGTTTGGGGAACTCCCTAATCGCGGTTATCTTCTGTGGTAGGGGTTGTATGCCACTGGGCGAGACTCTGTGACCGAGGAAATCGATGGCCGAGGTTCCAAAGACGCACTTAGCAGGATGAACTTTCATGTTGTTGTTCTGCAGGCGTTGGAGAAGGAGTTGTAGGTGGTGGCGGTGCTCGGCAGGCGTCGAAGATGCGACGAGGATGTCGTCAATGTAGACGGTGACAAAATCGAGGTCGCGAAGCATATGGTCCATGAACCTCTGGAAAGTCTGTGCTGCATTGCGTAAGCCAAAACTCATGAAAGTGTACTCGAAGAGTCCAAACGGAGTGGTGATGGCTGTCTTCTGGGTATCTGCCGGTGCTACTGGGATCTGGTGGAAGGCACGCTCCAAGTCGATCTTCGAGAAGATAGTCTTGCCATGAAGTTTGTGGTGAAAGTCCTGGACATGCGGAATAGGGTACCTGTCAGGTTTGGTGACGAGATTCAGGGCTCTGTAGTCGCCACACACCCTCCACTAGCCGGGTGTTTGCTTAGGAACCTTGTGAAGAGGCGATGCCCAGGGACACCTTGAAGGGCGAATGATGCCGTCTTGCAGTAGTTTGTTGAATTCTACTTTGGCTGTGTTCAGGAGCTCAGGGCGCAGGCGGCGAGGGCGTGAAAAGACTGGTGGTCCTTTGGTTTCGATGTGGTGGAAAATTCCCGATGTAGGTGGTGGGGGTAGGGAGACTCGGGGTGAGAAAAGGTCCTTGAATTCGTCGAGCAGGGAGGAGAACTCGCTGGAAGGCGCAAGACAGGTGATAGTGTCGGTGTGTCTGGCACGAGAACCCTGGATCTTGCGTGCTGTAGGCTCATGGATGAGGCATAGATGACTTGGTTTGACGCCGAGTTTGTGGAAGGTGAGGAAGTCGAAACCAAGAATGGGTTGAGACACGTCTGCTATCACGAATAACCAACGCAGAGTCTTGGGCAGACCGAGGTCTAAGGCGAGGGTGCGTACGCCGTAGGAGGCGATGGAGGTACCGTTGGCAGCGAACAGGTCATACGAGGGTTGCTTTGACTTGTCTCATAGTGAGGGAGGGATGAGGCTGACCGATGAACCTGTGTCGATGAGGAACTTCTTGCCGGAGGTGCGGTCGGTGACGCGCAGTAATGAGACGCCTGGAGGGACGGAGGCTGAGGCGTCTACCAGCCTCCGGTGTTGCCGTTTCCTGAATAGGTGCAATAGGGCTCACAGTTTCGAGCATTGCGGCCGAAAGTCTGATGATACCAGCAGAGGGTAAATTTGTTGTGCTGGGGGTTGGCTGCTGTGTGTCGGAACTTGTAGGGCGTAGTGTGTGAGTCAGGAACTGGCGCAGCAGCGGGTATGGAGGAGCAGAACTGCTCAATGGTGTCCATCCTGCGGTTCAAAATTTGCAACAGGTTCTTGATGTCTTGTGAGGTATTGCTCGGCTGAGGGGTATTGACCCGCCTTACAAGTTCGATGGTAGGTACTGGTGTGACCGTGGCGGCAAGGGGAGCAGCAGTAGGGTGTGTCATACGGAGGCGAATTTTTCTTTTTTGAGTTTGAAAAATCGGCCCATGGTATTAATGATGTAGTTCTATGTGCAGAATCATGTGATACCTTCAGATGTGAAAAGTTTTTATTTTTTGCTAGGTAAATTTTAACTTGAAATCTTATGAAAATTCAGTATTCCCACCCTTTTACCAACACCACTAAATAGCTTATTTAAAGTAAAGTAAATGTATCAAGTTAATTTATTAGGATGAAAATGATCCAGAATAGTGAAACGAATGATCTTGACACATTTATTAAATTTAATATTCCTTTAGAAAACAAAATCATCAAATACAAAAACCGGTTTTACTACTACGACCCGGTGTTGCAGCACACCATAGAGAACATGTCTTTCTTGCTTCTGTTTCTACTCATCACCTCCCTGCTGACCACCTGAGCTCGGATGTAGCCTTCCCTCCTCTCCTGGCATTACACGTGACTGCTGGCCTCGCTCATTTGCTGTACACAACGCTCTATACTCTGGGTGTGCGAGGGCCAGGCAGGGACATGCATGGGGTTGTCCAGGAAAGCTCTGACTTGAACATTGGTGAGGCTGCAGGTAAGAGGGGGCTCACTGCCAGCCTGGATGTTATCCAGATCTATGAGATCAGTGAGGGTCTTGGCACCTAGAGTGACTTCAGGAGTCTTCCTGACCCTGAAGGAATCGTCACCAACTGATTCGTCATGCCCAGATCCTCTCATAAGTCTCATATCCAAGATCTTTTTGACTGCCACTCTTCTCTCCTCCTCATCCTTACTGCAGAGCATTGTCTGCAGAACTGCCTCGGGGTGAGCATACCAGGAAGATCTCCTCACAGTCTGCTCCACAATCTGAACAACCTTCCTTGGCTGACTCCTCAGGAGCTCAAGCTGGAAGAGAACATGCCTCGGACCTTCGGAGAACGATGACTTGACCTTGGTGTTGAACCAATTTGGCAAGTAGACACTCACGTTGAATTGGACAATAAGTCTCAGGTTGTGAAGCTGGTTCCCTTTCAGTTTATGATGAGCGACCCAAATTCTGCAGAACCTGAGAGCCGTTGTGAGCCACCTAGAATGTGAGACTGGACCTATCTGCAGGTAAGCAAGTCTATCAGGCATGACCCCAGTTTTGATGGCACTGCAAATCATGTAACCATAGTACTGGTCAGTACTCAGGTCGTCAATGACAGTATGTGCAAGCTCAACGAGTGGAGGGTCAACTGTGATTTTTTCAAAGCTCGGATTTATTTCTAACTCAGTGGCAGAGTCCAGCATCTTGCCAAGAGAACCAGACCATCTGTTGTTTGAAAGAGTCTTGCCATCCAGCTCCTGGATCAGATGTCTGAGTGGCAACTCGTTGGTGTGGAGGTCACAAACAATCCAGACCAGCTTCCTCCCAATCTTCCGCTCTATCCACTGTATGACCCCCCCTTGCCACCCTGTGTTCGTGTTGGTGCTGTCCCCTCCAATGGCCTGCAGGGTCTGGTCTACGTTCCTCTCTCTGAGCCAGTTCACAATGTTATCTGCCACTATCTCAGCTGGTTTCCTGATGTCATCTTTCTCTGGAGTGAAATGCCACAAATACTTCCCTCCTGGTTCACTGCAGCAGGAGTAGTGTTCCTCCTTCACCATGGCAAGGAACAACTTGTCAGAATCTCCAACTTTCATGAACACTTTAGTGTCATCGCCTTCTCCCATCAAAGAACAAACAATTGATTCCATTTTCTCTTATCCCATTATCAAACTCCTCTTCTAGGTTACTGACAAGTTTCTCCTGAGCTCTCCTTACTTTGTTATGATCTATCACCAGGTGAACATCATCAGGTGTTATCAAACCACCGTCAACCCAGGCAGCTGTTGCTATCTCTGCAGTTTCTCTGAGACCAGTGTGGTGTCGCATGCTGGCCAGAGCTATGCTCGAGATATCTTTCCTATTTCGAATCTTATGCCTGGAAGGTTTGGGATCATTATTTTCTGGGTTAGGGACAAAGTCACCATTCTCCTGGTCAGCACTCGGATCAGCCATGGGGAAGTCATTAAACTCTGAATCAGCTTGACTCCAATCATCGGCCTTTTTTACCTCATCCTGGGCCTTCTCAAGTCTCTTTTCCTCGGCAACTCTTCTCCTCTTCTGTCTTTCTGTGGCAGCCTCCTGTCTCTTGGACTCCGGAATATCTTGGCTAGAAATCATGAGAGCCCCTATACTGCCAGTCTTCTCTCTCTGTGCTTTGACAAATGCCAGTTCGATCACAGGAATCTTCAGTTCACGCTTGCAAATACAGGAGATGTGGGCCTCGGATTTACAGTCACGATCGCATCCAAACTCAGGACAGAGAACAATTGGGCACTTGCAAGTAATTATGTCAAATAACTGGTCCAGTTGCTTGGCAAAGCTGTCCTTAACTGCAAGTTTTCCTCTCCCAAGAGAGATATCTCTTGCCTTTTCCCAACTGGCTAGCAGTCTCTCACTAATCTTCTTCTGACTTGTTATGACTGGAGGCTTGAACTGAGCGTTAACCAGAGTGTACTGTGCCAAGACAGCTTTGGTCATATCACTGGCAATGTCTTTGTTTGTGTAAGTTCTTTGGTTCTTTTCACTGATTTGCCTGATTAAAACACCGTATCTCAAAGCATCTCTCAATGTAGGCAACTCCGACTTCAGGAGCTCTCTCCCAGACCCAAGATAGTGACTGAGATGGCTGGATTTTTGGTTCCTCGTCCTGACACAAGCAGCCATCGCAAATATTATCAACTTATAAATGCATCAGAATCTGAAACAGAAAAAAATATTGTTAGTTGGGTTGTTAAAGAATGAAGTCAGAAAGCAATGTTCACTATTTAATTGTAATGCACTAATGCAGCTGTACGTTAGATTTTCGATAAATTTCACGCTAAAATTTACCTAGCAAAAGGTTGCAAAATATTGAAACTGAAATTATTTTCTGTTTATATACACTAAAATCTACCAAAAAAGTGATGGGCCATTAGTTTTAGCTGATCTTCCCTCCTATGACACACCCTAGTGCAGCAGCGCACTCGTTAAAAATTCTATCTGCCGCGGTTGCATATAGTTCTGGTGTCGTAGAGTAATCTACTGAGGACAGGATGTTGCGTACTTCTGTGGGTAGCTTTTGTGCGTGAAGCTGGCGCAGGATAGAGTCGGGGAGTGTCTGTGTGACGGGAGTTCAGCCGACACATCTCCTCCCAGGGACGTCCCGGGGTTGAGTTCCCGAGGGAGATAGAGGATAGATCTTGCAGGAGATTGGGGCTGGTCTGTTGATAACACGTCTTCAAGGCAGCCCGCAGGGTAGCGAATTTGTTGTCATCTGGAGGGTTGGAAATGGTTTGTGAGACCCGCGTGGCCACTTCCGTGGGCAAGGCACAGAGCAGGGCGCAATACTTTTGCTCGTCGGTCGCTCGTGAGCCGGCGAGGGCTGCTTCCACATGGTCTAGTCAGTCCTCGACGTTGTGGTTGAAAGTCGGCAGAGAGATCCGTCCGTCCTCCATCCTGTGTGAGTGCTTATCTCCGGGAGTCACCATTTGTAGGAATTAGTGGTATAATGTTGTCTAGCACTCAGGATGGATGGAAACTCTAATGTGGTTTTCTTGTATAATATAAGTTATATGATAGACAGTCTGGTGCTGGAGGTGCCGTGTGGTGAGGAGCTGCACAGTAGAGACGTTCGGTGAGTAGCGTGTTGAAGGAGGTAGATGTGCAGGAGCTTCGTTAGAGAAGATGTTGCCTGTTGCTGGCCTCCTGGTTGAATGAATGCTGACAGCGTGGAGCTTGATGGAGGAGGTGTTGCTTGTTCAGGAAGATGGGCAGAATGAATCTCAATGGAGAGACAGAGCTTATATACCCAGCAGCCGCGAGTCCTCTATGAGTCATGTTGGGAAAACCCGAGAAAGTCGCCGGTCTCTAGTTTCGTTGCTAGGCTACCGTAACATCTGCTGTCGTCGCTCGCTTGGTTGCTAGGATACGGCGGCGCATCGGAATGCGGATACGCAGTTGTAGGGGAGACGTCCACTACAAGCAGTTAGATATAATCATTCAAGGAGATAGACAAAAACTGATAGCTCAGACATTTGATGGTGCAAATGTCATGAAAGGCAAAAAAGGGGGCGTTCAGGCAAAAATAAAAGCAGTTTATAATAATGCATATTTCATTCACTGTTATGCCCACCAACTGAATCTGATAATGAGAAATACAGCAAGTATTACGCGGGACTCAAGAATATTTTTCTCTAACGTTTTGGCTATACCAACATTGTTCTCAAGATCACCACAACGTGTATCCATTCTCAATAAACATATGAACGTCAGCATTCCGCGCCCATCCTCTACAAGGTGGAACTTTAACATACGGACCGTGAACAAAGTTCATGAAAATTTGCAACCTTTAAAAAGCTGCCTTGCTGAAATCCAGTCGACGGTAAATGCAGATCAAACCATTTCAGAAGCAACAGGAATTTTGCACTACCTGAATAATGAAAAATTCATGTTCTGGTTGGAGCTTTTTCATCAGATCATGCCTCATGTTGAAGTAATTTACAACCAAATGCAGTCTCGAGAAATTGATGTGTTAAAAGTACATGAATATATAACAAATTTCAAAACTGCTATTTTAGAAATAAGAAACTCGAAGTACTGTGAGAATCCTTCAAAGACGCTCATGGCTGAAGCAAAGGAAGTATGTAACTGCATATGTGTTGATATAATGGAGAGATATTCTTTCACTAAACAATTAGTAGCTGCTAAATTATTCAACAAGAAAAGCTTCACTAGTTTTAAGAATAAACTGCCTACAGAAGAGATAGGATTGACCACTGAAGCATATCCCATGACTGACAAAGACAAATTTGAAACCGAACTTAGAGTATTCTACAGTAGGTCCGATATGCATGAATATTGCAGGCTAATTAACCTGCTGAAATATATATTGGAAAATAATTTAGATGGTGTTCTTAGTGAGATAACGAAGTTGATAAAAAATCCTCTTGACAATTCCTATGGCTACATCAGAGCCTGAACGCTGCTTTTCAACATTAAAAAGAATAAAAACTTTTCTGAGGAGCACTATGAATCAGGAAAGGCTAAATGCACTCGCAATGATTTCAACGGAGAAAAATTTCTTTAACAGTCATCCAAACATCAATGAGAAAGTTGTTGACCTTTTCGCTCAAAAGAAAACAAGAAGAATGGATTTTATTTTTAAAAATAAATTTGGATCAAGCTAGACTGGAGTATTTTATCTGTAAGTGCTAAATGGTTTTTTAGTATTTTTACCATACTTTTATTATATATATATATATATATATATATATATATATATACTTCATTTTTAGTCCATATAACACACGGACTTTGAACATATAATCAACGATTCCTGGCTGGTGAGGTCATTCATTATATATATACATATATATATATACATATAATCAACGACCTCACCAGCAAGGAATCGAACCCTCGACCTACTGGGTGTGACAAGGGAACGCTTACCGGCTAGGCCACAAGGACACTAAAAGCAGTTCTAGACTCTGTTATATTTCACACAAAGCCTGTTCATCGAGCTGATGGTGCCGTGAACCTCATTGGGAAACTGCCCGTGCCTCTTATGTGGTGTCAGTAGCATTTTACCGAATCCAGCTGGTATGAAACGCGAGGTACATATATATACTTCATTTTTAGTCCAATTAACACGCGGACTTTGAACATATAATCAACGACCTCACCAGCAAGGAATCGAACCCTCGACCTACTGGGTGTGACTAGGGAACGCTTACCGGCTAGGCCACAAGGACACTAAAAGCAGTTCTAGACTCTGTTATATTTCACACAAAGCCTGTTTATCGAGCTGATGGCGCCGTGAACCTCATTGGGAAACTGCCTGTGCCTCTTATGTGGTGTCAGTAGCATTTTACCGAATCCAGCTGGTATGAAACGCGAGGTACATATATATACTTCATTTTTAGTCCAATTAACACGCGGACTTTGAACATATAATCAACGACCTCACCAGCAAGGAATCGAACCCTCGACCTACTGGGTGTGACTAGGGAACGCTTACCGGCTAGGCCACAAGGACACTAAAAGCAGTTCTAGACTCTGTTATATTTCACACAAAGCCTGTTCATCTAGAACTGCTTTTAGTGTCCTTGTGGCCTAGCCGGTAAGCGTTCCCTAGTCACACCCAGTAGGTCGAGGGTTCGATTCCTTGCTGGTGAGGTCGTTGATTATATGTTCAAAGTCCGCGTGTTAATTGGACTAAAAATGAAGTATATATATACATATGATTTTAAACTGGTCAGCTTTGATGTAACGTCACTTTTTACAAAGGTCCCAGTTGATGATTTACTAGAGTTCCTCATAGATTCCCTGGATAACATTTCACTGCCCGTCTCGAAAGATGACTTCATCGAACTCATCAAACTATGTATTAAGGATTGCAAATTCGAATTCAATGAGGAATATTATGCTCAAAAATTTGGTATGGCAATGGGTAATCCACTCTCACCTGTATTAAGCAACCTATATATGGAATTCTTTGAAAAGAAACTATTAAGTAATATTTTACCACCCTCAGCAGTCTGGTTTAGATATGTTGATGATGTATTATGTCTCTGGCCATGCAATGAGGACCTAAAAGTTTTCCTACCACAACTTAACAACTTAGCCCCCTCGATCAAATTCACTGTGGAATTAGAGCAAGACTGTAAATTGCCATTCCTAGACTGTCTGATACACAGAATAGGTAACACTTTCAAGTTCAGTATTTATAGAAAACCAACCAACGTGTGTTCATACATTCATTATTATTCTGCCCACCATAATAAAGTCAAACAGTCAGTATTTACAACAATGTTTTTACGTGCCTTGAGAATTTGCAGTCCGGAATTCATCGATGAGGAATACAAATATATATATAATATTGGCTCAAACCTTAAATACCCTAGATCTTTCATAGACAAATGCTTAAACATTACTAAGAAAACTTTTTATAGAACTGATCCCAAGCCCACCCATGACCATAAGAATATCTTAATATTACCATTTCACAAAAATTTCTCACACATTCCGGCACAGCTAAAATCTTGGAACGTCAATGTGGCATTTAAAAACTCATGCACTGTTAAACAAATGTTAATCAAGAACTCCCCCAACAACACAATTGGTTGCATTTATAAAGTTCCTTGCAAGGAATGTAATATGTTTTACTTAGGCCAGACAGGTAAAGATCTTGTAACTAGAATTAAACAACACAAATACAGTGTCAGGACAGGCCAGGAATCCAATGCACTGTTTGTTCATTTGAGGGATAACAAGCATTGCATTGACTGGGATAATGCCTCCTCAATATTACCATGTAATTCAATTGATAGTAGGAACATCATAGAATCTAGTCTTATTAAACATACCGAAGCATTCAACATGAATTTGAGTAACGGCTTGTACAAGCTGGACAACTTTGTAATTAAGAAGATTTGTGATCAGGTGAGAGGGCGGGTCACTGTCCCATCTGACCCAACCACCAACCGTTGTGTGCCATTTAAAGATTAGTAGGGTCATTACCTGACCATTGTGGACCTGGTCTCACCCTCCTCTGTATATATTCATCTTGTTCTGCATTACTCTATCTAGTCTGTACTCACCCCTGAAGATGTGAATTACACGAAAGCGCTTGGGAACTTCGTGTTTTCTTCTTTCCTGGTGGTTATCAGCATATACCTAGATCACGCGCACCTACAGTGATTTACTTGCATATATATATATATATATATATATATATATATATATATATATATATATATATATATATATATATATATATATATATATATATATGTATATATATATAATCAACGACCTCACCAGCCAGGAATCGTATTTCTGTGTGTGTGTGTCTTACACAATATTAAAACAATTCTTAAAAATGTTTTGAAGCACCACCCCCACGAATTAGAGTCACGAGCCGCCACTGGTTACTACATTACCTCAGTTCTTTGGTAGCATGGCGAGGGTCTAGGCACGTGGGTATTGTAATTCTGATATCAGGGTCACTTGGACGGAAATAAAGGTGGAATACTGCAGGAAAATGAATACCCCTAATGTACTATAAGAAATTGTTTATTAATATGAAATCAGAGGGGAAAAATATATCATTAATATACAACTCCAAGTTGCAACTCCTCGGCTTTACTCAACTGCAAATTACTCACAACCTTAATGATGTTACATTACATTACAGTTACCAGGACCAATTCCTTGACTTTACTCACATTACATATAGACACATGACAATTCCTTGGCTTTACTTAACTGCCAATCCAAGTGAGTACTTCTACTTCACCCACATCTTCTGGTGGTACATTACATTAACAGTTACCAGGATCAACTCCGTGGCTTTACTCAGGTAGTCCCAAGTGGACAACTTTACTTCTCACACATTACTAGGTACTTTTCATTACATCCAGTTATAAGACAAACATACATATGATACTTTCACAGACTGTTGGTAGTGCATATGAGATGCACTCACAACACACAACACGTTATTACTGAAACCAACAACTTGTACGTGGGTTCACTACCCAACATGGGATAATTATTTCCAGTTAATTATCCCCAAACAAATACGACACACTCTGTGGACCATAACTGCCAGGAGTGCTCCAGGGTAGAACACTCAACAACTAACGATCACTGTTGTGGTCGGTTGTATTCTGACACATGGCGAGTCTGGGGTCCAAGGCCCACGAGGCGGATCTGCAGTTAATCATGTCGAAGCAACGACATCATCTATATATTGCTCACTGCTAGTTATCCACCGACTGGGGCAGTCGGTGGGGTGTTCTGAGAGCCCACAAACTTGAATCTGCAGAACAAAGTTGGAGAGAGAAGCGTCACGAGAGGAAGCATGGACAAACACAAACAAATCTTTCATCTCGCAACGTAAGACGACATTTACTTTATATTACTTCTTACACTGGGTGAATGACAATTCCACTGTTACAATATGAACACTGATATTCACACAATTGACTAAATCAAACTGAATGGCTATCGGCGGGGAAACACAGCTACATACCTGCAGAACAAAGTTGGAGAGGGAAGCGTCACTAGGACGTCTCTCCTTCCCGAGGTGGTTTATTGAAAAAAAATGGTTATTAAAATGACGTTAGATTTCTTGAACAATTATAGGAACTCAACTACAGGGTCAACTCCCTGGTTTAACTTATTTTGTACTGTGGCACTTAGGCCAAATTTCCACTTACACCGGGTGTACATATACAATAACAAACATAAACTCTCTCTCAGCACCTTAAAGCACCATTAATACCTGTGGCAATGACGCCAATTACTCCATGTGACTGTTCAAACAGCACCAGACATGATACTCAAGAGTGCCAGACATAATACTCAAGCAATAATACTCAACAATAACACTCAAACCGCAAGAACCATGGCAGTTTTCTCCCACTATAAGGTACCTTGGACCACACTCCGACAACTCAGGTGGACGCCTACAGGTGTCCTCGGAGGAATAACACAACCACCAAGTAGCCCTACTGAGTCATGGACTCATCCAATAATGATGGGGGCTGGCAGTTATTGGCTTCGGCCTGATGTTCTTAGGTCACCACGTGGGCAGTGAACGCATCAGGTGAGCTGACTAGGCTCGGGGCCCTAGGAGGTCGGTGATTTCCTAACACCCGGGATTCAAGGAGGTACCCGTGCTTACTGGCCTTCATCCATCTCCCAAACTAGTGTAGGGGACTTCCTTAAGCTAAAGACAAGTGGCATACGACGCCTACAGGAACCTGTGGGTGGAGGAGTTCGGGGCTGACTAACGGTTTTTGAACATCAACGTTTCAAAAGGACGTTCAGGGCGTAAAAATACTTTACTTAAAGCTCATCAGTTACATTACTGTATCACTTGCATATTCAAACTATTAACTAGGTCAAGATCACTTAAAATGGCGAGCTATAATACGGAGAAATGGACATACTTGTGGGTGGAGGATTTCGGGGCTGACTAACGGTTTCAAAGAGCCTGCCTCACTCCCCACACACTTAAGTTCGAGTGCCACTTCACCCAACTATTTCAATATACTACGTTACTGTATACTCTGACGAGACTACGAACTCAGTTTTATTCCCTAATATTCTCTTTACAAACTATGCTCTGACTGAGTTATCGAAGGCAAGAATGATTTCAAAAGATCTGGATGGCAATCCCAGTGGGCTGAGCCTAGCCAAGTAGCGTCTAACTCCCTCTACAAAGAAGCTGGCCTGATGGTTCCTTTCAGGTTAATTAACTAATTCCATAACGAGCATCCTTACAACAATTTCACCATGAGTATCAGGGTCTCTGATATTCATAGGTGAACAAGAGCTTACAAGTCTCATACAAGTCTCGGTCACAAATACGGCATCTCTATGACGACGTCAATGATACCGAGAAAACGGGGGATGTTTCCACTGGGAGACTCAGAAGGTTTACAGGTTTTGTGTGCGTGAAGCGTAATATGAGTTATCAGGTTTTAACAGGTTGGCCGTCATTACACTCATGACAAAGCTCCCCGTTCCCCAAAATTCATATTATGCGGTAACCTTCAGAAAACATGTATAGTAGTTACATACACACTAAATGATTAATACAAAATATACTTTACCAATTACAAATAATTCACATACATTATACCAATAAAAATAGAAAAGAATTCCCTACCGGTGGTCTGAATTTGGTCATTAAGAAAAGGTAATCTGTTAGCATAGAAATAGAATGCGACACCTTCATAAAAATGGGATACATACATATTGACATAATGGCGCCAAAAATAATAATAAATTGGGTTACAGATACAACATTCCATATTCTGAATCATGTTATATATTATAAAATACCCCTAATATTGGTAGATAAAGTGCACAACCAGAAATATTTACTTGCAGAACTCAAATTTCACTACCTTAAAATTGAGAGCTTCTTTAGCTACAGGAAAGCAATCATCATCTAGTTCAGTCCCCCATGTCGATACACCTGTAATATTTTTTGCCATCCCATTCAACATATTGACGAATAGCCATTTCATCCATCACCAAAGAAAATAAATATTACCAGAAGTTTCGTCTGTGGATTTCTTGACCTTCTGCTTGAGTGCACTGAATGATGCCTCGGTAAATCAGGGTTTCGCTTCTACTGTTTTGTACCATTTTTCCAGCGTTCGTGGAAGAGGCAGACAAGTATCAAAAATTTTTCTTATGAATTTATATGCTTGTCTTTTCACAAGGTCTATCACTCCACCGGCACAGGATTCTACAATAGTCAGATTATCTTCATTCACTAGTTTTTTTCTTTTAATACATTAATCACAGAACACAAGTCTGCATTTTTCTTTTCCAGTCATCGTGTTTTCTGTTGCAAAGAAAATATTTTTTTTCCAAGACTTCACAAGTTTTTCCTCTAATTTCCTCTTCAGGTGTTAATTTAAAGAAACCTGTTAGTATTGTGAAAAGATTGGGCATAAACAGGAGGACTGTTACAAGCGAAAACGAAAACGAGAGCAGTGCAATACAGAGAAGAACGTGGAGAAGAGAGAATGTTGGATGTGAGGAGAAGATGGACGCTTCCAAACTAATTGCCCACAGAATTCCAAGAGAGGGAAAGCAGAGCAGCCCACTAAGACGAAGGAAACCAGAAATGGCTGGTGTAAGGGCTGTAACAAGCAGGATGGTTGTCCGCCGCTCGTTTGTTTGTTCACGGCCCCACTATGGGGATAGACGGAGGTGAGAAGGTCGCTGCTGCTTCGTCGCACACCAGACGCTATCTAGCCTTGACAACTATGGTTGTGTACTCATCTGAGGTTCCTGGGGCTCGTGGGCTGATTCCCCAGTCCTTCACTATTTGGCTGTCAACTCTGGTCACCTACTCCAGCTGCTGCCACGAGTTCTCCACGCCCTATCCACCGTTCGTGCCCTGGCGTCTCTCCAGTGTGTCAAGATATCGCCCACCAACGCCTGAGCCAAGTGAGGAAGCTGCCCTGAACCTTCCCCTGAGAGCCAATCACCACGTTACCAGAACATTCCATCGTGCTGGTTAGGAGGAAGATTCGTCTACAGACGTAGGAAGTACCTGTACCTTGTTGTATTGATTGTTTTGTTTCAAGTAATTGTTTGACTTCAGTGCTGTTTATTTAATATTTGTGTGAGTGGTGTCAGAGTTAAATTATTGTGATTATTTTCGTAGTCTCTAATGGTTGTGTGTTACCCTTTGGAAACCCATGGTTCTTGACTTTCCTTTTTTAAGATCTTGATTAGGCTGGGAAGGGATTAATATCACAAAGGCCAGGCCTTTACAGCTGGTGCTGAGGGGCAACGACCAGCCTGTTTCACCAGAGCACCATCAGGTCAGTACCTTGGCCTGAACGACGGTGATGGCCACCATGGCCACACACACCACCAACAGCTTGGTCAGCTTCATGCTGCAGGACCACAAGTACCACTTGGATGGCTGTGCTGTGGTGCTGCTTATTGGCAGTTATTGCCTCTCACTGCCACACCGACGGCTGCTGCCTCTCACTGCCACACCGACGGCTGCTGCCTCTCACTGCCACAATTAGTGCAGCTTCACTACTACATCTTGCTTGCTGTAATGGTGTGGGCTACACAGGTGTTGTGTGCGTGTGAAAAAGGCAGTTCTGAGGAAGAGTATACACTTGTAGTGCCACTGAACTCTGAACATCGGCAACTGTGAAGCGATCAACACCTTACATATGTGTTGCACGTCACACCACAAAACACACACATGTCAAGGATATGTTAGAGGTGACTGGTGTACAAGAACTCCACACCGACACACAGCTACGTAGTCTTCACTGCTTTAGAAGTAATTACTATATGGTGGCAAAGTACAGTGACAAGCGTATATCATTCCGGTTACGTAAATCATGTCACTCAGAAATAAAGATTATTCATATAATTAAAAAAAAAACACACTGCCGGATCGCCTCCATCGCCTGAAATCAACAGCTACACTTCCCCACCCAGGAGGCAGTGTCCCAGGTGCAGGAAGGAGGGTGTGATGGTCTGGCACCCAGGTTGTCCTAGGAGGACACCTCCACCCATAATAGCTGTCCCACTCAGTGATGCCAACAGCAACACTGCAGGGTAGCCTCCAGCGCCTGAAATCAACAGCAACACCTCCCCACCCAGGGGGCAGTGTCCCAGGTCCAGGGAGGAGGGTGTGACGGTCTGGCACCCCAGTTGTCCTGGGAGGCCGCCTCCACCCACAATAGCAGTCCCACTCAGTGATGCCAACGCGGCCGGATCGCCTCCACCACCTGAAGTCAACAGGCACTCTGATTCTCCTTTGTTAGCCAATGCAAGTCAGGTTAAAGCCTGCCAAGTAAGTGTACCAGTGAACAATGGCAGGGATAGTGTTAGTGGAGTTTCTGAAGGAGCTGGTGCCTCCTCTCATAATGATGCCAACTTGAGGGTGAGTAGCCAGAGCGAGACCGATAGTGATGGAAGCATGAATGGGGAGAATGAGCCCCAGAATGCCAGCGTGGTCTCTTTAATAACCCCAGGTCTGAAAACTGTCCATAACCCTGTACTATTTCCAATATTTACGGAGGAGGAACTCGCGGGACTAATGAAGGAACCTGTGTATAAAAATCCTACTGGAATAAGGGCCGTAAGGTGACTTATCAAGAACTCCAGGGGTGAAGAATTTGAAATGGTTAACTTATTGGTCAGGATGATCTATGAAGCCAACGCGCGACTCTCTATACTATTTTCAAGGTGGAAGGAGTAACACGAACGCTTAGGTTCATTTCATGGAACATCCGGAGTGTTAACTGCAGAATTAATGACCTTCAATGGTTTGTTAAAGTTTTTAACATTGATGTAATTGGTTTATAAGAACCTTACACGTCCAGCACCCAGAAGAAAGTTGCACCCAGGATAGCTGTGTTTACAGCATACAACAGTGGAGTAGGAAGTGGCCTGCTCACTTATGTAAAGAATGGTCTGGTCTGTAGATGGATCAAAACTCACAATTATGAAAGTATTCACTATCAACAATTTACAGTAAAGACAGCAACCACTCAATTTTTGCTGTATAACATCTATGTTCGGTGTAATGAGCTGCGAGCGGACGTGTTACCAAAGCCATCAGGTAACAATGATATGTTGTGTATGGGTGACTTTAACTCTCGTCACACTGTCCTCGGTGATGCCCAGTGTAACTCTAATGGGAGGGTTTTTGTGAATTGCATCAATAATCATAATATCACTGAATACGACACAGACAAAGTGACACATCTGATGGGGGGCAGACTTGATTATGTAATTGGGTATAACCTAGTAGACAGTAATGTCAAGTTTAAGGTCATCTCAGACCACCTAGTCAGTGATCATTATGCAATACTTACTGAATACACTGTTGCTGATGTCAAGTCTGATCCCCATCCTAAGCTCAGATTTAACGTCCCAGATAATCTTAAACTGCACTTCAAGGCCTACATCCACTGATGGTATGCTGGATATACACCTGGGTCAGTGGATGAATTTTGCTGTGATCTTGTAAATGTCATTACCACATATTATACCACCTGGGTTAAGACAAGGAGGAAGGGGGTGCAGCACTAACCACCTCTGTGGACACATGGCCCCATCCTCACCAAAGAAGGAGAGAAGGTAGAACAGCTTACCAACACTTATAAGCAAGGTAAAACTTGTGATAACCTCCTGGCATTCCTCAAAGCTAAAGGAGAATTTCGTGAACTCAAAGGTCAGGTGAGAAACACCTATTGGGAACAATTATTACAGGGATTAAGAGAACAACCACTCTAGCAGAAGTGTGGAACAAAATTAGAGCCATTACCAAGTCACCCACCCCAGTCCAACTTCATCACAGCCCTGCAGAATTGCTGACATGCTATTAGACCAATGATCAGTGTATCACAAATCACTTCCCTGCCTCCTGACATACAGCAATATATTAAAACAACACACATTAATAGGGGTTTCAATATTGAAATAGCCTGTTCCTCACCAGACTTTACCGACCAGTTTCTTATAACGCACTACGAACTAACAACAGCACTAATAAAAGGTGCATCATCCTCCCCTGGTGAGGATGGCATAACCTATAACACCCTGAGATTGTTGAATGAGATCCCTAACCATCCACTTCTTGACCTGTATCAAATGAGCCTCACACAGGGTGTTCTGTCTAAGACATGAACTCATGGAAACATAGTTCCAATCCCTAAAGCTAACTCTCCAAACTTCAGACCAATTTCACTCACATTCTGTATGTGCAAAGTCCTTGAAAGAGTTGTTCTCAACCGTCTCATGTTTCAAGTCAAAGACAAACTGGCCCCTTATCTGTATGGGTTCATGCCCGGGCGTAGCACACAGACATGCTTTGCAGAATATCTTGTTCACTCAAAAGATAAGACACAAACAGCCTTCATATACCTTTGATATACTGATGCACAAGCTTATTGCTGACATTCCACTTCAGCCAAACGAGGCTGTAATATGCTATGCTGATGATATCTGCATTATGACACAGACTAAGCTCAGGCTCCATGGATGTATTTGCTCGGAGGACTGTGGAATGTGGTCTCATAATATCTGTTGACAAGACGAGGGTCCTCAATCCTCGTCCTGCTCACCCTCTGCCTCTTGGTTTTAACATTAACAGCATGCCCTTGGAACTATGTAGCTCCTATAAATATCTTGGAATTTGTGTGAATGATGCAAACTTTGTCGGCAACCTTCGTGCCAAACTAATGCAGCGCATTAAACCCCTCAGAACCCTTGTTGGCAAGGGCTATGGAATTAACATTACCTATGCTCGTTCTTTCTTTCTTTACTTTATTCGTTCTGTAATTGACTATCATGCTCTCCATCTTGTGACTATTCCGCCTAAACAACTCAACAGCCTTGAGGTAGTGCAAAATGAAGCCATGCGCATCATTCTAGGATGCCCAAAATCAACCAGAATTGTAAACATGAGGAAAGAGCTCGGACTGCCCTCCCTATCTGAAAGGATAGCTCTACTTAATACCATGTTTTGTGTCAAAGCTTTGAAGAACAATGGTCCCCAAACTACAGCTCAAACTGAGTTGATGTTCTATCTAAGTAATTCCGACTATCTCGCTAACCTTCCACAAAAGACTCTCTTTAGGGTGTGGCTTCATATAAGTGTTGCATATGTCTTGAAACTGAATGTCCCAATCACCCCAGACGAACCCATTAATGCCATTCCTCCTTGGCTGGATATATTAGTTCCTATTAATTACACTCCTGTTGGTTGTAAGCAAATGTTAAACACCGATGTGATGAGATGTGTCACACTAAAAACTGTAAACAGACACATAGAGAGTATTATATCAAGTGAATGTTATGCTTTTGCTGATGATTCTGTGCAGACAAACACAGGTAGAACAGGCTGTGCAATTGTAATATATATATATATATATATATATATATATATATATATATATATATATATATATATATATATATATAAAGAAAAAGAGATAATAGTGTCAAACAAGCAAAGGCTGAACAACTGGGCCAGCACAACACAAACTGAACTAACTGGAATCTACTTAGCCACAGACTACCATAAAGAAAATGGAGGTGGGGTGATATTCTGTGACTCTCAAAGTGCTTTGAAATCAATGAACAACCCGTCAGGCTCTATGTCTAAAGTTGTATGTGATATTAAAAGGAATGTGATAACTGTCAATGAGAACAACTTTCGTATCGAATTTGTGTGGATCCCGTCCCATGTTGGAATCAGGTATCATGACCGTGCTGATAGACTGACCAATGAGGCATGTAAGAAAGAAAATGTTGACCGTGACCTTGACCTGTCCAATGCTGTACTTAAAAACATTCAAGTCAGAATCATGAACTCTGATCTAGAAGAAGTGAGAAATGCAGAGAGACCTGGTAGTTGTAGCATTAGTAAATATGACAAATTTTGTGACAAGAGGTACCGGTATGGCCAGCATAAGGACAGAACTAGACAATGTGATGTAGTCGTGGCCAGAATTAGGCTAGGATACAGACACATCTGGTAGGTTAGTAATGCTGTACCCATACCGGAACACTCAGCATGTAAACTTTGTGATAAACCTTTAAACCATTCACTTGAACACTATATTATTGAATGTGACACAGTCAAAGACTTCAGGCCACCTGACTTATTGTATCTAGAACTTTGTAATTACTACATTGAATCGGAGGTGCTTGAGGACATTCTTGTTGTTTATCCCAAATTTGCTAGCCCACACTGATTAGTCTTCAATTAGAATATGACATCCAATGTATGTGAACCACTGACCTATATATAGTGTCAATGAATATGATGCATTTCTTTGTGTACGAACCTCTGTCCTGCATGGCAGTGAACAGTGACATTACCCACATGAATCTGACCTCTATATATATATATAAAGCTGTTAATGAATATGTTGTATTTCTTTGTGTATGAACCTCTGTCCTACGTGGCAGTGAGAAGTGATACCACCCTCAGTGCCAAGACCTGACTGAATTACTCAGAATAGGCAAACTGTACTACAAGCTTTGTCAATAAATTTGTTAAAATAAAAAATCTAGCATTAGACAACACATTATGCTTCCAATATCTTCCCAGCCGGTAGTACTTCCCTGTTTGGTAGCTGACTATTACCTACTACCTATTACAGTACTGCATGGGTTAATTACAGTACTACATGGGTTAAGTACAAGACTCTATGTGCTAAGTACAGGACTACAAAGGATAAATACAGTACTACATGGGCTAAGTACAGGACTTCATGTGCCAAGTATAGGACTACATGGGCTAAGTACAGGACTACAGGACTACATATGCTAAGTACAGGACTACGTGGGCTAAGTACACATGGGCTAAGTACAGGACTACATGGGCTAAGTACAGGACTACATGGGCTAAGTACAGAACTACATGTGCTAAGTACAGGACTACATGGGCTAAATACAGGACTAAATGGGCTAAGTACAGGACATGTGCTAAGTACAGGACTAAGTGGGCTAAGCACATATGGGCTAAGTACAGGACTACATGTGCTAAGTACAGGACTACATGTGCTAAGTACAGGACAACACGGACTAAGTACAGGACTACATGTGCTAAGTACGGGACTACATGTGCTAAGTACAGAACTACTTGGGCTAAATACAGGACTACATGTGCTAAGTACAGGACTACTTGGGTTAAATACAGGATTACATGTGCTAAGTACAGGACTACATGGGCTAAGTACAGGACTACATGCGCTAAGTACAGGACTACGTGTGCTAAGTACAGGACTACATGGGTTAAGTACAGGACTACATGTACTAAGTACAGGACAACATGTGCTAAGTACAGGCCTACATGGGCTAAATACAAGACTACATGGGCTAAATACAGGACTACATGTGCTAAGTACAGGACTACATGTGCTAAGTATAGGAGTACATAGGCTAAGTACAGGAGTACATGGGGACAGCAGAGGAGATAGAAAGAAAAGAGCTAACTCTAACATCATACCTGGATGGACAGACAAAGATAAACACCATTGACAAGAGAAAGAATAACGAGGAATTATCACGAAACAATACGAATAGACAACATAAATAGAAAAAAAACTCAGGTGTTAATGTTGGTGTTTGTTCAAGAATTTTAGATATTTCTTGTAAGTTAGGCAGCTGGTTCCTGTCTCGGCTTGTTAATATACCACTACAAATACCACTACTGCTGCAACTTAGTTGAAATAAGAAACTAAATGGGGAATTTTCTGCTGCAAGTATTATCAAAGTACATGTTTGTATTTGTTATACCAACGCGTTCATAACTTATCATGCTCTTTATTTAATGACATCAACAATTCTGTAATAGTCTGAAGCATAAAATAAATAAAAATAAAAATATTACACCTATTGAATTTCACCCTTTGGGGTTCCTTGCACTACCACTACTAATAACAAGTAGTAGTTGTAGTCTCAACAAACCAGGTAACATTATTACATCTATATCAGGATAAGTATGTTGACCCCGGAAGATATAGTAATGCCGTTACACAACTCCCACTACCAGTCATAAGGGCCATCTTCCCGGTCACTACATCGAACAATTCACCCGTAGTATTACCCTTCGTAAAAAAAATCTTTTTGCTTCACTATGATGGGCAGTGATAAACACCTGCTTCTCGGGACAACGTAGCAGCAGGTGTTACATCTGTTCCTGAATCAAAAGGTCGGTGAACTTCTGACACAAGTAAGGGAGGGAAAATTGGTGTTCATTTTTATGATATATTACAAGTTGATCGTGGGCCCTTCGTGCCCGGTGGCAAGTCCGGTGGTACAGATTACCAAGGCGTGAAAGTTCGAACGCTCGTGCATGGCTAGCGAGCAACAGCGGTCCGGCTGACAGCATACAGCGACATCGTTTTCCAGATGGTCGTGGTTGCTATAATCATGGTCTTGGTTGTTATAATCATGGTCGTGGGTGACATAATCATAGTCGTGGTTGTTATAATCATGGTCGTGGTTGTTATAATCATGGTCGTGGTTGTTATAATCATGGTCGTGGTTGTTATAATCATGGTCGTGGTTGTTATAATCATGGTCGTGGTTTTTATAATCATGGTCGTGGTTGTTATAATCATGGTCGTTGTTATGATCATGCTCGTGGTTTAGGATCATTGTCGTAGGTGTTATAATCATGGTCGTAGTTGTTATGATCATAGTCGTGGTTGTTATAATCATGGTTGTGGTTGTTATAATCATGATCGTGGTTGTTTTAATCATGGTCATGTTTGTTATAATCATGGTCGTGGTTGTTATAATTATGGTCGCGATTGTTATAATCATGGTCGTGGATGTTATAATCATGGTCGTGGTTGTTTTAATCATAGTCGTGGTTGTTATAATCATGGTCATGGTTGTTATAATCATGGTCGTGGTTGTTATAATCATGGTCATGGTTGTTATAATCATGGTCATGGTTGTTATAATCATGGTCGTGGTTGTTATAATCATGGTCGTGGATGTTATAATTATGGTCGTGGTTGTTTTAATCATAGTTGTGGTTGTTATAATCATGGTCATGGTTGTTATAATCATGGTCGTGGTTGTTATAATCATGGTCGTGGTTGTTATAATCATGGTCGTGGTTGTTACAATCATGATCGTGGTTGTTTTAATCATGGTCGTGGTTATTATAATCATGGTCGTGGTTGTTATAATCATGGTTGTGGTTGTTATAATCATGGTCGTGGGTGATATAATCATAGTCATGGTTGTTTTAATCATGGTCGTGCTAGTTATAATCATGGTCGTGGTTGTTATATTCATGGTCCTGGTTGCTATAATCATGGTCGTGGTTGTTGTAATAATGGTCGTGGGTGTTAGAATCATGGTCGTGGTTGTTATAATCATGGTCATGGTTGTTATAATCCTGGTCGTGGTTGTTATAATCATGGTCCTGGTTGTTATAATCATGGTCGTGCTTTATATAATCGTGGTCCTGATTGTTATAATCATTGTCGTGATTGTTACAATAAGGGTCGTACCTGAGACTAACACAAGTAGAATAAACCCCACACCTTATCTTTAATCTCAATAAACCCAGATTAATGCCACCAACTCAACAGGATTAGAGACCATTAGGATTGTACCACCAATACCGATACATTTCACACTGGATTAATAATAAAACATTTAATCACATTTCCAATAGCTAATGTCTTACTGATATCTTATCAAGTTGCGAGTCATACATGTTCATATAATTGTGTTTTATTCTTACAAATATTTATAGTTCGTTGTGTATTGCATTGTATTGTATGGTATTGTACTGTATTGTATCCGGCTGAGAGCATAGAGCGAATGATAGTGCGGGAAGTCAGTAGACTTGCATGGTTATTTTTTTTATTACACTGGTCAACAGCCAAAATGGTTCACATATGAGATCATGCTCACACAACTAATTTCATATTGCTGAATTCGAATCTGATATTTGTTTTGTTCTATCAGACCAGGTTTTATAAAAAAAATCAATAGGTACAAATATTTAATATTCCATCACGTGTCGTGCAAAAGATGAGATTATCTCATGTGACTGTGCTTTCATGACTAATTTCATATTAATGAATATTAATTGGATGTTTCATTCTACCATCAGACTTACTTTCTTAAAGAATAAAAAAAATAGTAAATATAGTAACATTATCGCGTCATGCAAGATACAATTTTAAACCTATCACAGATAAGCTCATAAAAAATTGTACCAAAAAACATAAGTTCAAATCCTTTATAATGTCAAAATATGAAGTTCTAAAAGTGCTTCTGAACTTTACTCTTTCTCTTGTACAGCTTGCTCTCTTCTCGTTGCAGTGTCCAGCAATAGTCGCCCATCATGTTAGGACTGAATTGTCCCTGATATCTGCTCTCCATTATGGCGATATCTTGATGAAATCTTTCGCTGTGTTCATCACTAACGTCTCCAAGGTTACCTGGGAAAAATTCAATATGAGAGTGGAAAAAATGCAATTTTAAGGACATCCTTGCTCCCAATGCATGATAATTCTGAAGCATGGTTGTTACGATTTCTTTGTAGTTGTCAGCACGATAGTTTCCAAGAAAATTCTTTGACACATTGACAAATGATTCCTATGCTTTTTTCTCCAGTGGGTTCAATGTTTTGGTGAATTCGCTATCATTAACTAGTATACGAATTTGTGGTCCATTCAAGACACCTGCTTTCAACTTGGCTTCGGAAACCACACCACCTAGTTTCTGAGATAAGTATAGAGTCCCAGCACCGAATTGATCCATAGTTTTGATGAAATTTTTAGCCAAACCGAGCTTTAGATGCAGTGGAGGCAAAAATATCTTTTCTGGATCTACAAGCGGATTGTGAGCACAGTTAAACCTTCCAGGCGCATCTCTTGGTCTTGTCGGCCAATCCTTTCTCACATAGTGCTCTGCATCAGCTCTGCTGTTCCACAAGCACAAAAAGCACATGTGCTTTGTGTAGCCACTCTGAAGGCCCAGTAGTAAACTGATGACTTTGAGATCGCCACATATCTTCCACTGGTGTTTCTCATACTCTATAGCGGCCAACAGAATTTTCATTGTTTCATAGCTCTCAGTCATTTTTGTTGCGTGTGCTATTGGGACAGATGGAAGCCGATTGCCATTGTGTAAAAGAACAGCTTTTAGAGAGTCTTTTCCTGAGTCTATAAACAACCTCCAATCCTCTGTCTTGTATGTTTCAGACTTGCAGAGTTGTTGCATGAGAGATACTGCGTCCTCGCAATAACAAAGGTTGTTTGCCATCTTGAAAAATGCAGACACCTGTCTATGTCGGTAATGCGCTGTAGTGATATGCACTCTATCTTCTAGCAGGTTACGCTGCTTTAGTCTGGATCCCAAAACTTCAGCCTTTTCTTTTGACAAGTTTAGGTCCCTGATGAGATCATGAAGCGCTTCTTGAGTAAATAGTTTAGGCCTGGTATTTTCAGAGTCATCCTGGTAGTCGTTTTCCATTGAGGTAGAGGTAGAATCGGAATCACTCAATTCTTGTTCAGTCGGTGGATTGGAACTGGAAGTTCAGCACTGTGCGGCACTGGTCGGATTGCAGAAGCAATATTGGGGTACTGTACCTTGCCTCGTGTCTTGATTTTTATTCCCTTAATATTTGTGAGACAGAAGTAGCAGTCACTACTGTGGTCTTTAGGTTCACGCCATATCATTGGTACAGCAAACGGCATTCCTGAACTTCGTTTACCACACATCCACTCGCTCAGGTGGTTAACACAAGACTTACAGGGTACATGAGGTGCCCATTTCTTGTCTTGGCCACCCAAATGACATTTGAAGTAACTTTTGTAGTTCAGTCGAACAGCTTTTGTGATTGGTTTCTTGAGGCTACCAGGAGTGAAGGTACCACATATGTAGCAAAAACTGTTAGCACCGTTCACACACTTGCGACGTTCCATGTTTTGTTAATTTCAGAGTAATTACAAATCATGCAGGTGTAGATATGCAATATCATGAATCAGCAAACTGAAACAAACAAAAAAGCACAAATCAGGACAAAATAATTGCATAAGTGGAGCCAATGAGCATATACATTACTGTATGAATAGCATGGTACACTAAATATATAGATATGCTGGTTCTGGAAAACTGAGCCTGATCAAGGTGAAGCGCAGAAGCGTTTACAGTGCCCAACAGGGAAGCATGCTAAGTTCATGCTTGCCTTTATGTTTCATGAGTCAAGGGCGTAGAAGCCTGAAGAGGCAATGGTTTATGTCATCAAGTTATTGGAAGCTCCAACAACTTGTCCCTGAATACGAATTCGCAACTTTCGAGTTACACCAGGTACCTACTTTACTGTTAGGTGAACAGGGACTAATGGGGGCTAGGAAGTATGTCCAACAACTTCCACCGGCCCGGGAATCGAACCCGTGACATCTCGCTTGCGAAGGCAAGAGCGGTACCACTCTACCATCAGCACCCCACATGGTTAATTAAGGTGCGTTTTCCATCGTAAACAAACTGGCTTATTAATGGCTTCCTACAGAAACCATCGACATGGGACCAGGTTTGTTCCACTCTACGAATTTTTTGCGATTTTTCCACTAAGTTTGATGAAAAACGATTGTGCCGTTTCGGCTGCACAGACAAACAGACAGACAGACATACATTCGGATAGCGCTATAGTATATTAGATTAGATGCTGAGACTCCCCATCTTACCTTTAACACCTATGTGGCCCAAAACGCATAAATTATCCACATCACCATGACCAAACATACTCATTTCATTTTCAGTTATATATTCATCAAATGGATTTCTTTTGTTTTCTTTTTTTTATAAGGGGGTTAGCTTATCCGGGAACAGGTCACCAACCCATATCGGGGCCGGGGGATTGAACCATAAAGATAGATAATTGGAAAAATTAAAACAGCCCAAGAATAAGAAAATATATATTATGGAGTCTAAGTAAGAAAAGCAACTGAGATCCTGCTATTGTGTGTCAATGAAGCAGAAAGTCACAATTTTTGTGATACCATATGGCAGCAGGGTCTACCCTTAGACAACACATTATGCTTCCAATATCTCCCCACGCCGGTAGTACCTCCCTGTTTGATAGCTGCCTGCTGTCTTAAGAACTGAGACTATTTCCACTTGGGTTTTGGTACTCGTACAAGCATATGATCTACTTATAACATATCAAAATATAGTGGATATTAAGATTAAGTTGCCCTTCCTTTGTATATCCCGAGTGAAATAATTTATAACCTAAAGATCCAGTGATGAATTGTAATCATTTGAGGGTCAGCCCCTATGATAAAAGTAGCTTAACCCATCACTAACTGGAACAGAATTTTTGTTTATTTTATCTTTCTCACAATAGCCCCTCCTAATACCTCATTAAGTTACAAGCTCATATCACTTACATAAGAACATAAGAATGGAGGAAACTGCAGCGGGCCTATTGGCCCATACTGGGCAGTCCCGTTTACACCCAACCCCTATTGCTCATATGAGCATCCAACCTATGTTTGAAGCAATTCAGCGTATTCGAGTTAATGATGATAATTGGTAACTTGTTCCATTCATCCACTACTCTGTTTCCTTGTAATTCAATTGACAGTAGGAACATTATAGAATCCAGTCTCATTAAACATACCGAATCCATCAACATGAATTTGAGTAATGGTATGTACGTACAAACTGGATAATTTCGTAATTAAGAAGATTTGTAACCAGGTGAGAAGGTAGGGTCATCTTACCCTCATACCTGACTACCGACTGCTGCGATGCTTTTTGAAGATTAGTAGGATCATTACTTAATACCGGACCACTGTGGACTTGATCTCACCCTCCTCTGTATATATATACCTTGTTATGTATTTCTCCTTAGTCTGTACTCACCCTTCAAGATATGAATCACACGAAAGCGCTTGGGAACTTCGTGTTTTCTTTTTCCTTGTGGTTATCAGCATATACCTCGATCACGCACACCTACAGTGATTTACTTGCATATATATATATATATATATATATATATATATGCATATATATATATATATATATATATATATATATATAAGTAAATCACTGTAGGTGCGCGTGATCTAGGTATATGCTGATAACCACAAGGAAAGAAGAAAACACGAAGTTCCCAAGCGCTTTCGTGTAATTCACATCTTCAGGGGTGAGTACAGACTAGAGAGAGTAATACAAATCAAGGTGAATATATACAGAGGAGGGTGAGACCAGGTCCACAATGGTCAGGTAATTAGGTAATGACCCTACTAATCTTTAAATAGCACACAACGGTTGGTGGTCAGGTCAGATGGGCCAGTGACCCGCCCTCTCACTTGATCACAAATCTTCTTAATTACAAAATTGTCCAGCTTGTACATGCCGTTACTCAAATTCATGTTGAATGCTTCAGTATGTTTAATAAGACTAGATTCTATGATGTTCCTACTATCAATTGAATTACATGGTAATATTGAGGAGGCATTATCCCAGTCAATGCAATGCTTGTTATCCCTCAAATGAACAAACAGAGCAGGAATCCAATGCCCATCTGACCTGACCACCAACCGTTGTGTGCTATTTAAAGATTAGTAGGGACATTACCTAATTACCTGACCATTGTGGACCTGGTCTCACCCTCCTCTGTATATATTCACCTTGATTTGTATTACTCTCTCTAGTCTGTACTCACCCCTGAAGATGTGAATTACACAAAAGCGCTTGGGAACTTCGTGTTTTCTTCTTTCCTTGTGGTTATCAGCATATATCTATATATATATATATATATATATATATATATATATATATATATATATATATATATATATATATATATATAAATATATATATATATATATATATATATATATATATACAGTATATATATATATAAATATATATATATATATATATATATATATATATATATATATATATATATATATATATATATATATATATACAGGTTGTACCTCTCTAGCCCGGCAACCTCGGGACCTGACCGGTGCCTGACCATGGATATTGCCGGACCATGGAAATTCACCCTTTTCCTGGATAGATAGTGACTTGTGCTTATGCCTGGAAGCACTAGCACCACTTTCTCTGCATCATGGTCTCTTTGAAGTCATATTGAAGGGTTAAATGTCGTATAGTAGCTTCTCAAATTTCGCGAGTTTTTAATTCTTAACGTATTTTATTGGAACACACTTAAAAATAGATAAATAAAAATTTTGACGGCGGAAACTTGAATTTCGACGGGTTTGAACGGCCCGCCAACGTGCAGACGACGTGCATAATCGCGTAAACAGCGTCATTTCTCTTATGTACAAAAGATTCATTATTGTTTATTACTGAATGTCTTTTTTATTGAATTAATGTTTATGTGTGCAAAATGAGCAATACAATTCATTAATAATACGTAGAATATTAAAACACACGAGGAAATGACACAGCATTGTTTTCGTTGATTACAAAACCAGTGACTGACTGGTTCTACATATAAAACTGAAGAAAATAAGACCTTGGTTGTAGCTGTAGTAAAATTAATATGGTTGTTTAAAGTAATGTTATTTAATGTTAATAAATGGAACAATAGAAGTAGCTAACGATAATGGTAAAGAAAAAGAGAGATCGCATATGTAAGTGCGCGCGCGCACACGTGAAAACATATCAGATTCAGATTCAGATTTGCCCCCGAGGGGGCTAGTTTATTGGGCACCCCCTTACATCCTATGCAAGGTGAAGCGCAGAAGCGTTTACAGCGCCCAACAGGGAAGTATGAAAAGTTCATACTTGCCTTTATGACTCGTACATTAAGGGCGTAAAAGCCTGAAGGGTCATAGGTTCTGTCAAGTTACATAAAGTGAGAGAATGATGAGTGTGTGGGGAGAAAGTTCCCGGTACATTTTATCTGTTTATGGCAAAGAGTGGCAGGTCTCTAATAATGTCAAATGCCAGGCCTGTGACTAGGAGGAGGGATATCTGGTCTGGGAGGGAAGAGGTGTTGGTAACGGCTGGGGACCTGTAGGAGGAGGTCTTAGGGCAAGTGAGGATGTAGTGAGAGAGGGTGTGAGAGTCGGGTTGGCCACAAAGTTTACAAACACTGCGGTGAGGCTCAGGGTTGCCAATGTACTCCCATAGGTACCTGTACCCTAGGCGCAGTCTCATGTATATAAGCTGTTGAGATCGAGTCAGGGATTGATATTCTTTGTAGCGGCGGTTGTCGTCACCGGTTACAGCGTCATAGTGGCATAGTGTGACGCTACCCCGTTGTTTCAGGTGTGTCCATTTTTCGTTGAATGCCTCTCGTTGTGTGGCGTGTATGCGAGATTTGAGCTGATTCAGGGAGAGGGCGAAAGTGGCTTCAGTATCTTCTTCTTGTGTAGCTTCTTTGGCAAGCCGATCCACAGTGTCACAGGCAGTTATTCCTATATGTGACGGGATCCAAAGAAACTTGACACGGATGTCATCAGTTTGTTCTAGCCCGGCAACGGAGGCTAGGGTGTGTTGGGCGGCAGGGGAGGAGGGGGAGGGTAATTTGAGCCTAGCTAGCGCAGAAGTGCTGTCACTGATTATAAGGAGGTTCCGGCGTTCAGTGCGAGCATAGGTCGCCCCCTCATGAATGCCCGCGAGGATGGCTATGCTTTCAGCATCAGTGGAGGAGGCCCAGTCGTGGACCCTGATTTTCCTGCAGGCCTGGCGCTCAGGAATCCACACAGCTGCCCCAGCGCTGCCCAGCGTGGTAACAGACCCATCACAGTAGACGAGGATAGGAGGGTGGGAGGTCTTTAGAGAGGAAGCGACATCATTAATCTGCTCAAGGCAGTTAAGTTTGAGCATATACCTCAGTTGGGTGGATTTACGACCAGGGAAGGTGTGGACGACAACATCAACACACGGGGAGGTCCACGGCGGTAGAGGCGGATGAGTGTACTCGGGAGGGAGAGAGGTCGAGGGGGTGTAGAGGTGATAACGCAGGATGTCAGCAGCAGTGTGGACGGGCCAGAGTTGAGAGGGAGGGGGGGAAAGTAATGGGGACAGGGCGGCGCAGGAGGGTGTTAAGATGTGAGTTCAGTGGGCGCGACAGGGGAGTCGGTTGCTCACTGCGAAGAAGTTTAACACCAAGGATGGCATTGAGAGCAGTAATTCGATTGCAGACGGGAAGCAGGATTAGTTCGCGCTGCATGACTTCTATTCTGGTGGTCATAGGGCAGCCGAGGATGAGTCTCATCGCTCTGTTTTGGATTTTCTCTATGCTTTGTTTCTCGCGCTGGGAGGCAACTACAAGGACAGGAGAGGCATAATCTATGACAGCTCTGACGATGGCAATGTACATGAGACGTAGGACCCTGACAGAGGCTCCTTTGAGGCCGTGAGTGAGGGACTGGAGGGGCCTCGTTCGTTGGCGGCACTGGGAGATGACGTGGGCGGCGACAGCGGAGGTCGTGGCTCTGGTCGTGGCTCGCACAGGTAGACCAAGGTACCTGTAGGTGCGTACTTGATCGATGTCTTGTCCTTGCAGAATCAGTGGTGTCTGACGCCGGAAGCGTGAGATGAACTTGGTTTTAGTGTGTGAGATGACTAGCCCGAGTGTTTGACAGGTCCGGGCGAACGTGGAGGGTATAGGTTGTTCATGTTGCACTGTAGTAATTTGGAGGAGGATATCATCAGCGTAGCTTATGATGTGACCGTCTAGGGCTCGCTCAGCAAAGATGACGTTGAGACGGCAGATGGAGTTCATGAGAACATTGAAGAGTGTAGGGCTGAGTACACCTCCCTGAGGCGTGCCAAGATCAAGGTCCCTGATCTTAGAGTAGTGGCCCTGAAAACGGACACGGGCCTGTCGATGGGAGAGGTAGTCAGCAATCCACGTGAGGAGTTTGCCCTTCACATCCATGTGAGTGAGGCCCTCAAGGATCACTTCACTGTTGGCTTTATCAAAAGCACCCTTGAAGTCGACGAAGAGGGAGGTTTTGGCGGAGGTGTTTGCCATGTAGTGAGCGATGCAGTGAGCAGTACTCTTTCCGGGGCGAAAACCATAGAGGTCAGGGTGCAGGTGGGCTTCAATTTTCCAGTGGAGGCGGTGGAGTATCATGCGCTCCATCATCTTTGAGAAGCAGGAGATGAGGGATATTGGACGATATTCATCTTGTCTGCCTGGTTTAGGGACTGGGATGGTGGTGGCAGTCTTCCATGAGTGAGGCAGCTGACCAGTATCAAAAGAGAGGTTAAATAGACAGAGGAGGGGGTTACCAGGGGTGGCAATAAGGGCATTTAACACATCATATGTGACGCCGTCATCGCCTGGGGCGGTGGACCGACCACGCTTAACAGCATTTAGTAGTTCACACTGTGTGAAAGGCACGTCAGTGTCTGCAAATAGGTCTTGGTACTCGAAGATGCGCTGTCGGCGTTGTGGTTGCAGTGCGAGGGTGAGGTCTCGTACAGCGGGTGGTAGCGCATCAATGGAGGCGGCCTCCTGCCACATCTGGGAGAGCGCCTCAGCTCGGGCAGCTGGTCTGGGGTGGAGCGCGGGTCTGGCGTTGGTGCCCCGGGCACGGTTAATGGTGCGCCATATATCACCTATAGATGTAGACTGGTCAATAGAAGAAGCAAAATCAAACCACTGCTTCTCTCGTGCGAGAGTGATGGCAGATTGGAGCTCTTTATTTGTGCGCATCAGGAAGCGTAGAGAGTCAGGGGAGCTGGGAGATTTCTTCCACTGGTCGACTGCTATTCGGTGCCATACTCGTATAGACTTAACATGAGGGTCACGGTTAACGTTCCACTGACTCCTGGGCTGGCGGTTAGGGCGGCGGTGTTTTGGGACAGGGCGGAGGAGGTCAGTGCATTGTTTGGACAGATCAAGGTAGAGCTGGTCTGCGGTGGTGACAGTGTAACCCTGAAACCATTCAGCAATGGAAGTGATGAAGGCAGGTATGTTGGCAGGGGGTAGCCTGAGCCTAGGGCCCTTGGGTGGAACGGGTATTCTCACATACTGGAGGGTAGTGTGGATAGGGAAATGGTCACTGTGGGGGGAGTGGAGGATGCGGGTGGAGTGTGGGCGGTGAGGGTCAGAGTAGAGAGCTATGTAGTCAAGTTTCCCTCCCCCGATGTGGGTGGGTGATGGAGGGCAGAGAAGACGTACAGGGTCATCGGTGGTTTGTAGGTAGGAGAGCCAGGAGTTACCCCGGGAGTTTGAGTGGGGCCCCTGGGAGCCGAGACTAGGGTGACAGGCATTGAGGTCCCCCACAAGGAGGGTGGGGGTGGAGGTGATATGGTGTGGTAGGACAGGTACAGTAAGGGTGGAGGGAGGCACATAGACATTGACAATATTGAGGGACATACCTTTTAGTGTGATTGTGATGGCATGTGCGTCGGTGGTGTCGTCATCAATGGGGACGTCGAGAGGTTGGTAGGGGACATCCTTCTTGACGTAGATCCGAAGTCCACGTGCATGGCTTCGTGGTAGTCCGTCGATGCGGAGAACAGGAGTGGATGGGCTCTCAACACATGTGTAGCCACTGAGCACATAGGTACCAGCAGCACACCGCGTTTCTTGGAGGCACAGCACGTCGACGTCTTCAGTGTAGACGTAGGTTTTGAGGGCACCAAACTTGCTTTGCAAGCCGTTTATGTTCCAGGTGAGTACCTGCAGTCCTGTAGCGTTGCTATCCATTGTGGTGTATTAGACTGATTACCCCTGACGTAGACGGATGGGCCCTAGGTGCCGGCATGTCGGTGGAGTATGGGTAGCCGGGGGTGGGGTCCTCAGGTCCAACAGGTAGCCCTGGTGGAGACAGCACAGACACAGGAGCAGGCGAGGCTTGAGGTGGGTAGACAGGTTGAGGCACCACGTGACGTAAAGATGAGGCAGGGCTTGGCTCGGGGGCCCCAGTACACACAACCTGTGAGCAAGGGGGGCTCACAGGGGGACTACCAGCTTGTGTCAAACCAAAAGAGGGGAGTGACTGGGTGGCAGCAAAGGGCAGGAGTTGGCGGTGTAGGTCGGAGATGGCGGTACAGAGTGTAACCAAGAGTTTCTCAACATGACTGGTAAATTCTTGGAAGAGGGACATGATCTGTGTCATGTCACTGGAGACGGGTTGTGGGGGGGCACTGGTGGCGGCACAAGGCTTGACAGCGTCAGGGTAGAGACGGGGTTGTGGGGGGGCACTGGTGGCGGCACAAGGCTTGACTGCGTCAGAGTAGTGACGGGGTTGTGGGGGGGAACTGGTGGGAACACGAGGCTTGATAGCGTCAGAGTAGAGACGGGGAGGAGGGTCAGTAGTGGTTGAGTTAGGGAATGGTAGGTGCTGTTGTGGTGCAGCCTGGTGAAGCCAGGCAGGGGCAGGTGACCCAGTAGACTGAGGGGGGCGTTGTGGTAGACGCAGTCCTTGGGGAGGCCTCTCCCCTGGGACAGAAGGGCGACTGGGGCACTGCCGTGAGTCAGCATTGTGCCGGCCGCCACAATTACAGCACCTGGGCTCAACTACATAGCCCACACCACCCCTATTAAGGTGGTCTTTGATTTTCTGGGCACAGGCGGCAGAGTTGTGGTTACGTGAGCAGAAGCGACATCTAGGACGATCACGTCGGCAGCAGGCAGTGAAGGTGTGACCCCAATGAGAGCAGATAACACAAAATGCAGGCCCAGGATGATAGGGCTCTGCATAAAGTGGTGGAAGGATTGGATGGGCTTCCACAGTGGTTGGACATACCCTTCCCTTCCACTTGACAATAACAGCAGCTTGTGGAGTGTGTCCCCGGTAATGTCGACGTATACTGAGTATATTAGAATTAAAGTCACGTGCATCTTCGATGTCAGCGTATAGGGGGAATCGTTTCACTAGGATGTGGCAACATTCATCAGCGTCTTCTGGGGGGGCCACTAGGACAACCCCGTCAAAGCCAACAGTACTAAGGGTTTTATAGACTTCAGGAGTCTGACACTTGATAAAGTTCCGGTTCTTACCCTGTCGGAATTGAATGTTGGGACCATGCTGTCTGCAGTACTTCATCATCCAATTAAACCGATCCTCGACAGATTTTAATGAGTCCTTGGGAAAGTGGAGATTCAGCTTACTTGTTTGTTTGGCAGAGGGCAGGGTGATAGGGTCCATGGCATTGCTGTTTCCACTGTGGCTAGTGTTTCCCATAGAAACATTACCGTCACTGTCATAATCACTGGGGTCTGACTCTTGATGGGTGTTGGATTCAGTCAACACCTGCTGTGTTTTATTCCCAGTTGAATTCTTTCTGCTTCCTTCTGTGTGTGTCGTCCTTTTCTTCCTACCACTCATGATCTCATCACTGTCACTTCCTTCACTTTTTCTTCGCCTCCTCTCGCCTCCTCTTCTTTTCTTTCTTACTAATCACTTCTTGAAAATTATCTATCACTGCTATTGTTGTTGGCCGTGGATTGTCTGCTTCTGATTCACTACTTGAAAGCCTCAGGTCGTCTTCTAAGTTGTTCAGTAGGGCAATCTTTTCTACTTTAGCCAAAACCTTCATAGGTTTCTGCCCACCACTCTCCCCAGGCATTGTGCAATGCTTGTGTTCGGTCACAGGCGAGATGGAGAGGCAACGGCGTCACTACCACGTCATTCAACGTCAAGCTCTTCGCACTGCGCATGCGCAGATGCGAAAATAACCGACCAGATGGTCCAGGCAGGAAGTCCAGATATTTTATCTAAAATATTGTCTAAGTCCAACAACTATTAATTTCACAAGCGACACTGTGCTTACAACTGGGCTCCACTTTAGTTCTCTAAACAGACTGAAGGTAGTCGTCTCACTAAATTCATCAGAATTGGGAATTGTAGGGAGAGATCACTCACAGCCTTTGTTGACGTTTCACGATGCGCATGTCGACTGTGAAAACATATCGTCATTACTTTACATAAGAATATGAAAGCAACACTTATTTACTGTTCATATATATTTTAATTAATGTTTCTGATTTTGTTTTTATTGAATTAATGTACGTGTGTGCAAAATTAACAATACAATTTATTAATAATACGTGGAATATTAGAGGAGACGAGACGGCTGCCGGCATTGTTTATGTTAAAGCTTACGAAACCAGTGACTGATTGGTTCTACATATAAAACTGAAGAAAATAAGACCCTAAGTTTAGCTGTAGTAAAATTAATGAAGATCTTCCCCCCCCCCAAAGTATCCAACTGAAGATCCTCCCCCCCCCCCCAGGCTAGATCATATGAAGATCCTCCCCCCCCCCCAAGTAGGTTTGGGGGGGAAGGTTAGGTTAGGTTTGGTTAGGTTTGGTTAGGTTTGGTTAGGTTAGGTTTGGTTAGGTTTGGTTAGGTTAGGGGGGGTGGATCTTCAGATGAGCGCGACTGGGCTTGATCATATGAAGATCCTCCCCCCCAAGTAGGTTTGGGGGGGAGGATCTTCATATGATCCAATTAATGTAAAAAATGAATATGGTTGCTTGAAGTACCTGTAATGTTATTTAATGTTAATAAATGGAACAATATAAGTAGCTAACCATAGATGGTAAAAAAAAAAGTGACACTGCTCGTATGTAAGTGCGCACATGTGAAAATATATCGTCATTACTCTACATAAGAATATGAAAGCAACACTTACTTACTGCTCATATATATTGAAGGGTTAAATGTTGTACTCTGTATAGACAAGCAGAGAGAGAGAGAGAGCAGCCGAACTGCCGGATGTAAACAAACCTTAATTTCTCGCCGCTTTTTTTTTTTTTTTTTAAGGGGATTAGCCCACCCGGGCATAGATCACTGACCCACATTGGGGCCTGAGGGGCAAAAATGTAATACTCCTGTAATAATAATAATAATTCAGATAAGTAAAAAAAAAAAAAAAAAAACTGCCTATCTACCTATTGGACAAACTAAAATCGTTCCGGACCACGGGAGTTTCCGGACCACAGAATGCCTGACTAGAGAGGTACAACGTATATATATATATATATATATATATATATATATATATATATATATATATATATATATATATATATATATATGATGAGGACTGTAATTTGGTTAATGGTTAATGTTATGGAATAGAAACATTTCAGTAACTTTGCATTGAAAGCTTTGTATAAGAACACAAATATAATTGAAAAGGCATCCTTAATAGTACACATTAGTTAAATAATATAACAGATTCTTGTTACAGTTTCCAGTTACCTGTAGAAGCACTACATAATTAAAGGTAAACTTGAAACAACATTCATAAATGTTTATAGGCTAAATTCTTAAACCCAAATGGTCTTTTCTCCATTTATTAAGAAAGTACACTATTGCACAATAACTGGGATATGACTGTAATTAACGCTATGAGTTGTGAGCGTTAATAATGGAAAAGCTGTGGGTATATCTAGCTTCTTAGAGCTCACATCTGGGTGGGTCAAAGACGGGAGCAGAACTGGCGACAGCCGGCTACTTAATTGATGACTCTGCTATCAAGGTGTGAGGGAACAGTGGAAATACACTGTTACATGTCCACTTGATGATTACTCACGTCTCATAGGAAAGTTACCGTGGGTGATGTAATTATATAAATCTAATGTATGTAACCCACATTTATAGAAGAGAGGGGCTAATACATCGCTCGGCCACCATCCTACGAGCTCCATGAGGAGTTACTAACCTCAAAGAAAAACCCTATAGATATACTTACCCACGTTGAATGCAAATGTGTTACTGTTACCTGTTACCGTCTTCAACTCCATGCGGCGCAAAAGACCTCCACATACTATTTCGATCTTGAGCCCTTTTCATGGTTGTATTTAACTCGTCCTCCATCTCCCTTCTTATAGTTTGGATCCATGTAGGCCTTGGTCTTCCTCTTCTTCTCGTTTCGTCCACTCTCCAGTCGACCGCCTCTCTCAATATTCTATCTGGACACACATGCAGAACGTGCCCCAGCCACCTTCATCTATTCTTCCTCCTCAGCCACTCATCGATATAGGGAACATTTGTGACTTCTCTTGTCGTCTAGTTTCTAATACGATCAGGCCATCTTATTTTCAAGATTCTTCTCAATGCCTTCTTCTCGAAAATTCTGAATCTTCTGGATAAAGTGTCATTATCATACCAAGATTCACTTCCTTATACCAAAACGGGTCTTACCAGTGAAGTATATAAACTCAGTTTGGTATGGACTGTTAGCCTATGTGACTTCCACACTTTGCCCAGTATACCCATAACTTGATGACTTCTTATTCTGTCCTGAAACTCATCTTAAAGTGATCCATCGTTTTTGACGAGTGTCCCCAAATACTTGAAAACAGGAACTTCTTCTATAATTTGGTCCTCCACCTGAATGTTTCCTTCAAATTCTTGGTCTGTTTTTATAACCTCTGTCTTATAACATTAATCGTTAATCCAGCTCCTTTTCCCTTTCCCTCTAGTCTGCTAACCATAGTTTGCAAATTATGAATGGATCTGCTCATCAGTACTACATCGTCTGCAGACTTGGATTATGCAGACGATTATGCAAATGTGTGGAGGCACTAAACTGGGGAAGCTGCAACCGTGGGTTCAGCAGCTACTGTAGGCCTAGTCTGAAGTGTCTTACGGGAGAGTATATTATGTACAATGGTAAACTTAGATGATATTGACTTATAATAACAAAAAAAAAAAAATCATTGCCAATATTAACACAATAGTGGTAACAGTGAAACTGGGTAAAGCAAATCCCCGTGAAAAATAGGATGGCAGGTTATCATTTAAAGTAGAGAAATGGTTACTCCTTCAGATAAGAAATAAACTTCAAGTTATCTGAAACTTTATTGAGTTTACTGAAAGTTATATTAGGACCTGGAAACAAAGGAATCAAATCTGAAGTTAGATTTAAATTCAATGCAAAATGGTGATGGGAAGGCAATGTATTCAACGAACCACAGGTGATTTTACAATAGTCCTGAGCCTTATAAATACGCTCGAACAACTAAGTGCTTACCACCATCCTGGCACCCAGGGGAAAAAAATATTGCACATTAAGTAGATGTGTATGAAACACAGCGCTGTGCGACCATTCGTTTGTATGATCGCCAGTTCATTCACATATTCCTTCAGCAGCAGGAATAAACGCGAATGCAATAGGCTGGACATAAATAAAGTGTAGATATGACGATTTACTCTGTGACAACACCCTAGGATCATCTACTGTTAACAATGAGTCGTCTCCATCTATTTGTACAAGTTCAGTTGGTTTATCCACAGTAAACAGTGTGTCATTAGAATACAATGGGAAAGGTTCTAAATGCCATGCATAAAATTTGAGTTGAGGGTTGCCTCTATCAAAGAATAATAATATTCTACCTCCTGCTCTGTGAAAATAAAGGTAAAGTGGTACCTCGTCTTGGTTATTTGTAAGACGTCAAGAAGAGTATGTACAGACACAAGCTGTGCATCCACGCGTTATAACCCTGCATCAACCACACTTGCAATTAGTTTGTCCTTGTTAGCAGATAAAGATTGAGTAGAGTTTTCCGTAGCAAGCAGATAATCAGAAAAAAGAATTAGCCATTCCAGTGTAGGTACCGAACTAATCAAATGAAGCACAACCCTTGATAAATGCTATACATGCTATCCAAAGCATGGATAGCATGAAAAGTCTGAGTTATAATACGATTCTGCTTATGTACTGCTTGAGTTACAATCTTCATGCGGTCTCCTAATTTAGCTACGTCCTCTGCAGTTATCATGCCAAATACAGTGCTTTGAATGAGACCAACAAAGTTAAATAATCCTTACTTTCGTTGTGTTAGAAAACGCACCTTCTTAGCAATTTTTTTTTTATCATTATTTATTGGGCACCCCCCTACATCCTTGTGGAAGGTGAAGCGAAGAAGCGTTTACTGTGCCCAACAGGGAAGCATGCTAAGTTCATGCTTGCCTTTATGTCTCATGAGTTAAGGGCGTAGAAGCCTGAAGAGTCAATGGTTTATGTCATCAAGTTATTGGAAGCTCCAACTTGTCCCTGAATACGAATTCGCAACTTTTGATTTACACCAGGCACCTACTTTACTGCTTGGTGAACCTTCTTAGCAATGTTATCTTGCGATGATGGAATAGAGCGTCCAGCCGTGACGATATTCTTGTGAAGAGTTCTGAGACGAAGTAGCTGAAGATTTATAGTTTGTACTACCATGGTAGAAATGTTAAGACGTTGACTTAGAGTTTCAAGGGTGCCCAGAGCTGTCTGGAGGTGAGCATCAATAGACCTCATCTGGCCCGGAATATTTAGTAAACAGTGCAGCTCATACTTTATGGTCACGACATCTTCAATGATGAGGAGCCGTCCCAAAGGTGCGGCTAGGGCACCTAGTTTCAGGACTTCAGTAGAAGCGTCCGTCGACACGGTGGTGCCACAAAGGAGTAGAAGTGCTACTATCCAGGCCATTCTGAAAGAGGTGGATTCATCTTAGAATTGTTTCGCAACGTAGTTCTAAACAATAATCACTGATACAGCTGATGTACTTGATGTGTTTGCGGTCTGTCCGCATGTACTACGTCTTAAGTTTGTGAGTTTGGTTTCAGAATTTTAAATTTGTTCCCGTTTCCTTGGCGGTAATCAGGAATGGACTTGAAAATTTGGGCGTAAGATTGGAGATCCGTTCAGGTTCTCTCACCATGACAGCATCGCCTATTTCTAGTGTTATAGGTTTAGACTGTGTGTGTTGATTATAAATCATTTCAGCACGTGACGCTGCTAAATGTTTCTCTACTTGACCATGATTGTCTGTGAAGATGCTGGTTTGCTTTGTAGGGAAATCGTCCACGTTGTACTGTAGACAGGGCAAGGTTTGCCTGTAAGTACGTCATAGGGCAGACGTTTGTCTATACCATAAACAATATAGTAGAGTGATTTGCCCGTGGAGCTATTGATCGACCTGTCAATAGACACTGCGACTTGAGGTAACCAATCCGTCCCTGCATTGTGCATTGGATTCACTATATGACAAAGGATCTCTCGGATTTTACGAAAGTTATACTTTAAGTCCTGCTGTAGAAAGTTTCTGGAGAACTGTATGGAGTTTGGCAATATGACTGTCTACATCCTTACTGACTTCGATGAGATCATCAAAGTAGGCACATACTGTGGTGCCTATTAAGCCACCAAACAAAGTGTTGATCATCCTTTGAAAATTCAGTGGCACATTTCGAAGGCCGAAAGGCATACGTAAAAATGCAAAATGGCCCAAAGGAGTACTAAAAGCAGTAATCTCACGAGATTTCTCGTCAAGAAGAATTTGCCAATATCCACTAAGCAATATATCACTCAGGAAAAGCGTCGGGTACCTATCCGGGATAGTATTTTCGTTGACGCGCCGAAAACCAATGACTGGGCGCCAACCGCCATCCTTCTTAGGGACTAAGAACTGTGGGCTATTGAAAGGGGACTTTGAATGTGTGATAACTTCTTGTTCCACCATATCTCGAATCATGTCTTGCACCACAGCGTGCTGGCTATGAGGTACTCTGTAAGCTGGTATGTAAATCGGGTTTGTGTCCGGTTTTAAAAATATGTGATGCGAAGTTAAACTTGTCTGTCCTACCTGTTCTCCTGGTAAGGCTACAATGTTTCTGTAGTCGGAAAGCAGCTCCAGGAGCCTAGTCTTGCCTTGAGGGTGATCAATTACCTTAACATGTGGCGCTATTTGATCTATCCTCACCTGTCTGGTTTGTGTCAGTATATGTGTAACACTACCAATTGGTTATTGTGTAGGCTGTAAAGCAACACTATTGTGGTAAAACAGATAATCACACAAATAGCCTCCCTCTTTCAATATTCTGGGAGAGCCTGTTCTGTTGAGAATGAGGACATCTGTTATACCACCAGGACGAAACGTACTCATTGTGGATTCACATGATAGATCTTTAACTCAGCACGTTTCCGTAAGACATACTACGTTAGTCCCAGTGTAAACATCAGGTAAGCGAACAGTGGCCCTGATTATTTTCTCATTCTGAAAATAGAGGTTACCTGTTAAGACTGCAGGTACTACCGCCCAACTTTTGCTGCTAAAATGACGCCGGGTAAATGAGTCTGTAGTAGGGTCTGGGACTCGCTGGGTCTCGGAATTCATGTTCCTCGTAGTTAGGAGAGTTGAACTAAGCCTTCACCCTGGCAGTGAGCAATAAGACAGAATTGTGCATGGCACGATAGGTAACACCACGAACAGTGATAGTATGTTGACTTGGCTGGACATCTATCATGTTGTGTTTAAGAGTTGATAGACCAATTAAGCCGTCAGCTGATAAGTTAAAGTTCTTGACTATATAAAACTCCGCAGAAAATGGTTTACCACGTCTAGAAAAACTTAGTGGTAATGTCCAGCTGGGCACGGGAAACTCCTGAGAGATCGGTGTCAGTAGGTCGAACTTGAAATTCTCAGTGAGGGGATCGTCGCTGTAGTTCTTGATAGGACGCTAATGAGAGTACATTTGCGCATGCGCCAGTATCTACAGTATATCTAGGGCAAGTGAGGTTGCACCCACCCTCACCGGAACAGACAACACTTCCGCTTTGTTCAGCGCCGCTATTAACGAAGCTGCAACAGAAGTGTTGCTGTGCGTTGGTATGGTTGTACCTATCCCATATCTTTTTGGGAAAGACGCTGATCTTCCCCCGACTTCTAATAATAGCGAGGACGCGACTTCCACTGCTGTGGTACCTGTGGTACAGTCTTACCCAAAAGTTCGTTAACTCTCCCAGCCAGCTATTGCTGCACTGCCCGCTTCAGATGTTTGAAACTGTCTCAGTAACAACCAAAACATGAAACCGATATGAATGAATCTAAAGGTTCGAAGTAACAAACTCAAGTTCATACATCTGAAGCAGGCAGTGCAGCAATAGCTGGCTGGGAGAGTTAACGAACTTTTGGGTGAGACTGTACCTGTGGTACCTTACCCCCTATATCCCGACACCGTTGGAGAACTTGACAGTCTTCGGAATTATGGGAGGCAGATTCATGATGCACACACCACATATCAGTTGTCAGTGCCGTAGCAGACTTGGTCTGAGCAACTACTGAATAAGACTTGGGTGGGTCTTTTCGGGTCGTGGATTAGTGGGAGGGGTTGTGTGGTTTTGGGTTTGATATCACCTTGCTGGAGCTGGTAACAAGAGTCAATTGTATGACCTTTCTTGTTGCAGTGTTTACATTTTTGAAGTTGTTTAATTTTTGTGCCAGTATTCTTGGAAACTCTTTGATGAACCGGGTCCACGGGTGTGACCGTCCTGGCCAGGGGGGTACGAGGTTCCTTAAGTGTGATCTTACGTGCAGAATCGCGTATCATCAACAGAAAAGTCGTATATTAAAATATTTGTGAAAATTTCTCTAATGTAACTTTGCCATCAGCATTCAGCCAGGCCGAACCACTAAAATTTGCCATGATATCTTGATAGACGTCACCCGCTATGGAGACACTTTTCATAATGTCCTCTGCCCATGCCAGACGAGGAAGATGGTAAGTCCATCTAGGGTTCAATTCAGGTGACCTTCCAGTGCTCCCAATTCAAAACGACTAATTAAAGTTCTTCGAAACACACGATATGAAGGATCAGCAAGGCCACTAGCATCCAAGTGTTTGCTAACGAAACTACCTTCCTTTATGTGACCGCGGACAAAAGCCTTGTGATTCTCATCTCCCGTGATAGTAATGTTCTTCTTTACGTCCTCACATGACCGTAAAAACGTAGTTATACAATAATCATCCTCCGTCGTGAACTCGCAAATGCGGTCACTTTGTGGTAACACCTGTAAAATGCTAGAATTGTTAGATGATATGCCTGAATCAGCTGTAGCCATGGTTAGTGGGTTGTTAGACAACTTTGCTTTCACTGGAGGATTAGTGAATGCTGGAGGGAAAGGAAGGTTCCCTGACACACTGGGTTTCGGTGTGGGATGAGAGGGAATAGGCCCGTAATGAGGTGTGGTGTCGTACGTGCGACCTGACCGAAGTTGGAAGGGTATCAGTGTATATGCGTTCGGGTCCTTTGCAACTCTACCGGATGTCCAGTGTCAATGCCAGCTCCGGTAGGAGGCACTGTGCCAGACGAGACTGCGTTTTCTGAGTGTTCAGAATCACTGTTTGAACTCGGTAAATTAAGTAAATTGTTCATAAATGCCAAACAGTAACATAAGATTATACTAAACAATAACCTTTCCTATCCATTTACAGTAAATGGATTAAATTATAAATAAATTAATTAAATTATAAGTAAATTAATTAAATTATAAGTAAATGAGCAAGTGAAAATATTGCAATTATAATACGTCAGTAATATATATAGTAAGACATTTATAAATTAAAAACTATCCGATCATGACGTCTGACACGTGATAGTATGCTGTAGAATATGTCATTGTACATATAAATCTACTGTATGTCTATGAAATATCTATTACGAAGTCTTGATTGACGTTCTGAGACTTGATTGAAGTTCTGGTCTTGAGGTCCTTAGAGTTCTGCTGGTGTGCAGTCTCACAGCTGGGAAGAAGGTCACTGTCACGGTCACTCCTTATTTATAAAAGATCATCCAAGATGGAGACTTGCTATGACGTTGGAGTGACGTTCCCGAGATGGCGTCGATGACGTGTCCAAGATGGCGGCAATGACTTAGGAGTTTCCAGGGGCTTGCAAATATGATGACCTAAGCGGGTACACTGGGTGCACTGGGTGCGGGTAACACGCTGGGTCACACGATGGGTATCACGTTGGGTCACACTGTGGGTATCACGTTGGGTCACATGGTGTAGTCACCGGGAGTGTTGAACAAGAGCGTTGAGCCAGATGTCGTCCAATCAAAACAAACTTGAGCTGAAGACTGGAGTAGGCTTCCCCAGGGTGGTTGCCTGGGGCTGGGGTATGCATCTCGGTGCTGGGGTGTTTCCTCTCGCTGGGAGTGAAGGCTTGCTGAGTCTGTTGAAAATATAGGTCAGGGTGTGACGGTGCTTCACCAAAAGGCCTCCTCAGAAATTCAAAATGGCCCAAAGAAGTACTAAAAACAGCAATCTCTCGAGATTTTTCATCCAGAGGTATTTGACAATAACCGTTAAGCAAATCAAGGTTGCTAAATACCGCATTATCCTTGCCTAAGGATTGTAAAATATCACTCAAGACAGGCATTGGGTGCCTATCTAGGATAGTATTTTCATTGACGCGCCTAAAATCAATTAATGGGCGCCAACCTCCATCTTTCTTAGGGACTGAAAATAGTGGACTATTGAAAGGGGATTTTGAAAGTGTGATAACCTCTTTATCCATCATATCCTCAAGCATATCCTGGACTACAGCGCGCTGGCTATGAGGTAGTCAGTAAGCTGATATGTAAATTGGGTTTGTGCCATGTTTTAGGAATATGTGATATGAGGTTAAATTTGTATGACCTAGTTGTTCCCCTGGTAAAGCTACAATGTTTCGGTAGTCGGCAAGCAACTCTAGGATCCTAGTCTTGCCTTGAGGGTGATCAATCACCTTAACATGTGTTGTTATTTAATCTATCCTCTCCTGTCTGGTTTGTTTAATTGAAGGTGAAACACTACCAATTGGGAATTGCGTAGGTTATGATAAACTAGAAAATCAAGCAAATAACATCCTTCTTTCAATATTTGTAATGCGCCTGTTCTGTTGAGAATAAGAACGTCTGTAAAACCACGAAGCGTGCTCAGTGAAGGTTCGCACGATAAGCCTTTAACCTTGCATGTTTCCGTAAGACAGACAACATCCGTCCCCGTGTACACGTCAGGTAAAACAACAGTGGCTCTGATGATTTCCTCATTCTGAAAATGGAGAGTACCCGTTAAAACTGCAGGTACGATCGTCCAACTATTGCTGCTATAATCACGCTGGGGAAGTGAGTCTGTGAGGTCTTGGACTAGCATTGACTCATATTCCATCGTCCTCGTAGTAGGAGCGTTGGATAACACATTCACCCTTGCGGAGAGAAATGGTACAGACGTGTGCATGGCACTGAAGGAAATACCATTAACAGTGATAGTATGTTTGCTTGGCTGAATATCTATCAAATTAGTTTTAAGAGTTGGAAGACCTATTAAACCGTCAGCTGGTAAGTTAAAGTCTTGGACCACATAAAAATCTGCGGAAAAAGTTTTATACCACGTCTAAAAAACGTAGTGGTAATGTTACCATTCCTGTTATGTCCAGCTGAGTACCGGAAACTCCTGAGAGATCGGTTTCAGTAGGTCGAATCAAAAATTCTCGGTGAGAGGATCTACATTGTAACTCTTGATAGGATGCCAAAGAAAGTATGTTTGCACGAGCACCTGTATCAATGTCTAACGCTAACTTGACTGACCCAACCCTCGCCGGAATTGATAACACTTCCGCTTTGGTTAGCGCCGCTATTAACGAGGCTGTAACAGAAGCGTTGTCGCGTGTTGGTAATGGTGTAGCTACCCTATGTCGGTCTGGGACTGATGTTGGTCTTCCCCCGACTTCTTGTAAAAACGACGGCTCGACTTACCGTGGTGGGATACCTGGGGTAACTCCACCCCTATTTGTCTACATCATCGGACTGCTTAGGTGGGCCTTGTCGCTGTGGTGGTGGAAGGGTTGGTTTGTTTTTAAACTTAGCACCACTTCGATGGAGTTGGTAACAAAAATCAACAGTATGACCATTTTTCTTGCAATGTGTGCATACTAAATGTTGCTTCTTTGTTGCTGAGTTCTTAGGAACTCGTTGCTGAATTGACGCTACAGGTGTTACTTGAACAATGTTAGGTTGGTTAGATGACATGCTGATATTAGATGTAGCCATGGTTAGTGAGTTGTTAGACAACTTAGATCTAACTGAGAGATGCGTGGATGCAAGAGGGAAAGTAATCTCTGACACACACACTGTGAGATTCTGTAGACTGAGAGGTATCCTGCCCGTAATCAGATGTTGTATTGTACGTATTACCTGACCTTCGGGTTCCACGACATAAATCGTCATGCAATTCATCACTTAAGTGTTCACTACTCTCAACAAAAATGTCTCGCAGTAAGGGCGCTTGCGTTTCTTGCGAATCTATTAATTCTATGTGTTCAGTATTGACACTAGTACCAGTAGCTAGTACAGTGTCAGACTTGAGTGTGTCGTCAGAATTATCTGAAACGTTATCATAAATCTCCTTCAAATCGGTAATATCTGAACTCATTAAATTAAAAAAAAACATGCATCAGTGTTAAATAGACATGAAAGATCAGTCTAAACAAAAACCTTGCCTAGCCATTTACAATAAATGTTTGAAAAATATCGTAATAATTGGCAAGAAAAAATAATATATATTACTGGTCTTCGAAAATTTATATATATATATATATATATATATATATAATATATATATATATATATATATATATATATATATATATATAATCAACGACCTCACCAGCAAGGAAACGAACCCTCGACTTACTGGGTGGGACTAGGGAACGCTTACAGGCTAGGCCACAAGGACACTAAAAGCAGTTCTAGACTCTGTTATATTTCACACAAAGCCTGTTCATCGAGCTGATGGCGCCGTGAACCTCATTGGGAAACTGCCCGTGCCTCTTATGTGGTGTCAGTAGCATTTTACCGAATCCAGCTGGTATGAAACGCGAGGTACATATATATACTTCATTTTTAGTCCATATAACACGCGAACTTTGAAGTCCGCGTGTTATATGGAGTTGCAGGTGAGACAACTCTACCTTCAACTGAAAACGTGAGGAAGAAAAGGATGGAACAGAGCGATACGTTGAATGTAACAGGAAATGGTGCAGGAGCTGCACCAAAAGTTTTTCCAGAAGATAAGGCAATTGACAAGTTTGGTGATGTGTATGGTGCAGTAGTTCAACTCAGGCAAAAAAGTCAGATGCTTAGAAAAGAGGTAGAGGACAACCAGAAGGTAATTTCCCATTTATGTGAACATAGAAATGTGGATGTTGAACTAAGAGGAAAGAAGGTTGAAAATAATACAGTAATAAAACCTGACAAACCATCTTAGCTTTGGGGGACAGGAAATGTGGACATCAGGGAAGAGATAACCGGCAAGTGGGGTGACGTACCCAAAGTATTACATAATAAGGTATTAGCTCGAGTGAAAGAAGTAATGGAACAGTTTGTGAATGAGAGAATAAGTTTAGTTTCTGTTGTTAAGAGGGAAAATGGAGGACACTATTAAATGATGCCTATTAAATGATGCTAGTGTTTTGGTTGGTGATATTAATGCTAGACATGAAGTCATGGGTACTATGTGACCCAGCAACATTAATGGAAGGAGATTGTTACACTTCTTGGAGGAGTTTGATGATGTTGAAATATTCGTGAATCATGAGCCTACCCACATGCATGGAGGAAGGTTAGATTACGCAGTGCTTTTTAATACATGCTGAATAAGAGCAAATGCTGAGATAGTTAGGGATTTGTTTAGTGATCATTTTGCATTACGAATTACTATACATGTTAACAAAATACAGAAGTTAATTAAGCGGAAAAGATATTGGTTGCCGGAAGACAAAAAAACAGGAGCTGGTCACTACTATACAGGATTGGTATACAGATTATAAACCAAAGGATGTTGATAGCTTTTATGATGATTTATTACAAATTATTGATTCTGTTTCGACGACAAGTTAGTTTAGTTATAAAGGAGAAATAAATAATGGGAAACATAATATGTATGTTAATGACAAATTGGTTCAGGGCTGGAGTAAACTCCTTAGAAAGGTGCTAAGAGAATGGAGTGCAAATCAAAATGACAATGAAATCAAGCAAGTACCGAAGGAAACTGCAAAAATGTGTAGTGAAATCAAGCAAGAGGCGAGGAAGTGAATAAAGTGCGAGGTGTTCGAAACTGACCCACAGGGCTGGGACTGCTAGTTTTGCCGAATTACCTCAGTGTGTGCAGGCCTCATTACAAAGTAAGAGTAGAATTAGGCGTGAGTTAGTACAAAGTCAGTGTACACTGGAGGATGATACATGTGTTCCTTTAACGAGAGGCGAGTTATTATTTGCGATTAAAAAGGGAAAGTCTTCGGCACCCGGTGATGATGGAATACCATATGATATACTTAACTGTCTGGCTGGTATTAGAGAAGGGCCCCTGCTAGACTTGTTTAATATGTCTTATAATGGAGGTTGTATCCTACTTAAGTGGAAGATAGCAGTAATTGTACTAATACCGAAGAACACTAGAGATTTTCGTCCAAAATCTTTGACCTCTTGACCTGGAGAATGCATGTAAGGACGTTTAAAACCTTTAAGAGCTTTGGCATGGAAGGGAAATGGTGCAGGAATACCTATTTTAAGGATGTATATATCAGTACTATACGTTCAGTTATTGACTATGCAGCTCCCATCCTTATAATGTACAGGAAGAAAGTTATTCAAAGGCTTGAAGTGATACAAAACGAGACCATGAGAATTGTTTTAGGTTGTCAACGGATTGTTGAAATAATGACAATGGAGTTAGATTTACCAAGTATAGAACATAGAGTAAAGGAGCTTCCTGTAGCCGCTACTCTTAGGACCATTAGGAGAGGAGAAGGCCGACCTTGAGAATGTAGGGTCAGCCCAGCCTCCCCTCAGGACACCAGCAGTCTTCACTTGAGCCTCACGAGAATCAGACGGGTGACTTAACTGAGTCAAGCTGAGCCCTGTCCTTAACTAACACTCACAGCTTACAGTGTTAATTACGGTGCTTTTACTCATAGCCTGTGACCTTTTAAGTTTATCAATAAATAGAGAAAAGACCATTTGGGTTTGTAACTTAACCCCTTAACTTATTTATATATAAGCCAAGTTAAAAGGGAGCTCTACCCAAAGCTTATATATAAAGGTGGCAGCGAACAGATAGAACCATTAACTGAACCAGTGAAGCAGTGTAACTAATTGTGCAAGAACAGACGTAACTGTAACCCAAGTAACAGTGAAATTTTCTAAGTGACATTCTCCATGGCAGCACACTATATACCGAATATATTCTCGTGAGCAATGTTATATGTCAAGTGATATATTTAAATGTCATCCCAGATCGACATACATTTTTTTTTACTCAAATAACATTCAAGTGAGTTAAACATAATTCACTGTAGTGTGATTTGATTTTTTTTTTTTTTTTTGCCGCTTATAGCGGCTACTTTATTGGGCACCCCACACTCATCCTGTGAGCGGTAGCGCAAAAGGATTACAGAGTAGAGTTTACAACGGTTCATAATAATTAATCCCCGTTATCAGGATAGTATGTCACTGAATTTTACACAGTATTTCAATTACATTGTTTGTTTAGTTCTATATATAAAGGGTAACTTATTCACAAATGCGTGAGTAAAGGCTTGTGAGGCAGTATGTCTGGCCGCACACTTTGTTATTCACATTTGCGTGAGAAGTATTCAAGCACATTGTGTATTTGCTTCTGTACATGAGAACTGATATAGTTACCAAGAGCAAAAAAGTGGATGCAATCTTAATATGTCGGCTATCTTGCCATTAGACATGAAGTGTTGTGCCATTTCACACACAGTGTGCTTGGACCTGTCTCTAAAAGGTTTTATCTTCACACAGTCGAGGACGTAGTGTTCAAGCGTGCTGCTATATGTCTGACCACACACTTTACATTTAGTCTTGTTTACATCTGCTTGAGGAAAATACTGCCAGAGGTACTTATATCCTAACCCTAATCTAGCGGTTACAACATCTTGTAATCACTGTAGTGTGGCAACACCTCAGGAGCAGATAACTAAAGTCCCCATCTCAAGTGGATATGATCCAGTACATTCGTTAACGCCTGCAGTGTGGGAGTATCCATCACTACAAAGACTCAACCAGACACCCCACTCTTCCCAACTCTCAAGTGTTGTGGTGATGCTGTCTGTACATTTGTTTCTATTCTCAAAGAACAACCAACCCCTACAGCTACAATACAATGTTCCAAGGCTCATTTGAGAAATGACCGCTTAGACATACCAAGTTGTTTAAATAAATGTCTCTGTAGTGTGTAAAAACAGAGTGTGGTAAATTCTTTGTGAACCCAGCTACATCTGGTAGAGGCCAACTACTTGACCTGTCATACTCAATCAACTCCAAGAAGTCTACCACCCCCAAGGTGCGTTAACCTAGTGACCTCACAGGATCGCCTGACGACACCAGTGAACTCTGAGTTCACTGAGTAGCCATCCATCACCCCTCTAGTGGTTGACAGTGGTTACTCTCGTCAACACCAGATGCCATCACAAATTCTTCAAGGACGTCATCTTTAAACTACACACCCAGCAACCCTGACCCTGAAACTCGATCAGCTGACTATCATCCAAGCTAAGTCTACGGGATTAAAGGCCAGATTTTCAATAAATTCCCAGAATTCTACAATCAAGCCAACAGTAATAGGTAGACAGGACACATTATATTAAACACACATTAACATATGCTCCAACACAGCATCACATGTTAGGCTACATCCTGCAGGTTAATGTTAAAATTACAAGTGTCATATATATATATATATATATATATATATATATATATATATATATATATATATATATATATATATATATATATATATTGTTACAACCGTGTCGTATTTCTCTATTTTTTTTTTATATAACATGCTTCCATGTTGCTCCATATTATTCCTGTAATTATGTGTTATATTTACTATTATATAATCTAGTCACCTTACCCTGTGCTGTTAAGGTTATAACTGTTATTATTTGTTCAAGCCCCTCTTATTTCTTCATTAATATTATAACAAGCATTCTTTGTTCTCTAACGACCATCTGCATTGTCAAACGACCCACCAGCAGGTCGCACTGGCGGGAAAAGACCATATATATTAGGGTGTGTCATAGGAGGGAAGATCAGCTAAAACTAATGGCCCATCACTTTTTTGGTAGATTTTAGTGTATATAAACAGAAAATAATTTCAGTTTCAATATTTTGCAACCTTTTGCTAGGTAAATTTTAGCGTGAAATTTATCGAAAATCTAACGTACAGCTGCATTAGTGCATTACAATTAAATAGTGAACATTGCTTTCTGACTTCATTCTTTAACAACCCAACTAACAATTTTTTTTTCTGTTTCAGATTCTGATGCATTTATAAGTTGATAATATTTGCGATGGCTGCTTGTGTCAGGACGAGGAACCAAAAATCCAGCCATCTCAGTCACTATCTTGGGTCTGGGAGAGAGCTCCTGAAGTCGGAGTTGCCTACGTTGAGAGATGCTTTGAGATACGGTGTTTTAATCAGGCAAATCAGTGAAAAGAACCAAAGAACTTACACAAACAAAGACATTGCCAGCGATATGACCAAAGCTGTCTTGGCACAATACACTCTGGCTAACGCTCAGTTCAAGCCTCCAGTCATAACAAGTCAGAAGAAGATTAGTGAGAGACTGCTAGCCAGTTGGGAAAAGGCAAGAGATATCTCTCTTGGGAGAGGAAAACTTGCAGTTAAGGACAGCTTTGCCAAGCAACTGGACCAGTTATTTGACATAATTACTTGCAAGTGCCCAATTGTTCTCTGTCCTGAGTTTGGATGCGATCGTGACTGTAAATCCGAGGCCCACATCTCCTGTATTTGCAAGCGTGAACTGAAGACTCCTGTGATCGAACTGGCATTTGTCAAAGCACAGAGAGAGAAGACTGGCAGTATAGGGGCTCTCATGATTTCTAGCCAAGATATTCCGGAGTCCAAGAGACAGGAGGCTGCCACAGAGAGACAGAAGAGGAGAAGAGTTGCCGAGGAAAAGAGACTTGAGAAGGCCCAGGGTGAGGTAAAAAAGGCTGATGATTGGAGTCAAGCTGATTCAGAGTTTAATGACTTCCCCATGGCTGATCCGAGTGCTGACCAGGAGAATGGTGACTTTGTCCCTAACACAGAAAATAATGATCCCAAACCTTCCAGGCATAAGATTCGAAATACGAAAGATATCCCGAGCATAGCTCTGGCCAGCATGCGACACCACACTGGTCTCAGAGAAACTGCAGAGATAGCAACAGCTGCCTGGATTGACGGTGGTTTGATAACACCTGATGATGTTCACCTGGTGGTAGATCATAACAAAGTAAGGAGAGCTCAGGAGGAACTTGTCAGTAACCTAGAAGAGGAGTTTGATAAGGGGATAAGAGAAAATGGAATCAATTGTTTGTTCTTTGATGGGAGAAGGGATGACACTAAAGTGTTCATGAAAGTTGGAGATTCTGACAAGTTGTTCCCTGCCATGGTGAAGGAGGAACACTACTCTTGCTGCAGTGAACCAGGAGGGAAGTATTTGTGGCATTTCACTCCAGAGAAAGATGACATCAGGAAACCAGCTGAGATAGTGGCAGATAACATTGTGAAGTGGCTCAGAGAGAGGAACGTAGACCAGACCCTGCAGGCCATTGGAGGGGACAGCACCAACACGAACACAAGGTGGCAAGGGGAGGTCATACAGTGGATAGAGCGGAAGATTGGGAGGAAGCTGGTCTGGATTGTTTGTGACCTCCACACCAACGAGTTGCCACTCAGACATCTGATCCAGGAGCTGGATGGCAAGACTCTTTCAAACAACAGATGGTCTGGTCCTCTTGGCAAGATGCTGGACTCTGCCACTGAGTTAGAAATAAATCCGAGCTTTGAAAAAATCACAGTTGGCCCTCCACTCGTTGAGCTTGCACATACTGTCATTGACGATCTGAGTACTGACCAGTACTATGGTTACATGATTTGCAGTGCCATCAAAACTGGGGTCATGCCTGATAGACTTGCTTACCTGCAGATAGGTCCAGTCTCACATTCTAGGTGGCTCACAACGGCTCTCAGGTTCTGCAGAATTTGGGTCGCTCATCATAAACTGAAAGGGAACCAGCTTCACAACCTGAGACTTATTGTCCAATTCATCGTGAGTGTCTACTTGCCAAATTGGTTCAACACCAAGGTCAAGTCATCGTTCTCCGAAGGTCCGAGGCATGTTCTCTTCCAGCTTGAGCTCCTGAGGAGTCAGCCAAGGAAGGTTGTTCAGAATGTGGAGCAGACTGTGAGGAGATCTTCCTGGTATGCTCATCCCGAGGCAGTTCTGCAGACAATGCTCTGCAGTAAGGATGAGGAGGAGAGAAGAGTGGCAGTCAAAAAGATCTTGGATATGAGACTTATGAGAGGATCTGGGCATGACGAATCAGTTGGTGACGATTCCTTCAGGGTCAGGAAGACTCCTGAAGTCAATCTAGGTGCCAAGACCCTCACTGATCTCATAGATCTGGATAACATCCAGGCTGGCAGTGAGCCCCCTCTTACCTGCAGCCTCACCAATGTTCAAGTCAGAGCTTTCCTGGACAACCCCATGCATGTCCCTGCCTGGCCCTCGCACACCCAGAGTATAGAGCGTTGTGTACAGCAAGTGAGCGAGGCCAGCAGTCACGTGTACAGCCAGGAGAGGAGGGAAGGCGACATCCGAGCTCAGGTGGTCAGCAGGGAGGTGATGAGTAGAAACAGAAGCAAGAAAGACATGTTCTCTATGGTGTGCAGCAACACCGGGTCGTAGTAGTAAAACCGGTTTTTGTATTTGATGATTTTGTTTTCTAAAGGAATAATAAATTTAATAAATGTGTCAAGATCATTCATTTCACTATTCTGGATCATTTTCATCCTAATTAATTAACCTGATACATTTACTTTACTTTAAATAAGCTATTTAGTGGTGTTGGTAAAAGGGTGGGAATACTAAATTTTCATAAGATTTCAAGTTAAAATTTACCTAGCAAAAAATGAAAACTTTTCAAATATGAAGATATCACATGATTCTGCACATAGAACTACATCATTAATACCATGGGCCGATTTTTCAAACTCAAAAAAAAAATTCGCCTCCGTATGACACACCCTAATATATATAGTAGTCCACCAACTGACTGAGTTCAGTCCAGTCCTCCTTGTCGTTTTTTTTTTTTTTATTATTGGGCACTCCCCTACATCCTTTGTGTATGGTGAAGTGCAGAAGCGTTTACAGTGCCCAACAGGGAAGCATACTAAGTTCATGCTTGCCTTTATGTCTCAGGAGTTAAGGGCGTAGAAGCCTGAAGAGTCAAGGGCATAGAAGCAGGAAGAGTCAATGGTTTATGTCATCAAGTTATTGGAAGCTCCAACAACTTGTCCCTGAATACGAATTCGCAACTTTCGATTTACACCAGGTACCTACTTTACTGCTAGGTGAACAGGGACTAATGGGGGCTAGAAAGTATGTCCAAACAACTTCCACCGGCCCGGGAATCGAATCCGTGACATCTCGCTTGGGAAGGCAAGAGTGGTACCACTCTACCACCATCACCCCTGTCCTTGTCATTCAGTTAGCTCTCTTTTGAGTGACACCCGTCACCTGTCACTTATGCTTCATTTTATTTCTGTGTTGTTTCTGTCACCACCAATGTGGTATATCTATGTGAGTACCTATTTATGTCTCTTATGTGTCCATCAGTGTTTGCTTAGTTACATTTAAGTAATTCTGTGTTGTTTCACTTTAATTAATTTCTGTGCTAGTTATTTTATATGTTTATGTAGTGTTAACGTAATCCAGTGCTTTATTTTTATTCTATATATTTAAGCAGTGCTTTGATGTTTCGATGTTTAGTATCATTTGTGTCTTAAAGGTTTCGATAGTGAATCAATTTGTTGTGACAGCCTACAAGGCTTTTTATTGTGTTAATATTTAATTTATTTAAATTCTTAAAGGTTTACTTTATTTATTTTTATTCCCTTTTGATTTACTTCACTTTCTTTTTATTTGGTTATGCCTAGAACCTGGTTATTAAAGTAAATTGAGAGACTGGGTAACAGTTTTGGCGACCTTGCCAGGATTCACTAACGACCTTTTGACACTTGTGACATTCTTTTTGCGTTTTTTTTATCATTTCTTAACTAGCCATCATGTTTGGAGATAGTGTTGATGTTGGCTTAAGAGAAGACCATGGTGAAGCTAGTCAAGTTAACATAGCTGAGTCACGTTCAGTGAATGATGAATTGCGCCTTCTCGAGTCGCAAATATAATTGAAAGAAGTTGGAATACGTCAGGCGGAAACTGAAGCTATAGCGAGGGAGGCTGAAGCTATAGTGAAAAGAGTTGGCATACATCAGGCGGAAGCTGAAGCTAAAGCGAAAGTAGCTGAGGCTAAAGCGAAAGAAGCAGATTCAGAAAACTTGCGACTGCGTATACAGCTTGGTCAGAGTAACCCTTCTAACACCGATGGCCTCACCCCCAGATCTAGTTTTTCTCATTTTGATCCAGCACGTGCTGCTAGGCTAATGCCCACGTTTTCAGAGGAAACAGTTGATGAGTTTTTTATTGCTTTCGAGAGACTTGCTACCACTTTAAAGTGGCCTATAGAGTTTTGGCCCATTTTGCTTCAGCAGGCGTTTGCAGGTAAGGCTCTGTGTGTTCTTTCGTCTCTTACAGACAGTGACGCTAAGCATTATTTATGTATTAAGGAGGAAGTTTTAATGGCTTATGCCCTTGTTCCTGAAGCGTACAGACAACGCTTTCGTGGCCTCTGTAAGAAGGCAGAGCAGACCCACCTTGAATTTGCTAGGAGTAAAAGAGAGGTATTCTCAAAGTGGTTACACTCCAAGGAAGTGAGTGATTTTGACTCCCTGATTGAGTTAATGCTCACAGAGGAATTTTTGAGAACCATCGACGAAGAGGTTTCCTTATACTTGTTAGATAGGGAATTTAGTACTATTGAAGAGGCTGCTAAGCATGCTGATGGATTTGTTTTGAGGCATGGTAGGACTAACAAAGATGTTATGCCCCCACAGGTTCAAAGGACTTTTAATCCCTCTCTCCACAGAGCGAGACAAGGGAATACTAACAATAGTAATTTTGCGCGTGACAGGAGGAACTGGACGCGTTCGCCACCTACTGGAGCGTCCAAAATTTCTACATACCCTTGTAGTCACTGTGGAAAGCCAGGTCATAAGGCAGAGTTTTGTTGGACAAGGCTGCAGCTAAATACGGGCAAACCAGCTATGATTGTTACTGAAGAGACTAATACGTCACCAGTCGGAGTGATGGCTGATTTGAGTAAGGCTGGCATTATGCCAATTGGGTTGGTTTTCACAAAAGGTGAAATACGAGAGAGTGCAGTTTCGGTTCCCGCCTCACGAGACTTTGATCCTTTCCAGGAGAGTTTTGCGAAGGACCCAGACGTTGGTACCTTTCGAGTCCCTTTTTGTCACAAGGCACGGTAGAAGTTGATGGTGTCGAAACACCAGTCACTATTTTGAGAGACTCGGGTTGTCTCCAAACTCTCATCAAAGAGGGTGTTGTTGCGGCGAGGAAGACTGACAATAAACGTCGTTTTGGGATCCCTTTGGGGTCTAGGTGTAGCTACTTTGGTTTTAGTACGTTTCAAGTCTTCTTGTTTTTCAGGGATAGCTAACGTAACCTGCGTGCATGAGCTGCCTGTTGCTGGAGTGGACCTCATACTCGGTAACGATTTGGCGGGAGGTCAAATGGGGAACGTAACCCCACCTCCTGTGCTGCGGGAAAGACCAGAGTCTACCGCAGAGCTGCAAAAACTTGAAGATGATATGCCCGGTGTTTTCCCTTTGTGTGATGTGACTCGTTCTATGTCAATGACTAATGATCATAATGTAACTCCTGTTGTAGATGATTCACTTTCCTTAGAAGGTCTTTTTGCTAACCCAATTGCTTCCCAAGACATTTCTTCCGCAGTTAATGCTGTGACCGGGAGAGTTGCTTTAATAGCTGAGCAAGAGCAAGAGGATTCATTACGGCTCTTGTTTGACCAGGTGTCCGATTCAGGCCCTACCACGAGATATTTCATTCAAGACGGTGTTTTGTGCCGCCGCTGGCTCCCACCAACTATGTCAAAGGAAGACACGGATTGGGTGTCTGAAACTAAAATAGTTCTCCCACACACTTACAGACAACATGTTCTAGCTCTAGCCCATGCCGGTCGCTTTTCTGGACATCAAGGTGTCCGAAAGACGTTCAACAGGTTGGCCAGAAAGTTCCATTGGCCACGTATGACGAGAGATGTCACTAAATATTGTAAGTAATGTCATTTTTGTCAAGAGGTAGGCAAATCCAATCAGGCTATTCCATCTTTTCCACTTGTAAGAGTACCTCACGTACCTGAGCCCTTTACAACAGTACAGTGTGACATTAGGGTGTGTCATACGGAGGCGAATTTTTTTTTTTTGAGTTTGAAAAATCGGCCCATGGTATTAATGATGTAGTTCTATGTGCAGAATCATGTGATATCTTCAGATTTGAAAAGTTTTCATTTTTTGCTAGGTAAATTTTAACTTGAAATCTTATGAAAATTCAGTATTCCCACCCTTTTACCAACACCACTAAATAGCTTATTTAAAGTAAAGTAAATGTATCAGGTTAATTTATTAGGATGAAAATGATCCAGAATAGTGAAACGAATGATCTTGACACATTTATTAAATTTAATATTCCTTTAGAAAACAAAATCATCAAATACAAAAACCGGTTTTACTACTACGACCCGGTGTTGCTGCACACCATAGAGAACATGTCTTTCTTGCTTCTGTTTCTACTCATCACCTCCCTGCTGACCACCTGAGCTCGGATGTAGCCTTACTCCTCTCGTGGCTGTACACGTGACTGTTGGCCTCGCTCACTTGCTGTACACAACGCTCTATACTCTGGGTGTGCGAGGGCCAGGCAGGGACATGCATGGGGTTGTCAAGGAAAGCTCTGACTTGAACATTGGTGAGGCTGCAGGTAAGAGGGGGCTCACTGCCAGCCTGGATGTTATCCAGATCTATGAGATCAGTGAGGGTCTTGGCACCTAGATTGACTTCAGGAGTCTTCCTGACCCTGAAGGAATCGTCACCAACTGATTCGTCATGCCCAGATCCTCTCATAAGTCTCACATCCAAGATCTTTTTGACTGCCACTCTTCTCTCCTCTTCATCCTTACTGCAGAACATTGTCTGCAGAACTGCCTCAGGATGAGCATACAAGGAAGATCTCCTCACAGTCTGCTCCACAATCTGAACAACCTTCCTTGGCTGACTCCTCAGTAGCTCAAGCTGGAAGAGAACATGCCTCGGACCTTCGGAGAACGATGACTTGACCTTGGTGTTGAACCAATTTGGCAAGTAGACACTCACGATGAATTGGACAATAAGTCTCAGGTTGTGAAGCTGGTTCCCTTTCAGTTTATGATGAGCGACCCAAATTCTGCAGAACCTGAGAGCCGTTGTGAGCCACCTAGAATGTGAGACTGGACTTATCTGCAGGTAAGCAAGTCTATCAGGCATGACCCCAGTTTTGATGGCACTGCAAATCATGTAACCATAGTACTGGTCAGTATTCAGGTCGTCAATGACAGTATGTGCAAGCTCAACGAGTGGAGGGCCAACTGTGATTTTTTCAAAGCTCGGATTTATTTCTAACTCAGTGGCAGAGTCCAGCATCTTGCCAAGAGGACCAGACCATCTGTTGTTTGAAAGAGTCTTGCCATCCAGCTCCTGGATCAGATGTCTGAGTGGCAACTCGTTGGTGTGGAGGTCACAAACAATCCAGACCAGCTTCCTCCCAATCTTCCGCTCTATCCACTGTATGACCCCCCCTTGCCACCCTGTGTTCGTGTTGGTGCTGTCCCCTCCAATGGCCTGCAGGGTCTGGTCTACGTTCCTCTCTCTGAGCCAGTTCACAATGTTATCTTCCACTATCTCAGCTGGTTTCCTGATGTCATCTTTCTCTGGAGTGAAATGCCACAAATACTTCCCTCCTGGTTCACTGCAGCAGGAGTAGTGTTCCTCCTTCACCATGGCAGGGAACAACTTGTCAGAATCTCCAACTTTCATGAACACTTTAGTGTCATCCCTTCTCCCATCAAAGAACAAACAATTGATTCCATTTTCTCTTATCCCCTTATCAAACTCCTCTTCTAGGTTACTGACAAGTTTCTTCTGAGCTCTCCTTACTTTGTTATGATCTATCACCAGGTGAACATCATCAGGTGTTATCAAACCACCGTCAACCCAGGCAGCTGTTGCTATCTCTGCAGTTTCTCAGAGACCAGTGTGGTGTCGCATGCTGGCCAGAGCTATGCTCGGGATATCTTTCCTATTTCGAATCTTATGCCTGGAAGGTTTGGGATCATTATTTTCTGGGTTATGGACAAAGTCACCATTCTCCTGGTCAGCACTCGGATCAGCCATGGGGAAGTCATTAAACTCTGAATCAGCTTGACTCTAATCATCGGCCTTTTTTACCTCACCCTGGGCCTTCTCAAGTCTCTTTCCCTCGGCAACTCTTCTCCTCTTCTGTCTCTCTGTGGCAGCCTCCTGTCTCTTGGACTCCGGAATATCTTGGCTAGAAATCATGAGAGCCCCTATACTGCCAGTCTTCTCTCTCTGTGCTTTGATAAATGCCAGTTCGATCACAGGAGTCTTCAGTTCACGCTTGCAAATACAGGAGATGTGGGCCTCGGATTTACAGTCACGATCGCATCCAAACTCAGGACAGAGAACAATTGGGCACTTGCAAGTAATTATGTCAAATAACTGGTCCAGTTGCTTGGCAAAGCTGCCCTTAACTGCAAGTTTTCCTCTCCCAAGAGAGATATCTCTTGCCTTTTCCTAACTGGCTAGCAGTCTCTCACTAATCTTCTTCTGACTTGTTATGACTGGAGGCTTGAACTGAGCGTTAGCCAGAGTGCACTGTGCCTAGACAGCTTTGGTCATATCACTGGCAATGTCTTTGTTTGTGTAAGTTCTTTGGTTCTTTTCACTGATTTGCCTGATTAAAACACCGTATCTCAAAGCATCTCTCAATGTAGGCAACTCCGACTTCAGGAGCTCTCTCCCAGACCCAAGATAATGACTGAGATGGCTGGATTTTTGGTTCCTCGTCCTGACACAAGCAGCCATCGCAAATATTATCAACTTATAAATGCATCAGAATCTGAAACAGAAAAAAATATTGTTAGTTGGGTTGTTAAAGAATGAAGTCAGAAAGCAATGTTCACTATTTAATTGTAATACACTAATGCAGCTGTACGTTAGATTTTCGATTAATTTCACGCTAAAATTTACCTAGCAAAAGGTTGCAAAATATTGAAACTGAAATTATTTTCTGTTTATATACACTAAAATCTACCAAAAAAGTGATGGCCATTAGTTTTAGCTGATCTTCCCTCCTATGACACACCCTAGTGTGACATTGTAGGCCCTCAGCCTAAAATTTCTTGTGGGTTTGAATATTTATTTAGTCATTGATACCTCCATTAGGTACTTGCATGCTGTACCTCTTAGGAAAGTTACTGCTAAGGCCCTAATATCATACATTTTGTTTCTCATACTTCTACTGTTCGCTCATCAAGTAAGAGGTCCTTTGCACAGAGTTGGGAATAGTTCATTGTTAGGTAGTAGTGAAGAGAGAATTGGTGCATTAAGTTTGGTAGGAGATGTTAGAGAGAAGCTTCTAAGATGTTGGAGCCTTGCCGCAGACCACTTACAGCAGTCGCAGTCCAAGATCAAGACATGGTTCGACAAGCATGCCAGACACAGAGAGTTTCAGATAGGAGATCAAGTACTCATTCTCTTGCCGAGACATGGAGAGCCGCTCCATGCGAAGTTCAGTGGGCCATATAGAGTGGTGAAGAAGGTAAGCCCCACGAATTATATTATCTCTACCCCTGACAGGCGCTGACTACAGCGCTTATGTCACGTCAACACCATCAAGCTGTACCACACACGCCCAGCACCCCCATTTGTTGCTGATGATCCAGTTCCCGTGAGTGCCGTTGACACTTTCTTGGTAGACGGTGAGATAGAAGAGGAAAAAGAAGGGGCAAGTCCACTCGCCCTGTCATCAGTCAGAGTTTGGCAGTCCAACTCCGTGGAGTTGCAGGAGAAGCTACAGCATCTACCGGGACACCAGAGAGCTGACGTGCTGGCCGCCATCCAACAACATCCTCTTGTCTTCCAAGACAGGCCTGGCTGTACCACTGGCGTGGTGCATGATATTGATGTTGGTTCTGTTAAGCCTATCAAGCAGGCTCCCTACCAGCGAGTGGTGCTCACCAGTCGCTCTAGTACCGAAGAAGGACGGCACTCTTCGATTCTGCATCGACTTCCGCAAGGTCAACGCCGTCACCAGCAAGGACAGTTTCCCTCTACCAAGAGTCGACGAATGCATCGAAGCAATCGGGAACGCCAAGTTCCTCTCTAAGATTGATTGCCTTCGAGGGTTTTGGCAAGAACCATTGACCCGTCGTGTTAAAGACATCTCCAGTTTTGTGACATTAGGTAAGACCTATAAATTTAATGTTATGCCTTTCGGGCTTTGCAATGCCCCTGCTACCTTTCAAAGGCTGATGTCACAAGTCACGGCCAATTGGCCTGGTTGTGTAGTATATTTAGATGATGTTGTATTTTTTTCTGACACTTGGTCAGACCATTTATGTCAGCTAGACGCTCTCTTCACTGAGTTAGAAAATGTAGGACTTGTTATAAACTTTGCTAAGTCAGAATTTGTTTGTGCTCAACTTTTGTATCTGGGACATGTAATTGGGTTGGGGAAACTTGCTCCTCCCACAGCAAGGTGTGACACAATTTCTCAGATGCCTGTTCTATGCAACAAACGACAAGTCCACAGATTTTGGGGTTGTGTGGGTTATGACCTGAGATATATTTGTAATTTTGAGGAGTTGGCACTACCCCTTACTGATTTGTTGAAGAAGGGTAATATATTTTTGTTGGACTTCAAGATGTCAGGATTCTTTTCAAAACTTGAAAAATGTATTATGCTCATATCCTATTTTAAGAGCCCTAATTTTTCTAAGCCTTGCAAGCTAGCCTGTGATGCTAGTGATCTGTTATCTAGACCCACAGAATGAACACTTGAGTCATATCAAAATTTGTGCAAGCACAATTTTATTTTATGGGGGGAAGTGTTACGACCGTGTCGTATTTTTCTATTTTTTTATATATAACATGCTTCCATGTTGCTCCATATTATTCCTGTAATGATGTGTTATATTTACTATTATATAATCTAGTCACCTTTCCCTGTCCTGTTAAGGTTTTAACTGTTATTATTTGTTCAAGCCCATCTTATTTCTTCATTTAGTATTGTAACAAGCATTCTTTGTTTTCTAAGGACCATCTGCTTCGTTAAACGACCCACCTGCTGGTCGCACTGGCGGGAAAAGACCATATATATAGTAGTCCACCAACTGAAGGAGTTCAGTCCAGTCCTCCTTGTCATTCAGTTCACGTTCTTTTGAGTGACACTTGTCACCTGTTACTTATGCTTCATTTTATTTCCGTGCTGTTCCTGTCTCTTATGTGTCCATCAGTGTTTGCTTAGTTACATTTAAGTAATTCAGTGTTGTTTCACGTAAGTTAATTTCTGTGTTAGTTATTTTATATGTTTATGTAGTGTTAACGTAATCCAGTGCTTTATTTTTATTCTGTACTAGCCGAATTACCCGCGCCTTGCGCGGAACATTTTCTGTCGACCATACATGGGGATCCTTCATTTAGGGGACCACATGGGCCATCGATCATGTGTTTCATGACCACATCATGGAGTTCTTTATCTTGCTCTTTTTTAGGGATTTCTGCAGAAATTGCCAAACCATATTCTTCGGCTTTGATTTTGTGCTCTGGAGCTATCCAGAAAAGAAAGTGTGCATGGGGTAAACCTCTCTTCTGGTACTCAATGGTGTACAGCCATGCTTGCAAAGTACCAAATATTCCCTTCTTCATATGTTCCATAAACTTTTTCACTTTTAATCTGAAGACTCTCGCAACAATATCTGGTCGAGCATGACTCTCTTGTCCGGGAGCCAAATTGTCAACAATTTCGGGCCAACGTGGATTTCATGTCATAGTGATAAAGTAATCTGCTCTTCCGTAGTGTCTCACAAAGGCCATCGCATCTGACCTTTTTTCATGAAGGTATCGAGGACCACCAGTATAGGTCGCTGGAAGCACAATGCGACGACCAACTTGATTTGGATCTTCATCAGCAGCAAGCAGACTATCACGTAAATCTGAGTAATTTTCAGCACGGAGAATTTGCTGTTCTCTTCTCAAAAACTTTAATCTTTCAGTTTCTATTTTGCAGTATGCATCCACCAAGAATTGCTGGAAAAGTCGCCTTCCAAGCAAGAGGTAGTTCCCTTCTCTGCACATAATATGGAAAGAGTAAAACTGCAACTGTGTGACTTTCCGACCATTTCTCCCTTGCAAATATATATGGTAGCCGTCTGTTCCATATGGAAAAAACAATGGATACATCAAAGGATCATAGGACCGATGTAGCTCTGAAATTCTCCTCAATCCACCTTGTTTCAACTGAAGAACAATATCTCTATTTTCTGTAGGCTCATTTGACATTAAAATTGCAACTTCAGCCCCTGTTGGTGCATTAAAACGCCGAGCATGTTCTCCCTGGGCACGCTTATTTTCCCAAATTATAATGTTCTTGTCATTTATGTTTCCTTGCCGTACTTGCTCTAGCGCAGTCTTTAGCTCCCTCATATAATGATTATTTTCATTTAACCTGGCTGTAATTCTCTCCAATATATCAGCATTCAAGTTTTGATGCTCTCCTCTTGCTCTCAGTTGATCTTCCAAAGTGTCCAAAAAGTAAACTTGAATGTATCTTGCTCTTCTATCTTCAGGAGGCATCAGTGACCCAAGTTGATGGTAAATTTGACCTTGGATTCTTACAGATGGATTCCAACCTTGGACAGATGCATCTTTGTGACCAAAGCTGGTCATGGCAAACAGAGAGTTGTACTCCCTGAGTCTTGACAAAAAGTGTTTGCTGAATTGACTTTCCCCAGTGAACAGTTCTTCAAATAACTGAGGCAGGGGTGGAAATTGATCCAGTGTAACCTTTCCATTTCCACAGCACATTCCTAGTGATTCTCCAGTAAATTTCTTAGCGCCACACTGACAAAGTTTGGTCATTTCTCCAATTGCAGCCTTGTTACATGGGTCATTTTTGTCATACAGTAATGCAGAACGTTTAGCATTTTGAATCTCACGTTGTCTTAAATTTTGATACCTGTTTCTATCAGCAATCAAACGCTGTTGTCTCTCTTCTACAGACTCATTTCTTCTTGCAACCATATGGCGAAATGTATCAGCAATCAAACGCTGTTGTCTCTCTTCTTCAGACTCATTTCTTCTTGCAACTATATGGCGAAATCTATCTTGCTCCTGTCTTTCTTGATGCTCACCCAAGGTTTCATTTTGCCGAGACTCTGTTTGCCTCTGTATTTGCCTAGAAAGTCGTTCTTCCCTTGCATCACAGCTTTCAGATTGACGACGAAGCCTCATCTTTTGTGCATGTGGAGTATTTGCATAACTGGACTTTCTTTTCCGTGGCATAATGGATGTCTGAAAAAAAATAAATAAATGAAAATGTTAAAAAAGTAGAGGCATTAACTAATAATTTTTCTTACCATAATTCTAGTGATGTTTTGTCATAGATAAAATGTCTAAATTTGCCAAATTTTTCTATAAAAGAGGTAATTTTTGTTGTTGTTTTACGTTTAATTAATAGAAAAAGCCCGGGATAATAGAGGTTCCAATACTCAAGTTATGGGCTTCCAAAATTTTCAGTATAGGGGGGTTTAGCCCCCATTAGGGTGTCTTAATATTATTGAAAGTTGCTGATATTTTGAGAATAGGCATCATTTCTGGTCACCAACCTATGGTTTAAATTTCACTTAGATCGAAGGGAAAACAATTTTCAGTGGGGGGTTTGTGCCCCCCGGAGACCCCCTTTGATCAAAATGAAATATACTTATCCAAGTACCCTGGGTAATGTAGTTTCAGAATATATATGGTTATGGGGGTCTATCTCCAAAACCCTAGGAGGAGTTCGGGAACAAACAGACAGAGGCTACAACTTTATATATATAGATATTTAAGCAGTGCTTTGATGTTTCTATGTTTAGTATCATTTGTGTCTTAAAGGTTTCGATAGTGAATCAATTTGTTGTGACAGCCTACAAGGCTCTTTATTGTGTTAGTATTTAAATTTAATTAAATTCTTAAAGGTTTACTTTATTTATTTTTATTCCCTTTTGATTTACTTCACTTCCTTTTTGTTTGGTAACGCCTAGAACCTGGTTATTAAAGTAAATTGAGAGACGGCATAACAAAATATATATATATATATATATATATATATATATATATATATATATATATATATATATATATATATATATATATATAATCAACGACCTCACGGCGCCATCAGCTCGATGAACAGGCTTTGTGTGAAATATAACAGAGTCTAGAACTGCTTTTAGTGTCCTTGTGGCCTAGCCGGTAAGCGCTCCCTAGTCACACCCAGTAGGTCGAGGGTTCGATTCCTTGTTGGTGAGGTCGTTGATTATATGTTCAAAGTCCGCGTGTTAATTGGACTAAAAATGAAGTATATATATATATATATATTTCATGTAAATCCACAATGAAAACGTGGATAAGATAAATCTTGATAAAATCACACGGGAAAAGGGAAACAACGGAGTACCTTGGCCTTCGTCTTTATTCAAGACATCTTCAGAAGCAACTGAAGATGTCTTGAATAAGGACGAAAGCTAAGGTACTCCGTTGTTTCTCTTTATATATATATATACTTATATATATATATATATATATATATATATATATATATATATATATATATATATATATATATATGTTAAAGACGTCAATATGACTTCACTCAGCGTATATCAACTACATTACTGTTAACACTTGCACAATCAACTATCAATTGGGTCAAATAACTTAAAGAAGGGCAAATTACAACACAACGTGGAATGGCATACCTGTATGGATGAAGTGGACGGGCACTTACTAACGGTAGAAATGCCCGCAGCGCCCTCACTCAAAATAGGCCAGGGAGTCCACCTACTTCTATTCCGATGAATTAATTTACTGTATCCTCTGACTTTGAAACTGAGACTATGAACTCAGTTTCATTCCCTACTATTGTCTTCACTAACAATGCTCTGGCTCAGCTATCAAAAGCAAAATTAAATTGATTACAAAGGGTTGGATGGCAACAGGTCCCAGCATACAGCGTCTGCTACTAAATCCGTGGATTATATTCAAAGTTCCCACTAGACAAAGACGGGGAAACAGAGAAAACGGGGGACGTTTCCATTGCGGGACTCAGAAGGTTTTGTGGACGTTTGAGCGTAATATGAATCCTTAAGGTTTTCAGGTTAGCCGTCATCACGATCATTACACAGTGACATAATATCCTGATAACGCGGATTAATTATTATGAGCCGTTGTAAACTCTACTCTGTAATCCTTTTGCACTACCCCTCACAGGATGAGTGTGGGGTGCACATTGCACAATAAAGTAGCCGCTATAAGCGGCAAAAAAAAAAAAATCAAATCACACTGTAGTGAATTATGTTTAACTCACTTGAATGTTATTTGAGTAAAAAAAAAATGTATGTCGATCTGGGATGATATTTAAATATATCACTTGACATATAACTTTGCTCACGAGAATATATTCTGTATATAGTGTGTTGCCATGGAGAATGTCACTTAGAAAATTTCACTGTTACTTGGGTTACAGCTACGTCTGTTCTTGCACAGTTAGTTACACTGCTTCACTGGTTCAGTTAATGGTTCTATCTGTTCGCTGCCACCTTTATATATAAGCTCTGGGTAGAGCGCCCTTTTAACTTGGCTTATATATAAATAAGTTAAGGGGTTAAGTTACAAACCCAAATGGTCTTTTCTCTATTTATTGATAAACTTAACAGGTCACAGGCTATGAGTAAAAGCACCGTAAATAACACTGTAAGCTGTGAGTGTTAGTTAAGGACAGGGCTCAGCTTGACTCAGTTAAGTCACCCGTCTGATTCTCGTGAGGCTCAAGTGAAGACTGCTGGTGTCCTGAGGGTAGGCTGGGCTGACCCTACATTCTCAAGGTCGGCCTTCTGATAGAGGAATTTCCCCTTACGTGAACAGCACATGGAAACTCACAGCTTATGGAAAATTACCGTGGGGTGATTGAATTATATAAACTAAATGTATTAACCCAAATTTGTATAATTGTTATTGCCATGAGACAAAGGTTAATACACACATTTATATAAGTATTACTGTCTGTTAGACAGGGGCTAATACATTTTCATGTCAAGTAGGATAGCCATCTCATTAACTGTAGTTTATCTCCATTCTCTTTTCGTCAAAACACACTGTCGTGGAATTAAAGCTGCTGATGCCACGACATTCGCCACATGCTGGTGAGCACATCAACCCATGTTTCCTGCAGCTACACCTACTGTCACAGTTCTCCTTACAGATACACCGGATGACCTTTAAAAGATTAGCTGGTGCTGCCGGCAGATCATTCATGAGAGGAACATACTCTTCATCTTTAAGTTTCCAACCCCACTTTGCAGGCTTGAGTTTGTGCTAACCCATCCACTGTTGAACTTGAAGGTACACCCTTTGACTATAAAACTTTACAGCAGTTGATGGTGGCAACGAACGTACAGTCCATGCCAAAAGTCCTGTGCCAGGCAGTTTTGGCGAGCGCGGTTATCTGGCATCGTCAAAAGGAGACAAGCACACACGACCACACATGGAGTGTTCCAGAAACCTCGATTATGTGACCAATCCATTATATGGTGTCTCTAAGTGCATATCCTCTATGAACTACCCAATTTACTGATGATCAATGATAAAATGGTAGAGTGTATTTTATACTGTATTAATTTTAACATAACATTATCAGTAATATTACTTTTATCCTCTTCACCACTGATCGGCGCGTTAGCCACTTCGGCGATCGGTCACGTCTCTGTTACGATCTGTTTGGCAGGTACTGGGCGTGCACTGGCTCCTGAATGTATCTGAACCTGCTCCAGTGCTTGTCAAGTCTGGTCTTGAAAGAGCTCACACTCGGTACCGTCACAACACTCTCTGGCATATTGTTCCAAGAGTTTACAATTCTCACTCCAAAAAAGTTACCCCTCACAGTTTTCTGGACTTGCGCCTTCTTCAACCTTGAGCTGTGACCCCTTGTGAGGCGAGCGTCTGCCAGATCCAGGTAAAGACATTCGACTCAATAGTGCCCCTTGAGATGTTTAAACACCTCAATTAGGTCCCCCCTTGCCCGTCTGTAGTATAATTCACAGGCAATTGCAGGCGCGCTAACCTCTCAGGGTAGCTGAGGTCACGAAGTGCTGGCAACAGTCTGGTGGCCCTCTTTTGGACATTTTCAATCAACTGACAGTCCCTAGAATATCTCGGGGACCAGACGGGGTGACAGTACTCTTGACTGGGAAGTAGCTTAGTCTTGAAGATCATTACGACCTTCTTATAAGACATAATAATTTAGTTGCCTGACTCACCTTCTCGCAAAGACCCGGGAACTTCAGCTTTTGTCAACATCCACACCTAGGTCCTTTTCATATTCAGTCTTAGTTAATGCAGTTTCTTCATCGCGGTGGGACATATCATACGCCTCCTTACCGTTGGTAAGTTCCAAGTGCAGCCTCTTACACTTCGTGACATTGAAATTGAAATACTTTATTGACAATAAAACTATTACATCAAAAGGACAGGGTTGTATACTACTCCCACCTTCACTTTTGCCACAACCTTCTGGGGTTTACAAAAAGTTATAAATGTTAATACAATAATTATTTATACATCTATGAAATAGTTCATTTTGCCATGAACACTGTACTACATTAAAAGAACAGATAATGTAATCTTACAAAATTTTTATACATTACAAGAATTACTTTATTTTTTCCATTATTAATCAACCAAAAAACTTGTTTCTCTCAAGAATTGATCTGACTGTTCCTGTATGGTTGGATTTTTTCACATCCTAATACATAATGTTGTAGTGTATGTGCATCCCTAAGATGACTCAGTTGACAAGGTTGACCCGCCCCTCCACTTATCTGCCAGTAATATTTGTTTCCCAATATTAATCTCATGATAACAGTGTCAACAGATGCTAAGTTAGCTCCGTAAGTTACATTGGTGTTTTGTAAAACATACAAATAATGCTGAAAACTCTCGTTAAATATGGCAATCACTTCTCTTCTTGCTTTTTTCCCATTCCTTTCTTTCCCTTTCCATTTACCTCTTTATCGTTCTAATACTTACATTGCTAACAATATCTATATACATATTTTATACAGCTATTTTGGCCAATTTGTCAGCCATTTCATTTAAATGAATCCCCACATGTGTGTTTTTTTTTTTACGGGGATGGAATCCATACAAACTGCACTGTGCATTCCATTTCTTGCATTACTACAGTCCTGGCTTGTAGGATATAAATCCCTTGCCAGCCTAATCAGGATCTTATGAAAAGGAAAGTCAAGAACCAAGGGTTTCCAAGGGGTAACAAACAACCGTTGGAGATTGACACCTCTTTACTAAGAAAATAATCAAAATAATTTAACTCGGACACCACTCACACAAATATTAATTAAACTGCACAGGAGTCAAACAATTACTCTAAACAAAACAATCAATACAACAGTCTTCCTCCTAACCAGCACGGTGGAATGTTCTGGTAATGTGGTGATCCTCTCTCAGGGGGAAAGCTTCCTCACTTGGCGTCGGCGTTGGTGGGCGATGTCTTGCCACACAGGAGAGTCGCCAGGGCACGGACGGTGGATAGGGCGTGGAGGAAGTGACGATCACGTGGCAGTAGCTGGAGTAGGTGACAGGAGTTGACAGCCGACTAGTGAAGGACTGTGGAATCAGCCCACGACCCCCTGGAACCTCAGATGAGTACAGAACCAGAGTTGGAATCGAACAGCCTGGTGAAGTAGCAGCTGTGGTGAAGGCTGGATCGTGTTTCCTGTTCCACGAGGCAGCAGCGACCTTCTCACCTCCGTCTACCCCCCTAGAAGGGACCGCGAACAAGCAAATGAGCGGAGGACAACCATCCCTGTCATTACAGCCCTTACAACCAGTCACTTACAGATATTAACAATATGAAAATTACTGGATTTTTACTCTGCAAAGCTTCCAATGCACTTATACTATCAACAAAAATATGTTTCTTTACATTTCTCTATTGCAACCTGAAGTCCTTCACATATTGCATGTAGTTCAGCCAGCGTGGATGAGGTGTTGTTACTAATTCTTTTATAAACTTTTTCATTTTCATAACACTCATTGATAAAATATTCCCTTAGAATAGCAACACATCCCGCCTGACCGTTACTTAATACTGATCCATCACAATATACAGTATATGAACAGTGTTTCGCCTGGTAAAACTATTTATTTTCTCTAAAAAAGACATTTCGTAAATACCCCTAGCTGGGTTGCCAATCACCTTACTTCCCCTCAAGCTGTAAAATATCTACTCTAATACATCCATCCTGCCATGGTCTAACCTTCAATAAGTTTGTAATGAAATGCAATATTTATCTACTCCATCCTCCATCATAATATTATACAGTAGCCTTGCATACTTGGACACATTGGCAAGATCTGTTCTTTCATTTAAGCACATTATTGTACGGGACAACCTATTATCTCCTGCTCTCCTAATGGTCCTAAGAGTAGCGGCTATAGCAAGCTCCTTTACTCTATGTTCTATACTTGGTAAATCTAACTCCATTGTCATTATTTCAACAATCCGTTGACAACCTAAAACAATTCTCATGGTCTCGTTTTGTATCACTTCCAGCCTTTGAATAACTTTCTTCCTGTACATTATAAGGATGGGAGCTGCATAGTCAATAACTGAACGTATAGTACTGATATAAACATCCTTAAAATAGGAATTCCTGCACCATTTCCCTTCCATGCCAAAGCTCTTAAAGATTTAAACGTCCTTACATGCATTCTCCAGGTATTGTATCTCACGTTATTTACTGTTGGACTTTTACCCAATGTACTGTACATCCCAAGGTATTTGTAAACATCAACTTTTTCTAGATTTATTCCACTAAAAAAAAAAATCCCCTTGTTCATAAATTCTGACCTGATATTTAGTGTTTCCATTGTTAATTACAAGGCCCATTCTACAACAAAGTGTACTCAATGCATCTAAAGCCTCTTACATGTTTTTCATACTTTACACTGTAAAAGTATATCATCAGCACATAGACTCGGTTGGGTGGCGGGCACTGGTAAACACAGCTGTGAGTGCTAGCTCCCAAATTTGGGATGTTTTCGAACCCATTACATTATCTGAAGGATATATAGACTTACCCACTTGTGTATAAGGACCTGAGGATAAAATAAGTATCGTCAAGCAATTTTGGTGTTGGGAACTTACTGTTTACCACACGAAAATAACTGCTCGGGGTCCCATCACTCCTGGCTGGGTGTTGTGGGATGTCAACATTGCCCCATGGAAAGTGAATTATCGCTTAAGAACTCTACATGGAAGAGTAAAGAAAAGATAGTATTGGACGAAGTTCTTGAAGACCTTGAGTTGAGTAGTGATGAGTCTAATACGAGTGATGAAGCACAAGGGAAGTTCGAAAGTGAAAAATGCAGCTACAACAAGAGGTAGTGAAAAAGAAAGAAATTTCTTAAAGGATGAGGGAGACAAGCTGGCAAGAGGACTAGTGAAAGCGGAGAAGTGAGAGAGGAGAAGAGACAAAAAAATCTAGGACAAAAAACGTGTGTGGGTGGTAATAATAATGGAAATAAAAGAAAGGAGATAGTGGAGAATTGATCAAGAACAGAGCAAAGTATGGAATTTGAAGGAAGCAGACAAGAACACACACAAGGTAATGTTGGTCGTGTCAGGAAGAGATTAATTTTTCCACAGTCATGCCCGATGACCTTCCTTGAAAAATTAAAATGGGCAGTACAACTAGGACGGGAGCATCTCAGCTTTGAGCCTCTTTTGATAGAAGGCACACACAAGCCTTATCTTACAGTGGGGACCATGGAGGCTGTGGAATTGTTGACAACTGTTGGGTACAAGGGATTACTGATGGTTTTGCCAGAGGAGAGAGACATACTACTTACAAAGGTTATAATCTTCATGTACCCTGTAATACTAAATCCAGAATACTTTTTGGATGACGAAAGATTTGTTTGGGTCAAGAGGCATTTAATATGGGGCGAAGAGAGAAGCCAGGTTATTGCTCTAATGAGAGGAAAGGTTCCAGAGAAAGTGTTCATCACAGGAGCAGGGTATAGGAAGGTGGCACTATATGTGGAGGGACCAATTATGTGTCTCAAGTGTTGCAAATGGGGACATAAGGCCTGGAGCTGTCAACTGGACCCACGTTGTAGATGATGTGGGAAGAAGAACAAATCTAGCAACTGTAAGGACAAGATCAATGCAGGAGAGAAAGTGAAGCCTTGTTTTTGTAATTGTGGTAAAACTCACAATGCTAGTTCAATTGCATGCGAGATGAGGCCACGTATGAGAAGTGACCAACAAAGGAATTATTCAGAGAACACTGAAGAAGTACCCTGTGGTCTGACAGTGACAAGACAGCAGGAGAACACACAGACAGTGGAGACAGTGATCCCTGAGAATGCCTGGCATGAAGATTCAAGAAGGATAAGGACTGCGCTTGCGGCCGGAAGAGTTGTTGATGCCAGGAACAAACAGAGTAATAAACAAGTAGCAAGTGAGAGTAGTGGTGCAGCCCTCCAGGTTAGTGATAAAACTGTGCAAGAAATTCTGGGAGAAGAGGTGCGTAAGATGTTTCAGCTTTTGCAAAAGTTAGGTCAGAAAATAGAAGTGATAGAGAAAAGACTTGATACAGTGATAAATAAAGAAAGGGAAAACAAAGCTGTGAATAATGTAGAATTAGAAGGGAAAGAGGAAAGTGAAGAGCTCAAGCTTTTGAAAAATTCAGTGCTTAAAATAAGTATTAAAGGGAAGGAGAGGAAAATAAAGGATTGTGTAGTGCAGAGAGCAAGAACTGAAAGTTTTAAAAATGTGTTGGTAAAGTGTAAAGATGCTGATAAAGAAAAACTTTTGAGGAAATGGGAAACTGTGCAGGAGGATTGGGCCTTCTTAAAGAATCTGATTGGAAAGGATATTAAATGTGTAAATATTAATCATGGATCTAGCTAGCCTTAAGATAATGTCCTGGAATGTTAATGGTCTACGAAATAGAGTGACAGATGTACATTACTTTACCCTTAAGAATAATATTGACATAATTACCCTTCAAGACACTGGGGACAGGAAAGGCGACTTGCTTAAACTGTCTTCATATAAGGGATTTCATCTCTATTCGGGTGAAGGTATAAGAGGGGTCTCAACATACATTAAGAATTCCATACCAGCAGAACTAGTTGGAAGCCCGAGTAGAGTACAAGGAATAGAAAGTGTCTGTATAAAGTTATATTTGAAGGAAGGAGAATTGAACATAGCAAATTTGTATATTTCTGGAGGCTGTTTTGACATCAACTTTGGACTCAACTTTGGCTGCAGGAGATTTTAATGCTCGACATCCAAGACTCGAAACAATGGGGAGAATTAATAGTAATGGTATAAAATTTTGGCAGTTTTTACAAGATCACCCAGATGCTTACTTGTTAGGAAATGAGGAAGTGACTCATATTAAAGGAGGAAGGTTAGACTATGCTTGCATGATAAGCAGTCAGGGAGTCCAGGGAGAATGTGAGATAATAAAAGAGCTAGTCAGTGACCATTTTGTTGTGTATGTTCAATTACCATTAGGGAAGAGACAGGTGAGATATAGGAGGAAGAGATTGAAACTAAACAAGGATGACACAGAAGTGTTTACCCAAAATATAGAGAAATGGTACAGAAATTATACACCAGTCTGTATGGATAGCTTTTATAATGACTTAGTTGGGGAGATAGAAAGATATTTAACTAAGTCAACACAGAAAAAGATAAATGATAAGACACATGGGGCTAGGAAACACTGCTATACCAATGACAAAATGTTGAAGGGATGGACACAAATGTTAAGGGCAGCACATAAAGATTGGGTAAAGAATGGTAGAAGAGAAGAAGATAGGGAAATCTTCATGGATATAGCCAAAATATGTGGGCAGGCTAGGAAGGAGGCAAGGGAGAAATATTGGCAAGACTTTGCACAGCACATTGGGGAGAGTAAAAATCTCAAACAAATATGGCAGGATATTAACAAAATTAGAGGAAAAAGGATTAATTTTATTAGTCATCCTCATCCAGAGGAAGAAGCTAATAAACTGGTTGACAAATGGGCTAAAGCAGCTAGTGTTGCCTCCCTGCCTAACAGGACAATAGAAGCATTAGATGAGTGGCAAAAGGAAAGAAGAAGATTTATTTCATCAGCTCTAAATATTTGTGATGTAACATGTGTAGATATTACTCAAGATGAGTTATTAAATGCTGTTAAAAAGGAAAATCTACAGCACCAGGCGAAGATGGTGTGACTTATGACATTTTGAACTGCTTAGTTGGTATGGAAAATAGTCCATTATTAGATTTATTCAACATGAGCTATACAGAGGGTAGATTACCAACAGAATGGAAGAAAGCGATAGTTATTCCTGCCCCTAAGGCAACTGGTGGATACAGGCCAGTGTCTTTAACATCTTGTTTTTCCAAGATGATGGAGAGAGTATTATTAAATAGGCTTGTATATATTGTGGGGAAAATCTATCTTGTAATTTATTTTTTTTTGGAAGGGAAATGTACTTCAGACTGTGTTATAAAATGTTTATCAAATGATGCAGACAGATGTAGAGTTTTTGTGGATTTACAAGGAGCATTTGCTAAAGCTCACAGTGAAGTAGTTATGAATGAGCTGGCTGCTCTAGGGGTATCAGGAAAGTTGTTACACTGGATAGGTGACTACTTGCATGGAAGGAGAATCTGTGTATGGTATCAGGGATGTTTGTCTGAGGAAAGAGCACTTGAACTAGGCACTCCCCAAGGGGGAGTATTGAGTCCAATGTTATTTAATGTGTTAATGAACAAGATAGCCTCACACAAATATCCCAAAGGAGTTGTAACCATCATTTATGCAGATGACATCTTATTTCAAGGAAACTCTGTAAAAAATTTGCAGATTGCATTAAATAATTTTAGTGTTCTTTCTCAAAAGATGGGCTTAGTTATCAATGAAGAAGAAACCAAGTGTGAATGTAAAGGAAGAGGAACTGAATCCGTTTTTCTAAATGGAAAAATTGTTGAGAAAGTGTCGAAGTATAAATATTTAGGAATGTATATTGGCTTTACTTGTGAAAGTATAGAGGCAGAAATATATCATGTCCTCACTCAATGTAGAGCAAGATTACAGCCCTTGAAGGCTCTAGCATGTTGTGGTAAAGGTGCTGGGGTACCCATACTGAGAATGATGCATATTTCTACCATCAGATCACTTATAAACTATGCAGCACCTTTCCTCTCTTGCACTGGTGAAGGAAGGCTACGGAAGCTTGAGATCATGCAAAATGAAGCAATGAGAATAATTTTAGGGTGTCAAAAGAATGGAATGATTGAGATAATGAAAATGGAACTTGTATGTATATTATGTATTATGTATGTATATTATGTATGTGCTCCATTTGTATACACTATTTATTCAGCCTAGCTAGCAGCGCGTGGCAATGTATTTACCATGTCCCACATGCTTAATTAATGTGCTTGGCGACATATGGAAGCTGCTAATGTATCACTCACCACATGTCGCCTAGAGACTAGTTGACCCCCATACAGAGTAAGGAGCACCACCTCCCTTGTGTACATATCTGTTTATCCAGTAAATAGAACCTACAAAACTCTACAAGTGTTTGTGTTCGCTCCTGTAGATAGAACTTGATACCCAGAACACGTACATGGCGCAGTGTGTAATTTTACTGGACCATTATACAAGTGAAGTGCGAACTTTGTGGAGGGACCGGCTTATGGACTCCTACTCTGCGTCAACAGCCACTAGTGCCCGTCTCCTCCAAGAATTTATAGCAACTTTCAGCTGTGTCATTGACAGTGATTTTCTGTGAAGTGTTTAGTGCATTGTGTGTTCAGTGCAATAACTGTGTGACCTTGTTCTAAAGGATTCCCAAGGTAAAAGGCATGTTCTGGGCATTTGCAAGGAGCAGACTTGAGTACACCTCCCCTCGCGAAGCCTGGAGGGTAACTGACACGAGACTGCCCGGACCACCCGAGACGCACACACACACACACACGTACGAACACACTGACTGCGGCCATTCCTTTATATATATTTTATATATATAATCTACTTATCTGTGCATTTAATTAATTTTTTGTCTCAGATCTTGTTGATACGACAGGCTGACCGGTCAACACTGATTTGAGACACAGTACATAGATGAAATAATTATGTCTCGTGCCTTACGCAGTCGTGGAGCCAACGTCCGGATGAGTCAGTCGGATGACAGCTCGGCAGAGATGGATGACCAGGCGGGACAGGACACTCCAGCTCCCACCACATCACGCAGCCCTTCACCTCGATATTCAGCGTTGTCTCCAGAGATAATTGCTTTAATGAAGTTTATGAGAGAAGAACGGCGTCACGACTTTGCTAAAAGACGTGTGGAGGACAACGGCACATCAAAGGGCAGCGGAATGAAGCTCTACGCAGGAGGGAATTGTTTAGCTGCAGACAGATGGAGGGCGAGACTTTTGATGCCTTTTATGTACGACTCAAGAGAGCCTCGGAAGAGGTAGATATATGCCCAGGTAACCGCCAGCAGTGCGAGGAAACCCAGTTGAAGCAGGTGATCCTGATGGGTGTTAAGGACGAGGAGCTTGTCCAACGCTTCACATCCCTCGACTCTTCCTCTTCTCTTAAGGATGTGTTGACGATATGTCGCTCCTATGAGGCTGTCTAGTGTGCCACCTCTGCCATCCGAGCTCCCCCTACAGCTGTACGCGCTGTGTCCCGGTACAAGAAGGACAACAAGTCTACTCCAACGCCTTCGCCCACCACGCCCACGTCCGGTTCATTTTGAAACAACTGTGGTAAGCAGCCCGGAACACAGGAGTGTCCAGCTGCTGAGTCTACCTGCAACAGTTGTGACCGTAAGGGCCACTGGTCACTCACAGTACGGTGCCCAGCTAAACGCGTCCAGTGCAATGTGTGCGGTCGTCTGGGCCACTACGACAAGTGTTGCCCTTCCACCAAACCCAAGGGACAGCGTCGGCGGAAGCTTCAGCGCCCTTCCACCAGTGAGGGCCGCCCACAGTCTTCCAATCAGAAGCATGACGACCCTGTACAACGCTCGAGCCATATTAGGAAGGTGTACTCCCCCTCGCGTCCCAGGACCAAAGTCCCCCAGTACATCAGTGTCATCGTGACCTACAGCAGTGTGTCATCCCGTCTTCAGATGTTGCCCGACACCGGCACTGATGCTACAGTCATCGGTCCCCAGCATTTGCAATGCTTGGGGCTCTCTCCAAGTGATCTAGGACCGCCCCCCAAGGATCTCCGCTTCACTGCAGATGGTTCACAGATGGCCCCAGCCCAAGGTTCACTCCAAGCACAAGTTACCTTTGGCAACAGGTCGTGTCAAGCCTGGATTGATGTGCATAACGGTGTCCCGACTCCTTTGCTGTCCTACAGACATTGTCAAGAGTTGGCCATCATCTCCCAGGGCTTCCCCAAACCTATTCTCGAGGTAAAACACGCCAACAGGGCACAAGGAGGGAGCAGCAACGACCCTGCTGCCACCCTACCCCTGCCTCTTGCCAGTGACACCTCTCCTTCGGATGCTCGGAAGTACTTCCTGAAGAAATTCATTGACGTTCTGGTTACCAAGTCCGCTCTGGATTCCAAGCCTCTCAAGAAGATGGTAGGCCCCCCCCCCCCCCCATGAGGATCCACCTGAGGGACGACGCGAAGCCCTTCGCTATTTACACCCCTCGACTGGTCCCCCTGGCCTTCCGCGAGGGGGTCAAAAACGATCTGGACTCCATGGTCGCCCAAGAAATTATTGCACCAGCCGGCGATGACCCGTCTCCATGGTGTCACCCTATGGTAGTCGTCGCAAAACCCAAAGGTGGTGTTCGGATCACCACTGACCTCTCCAAGCTCAACAGCCAGGTGTCTCGTCCTGCGCACCCTTTTCCCACGCCCTTTGCAGCTGTACGCAGTGTGAACCCGAAGGCGCGCTTCTTCACGACGATGGACGCCCTGTGTGGATACTGGCAGATAGAGCTTGCCGAAGAAGACCGACCACTTACAACTTTCATTACCCCGCATGGACGTTACAGTTATTGCCGTGGCCCCTTGGAATACGCCGCTACAGGAGACGCTTTCTGTCTTCGAGGTGATATGGCTCTACAAGGTATGGCAAACTGCGTGAAAATGGTCGACGATATACTCGTGTACGATGAGGAGTACATGGATCACCTCTGCCGTATTTACGAGGTACTCAACATGTGCCGGAAGCACGGCATCACCCTAAATGCCGACAAGTTTGTTCTGGCCAGATCTTCAGTGGACTTTTGTGGGTACACCCTCTCAATGAATGGTATCGCAGCTCACCCGGAAAAGGTCCGCGCCATCATGGATTTTCCCACCCCTGCTAACCTCACCGACTTGAGGTCCTTCATCGGTCTCGTCAACCAGTTAGCAGAGTTTTCGCCGGACATCTCCGCAGCTGCCCAACCACTTCGCCCCCTGATGAGCCCCAAGAGGACATTCCTGTGGACCCCCGACCACGACAAGGCCTTCCAGCAAGTGAAACATGCCCTGTCTAGTCCACCTGTCCTCGCCACGTTTGACCCAGCCTTGCCGACGGTTCTGCAGACAGATGCCTCACGCTTGTACGGCGTGGGATACGCCCTATTGCAGGATCATGGTGGAGGGCAGTTCCAGCTCGTCCAGTGTGGCTCGCGTTTCCTCTCTGATACCGAGACGTGCTACGCCACTATTGAGTTGGAGCTGTTGGCTGTGGTTTGGGCGATGTCCAAGTGCAGGTTTTACCTTATAGGCCTGCAACACTTTCACCTAGTGACCGACCATCGCCCGCTTGTTCCAATCCTCAACCACTACACGTTGGACGCCGTTGAGAACCCTCGACTCCAGCGTCTGAAAGAGAAGCTCTCGGCGTACGTCTTCACAGCAGTGTGGCGTGCTGGTAAGGAGCTCTGCATCCCTGATGCCTTATCCTGCTCTCCTGCTCTCCTGTCAGCCGCCCTACTCCAGAAGACCATGTGCTCGACGCCGACCTCACTCTTTCCGTCAGGACTGTGGTCACTCTACACGCCGTCCAATCCCTTCGTTCGGACCTGTCACCAGATGACTGCAAGGCAATGGAGGACCTTCGAACAGCGGCCCGAGATGACCCTTCCTACGTCCTACTCGTCGAGTGTGTGAGGAATGGATTCCCTAGCAACCGCTACGACCTTCACAACACCCTGCTCCCGTATTGGAAACTCCGCGATGAACTCTACTGCGACGGAGACCTTGTTCTGTACGGAGCACGTGTAGTTGTCCCTGCTGCCTCACGTCCCCACGTCTTGGCTCGCCTTCACGACAGTCACCGTGGAGCTGAGGCCACCAAACGACGTGCACGACAGACTGTGTTCTGGCCCGGCATCGACTCCGACATCTCCAATGTTGTCCGTGCGTGTGAGCCCTGCCAAGTATTACAACCCAGCCAGCAGCAGGAACCCTTCATGAGTGACGACAACCCCACCCGCCCCTTTGAGTCTGTGTCGGCCGACTTTTTCTCTGTGTCAGGAAAGTCCTTCCTTGTTATCGTCGACCGGTTCTCTGGTTGGCCGGTTGTCATCAAGTGCGATAATGACACGACGTGTGCCGCCACCATCAGCAAGTTCCGCCACTACTTCCATGACGTGGGCGTTCCTGTACGCCTGCGAACCGACGGAGGGCCCCAGTTCACAAGCCGGGACTTTGCTGTGTTCTTTTACCGATGGGGAGTCCGGCATGTGTTGTCATCGCCCCATTACCCGCAGTCCAACGGCCACGCTGAGGCTGCTGTCAAATCCCTGAAGCACCTCATCCTTAAGGTGGCCCCTTCTGGGAATATTGACTTCAAGGCCTTCGACCGGGGTCTTCTTGAACTCCGCAACACACCTAACTACACCGGACGCTCCCCTGCCCAGGTCTTGTGTCCCTGCTCACCCACAATCCTTCTCCAAGGAGTGGCTGGCCAAGACAGAGGATTGTGATCGCCGAGCCTCCGAACGTGTTCAAGACGTCGTCGCCCGCTACAACGACCACGCCCGTTCTCTCCCCAGGTTGAGTGTCGGCACCCAAGTCCGTGTTCAGGACCCGACCTCCCTACGTTGGGACAAATTGGGCGTAGTCATGGGTCTCGGTAGGTCACGGGACTACCAGGTGCGGTTACCCAGTGGTCGTGTGTGGTGGAGGAACCGCCATTTTCTCCGCCCCGTAACAATGCCATCTGCTGACCCCACCACCAGTGTTGAGTCCCATATCCTCCCCACTGATCAAGTCCCTCGACGCTCAGAACGGATCCAAAAGAAAAGGTCCGCTCAAGACTTTGCTATGAGCGTATAGGGGGGAGGGAGGTGTATGTATATTATGTATTATGTATGTATATTATGTTTGAGCTCCATTTGTATACACTATTTATTCAGCCTAGCTAGCAGCGTGTGGCAATGTATTTACCATGTCCCACATGCTTAATTAATGTGCTTGGCGACATATGGAAGCTGCTAATGTATCACTCACCACATGTCGCCTAGAGACTAGTTGACCCCCATACAGAGTAAGGAGCACCACCTCCCTTGTGTACATATCTGTTTATCCAGTAAATAGAACCTACAAAACTCTACAAGTGTTTGTGTTCGCTTCTGTAGATAGAACTTGATACCCAGAACACGTACAGAACTAGAGTTACAGAGCACTTCACAGAGGGTCAATGAAATTAATACAGTTGCAGCAGTTCGATTAATGAGAGGGAACAGCGGGGGTAAATTTGTACAAGATATAAATGATGGTTTAAAAAATAAAAGGACCTTCTGCAGGCAAGGCAAGAGAGGATACATGAATGGATTAGTAAATATTATTAAAAAATGTAATCTGGCAGACTGGTGTACAGCTGTTCAGAAGAGTTGTAAGAATCCACCCTGGGAAGAACGAGAAGTAGAGTTAGACATAGTGCCTCTCACAATGAAGAAATCATTACATGAACCAGGACAGTTAAGGGCTTTATATGGGAATAAGATTAGTACTTTGCCTAAAATAAACACATTACATGTATATTGTGACGGTTCAGTTATGTCAAGTGGCAGGGCAGGGTGCGGGATCCTTATAAGACAGTACACAGAACAAGGAAATGATGACATCAAAATTGGACTTCGGTTGAGCAGTTTTATATCATCAACACAAGCTGAGTTTTATGTAATGTTAGTAGGATTGGAAAATGTTGTAAATATGTATAAAGATGCATATTTTTTGTTGATAGTAGGGCAGCTTTGGATTCTTTGAACAGTGGGAGTCCAGTCTTTGAACACATTATTGGTTCATGTAGAAAATTAGTAAAGACAATAAGGAAAAATGGCCATAATGTTCAATTTGTATGGGTCCCTTCACATGTAGGCATTGGTCTTAATGAAGCAGTAGATATAATAGCAAAAAGAGCCACGGAAAAGGCCGAGATCGACATAATATGCACTAAAACCTTGAAACAATTAAGGAGCAAATTACGGAAAATGCAATCAATAGAAGATAATTTCAAAAGGAATGAAATATACGAGAAAAGTGAAACAATGAAACATTACCATCATGTTCTCGTGAACACAAAATTTACATATGGGAAAGATAGGAGTAGGTGGAAAGATTCAGTGTATATGAGGTTAAGATTAGGATATAAATATTATTGGGAACTTGGAACTGAGAGAAGTGAACAGGATAAAGAATGTAGAGTTTGTAGAACATCCAGATCCCATACCCTGCCACATTATATACTGGAATGACCATTGCTTAATGTATATAGAAATGCCCATATAAATAATGTCCCCATGCAAATAGAGTGGATGTTTAAAAATAGGAAAATAGATGAAATATTAAAGAAATATAGAAATTTTGCATCTAGAATATAACTATGTATGTATATAACTGATTATATGAAATATTAGGGATTTATGTGAGTCCTGAGAGGGACATTCCTGGACTGGGGTGGGGATGACTTATGTCACTTCATCCCTTTGAGATGTATTAATGGTTTTTGTATCTCAATAAACGTATCAATCAATCAATCAATCAATCAGCACATATTATAACTTCTGTGTCTCCAGGAAATTGGTAGCGAGCCATTATGTTCATCAATATGTTAAAAAGAGTGGGGCTAAGTACACCTCCATGCGGAGTCACCAACTCCATCTGTCTCTCTTCTGTGTACCAACTCTGAAACCATACTCTAGCCATTCTGTTACTCAAGTAATCCCAATCCATTTCAGCAACTTCCTAGAAACCCTTAAATTAATTAGTTCCTCAAGTATGAATTCTTTATTTGTCGTATCAAAGGCCCCTTTTAAGTCAACCAAAGTCCTACATGTAGCCTTGGAGTTATTCAAACACTTTACAACACAGTCTGCAGTACTTCTCCCTTTCCTAAATCCATGTAAATTGGGCGCCAAGAGATTTTCCACTTCATACAACAACCAGTTTAATACTATTCTTTGTATCATTTACTAAAACAAGACGTCAAAGATATTGGACGAAAATCTCTAGTGTTCTTCGGTATTAGTACAATTACTGCTATCTTCCACTTAAGTGGGATACAACTTCCATTATAAGACATATTAAACAAGTCTAACAGGGGCCCTTCTCTAATGCCAGCCAGACAGTAAAGTATATCATATGGTATTCCATCATCACCGGGTGCCGTAGACTTTCCCTTTTTAATCGCATATAATAACTCGCCTCTCGTTAAAGGAACACATGTATCATCCTCCAGTGTACACTGACTTTGTACTTACTCACGCCTAATTCTACTCTTACTTTGTAATGAGGCTAGCACACACTGAGGTAATTCGGCAAAACTAGCAGTCCCAGCCCTGTGGGTCAGTTTCGAACACCTCGCACTTTATTCACTTCCTCGCCTCTTGCTTGATTTCACTACACATTTTTGCAGTTTCCTTCGGTACTTGCTTGATTTCATTGTCATTTTGATTTGCACTCTATTCTCTTAGCACCTTTCTAAGGAGTTTACTCCAGCCCTGAACCAATTTGTCATTAACACACATATTACGTTTCCCATTATTTATTTCTCCTTTATAACTACAATAACTTGTCGTCGAAACAGATTCAATAATTTGTAATAAATCATCATAAAAGCTATCAACATCCTTTGGTTTATAATCTGTATACCAATCCTGTATAGTAGTGACCAGCTACTGTTTTTTTGTCTTCCGGCAACCAATATCTTTTCCGCTTAATTAACTTCTGTATTTTGTTAACATGTATAGTAATTCGTAATGCAAAATGATCACTAAGCAAATCAATAACTATCTCAGCATTTGCTCTTATTCAGCATGTATTAAAAAGCACTGCGTAATCTAACCTTCCTCCGTGTATGTGGGTAGGCTCATGATTCACGAATATTTCAACATCATCAAACTCCTCCAAGAAGTGTAACAATCTCCTTCCATTAATGTTGCTGGGTCACATAGTACCCATGACTTCATGTCTAGCATTAATATCACCAACCAAAACACTAGCATCATTAAATAGGCACTCAGGCATGTCATTAATATCCAAACTTTGAGGATTTACATAGATGTTAGCAATACATATACACCTCCCTTTAACGTAGATTTTAACTCACAACTTTCAACCCCATTCTGCTTGTCAGCTATTATCAATTCAACCGGTAATTTTTCCGAACATAAGTTAACAGACCTCTTGTATTATTTCTATTATTAGCTGGCAAACAGATAAATGTTTCTGTTTACCAGCTAATAATAGAAATAATCACGTAAATTCATCAAATTACCATCCTTCGTTCCCGTCACTTCTAAGGCTATAATATCCATCTTATAGAACAGTGCATAAGCATGCACATCTGTGGTCCTAGGAGGTAAGCTATTTACATTCCATGAAAGTATACTTAAACCAGTGTCCTCCATGTTCCCTATTAACAACAGAAACTAACCTTATTCTCTCATTCATAAACTGTTCCATTACTTCTTTCACTCGAGCTAATACCTTATTATGTAATACTTTGGGTACATCACCCCACTTGCCGGTTATCTCTTCCCTGATGTCCACATTTCCTGTCCCCCAAAGCTAAGATGGTTTGTCAGGTTTTCTTACTGTATTATATTCAACCTTCTTTCCTCCTAGTACAACATCCACATTTTTATGTTCACATAAATGGGAAATTACCTTCTGGTTGTCCTCTACCTCTTTTCTAAGCATCTGATTTTCTTGCCTGAGTTGAACTACTGCCCCATACACATCACCAAACTTGTCAATTGCCTTATCTTCTGGAACAACTTTTGGTGCGGTTCCTGCACCATTTCCTGTTACATTCAACGTATCGCTCTGTTCCATCCTTTTCTTCCTCACGTTTTCAGTTGAAGGTAGAGTTGTCTCACCTGCAACTCCTCGTCCTTTTTCCTTTTCTCGCTGTTGCACTTCCCCCATGCTCTGCCACCATGAACCACGCATCTGTGGCTTCTAATTGCAAATTGTGGAACCTGCATTATGCGCGCCCCCACAATTGCAACAGCACGGCACAACATGTTGCCCAGACTTTATTATATTTCCACATTCTATTGAATTATCATTTTTTCCATAGTAACGGCACCGACATTCACGTTGACATTTCCAGGCCATATGGCCCCACCTGCTGCACTTGTAACACAGAACAGGTTGTTCAATAAACTTTGCAATTCACTTATATCCTATTCCAGAAATGAATATCTTCTCCGAAACGTCTCCCTTCATCAAGGCTACCACTTGATTCTGTAGTGATGGGTTGTCAGACCACAGCTTACATCGCGAGGAAAGCCAGACTTGACCCGACATTAGCCAGGTCAAAAGTGTAGGGTGGCTCTCACGGTGGACCGGGGGTTACAAATCAACTAGCTCCCCTCCCATGTGACATGTCACCACAACAGACATGTAAGAAGGCACCAGCCGACTCTCTTCCAAGATACAATAACCTACTCTCTGAACAAAGGCCGGACCTGACCTCACATTAGCCAGGTCAAATGAAACCCTCGGAGCCCAACTCAAGGGGCCACAAATCAACCTGGGCCTCTCGTGTCACACGGCCCCACCTGATGACTTCTCCTTACATCTCAGAAACTCCAGTCTGACCCGACATTAAGGGAGGTCAAGTGTAGGGGAACTCTCACGGCTGCTCTCCCAGTATACACACGGCCCCACCTGATGACTTTCCCAGATAGTTCTGAAAAGTCCAGACTTGACCTCATATTGGCGAGGTCAAATGTAAGGAGACCCTTCGCCGCCCCCCCCCCCCCCGGCCAGCTGAACCTGACGGCTCGCATCCCAATATATAGGACGCCCTAGCCCTCCCTCAGAGTCTTTGGCAGAGAGAGATACCCGGAGACAGAGTGAGAGAGAGAGACACACAGGGATCGGAGGAGGAGGTCCACCACAGCCGAGTCCCGCTCACGGGAGGAGAGTGAAGCAGGACTTCCCTCCCCGACTTCCCTCCTGTGTCCCAGCTAAGCAGTCACCCTCCCGACACCAGTGTCCCAGCTAAGCAGTCGCCCTCCCGACACCAGTGTCCCAGCTAAGCAGTCGCCCTCCCGACACCAGTGTCCCAGCTAAGCAGTCGCCCTCCCGACACCAGTGTCCCAGCTAAGCAGTCGCCCTCCCGACACCAGTGTTCCAGCTAAGCAGTCTCCCTGCTAGGCCTCCCCTAGGTCACGTGAGTGTTTGTCAGAGCTTTCCACGGGATGAGTTACTTATGCGGGAAGTGTATTCATTTCATGTTCGTGTCCGAGAATCAGTGTCTAGTAACGTAATGAGGTCCTAGTAACTTTCAATAGAAGGTGTTATTAATGTGTCCATGTCATGTTCGTAATTAATAAAGAGTTGTAACGAAGCTGTGTTTGAGAAGTCGCCTTCAAGAACGTAATAGATGTGTATTGACACATAAGATACGATAAGTGTACTGACAGTGTAAATAACTATCACGGCCACGCTACCAAAGTCTTCCTCTCTTTATACTCTTATACTATCAATATTCTACCTATATATGTAATCTTCTTCTTGTGAGTTTTGTCTCATTACAATGGTGACAGCGAACTGTATACGTAAATCCACGCCTTCCTCGCTTAGTTATTATAATGGTAGCAGCGAACTTAACGTAAACTCACGCCTTCCCTCGGTTAGCCATAGCACCTGGCTCGTCTCATCCTTCATTTGATTCAGTCTAAGTATTGTCTACAATTGTGTAATAAGTAATTCCTGTGTCGTAGCGTCGTAGCGTGAAAAGTGGCCTAGTGTGTCACCGTTACAGCTCAAGTAAATGTCTCTCGTCGTGGTATGGGCGAATTTTTTTTTCTAGAAATATGTTCAGTCCTTAATATAATTCCTCAGTGTTCCCCGCGTTCTGTGAAGTTCTCAGTATCCCAAGTGCATTTTAATTGTCGGTCAGTGTTGAACGTAGAAATTGTTTCAGTTATGAAAGCGGTGTCTGTACTAACTGCTATAACTTAACATGTCTTTTAACCTACATCCTCCTCCCTGTCCTAATCCTCACTTCACCCTCCTTACCCTCCCCCCCATCCCTGCCCCGCCCCGCCGTTCCGTGCCCCGCCCCGCAAAGCCCCGGCCTGGCCCGATCAACCACGCCTCGGCTCCTCCCCACTACACTTAACTCCGCCTCACCCACCCTGCCTCGCCTCGCCTCGCCTCGCCTCCACCCGCCTCCCACCGTCCAGTGCGACCACCAATCCCCATATGTTTTGTCCCGTGAGTTGCGCTTTGAAATCGGTGGTTAGTGTTACTTAATATTGCGATAATTACAGAGCTTCACTCAGTGTGTTTTTATGCTAGTATGATTTGTAATGTACTCTTTGACGCGTAGTGATAAATAATATTCAATGTAATGAGCAGAGCTTCACTCCCCGACCCAGCCTAATGAGAATATTGACGTAACGTATAAAGTAAATATTTGGTTTTTTTTGCGAATGCACTTCCAACTAATCCATCATCCCTTTAGGATTGTTTCTCTGGCAAATATCACACACAGTACCGCCCCATGGCTAGCCGGAATCCGACCACAGCACATATAAGAAGAGAAGAAGCAGCGTGAGGAATGCAGCACCACACCCGCCACACACCACCCCACTTCTTTCAAGTCCTACCTGGTCTAGGATTAAGAAGAGTTTATATTTTTCTACTAGGAAGTTAAGGAGTGTGGCATGAAGTGCCACACAATGAACCCTGGTGAGCCCAGCCAGGGAGGGATTCACCACTGTGGAAGGTGTAAGACAGGACGGTCTTTGGTCTCGCCGACACTCACGTACGGAGGGCGAGGCCTGGTCCGCGGAACCTGCCTTACGAGTCATCTAAGGAGACGACAGCCCCCGCAGTGGACCGGCTTTCATCCCGGCCGGAGAGAGGGCCGACGGCAGATGAACAGAAAATCGTCTGGAATATGTTGAAAACGAAGATGTATAAAGAAATACAGATGGAGCAGAAAAATTAATCTGGAATATAACGGGAAACGAAGATGTATAAAGAAACGCAGGTGAACAGAAAAATCGTCTGGAATATGAAAATGAAGATGTATAAAGAAACGCAGGTGAACAGAAAAATCATCTGGAATGTTATAGAAACCAGGAGGAAGTGAGAAGAAGTCAGATGTGGTGACACGACCTACAAAGTGCGGTATTGAAGAAGGAAAAACGTGCTATGTGAAGACAGAAGAGACGCTGTGCTGACATCAGAAGAAAGTCGACAATGAAAAGGTGGATAATCAGAAGAACCAATCGACTACCGTTGTTGTGCTGCCAGCATTCCTTATTTTCAGATACCAGCTGGATGGAGGACTTGAGCCATGCTGAACCCAACAAATGTACTGATGTTGTTGATGTTGCTGATGTGTAATAAAAAGATATAACACCCTAACATGTGAAGTAGGAGCATTTCGTATTTTGTATTTGATTCTCTGATTTTTGTTAACATGTACTACAAAGAATGTTTTTAAAAAGATTAGTCACTTTTTCTATGAGTTCATTTGATCAATGTTTTGCACTACGAAACACAATGTTGTAGCCATTTACTGACTGAGATGAATTATTATTTTGACACGGCCTGGTTAGGCAATGTAACAACTGTTTTGGTTTGTAGAATGTGATTTGCAAGTTTGCCTCGGACACTATGCTAGATATGAAGGATCTTTAGATCACTCTATGTTCACTTACTGTGTATGTATTTTATTTTTTTTTCTCCTGTCATAGGAGCTTTAATCTTGGCGGGAGGTATAGTAAGCTTTGTCAGATCAAACTATGCCAGTAGAAAAACATACATCTCTAGGGTTATAATTTGTAAAATGTAAGGATGCATTATCGCCTCAGGGAATATATTAGATACTGCACATGATGTTACTGTCTACTTTAAATGTGTCATCAGTTCTCTGAGCATGTAAGCTTTGGTCTTGGCGGGAGGTGTAGTGATGGGTTGTCAGACCACAGCTTACATCGCGAGGAAAGCCAGACTTGACCCGCCATTAGCCAGGTCAAAAGTGTAGGGTGGCTCTCACGGTGGACCGGGGGTTACAAATCAACTAGCTCCCCTCCCATGTGACATGTCACCACAACAGACATGTAAGAAGGCACCAGCCGACTCTCTTCCATGATATAATAACCTACTCTCTGAACAAAGGCCGGACCTGACCTCACATTAGCCAGGTCAAATGTAACCCTCGGAGCCCAACTCAAGGGGCCACAAATCAACCTGGGCCTCTCGTGTCACACGGCCCCACCTGATGACTTCTCCTTACATCTCAGAAACTCCAGTCTGACCCGACATTAAGGGAGGTCAAGTGTAGGGGAACTCTCACGGCTGCTCTCCCAATGTACACACGGCCCCACCTGATGACTTTCCCAGATAGTTCTGAAAAGTCCAGACTTGACCTCACATTGGCGAGGTCAAATGTAAGGAGACCCTTCGCCGCCCCCCCCCCCCCCCGGCCAGCTGAACCTGACGGCTCGCATCCCAATATATAGGACGCCCTAGCCCTCCCTCAGAGTCTTTGGCAGAGAGAGATACCCGGAGACAGAGTTGAGAGAGAGACACACAGGGATCGGAGGAGGAGGTCCACCACAGCCGAGTCCCGCTCACGGGAGGAGAGTGAAGCAGGACTTCCCCGACTTCCCTCCGGTGTCCCAGCTAAGCAGTCGCCCTCCCGACACCAGTGTCCCAGCTAAGCAGTCGCCCTCCCGACACCAGTGTCCCAGCTAAGCAGTCGCCCTCCCGACACCAGTGTCCCAGCTAAGCAGTCGCCCTCCCGACACCAGTGTCCCAGCCAAGCAGTCGCCCTCCCGACACCAGTGTTCCAGCTAAGCAGTCTCCCTGCTAGGCCTCCCCTAGGTCACGTGAGTGTTTGTCAGAGCTTTCCACGGGATGAGTTACTTATGCGGGAAGTGTATTCATTTCATGTTCGTGTCCGAGAATCAGTGTCTAGTAACGTAATGAGGTCCTAGTAACTTTCAATAGAAGGTGTTATTAATGTGTCCATGTCATGTTCGTAATTAATAAAGAGTTGTAACGAAGCTGTGTTTGAGAAGTCGCCTTCAAGAACGTAATAGATGTGTATTGACACATAAGATACGATAAGTGTACTGACAGTGTAAATAACTATCACGGCCACGCTACCAAAGTCTTCCTCTCTTTATACTCTTATACTATCAATATTCTACCTATATATGTAATCTTCTTCTTGTGAGTTTTGTCTCATTACAATTCTTCTTATTGCCCCGGATTTCGTGTCGCTTTGCCCATACAAAAATCGTGTATCGTCAAGTAGAAAATCAGGATCCAGTATAACCAGGTACATGAAGACGATCACCTACCTTGGTGAGTTGCTTTGTGTCCTGAGGCATCGTCATAATTGCCTACTTAAATCCTGTCGTTGTCAAAAACTCTACTGCCTCATCCCCAGCTACAGTCAGATTGGAATTATTACGACCTTTATTAAGGAGGGGTTCAAACTTTTTATTCTCTTCCCAGTGTAGCAGTCCACAACAATCTCTCATAGAATGACATGCGTAAATCACTTGGAAAGTTCAACCTCCTCGTACCTGAGCTGTTTCCACCACCCGGGTTTTTCGGCACATTGGTACCTTCACGATGATCCATTCGACTAACCTGCTGTGTTTTATCCCAGTTGTATTTCATCTGCTTTTTTTCTGTATGTGCAGTCCTCTTCTTCCTATCATTCATGATCTCATCACTATCACTTCATTTACTTTTCTTCGCCAACTCCCGCCTCCTCTTCTTTTCTTTCTTGCTAATCACCTCTTGAAAACTCTCTGTCACCTCCATTGTTGTTGGCCGTGGATCATCTGCTTCCGATTCGCTACTTGAAAGCCGCAGGTCGTCTTCTGAGCTCTTCAGTCGTGCAATCTTTTCTTCGCTAGCCAAATCCTTCACAAATCCTTCACCACTTGCCCCAGGCGTGGTGCAAAGCTTAGGCAGTCATTGAAAAACAGCGGTGTTGTCGCACAGTACAAGGCTGACATGTCCGACCAGTGCGGCCAGCGTTTAGAGAAATGCGTGACATTGAATCTTAGCAGCCATTTCTTCGACCCTTCTTGAAGCTCACAGAAATCCTTCTGAAGCTCTTCACAGTCTGCTTGGTTCTTAATTTCCCGAAATAACTTGGCGTCATCCGCAAACGCTTGTATGGAGGAATGTACAGCTTCTGGCATGTCATTTATGAAGCAAACAAACAACAGCGGGCCCAATACACTGCCCTGTGGTACCCTCTTGTGACTAGTACACATGATGATTTCGTTCCATTAATCATCACACACACTGCTTGCGATCATGGAGAAAGTCCCCAATCCACGTGTTACGACCCTTGGCCTCTTAGGGTGTAACAATGTCAAAAATTCACAAATTCCACTTTGTACTATAGGTCCAAGAATAGATCCCACCAAATTATCACTTCATTACTATGGGGTATATTGAAATTCATGCAGTGGCTTTAATTACAAAATATATTAACAAACAAACAAACAAACAAGTATATCCGTATGTACAAAAATAAATTAATACAAATTAAAACTGAACAAATAAACTACTCAACCGAGTGACAAAATAACGAACATCAACGTAATGATCAAACACTTATTTAATCTAGACACTACCCTAAACAAAGTGGTTATCCAACACACGTAACTCATAAACAAGTAAGTTATTTGCCGTTGAATTCTACAATATGACTACACACAGTCTCACATATAAATCACTATGTAATACTTGGTGTTCTCAAAAGTCGAGCAAGGTTAACACAGTATACCACTACAAATACACAATAGGAGAGGAGATACTTATCTTACAACTGCCATCCCAATACTAAAACCACCCGATTCTGAGAGGTAAAACTAAATGGGTAGAGGTGGCAGAAATGAAGTCATAAATAAAAGACGTTCAACTTGCGAATCCACAAGTAGCTATCAAACGCTATTAGTATCCGAAACTAATACAATAAACATTACTTTGTTTTACTTAACACATTGATACTAATGCTACTACATTTTAAGTATAACATATAATATCTTAATTTAAACTGCTTCTGTGTGTACACAACGAATCAATCGAAGTTCACATGCCGACCAGTAACCTATTCACTGGTTCTTATTTCGACACCGGTAACACACGCTAGGACACTTCCCCAAATCCCGTACCCTTCCAGTTTAATTTTCAGCCTTTCATAGGGAACGCTGTCGAAGCCTTGGCAAAATCTAGGTTTATATTGTCGATATTACCACCCTGTTCCAGAATTTGTGTCCAAACATCGGGTACTTTGAGTAATTGTATTAGGTAGAAGCGTCTCGGCATAAAACCGTGTTGGCAAACCTTTACAAGGTTGTTTCGTAGTAGATGTTCCATCATGGCATATCATATAATGCTCTCAAGTACTTTACATACGATGCTGGTCAGGCTCATTTGTCGCCCTTCTTGAATATAGGACTCACATAAGCCATTTTCCAATCACTGGGGACCTTTAGATCATCCAGGCATTTACAGAACAGGATCTTCAGGGGCTCAGCAAGCTCGTTGCACAACTCTCTTAGTACTCTGGGATGCACCATGTCAGAGCCGAGACTCTTATGAACCTTTAGCTTTGATAATTTATTTCTTATAACCTCTTCTGTGAACACAATGTGGGTCAGTGCTGTGTCGAACCGTTTGTCCTCAAACGCAAGAAGAGTGTTCGCATCCTCTCTTGTGAACACCGAGAAAAAGAAACTGTTCAATGCCTCCCGTTTGTCCTGGTCTAAATCTGCGTAACTAACATCTTCAGGCCTCAGGTCCGATACTCCTACTCGCCTTTTTAATTTGACGTTGCATAGCGGTAAAGCGCCTTTGGGTTTGACTTTACCTCGCTTGCAACCAGCCTCTGGAACTCCTTTTCAGCCCTTCTACACTCTGACTTTGCTTGGTTCTTGGCTCTTACATACATCCTCCTGTCCTGCTCATCGTTTGACAAAACCCACACCTTGAAGGGTTTTCTTCTTAACTTTGTCGACCACCGCATGGTTCATGTGTAGGGACCCCCTCGTATTCCTAGAGGCACTGGTTTTGGTCTTGGGTATATATTTCTCAATCAAATACCTTAGTGAGTCAGGCCAGTGGCTACCCCTCATCTCCTTCTTCATCCCGTCGTAATTTCCATTGTAATATTTGCACCTAAGCCTGGTTTTGTCATGAACCAAGTAACAGTTAAATCTGAAGGACAACATTACATAGTGGCTGGTGCCAATGGGGGCTATATGTTCTAGTTGGGCCACCATACCCTCCTCGTTTGTTATGATGAGGTCCAGTGGCTTGGGTGTTTGCTCCCCTTTGTAATGCGTCGGGCCACTGTCAGTCAGTAGCTAAAACACAATGCTTAGATCACTCATTCATGTCTATCTCATCCTACTTTCGCGTTCTAATATAATACTTGTATCCACGTAAAACAACCGTGCTGCTATGTATAAAGAAAGGACATGAAATGTTCACGGTGAACTCTTACCGTTTCATGTCATATTGTGTAAGTATGATGATAGGAATATAAAATGTTATGTCTTAGGTGAAATAAACTACTTAAATGTTACAAACACACTTTTAATAAAAAGAAAACGAACACACAAAGTGTCTGCTAGACCACCTGAATTATGGGAATAATCCATTTTAGAATGTGCTCCTCCACTTTGAGTTACACCACTTATCGGTGATAAAATTTCTCTTGTGTGAGTGCCGGGAAACATATATTATGTAAAACACTATGTTCATAGCAGAGAAGTTCATAATGGAGACTGGTGGTGGTGGGTATATCATTAATGACGCCAGACTCATTGCAGATGATAGTTTATTTTAATATGGAAATGGTGATTCTAGGGACAATTAATGCCATTCACCACAACCTTTAACTTATCCGAGGTTATGACGTGGTCATACAGCAACCGTTCGGTCTTTCCACCAACTACAACTATGGGAGACCAACGCCACAATATCTCCCAGAGAGGGCAATTTGTCGGCATGAGCAATGCATGGTTAAGTATCAGCGAGATCGCAAAGCAAATGGTAGTCTCGAGATCGACAATGCGTGCAATGCCATTATTAATGAGTGTGGTGTGATTATATTTTGCGCATGGCTCTGTAATGGTCAAAGTGTTAACATGTCAACTCAGAGCTCTCATTAATAAATCATATAGATAGCAAGTAATATTAGCTAATAAGATATCAGATATTTTCATTAGGTCGAATGGAGGTAAGCATAGACATACCCAGTGGAATAAGGAATATCTCCCAGCGACAACAATAGCATCTTAATTAAAAGTAAAACTAAATGTCTCCTAGTCTTGGGCAATATCCAGTCGGGGATGGCAGGAGAGGGAGGGTAGTATTATTTTGGCTTATTTATTGTCACGCAACATTTGGTCAGTTATATATGAATATGTAATAAACCACAACACTAACAGGCGCAGAGTTACTAATTTCCGATACCACTCTTTTCTCTTTATTACGTATTAATAGTTTGCTTAATAAATACTGTTGCTTTTCCCTGGCTTGTACTTGATAGTGAAATCAAGCTGCTCTAGATCAGCATTCCACCTACTTTCCACGGCACCTAGCTTAGCTTTCTCTGTGACTAAGTGGGTTATCTTTATAGACCGTGAAATGTTTCCCCGTCAAATAATCTCTGAACTTGTCTAATATTTCCCATTTAAGTGCTAAAATCTCTAACTTACAGGAGCTATAGTTTGTCATATTTCTTTCTGATTTCCTCAGTCCCCGGCTTGCATAACACACCGGATGCAGCTTGCCGTCCTTCCTCTGAGACAGCACAGCACCTAGCCCATTAAAATTGCATCTGTCTCTAATATAAATTCCTGAGTGAAATCTGGGAAGGCCAGTACCGGTGTCTGCGTCACCCTGTGTTTCAGCTTCTCAAAAGCCTGTTGCTGCCCCTCTCCCCACTCACTATCTACTCAATCTTTAGATTTCCCATCCATCAACGCATGCAGTGGGGCAGCTATTTGGGCAAATCCTTTAACAAACTTCCTATAAAATGATGCGAATCCTACAAAGGACCGTACATCTTTCACCGTCTGAGGGACTGGCCAATTTTTCACTACCCTAATTTTCTCTGGATCAGCTGTGACGCCTTCAGTGGACTCCTGATATCCTAAATAGCTTACTTTGGAGGCCATTATTTCACACTTCTTAGGTTTAAATCTTAGATTATTCTCCCTCATCCTACAAAACAATTCTCTCAATCTGACTACATGCTGATCTATTGTACTTGAAAACACCATGACATCATCAAGGTATACAAGCAACGAGGAGAAGATTTGACTATTTGACTATTTGACAATCCCATTGGCAGTCGCTTCTACTCAAAGTGTCTGAAGCTTGTGCTGAAAGCAGTCTTTGGACGGTCTGAAGGTTTTACTTCGATCTGGTGGTATCCAGCCGCCAAATCGAAAGTTGAGAAAAACTGGGCCCCCGTCAGAGATTCTAGAGTTTTATTTATCCTAGGCAGAGGAAATGCATTGCGTACCGTGACCTTATTGAGGTTACGATAGTGAATGCACAACCTCAGCGTTCCGTCCTTTTTTCTCACTAATACAATGGCGGCAGAGTAAGGACACCCACTATGCTGGATTACTCCCTGATCTAACAACTGCCTAATGTGCTGCAAACCTCTATATAACAAGCTTCAAGGCCCTAAGAAGAGATACCACCATACAGTCAATTGAGGGAACAACGCAGGAGGACCCTGTTGCTATGGCAATGTACGCCCTAGGCCTATCCGTGCTCCAACACACAATAAAATTTGAAACAACCCAGGTCAAGCAAGTGGCCTATGCTGACGACCTTACAGAAGCAGAAAAATTAGAGGAAATCATAAAGTGGTGGGACCTGATAACATCACGTGGTCCACAAATAGGGTACCACCCAAATGCCAGCACGTCCTTCCTCATTGTGAAGCCAGAACACTATGAACGGGCAGTGGAAGTGTTCGGCGGAAGTGAGGTCAAAATAACAAAGGAGGGCCAAAGACACCTACAGTAGGAAGGAAATCCAAGCTCTGTCGAATATTGCTAAAACAAAGTCACATGCGGTTTTTGCGCCATTCACCCATGGAATCAAGCATGGCTGGAATTACCTGATGAGCACTATCCCTGATATCGGACCCCTCCTCTACACTCTGCAAGAAGCCATCAGCGCCAATTTTATTCTAAAATTAGTGAAACACCTTCACTTAACCCGAGCAGGAAGGTCAATCCTTGCACTACCACCGAGACTGGGAGGAATGGAATTGACCAATCCAGAGGAGCTTGCTGCCACAGAACATCAGAACTCAGGCAAGCTCAGTTCAGCCCTCACTGAGCATATAATAGCTCAGAATGCAACAAGTGAGGTGGATACCAAGGAATTAAACAAGATTCGACGGGCCATTATGACAGAACGACAGCACACCCAAAGTGATAAACAGCAGCAACTGATGCTGCAAGTGCCAAACAACTTGAAAAAAAGTAACTATAGCGCAGGAGGTGGGCGCCTCGAACTGGCTAACAACGTTACAGATAAGGGCAAAAGTTTCAATCTTAATAAACAAGAACTCACAGTTGCCATTGCTCTAAGGCAGTGGTTCCCAAACCATGCACAGCTGCGCACTGGTGTGCAGCGAGATGTAATTAGGTGCGCCGAGAAAGAGCAGGATTACATTTCAAAATGTGAAAAATTCAAACTGAAATTCGTAATAGAGTTCACATAAAACTGTCAAAGTGGCAAACAACTAAACTAAGAATGAGAGGTGGTTTGTGTCATTCAATTCATTTAGGCTAATTATGTTAGGTCAGTGTTATTAAATATTTAGTCTTAAATTTCATAAGGATAAGAACTAAATTCGCATCAATCTATCTTCGTAATTTAAGTCTTATAGACACATTCAATGCATAACTATGTTTCAGTTTGTTTCAGTCGTAGCAGAAATTTTCATTTCAATAATGGATTTTGAAAAAACTATTGAGCTAAAATATACAGTGTTGAACGAAATTTTTTAACACGTCCTCACGTATTGCAGCGGATCAGAACCATAACTATATTTCAATTTGTCTCATTCGTAGTAGTAGAAATTTTCATTTTTTCAATTGATTTTGAAAGGCTCTTGAGCTAAAATAAATGAAACTGAACAAAAGAATCCAAACATATCTTCACTTTTGCGGACCGTTAAGTTATTAAATATGTGACATGCTGTCACTTGTCTCAGTTTGATACTTGACCTTGTTAGCAAGCAGTACTCTTTGTGAGATTCAATTCATATGACTAAATTACTCATAAAATTGATAAGTTCATTAAGAGGAAACAAAACAGTGACGATTATGAATCTGAAAGTGAACGTTCGTCAAAAGCAACTAAGCCTAGTGATAATATGGCGAAAGCTCGACCCAATCGTCAATATTGCAATAGCTATTTAAAGTTTGGGTTTCATTGGACTGGAAACGAGGATCAACCTCTCCCACTGTGTGTTGTTTGTGGTGAAAGGATGTCTCACGAAGGCATGGTACCCAGCAAGTTAAAGAGACATTTTACAACTAAACACTCACATCTTCAAGATAAAGATCTGAATTACTTCCAAAGACTGTTAGAACAGCAATCCGAGCAAAGAAACTATTTTCAGAAAAAGTTTACAGTTTCTGAAAAGGCTCAAGTCGCTTCTATTGAGATAGCCGAAATGATTGCACTACAAACGAAATCGCATACTTTAGCCGAGTCGATTATCTTGCCCGCCTGTAGAACGATGGTTAAAACCATGTTAGGTGATGAAGCCAAACAAGAATAGGCAAACTTATGCTCTCAAATAATACAATCCATAGGAGAAGTATGGATTTATCTGCTGATATAGAGAAAATGTACAGAACAAACTTCTGAACTCAGAATTTGCTTCACAAGTTGATGAATCTACTGACATTAGCAACAAAGCACAATTACTTACATTTATTCGCTTTATTGATGGAAACCAAATCATAAATCAGTTCTTTTGTTGCAAAGAAATGTCACTCACTACAAGAGGTCAAGATATCTTTGACATTTTATCTGCCTACCTCGAAAAATGGAATTTATCATGGAAGTCATGTGTTGGAATGTGTACTGATGGGGCACCATCTATGGTAGGCTGTATTAAAGGTCTTGTATCGCTCGTACAACAGCAAAATCCTAATGTTATATGTACTCATTGCTTCCTACATAGGGAGGTGCTAGTTTCAAAAACAATACAAGTTGAATTAAAGCAAGTATTAAGTCAAGTTGTTGAAATGGTTAATTATATTAAAAGTAGACCATTGAAGTCTCGCTTATTTGAAAAAAATTGTGTTGATATGGATTCCCAGCATGAGCGCTTAATTTTACACACAGAAATCAAATGGCTCTCAAAAGGTAAGGTGCAATGTCGCATACATGAACTCCAGAAAGAATTACTTGTATTTTTTGAAGAAGAAAAACACGAACGCTTCTTGAATATCTTCAATGAGAATTTCGGATTTCCAAGCTGGAATATTTAACAGAGATATTTGCACAACTTACTAGCGTCAACACACGTATGTAAGGTAGAGATGAAAACATTCTCACTTCGTCGGATAAGCTGGTTTCATTTAAAAAAAAGTAGTAATTTGGAAAAATAGAGCTAAAGATGGTAACTTTGAAATGTTTCCCTTAATACGTAAAAGCTGCATAAAAGAAATGAATCCTATTGTAGTTGAACATTTGACAACTCTGGAAGAAAAAATTAACTTTTATTTTCCGTCATTGAACACAGAAGAGTATGATTGGGTTCGAAATCTCTTCATAAAAGTTCCATCTAATATTGGTCTAAAATTATATGAAGAAGAGGAATTGGCATCTATATCCAGTGATCGTGGACTTAAAATCAAGCATGCTGAGTTACCTATTAATACATTTTGGATTGCTATTAAAGAAGAATACCCCTCAGTAGCTAAAAAAGCTTTATCCTTTTTGATGCAGTTTTCCACGTCGTATTTATGTGAATTGGGATTTTCAACCCTCAATTACATCAAATCCAAAAAATGAAAGAGTCTACGTTGCATCGAAGAAGAAATGAGGGTGTTGGACAGAGGTGAGAACGGCAGCTGCTACCTGTGCCACCGGCAGATTCACCCCAGCCGCCATAAAGTCACTATCTAGCTAACCAGCTGTTCGTCAAATTCTGGCTGTGATCTCATCATAGGTCCTGGATTCGTGGGCTGTTTTCCCAGACCTTCACCTATCGACTGTCAATTCTCTGGTCATCTACCACTACCACATACCACGACCGTCAGTTTATCTCATTCCGTCTGCTGTATCAAGACATCAGCCACTGTCGCTCGAGTGTGGAGTTGAATGGACGCTTCCCTACCCTGAGTGTGGATCACCGTGTTCCAGAACCTTCCCCCAGAGCCACTGCCGTAGGAAATATCTGTTCATTGTTTGATTCTATGGTTGTTTGATTCTATGGTTGTTTGATTCCATTAATTGCTGACTCCCCTTTATTGTTCGATTCTATCAATTGTTGACTCCCATTAATTGTTTGATTCCATTAATTGCTGACTCCCATTAATTGCTTGATTCCTTTAATTGTTTGCTTCCCTTAATTGTTTAACTCCATTAACTATTGACTGCATTAATTGTTTGACTCCCGTAATTATTTGATGTTTGTTGAGTGGTGTCAGAGTTTTGTTATATTTTTTATAGTAAAGAGATGTCAATCTCAAACGGTTGTTTGCTATTCCTCAGAAAACCATGGTCCTTGACTTTCCTTTATTAAAAACCTGATTAGTCTGGTAAGGGATTTCTATGCCTAATTCCCAGGCCTTTACAGAGGGTTTGTCTTTCTCAAATACGTCCCAACATTGAAAACATTGCCAAAAACCATCAAGCGCATGTTTCTCATTGATAACTTTGCTCCATTTATTGAATAGAGAAGTAAGTACATACAATTTTTCTGTATTTTTAATTATCCATAATTCTACTTTATGCTATGCTAATATGTATAAATACCTCTTTTGAATAAATTTTCGAATTTATGTACAAAGTGCGCCAAAATATTTTTACTTGGTCTCAAGTGTGCCGTGAGTAAAAAAAGTTTGGGAACCACTGCTCTAAGGTAAGGTAGCCCAAGAAGGTTTGCCCTCCCAAGGCGTGTGGCTCTTCCTATAACACTGACCACGCCCTGGTGTGTAAGAAAGGGGGCTTCGTATGCATGAGGCATGACGAAGTAAGGGATCTCACAGCCAATATGTTGAAATAAATCTGCAATGATGTCAGGGTAGAACCGACCGTCCTTCCATTGGACAGTGAGAATTTCCATCACAGGACTTCAAACACATCCAACGAAGCCCGTGGAGACGTCAGTGCCAGAGGATTCTGGACGCGGGGAGTCGGGGACCCTTCTTTGACAAAAGGATTTTCGATCCCATGGCAGCATGTCACCGTAACCTAGCTCTCGACGCTGCACACAGGAGGAACGAGAATGACAAGATCAGGGCATATGGGGAGAGAATTCTGAATGTTGATCAAGGCAGCTTCACTCCTATGGTGTGCACGACCTCTGGTGGGATGGGATCAAGCGCAAGATGTTTCTATGCCAGACTCGCGGAGGTGCTATCTGAAAGGAAGCAGCAGCCCAGATGCTACGTTACAGCCTGGTTGAAATGTTGACTGTCCGTCTCTCTGCTTAGGTCTGCATTGCTCTGCCTCAGGGGAACGAGATCTTCGGCCCCAAAGCCGACAATGGTAGTAGATATTGACTATGAGGCAACAGTCACTGAATGCCGCATAGCGAAGGTGTGGTTATTGGGGGAGGCTGGAGGCCACCTAAAAAAGAAAAAGAAATTATGGCACTTTTTTACCAACCCTGAGTTCGAACATTTTTTCTACAAAATATTTTACGTAACCTAACCTAAACTTACAAACATTGGTAGTATCTAAACATAACCGGAACAAAAATCCAAACAGTGAAATATAGCAGATTTAATTTTCCAAGGTAATTAATTATCAGTGTGGGTCACAGGTGACATTTGTAAACTATTACCTCACTAATCTACCAAGTACATTTGGCTCATCTTAAATCTTTCCTATTTAATATATTGGAGAATTGAAAATGGCATTACATCTATCTTTCACATACAAAAGTGCGTTACTTACCATACTTGAAGCTAAATGAGGATGATTGTAGGAATGCAATGCATGATAAAATTGGAGAAGGGCGATGGGAAGACAAAAAATCTTCGGAGTTGAAGGTAAAACATCACGGGGATACACGGCGGTCTTTTAAAAATATATACATTTCCGTCGGAACCGGTTATTAGGACATTTAAATATTTGTTTTCTTTATTATCTCATCTTAGTTTACTTATATTGTATTTCAGACACTTTTTCTATTCATATATAAATAGTTTCAACATTCGGGATAAGTCTTTTGGGGGCCTACCCACACCCGAGGACTTATCCAGAACTTTTCAATAGTTTTGTCGGATTACTAAATGGTAACCCGAACATTTTTATGGAAATTTTTGTTTAAAAAATGAATTACTGCTAGGAAGGCGCTTTCGGGATACTAATCAGTAACCCGAGTGTTTAAAAAAGGCTGTGTTTTTCCTTATGTTTGTGTTATAAATTAATTTATATGTTTTCGTCCTATCCTCAAGGGGAACACTTATTTCACCAAATACTCAATTCAACTTAGGAGTGATGTAACATAGTTTACTCAAACCAATTTTACCAATTGGAACATAGAGCACACTCTCAAACAAAGTAATGCTTAAACTCTGTGTGTGTGTGTGTGTGTGTGTGTATGCATCAGTCAGGGGTGAGTGTCCATCGTGTTTTCTGCGCTTTCAAATTACAATAGAACCCTGTAATATGTAAAGTTAATATCTCAAATGTGGCATTTGATTATACAAAATATGGTAGTAAGATTGTGAATGAAATGTTACACTGATGATATGTAGGAACGAGAGGAAAAACTGACTTAAGCACTTCTTTCCCGGCGCTCTGCTGTCTAGAACCATCTCCAACCCTCTCTCCTATGACTTGAAATAAGTATTTCTTTATGCAGAATTATTTATACCTGTCCTGACACTCACATAAGACAACTCATATCACCTATAAATGGTGTAGTTCAAAGAGGATGTGCACATAGACACACCATAGAATAGATTGTTCACATGATAGAGGTGTCTAGCAGACAGTGTAGCGCAGCGTGTGTGTGGGGGGGGGGGGGGGGAGGGGGGAGCATTTCGCCTGTACTCGCAAATACAATTTAGGTCGAAATAATTATATGAATGGTATTCATTGGTTTGTTCCTGACATTACTGACAACATGGCAATAGCGCTGATCGGCGACCCCCGAAAGTTGCTATAAATAGAATTCGCCCGTACGCATGCATGGGTTGTCAGCTGGAAAGTAGGACAATCATTCTGGTTCACACCGTAACAAAGGACGTCTGGGGACGTCCAGAGATACCAGTGGTGGCATGGTGTTATAGACACAGATGCATAGATATTCAAATTTCTAAATATACCACTGTATGAATCATTCCCAGCCCTACATGGCATGTTGTATTGTATAAATTACCAGCCATATTGACATGCAATTTATAAATCGAAGTCATAACAACACAAACAGCAAGATATATTGTACTAATTTGTAGCCATTCTCATTGCACATTTTCCCTTACCTTTGCACGAATGCTGGCTTATTTCCTGCAACTGGCAAGTCTCTACATTCCAGCCACCTCTTCAGCTGACAAACAGTGTTGTATAATATCACTGTGGATAAATCGTGCCCCAGGTACATCATTTTCAGTGAGTTTAATACGCCGAAATTCACGTGTACTGGCCATTGCTTTGTAGTGGACGTCTCCCCTACAACTGCCTACAACTGCGTAGCCACAGCCACCAGCTGCTACCGCCTTCCCTAGCAACCAAACAAGCGGCGCCACCAGATGCCCCGCCGTATCCTAGCAATCGAGCCAAATACCGGTTACTTCTCGGGTTTTCCCAACATGACTCATAGATGACTCACAGCTGCTGGGTATATAAGCTCTGTCTCTCCATTGAGATTCATTCTAGCCTCTCTTCTACAACACGCAACACCTCCTCCTCCGCCGCTGCCTGGCGGCCCTCGCCTCTCCTCCGCCTGCCTGGCGGTCCTCGCTCCTGCCAGCGAGCATGGCGACCCACCAGCTGTCCTTCTCTGAGTATCCTCACCAACCAGCTCTCATTCTGGCCATTCTTCTTGAACACGCAACACCTACTCCAGCAAACTCCACGCTGTCCAGCATTCATTCAACCAGGAGGCCAGCAACAAACAACATCTTCTCCAACGAAGCTCCTGCACATCTACCTCCTTCAACACACTACTCACCGAACGTCTCCACTGAGCAGCTCCTCACCACACCGCACCTCCAGCACCAGACTGTCTATCATATAACTTATATTATACAAGAAAACCACCTTAGAGTTTCCATCCATCCTGAGTGCTAGACAACATTATATCCCGTAATCCTACAAATGGTGACTCCCGGAGATTAGCACTCACACAGGATGGAGGAGACACTGATCACGCTCCCAGTCTTCAAGCAGCATAGAAGAATGGCTTATCCACACAGAAGCAGCTCTGTTACTCTAAGCAGACACCAGCTCCTCTTCCTGCCCCAAGCACCACATCCTGACGACCCCAGCACACCCGTCCTGCCTCAGACGCTGACCCAGGCCCACACACACCCCAGCAGGGGCATCTGACGACTCAGTACCTGCCGTGAGGGAAGCACAACATTCATCGCCTCCACACACCCTCTTTTCTCCCTCAGGTACTCCCTGCTAATGTCCTGCACCCTGCTGCTGTCGTGGACCCAGCTGCTGTCACGAGCCCTAATCCGCTTCTGCTGACGCAGCCCCTGCTCCTGACCCAGGCCCACACACACCCCAGCAGGCGCATCTGACGACCCTGTACCTGTCGTGAGGGAAGCACAACATTCATCGCCTCCACACACCCTTTTTCTCCCTTTACTCCAACAGATAGTGTGTATCTAGACAGTTGTCCCCAGCGACCGGCTCATTCACGCCATCGCCGTTGTCTCACATGAGGCATGCACCACCCGGTCTGCCTCACATGTGCTAAGCAACTCTACAGACAATAAGTCTCCTACACCGCCTGGAGGGAAGGGGGAGTATTGTAGTGGACGTCTCCCCTACAACTGCCTACAACTGCGTAGCCACAGCGTAGCCTTCCCTAGCAACCAAACGAGCGGCGTCACCAGATGCGCCGCCGTATCCTAGCAACCAAGCCAAAGACCGGTTACTTCTCGGGTTTTCCCAACATGACTCATAGATGACTCACGGCTGCTGGGTATATAAGCTCTGTCTCTCCATTGAGATTCATTCTAGCCTCTCTTCTACAACACGCAACACCTCCTCCACCGCTGCCTGGCAGCCCTCGCCTCTCCTCCGCCTGCCTGGCGGTCCTCTCTCCCGCCAGCGAGCATGGCGACCCACCAGCTGTCCTTCTCTGAGCATCCTCACCAACCAGCTCTCATTCTGGCCATTCTTCTTGAACACGCAACACCTACTCCAGCAAGCTCCACGCTGTCCAGCATTCATTCAACCAGGAGGCCAGCAACAGGCAACATCTTCTCTAACGAAGCTCCTGCACATCTACCTCCTTCAACACGCTACTCACCGAACGTCTCCACTGAGCAGCTCCTCACCACACGGCACCTCCAGCACCAGACTGTCTATCATATAACTTATATTATACAAGAAAACCACCTTAGAGTTTCCATCCATCCTGAGTGCTAGACAACATTATATCCCGTAATCCTACAGCTTGTACCAGTAGTGGCAGTAGGACACGAATGTTCGTCCTCCCAGACCTGTGATGCGTACACAACGCCGAAACTGATGACGTCACCGCCGATCAGTGCTATCTAGGTATGAAACTCACCCTTTAAACCACAGAGCGAGGCTTAAATTATGGGCCCGGTAGTTCCATCGTGTGTGTCCGTGCGTACGTGTCTCCGACGTTGCTATATAACCAGGTTAGGCAAAACTGCCTGGCACAGGACTTTGACTGGGACTGTACCTGTATGAAGGTTGTACCAACTGCAGCTTTCGTTCAAAAGAGGCGATACCTTAGTGCAGGGGTTCGTAACCTGGGGTCCATGGACCCCTTGGGGGTCCATGGATGGGCTTCACGGAGTCCGTGAAGGTCAGATAAAAATTTAATATTTACCTTCAATCCAAACAACAACAACCTTCACATTGAAATGAACTTTTGAGCAGAATTAAAGTTTTGTTTTGTTAATTTGCACAAGATGATTGTATTTCATTTTTGTATTGAGTGGACATTAATTTTTGCATAAAAAAGTGTGAAGCATAATTCTTTGTTAAGATTGTTTACTTTATTCATACTTTGTGTATGTCATACACTGTATGAGGCAATGCATTTTCAATAAAATAAAGTATATTCATTGCATGCAAAGTTGTGTTTATGTGATTCTGTGCATTTTTCTAGGGAGGGGGTCCATAGTTTTCACTAGATTCCCAAAGGGGTCCGTGACTCAAATAAGGTTAAGAACCACTGCCCTAGTGCATCAAGGCTCTCACCAGATAGCCCATTGTATAAATGCATAATTGCTTTCTCTCCTGCAGCAGTTATCTCTTCTTGTTGTTTATCTTCGAGAAACACCTTTGCTAAAGCTGAGAATTCTTCGTTTTTTTATCAATTTTCTGAATGCTGTGCTCTTCCCGATGCTAAATGATCTTGACGTTGTGTCTCATCCAGTCACAGCTGCAGAAAAATAAGTAAATGTCTTGTTTCTCCCAAGGCAGATATCAAATGTTTCAGGTTCCTTTTTTTCAAATTTGTTTGTCAGAGTAGAAGAAGGTGTCATGACTGGCTGAGTTTTTCAGTATGGTGAGCCAATAATGCAAGCATATCGGTGTCTTCATCAATGACAGCAGTGACTTGATGTCGTGCTTATTGTGTTGCTGTGAGGACACTAGTGACATCTGCATCATACTCTGCATGGATCAATGTCAGTCTATATTCCTGTCTCAAGGGCATTGATGAACCGATGTTTGTTTTCTTTATTGGACAGGAATTGTTCTTTGGAGGACTGGAGTTTCATGTCCAGCGCAAAAACAACTGACTGTCCCTCGATACCTGTACGGGGCTTGAGATGCATTGTGTCCTTCATTGCATTGGAATATTTATTGATGACATAACAGACATAAATGCTGAGGATGTTCCTGAAGGTGTTCCCTTGCTGCCAAGGAATGCGGTGAAGAAGTGACCCACCATCAAGCACGATCTGAATATTTGCTTGAGGAAACTTAACAACTTGCTGTTCTCAAGCATTTCCCACAGTTCATGAGCTAAAGTTGCCTTGGTGGGTTGCAGAAAGAGGGCTGATGACTCGAACAATGAGAATGGATAGCTGCAGAGTTCGTACTTGAAAACTCCCCCCTTGTCCTCATACCTGGCATAGGCTGCTGTTATCAACCTTTGGAAGAGAAGTTGCGAATCAATAATTTCTGATTTTCCATCTATTCTGACAGAACTCTTCAAACTCATAGTCACTGCTTTATCTTTTTTTTTCTAAATGAAAACTCAGAAGTTGTTTGGCCTTCCATTTTCTGCAGTATCTGAAGCCCAACTTTTTTTTGCACTGTTTACATTGACCCTGAAGTCTCCAACAATGCCTGAAACAATGTTCCTGAGACTTGGATCTTCTAAAGCAGTGGTTCTCAACCTTGTTTGCCCCATGCACCCCTTTCACCATTTGTCAGAATGTCATTCCCCCCCTTCCTTTCCAAGATTGTCTGCCTCAAAAAGTGCATTCCAAATAATATGCATACAATACTGAAAATCCTTTATTTTTTCCATATTAGTACATATACATTTACAATTTTACATGGATTATTTTTATAGTGGAGTTTTACAAATTAAATGCCAATTGAAAATGTTGATGGATTTATAAAACTTGAATAAAAGTAGTTTTTTATATTTATAATGAATTACTTAACAGACCAAACTGAAGCACAATGCAATAAACAAAAAGTTCAATAGAATACCAGAATATTGTAAATTTGTAATTAATTTTATTCAGATGAAGATTACAGTCAATGAGAAACCTGTGATTGTTTTTTCTTCGCCAATTCTGGGATACACGGAGGAGTGCTTGAAAGGGCACAACGCAGGTCATTTTCTACCTCTAATCTACTACGTTGCTTCGTTTTAATTTGCAACAGAGTTGAAAAGCCTGACTCACAAAGATATGTCGACACAAACGGAAGCAATGCACGGATAACTCTTTCTGCCACTTTTGGGTAGGAATCGCACATCAAGGGCCAAAATTCTGTGATTGATTTCTCATCGAACATATCTCTTGCTCCCGAATCAGTTTTCCCCCCCCTGAAAACCTGAATTCCCCCCCTGGGGGGAATTCCCCCCTGGTTGAGAACCCCTGTTCTAAAGAAAAGGGGTTTCTTTGCTGAAGTAAGGCTGTGATGGTCATCATGTCCTGAGTGTCTTTGGCTGCTCTTGCTGGGCCCAGCTCTTTGTGCTACTCATTGAATATGGCTCGTTGTGATTCACCAGCCCCCTTCCTCTTGTCAAGCCTCTTGTTTATTTAACACTCTTTATCAAAATCTGTTCAATAGCTAAATCGGAGGACAGTCTTGCCCCAAAGCAGTTACTGTGGCGTATAACATGGTGTTACTGCCACAGTAGGATAAACTAGAAGGGAGAGAGAGAGAGAGAGAGAGGGGGGGGGGGGACAGGAGAGAGACAGAGGGAGTGTTGACAACGAGCTTTGCCGAGGTGTTAAATGTGAAACAGATGGCCCTCGCCTCGGGCTGACTAGCTCGACTTGTCTCTAGCTGTCCAATGAGCCATCAAATCAGGGAGTTAATAAGTCCTACATTAGACCCAAAACACTAAGTTTTATATGGTTTAACACCCTACTCTACTCAAATATATTATATGTAGTCGTTAATAGTAAAGGAACGTACTAGTGAATTAATTATCTCAGACGTAACATATGTAATTTGTACTCTGCAGGTTTTGACAGAATAAAGAACAATAGAGTCCTACGTGCAAGGGTCTCATTATCCCACAGTCACTCATTGGGCGGTTACAGTCAAAACGTGGGTCCCTACAGTCTGCCGATACAGTCTACTGACCTACAGTCTGCCGATACAGTCTACTGACCTACAGTCTGCATATACAGTCAACTGAGAACTGACGAGTGACTCGACCGTCGACGGACAAGCCCTCAGCGGGGCTCTTCCCTCCGGCACCAAACACACCCCGCAGCTACGCAGCAGGAGAGCGGGGACGCCTTTGTGTGAATTTGTGAATCATCGACTAAAGTGTGATGCCTATAATAATAGTTAATCCCAGCGAAAAGGGGTTTGTGGGTTGAATGTGTGTATAGCACTCGTATGTGTATGTAGAGAAGCAAGACGCCTCTGTAGGTGGGTCCAGTGTCAGAAAGGACTGGTCTCGGTGCCAAAATTGTTCGTACCGGAGCGAGGGAGTGTTATCGTTCATTCTGGACAGGCACGCTGCCTGCCACGAGGACCGCGTGTCAGGAAAAAGTGAACTCTGTGTCAATAACATTCGTGCGTACACGTGGGAGAGATAGTGTTCAAAGCGTACAGCCAGACTGGATCGCCAATTGTAAATAAAATTTAAGAACGAGTGAGTTGCCCTTTCTATTAGAAAATAGAAGTTGTGACAGTTAAGTAACGTTGTGAGTAAGGGTGCAGTAGTGTTTGTGGCATCAGTTTTATAATCTAAGCAGCTGTGTAATGAATCCCTACACTGATTGTGGTGCCTCTGTTGTCGTGTTAGTGTTAGTGTGACATCACTCGTGCTTATTGCATGCGTTTATATGACTTCAGTTGTATGACATTGCTCATATTACTTCAGTTGTATGACATAGCTTATACGACTTCAGTTGTACGACATCACTTATATGACTTCAGTTGTATGACATTGCTTACATGACTTCAGATTGTATGACATCGCTTGTATAACTTTAGTTATATGGCATCGCTTGTATGACCTCAGTTATATGACATCGTTATAAAGGAGCAGACGTTTCAGTTGAAGAGCATTCCTGCTTAACCGAACGTCTCTATAACTGTGCAACCAGTCATGGAAGGGGGCAAGGTAGAGAAGATAAGCCTAGCCAGCGTAGAAGACCTGGAGGCCCTGAACGACTGAGATGCTAACAGGTCATTCACACAGCCAGGGCTAAGTGGAGAAGCCTTTCACCTGAGAGAAGGATGAAACCAACAGGCCGGTTAAATAGGGTAATCTGGGGTTATCAGCAGACGCTCACCCAATTGACGGCAATGATGCAGAATATCAAAGATCATATTGAGCAACTGCAGACTTTAGGCGATACGGAGGACTTTGGTGAGATGCTGTCATTACCAGGAGGAAAGCCTTTCTGGAAACGAGTGAAGGGATGACAGCCGCGACGAGGTATGCACGAGACACACATTGTCAACCGCCGGAACCAGGAGTGTCTAGCTGCTATACCTCGACACCCGCCCAAGGAGGGTTCCCAACACTCAGCGCTTCAGAGTCGGGAACATCTAATAAGTGGGAGAGGTAACATGTTTCCACCTGTCATACTCACTTTCCGGAAGCAGTGACACCAACAGGAACCCAGGAGAAGGAAAACCAAGTACAAGATATACAGCGAGAACGCCCAGGACGGATGGAAGGGAGGCCATCGGACACGATGCTACCAACCCAGAGACTGGAAGAGTTAATGGCCACTATGAGGCTTCCCCAGAGGCCTATGCCAAGGTTCAGCGGAGGGACTTGTGACGAGTATTGGGAGTTCAAGCATGCCTTCCAAAGAAATCCCTAAGAGCGTGCCTGCAAATAGAAGACCCCAGGGCAGGATACGAACAAGCTCTAGCCTTGCTAAAAGAGTGTTATAGCAACAAGCAAGCCTACGTTCAAGAACTAATAGGCAAGGTCCTGCGTGGCCCAGCCGTGAGAACAGATGACATTAAAGGACTTCAGGAGCTCGCGGACGATCTGGGAACTGTGTAAATAACTTAAAGGTACTGGGAAAACTGCACGAAATTGACACGTACGAATCACTGAATACTTTGGCTAAGAGATTCACGGGAATGATCAAGGAGCGATACGAGGATAGAGCATATGACTATGAAAGGAGACATGGGAATTCTCCAAGGGTCGAGTGGATGAAGGATTTTGTACTGGAAATGCTAGACAGGACAAGGAGGGCTTTGAGGGGACAAAGACAAGAATAACCGAGCGGGAGACGAACAGGCTCACACCCATACCCTTCCTCATCAGAAAGGAGACCTGATAGGAGGTTAGAGGAAGGGACGACCGCACTTGCCCGTTGTGCCTTGGATATCACCCTTTGCAGAGATGCCAAGCATTCCTCAACATGTCGACTAGAGCGCGAATTTCACTCGTACGTGAAGAACGTCGCTGTTTCGCCTGCTTAAATCATGCTCACCGGATGGCCGAGTGCAGCCAGAAGACAAGGTGCAGCATAGATGGCTGCTATAGCTTCCACTCGAATCTCCTGCACTTCTCGAGAAATTCTATGCGCAATAACACGCCAAACCAGGACGAGCCATCAAGAAAGGAACTCTTAGCCAGTTTTCAAGGGATAAAAGAGCTTCCACCATGGATGCACACCAGTCAGAAGTGTCGTCTGACCACAAGCGGCAGAAGCTAGGTGACTGTCAACTCAAGGCCATCATGTCGGCACCGAAATTAACGACCAATGGAGCTAGGCCATGGAAACCCGAATCCAGCTCGAGAGTTACGGAGAAAAGGGCTGGAAACAGGCAGGTTGCACTGGTGACCACGAACCGAGAAAACCCACATAAATGGGCCAGAGATACTTACGGTCGAAAAAATAACCAGTGCGAGGGGCCCGAAGAATACAACTAGCAGATCCAGGCAGAGTTGCACTCCCCATATTAAAGGTCAAGGTCGGGGAGATAAGGCGAAAGACGAACACAATAGTGATCACCGGAGCACTCTTGGACTCAGGCAGCAACAGGTCTTACTGCACCGAGAGCCTAGCTAACCGACTGCGAATAACAGGGAAGTCTGTTTCAATCTCCATAGGCACGATCCTGAAGGAGACGAAGAGCGTGAAGGCCAAAAAGATCGAGCTGAAGGTGACTAGCTTCGGAATGAGAAGAAGTAGATCCATTAACATTCCCAGAATCCTCATTATTAAAGACCTGCCTTCTTCTCTGGAAGCATCGGTTGCAGACATCAGAGCTTTGCCAAGTGGAGGCACCTCCAAGGAACCACACCACTCCACCCACCGGAAAGAGTGGATCTCCTGATAGGGTTAGGTGTACCACAAGTCCTAACACCGTTAGAAGTAAGGACCGGGAAGAACGGAGAGCCGTTCGCGGTGTGCACACTTCTAGGATGGACCATAAATGGACCGATTGGACCTGCAATAAGTGACCACCTAGCAATCAACCACCTCATCTCACAAAAGCCACTGAACCTGGAGACACGTTTAGAGAAACAGGTTATACACTTCTGGGAATGTGACTCAGCCTACTGCAATGAAAAACCCCATCTCTATTGAAGACAGAAGAGTCCTGGTGCTGTGGTCAACTACAGTGATGAGGGTTGACGAGCACTATTAACTTCCCATACCATTCCGTCATGAAGAGCCGGGACACCAGAATAACAGAAAACTGGTTGAGCAACGGTTAGCGAGCTTGAAGAAACGTCTCCTGAAAGACCCAGACCTCCGTCAAAGATATCGAGAAGAGATGCAAAACCTGATCAACAGGGGACATGCTGAGAGAGTCCCACATCCGTGAGCTTACCATTGTGCCGGGGAAAACCTGGTATCTCCCACATCACTCAGTATTGAACCAAAATAAGCCCGGGAAGTTGAGAATAGTCATTGACTGTGTAGCAATGTATGAGTCAGTGACCCTGAACAGCCAAGTGATGCAAGGGCCAGACCTCAACAACAAATTGGTGGGAGTCCTGCTTAGGTTCCGTCAAGAAAGGGTGGCACTCATGGCTGATATCGAGGCTATGTTCCACCAGATACGAGTATTGCCTGAAAATCGAGACGCCCTGCACTTTCTGTGGTGGACAGACGACCAACTTTCGGGAGACCCGGTCGCTTACCGAATGAAGGTACATCTCTTCGGGGGAGTGTGGAGCCCATTATGTGCTGGATATGCATTACGACGAACATTCCAAGACCACGGGCAAAAGCTCCATGAAGAAATTAAGAAAGCAAGTCGCAACTTCTATGTCGATGGTCTGCTTCTTTCAGTAGCATCACCAGGGAAGGCGGCGATAGTTACTCACCAATTGAGGCAGTTGATGAAGAAAGGCGGGTTCAGACTTACAAAGTAGATATGCAACGACAAAGGGGTCCTCAGAGCAGTCCCAAAAATGGAAAGAGCTATGGAAGTGAAAGAAGTACTTTTGAAGGATGACAGGCTCCCAGCTGAGCGGGCATTGGGAATCATGTGGGATCTAGAGAATGACGAACATGCAGTCCGAAACCAGTTCCCAACGAAGTCACAAACGAAGCGAGGTCTCCTGAGTATGGTCAGCTCCATATACGACCCATTAGGAATCATCGCTCCGAGCACCATATGAGCCAAAATCATATTCCAGGATGAGTGCAGGCGAGGCATCGGGTGGGATGAGCAAATGACCGAACACAACAGAGCCGCTTGGCGGCAGTGGCTAAATGATCTTCCCCACTTGTCTCAAGTACGTATCCTTCGATGTTACCACCCTGAATGCGCAAATCCAATAACTACGGTACAAATGCACCACTTCTGCGACGCCTCCCAGCAAGCATACGGGGCTGTATCCTACCTAAGGATCACAAGTGGAGACGGAGCCTACTCTACCTCCTTTGTGTGTGGCAGAGTCAAGCTAGCTCCTCTGAAACAGCAAACCATACCTCGGCTCGAGCTATGTTCGGCAGTGTTAGCGGCCAAAGCAGAACTAGAGAAGAACTAGAGTTGCAGATCGACAAATCAGTGTTCTGGACAGGCAGTATGGTCACCTTTCAAAACATACGAAACACTGAACGGCGCTTCCATACCTTTGTGGCAAACCGAATTGCAACGATACATGAGAATTCCGACGCAGAACAATGGCGATATAAGCTCCAACCAAAACCCAGCTGATGATGCCAGCCGTGGACTGCATGGGGCAGAATTGAACAACGACTGCAGATGAATTCAGGGACCCCCCTTTCCCCTGTTGGGAGAAAACAATTGGCCAAAGAACCCAAAGCCGATTACTAACCTTGCAGATGGAGACCCGGAGGTAAAAGGAGATGCAACAGTACTGGCAACGGGCACTGACCAGGGGGAGAGTACCCTGAAAGGGCTATGGGCAAGGTACTCCTCATGGCATCAGCTACTGAAAGTTGTGGCGTGGCTCAGGAGGTTCATACAGTGGCGCTTCAGCGATCCAAAAGAAGAACGTCACCAAAGGGATCGACTGAATATCAGCGAGTTGGGTGAGGCAAGATTAGCTGTCGTGCTGCTGATACAAAGGGAAGGATTTCCCCACGAGATGGACGCGGTGGAACGAGGACACTCCATCAGGACTGGTGACGTAAGCAGACTGGAACCTTACCTAGATGCAGATGGCCTGATCAGAGTAGGCGGCCGACTGAAGCGTGCTGATCTCCATCCAGACCAAAAGAACCCCAGGGACAAAAAAACCACAGAACTTATCGTACAGGAGGTACATTCAACCAGGGCTCGCCACTCAGGACGTGAGCACACTCTAGCGAGACATATTGGATACCCAAGTGCCATAAGATGATCGAAGAAGCAATTGGAAGCCTACCCACCAACGCCAAGCTGACCTGCCAGAGGACCGGGTACATCCAGAAGATCGGCCATTCGCCTGCACGGGAGTCGACTGTTTTGGTCCCTTTATGGTTAAACAAGGCCGGGCCCGTTCGAAAAGATGGGGATGCTTTTTTACATGTCTGGCCACCCGAGTTATACACCTGGAAGTCCTTACCTCACTGGACACAGACTCATTGATCAACGCCATGACGAGGTTCGCATCCCGCAGAGGACCTCCTAAGCGTATCAGATCCGACAATGGAGCGAACAGAGAAATTCAGGAGGAGGTGAGTAAATGGAACAGCAGTAACAATGTTAGGAACACACTCTTGCAAAGACAAATAGAATGGGAGTTCAACCTTCCGACTGCCTTTCACATGGGTGGAGTATAGGAGCGTCAGATCCGCATTGTGAAGAAGGTTCTCCAGGGGGTAATGGGTACTCAGGTACTAGACGACGAGCGACTCAACACCCTGTTCTGTGCCATGGAAGAGATCGTCAACGGGAGGCCCATCACCCCAGTATCCGACGACCCAAGAGACCTATAAGCACTCACTCCACTTCACCTACTGCGAATGCATGGGGGAACCCTGCCCACTGGAGGCGATCAGTCCATAGCAGAAGCGTACCGACGAAAATGGAAGCATGCCCAGTTCATTGCAGACCAATTCTGGAAGAGGTGGGTTAAGGAATATCTCCCGACATTCTGGCAGTGACAGAAACACTTCCGGGCGTACCGCAACTTCCGCACTGGGGACATCGTCATCATATCTGGACATCCTCTCCTAAGGAGCCAATGAATACAGGTGGCTGTACCGGGTGATGACGGTCTGGTGCGGCGTGCCAAAGTAAAGACGAAGGACTCAGTGTTAATACGTCCAGTGACCAAGCTCTGCTTATTGGAGGGAATCGGAGAGTGAGACTCCCGGCAGACAATTGGTTTCGAGCAAGCTCAACAGGGGGAGTGTTACCGCCACAGTAGGATAAACTAGAAGGGAGAAAGAGAAAGAGAGAGTGGGATAGAGAGAGAGAGGGGGAGGGGGCAGGAGAGAGACAGAGGGAGTGTTGACAACGAGCTTTGCTGAGGTGTTAAATGTGAAACAGATGGCCCTCGCCTCGGGCTGACAAGCTCGACTAGTCTCTAGCCATCCAGTGAGCCATCAAGTCAGGGAGTTAATAAGTCCAACATTACTGTAGACCCGAAACACGTAAGTTTTATATGGTTTAACACCCCACTCTACTTAAATATATTACATGTAGTTGTTAATAGTGAAGGAACGTAAGAGTGAATTAATTATCTCATAGGTATCATATGTAATTTGTGCTCTGCAGGTTTTGACCGAATTAAGAACAATCGAGTCCTACGTGCAAGGGTCTCATTATCCCACAGTCGCTCATTGGGCGGTTACACATGGTATCCCTGGATAAACTGTAGTACACAATATACTCATCTCTTCAAGCTTGTTCATCATTTGCAGACAGGGATAGGCTGACTTTGTGTTGAAATTGTGCCCTGCTGCAGCTCGGTATGGAGGCATAGTATACATTGTTGATAAGTGCAACACCCAGTTTTCTGCTCTTTCTGCTTTGATTAATGTCTTCAATATATCTATCATAGACATGAATTGAAGCCACAATGTGCTTGGTTTGTTCTGCTACTAAAGGAATCCATCTGACATTCCAACTTTCTAGCTATTTTTTAAATAGTTTCACTTCCCTTCAGGTCAGTTTCAAAAAGTTATCCTGTCATCAGTTTCCTGTGCAAGTCAAATGCTTCCTCAAAATTGGTTTCTGTTGTGTCTTTTGAAGACTCCTCTGATCCTACCTCATTAGATCTTCCAGCAGCATTGACATTGTGAAGAATATCTTCCTTTGGGTTTGAAACCAGCTGAACGGCAGTGCTAACCCTCTCAGTTTCGGCTTCAAGAGATCTTTCATCCTCTGATTCATGTATTCTCTCATCATTTTCTTTCTCTTAGTGGCTGGGCACAGGAACATAAAAGGTCATTGATGCAAGGAATGCATTCAAGGCTGCATGTACAAGGAAATGTCCCCGAACAGTGAGTGTTACAGCCTTTCCTTGAAACATATCACTAACAGCGTTCTTGGCATAAACAACAGAGAGTACACCATGAAGTCCTGTATTTGCTATTCAATAACCATGCCGACAAGGAAGCTCATCTTCATGTGAAATGAACCAAACCGGAGAACAATGGAGTGAAGATTGCTTGTTTCACCTGAGTGGTTGGTCATATTTAACAATCAGTGTTTTATTGCTGCGTCTTGCAACATCATAGATAAAGAGAAGTATATTGTTATGTGGCACCCTGCTTGTCCAATAGGTAAGAATACATTTATAGTATTTTGTTCCTTTATGTAACTGTATTAGCCCCTTAGTTTTTTATATAAATGTCAGGGCAAGTACATTGGGCTTATATAATCGCATCACCCCCTGTAGCTTTCGGCTGGCTATGAGGTGACATGGTCAAATCACGTGATAGGGAAGTTCCTTGAGGCGCGGCATTAAGACTGATGAGGTCAACGCATAAAAGACGGTTGCCTCGGGCTTGTCACTTAACACCTCACAACAACCGGACGTATTTAGAAGAGCTTTTTAATATAACCTCCATCCTCATCTTAACACTCATGGCTACAGTGATTAAGTTACGGTGATATACACTTGGAACTGTATATGAGAGCGTTTCTCAATAAATAGAGAACAGACAATTGGGTTTTGCTAATAAAACCCTATATACTTTTACTTGTTATAGCCCCATTAACCCAGAAGAAATCAACTGTTAAAGGGCCAGTTCATAAGGTGGCAGCAAAGTGGTAACGTGTAACAACATTCCTGTCTATATACACGTTCTACATAGCAAGTCATAAGTGTTTTACGAAAACAGAAAAACAAAAAACAGTGATGTGTCATACTCTTCCAAAGCGTATTATAATATCCCGTAGTGAGACATTATATGTTGAGTGATTTTTATTTTGTCATCCAAAGAGATGTACAATTTTTTTTCAATAACCAATTATGAGTTATTGATGACTTTCTACCTTGTGGAAAGTTGGCAACACCCCTGTCTGGCAACAAGGCGTGACAGTGAAGAATTTGCAACGTCAACATTCAACATCCTGTGGGCAGATACTCCCAGTGACAGACCAAGGAGCTTACAGTGTTGCCACATGCCTACATGCTTAAAGGTTTTGCAACACGTGGACCTTATGCCATTTAGACATCACAAGTTGTTTAAACAGAGTGTTTTGGCTGTTCTTGACTGCAGATTGTTTGCTTCCCATTTGTCCCCAGCAAGTCCTATATATACAGGGCTTCCGAAGGTTTGACACACAGAAGGACCTTCATCTCACCCGCGGTGGACGTATCCAGAAACCTCATAACCCATGGTCAGCAATTTTGGTGGATAGTGGACTCCCCGGCTTTGAAGTGGGCTCACCCGTCGCCATCTTGAAGCATCAATCAGTTGCTACGCAACGGAGACAGCACCTGTTCTACTATCAACACACACAGGGCCGGTTTTAAGCCTATTTGACCAATTTAATCAAATTGGGCCCCGCGCCGCAAGGGGGCCCCGTACACACGTGTGTTAGTTTTAAACTGTATACGATATTGGTAAAAAAGCTAACGTTAGACACAAAATCATTGTTATTGTCATCAAAATAATAGATCCCAGTCACGTGCGAGAATTTTCTGTTTTGGTGTTGGTCCACACGCCCTGACTTTCATCATAATTTACAGGAGCGGGAAGGGTGCGAGCCAATCAGAACACAGTTTTCACTCTCTCCCAAGGCTTGGACGGTGTAAGTGAGTCGGGTCTGTATTTTTGGCTGTTTTCAGGGGGAAATACGAGTGATAACGTTGTGCTGTGTATATCAGCATGTCCTGTAATAACCAGTGAATCAGTGATCATCGTCAGACAGTGACAAAACTCCGGTCGTTGCCATAGACATGATTTGAGATGAGTTTTGCAGTGTTGACCTTGAAAATGAGAAGCATGGCCACTGGGTGGCGACCGAGGCGTGGTTTGTTTATAATTTTTGCGCTGGACAGTGATGACAATTGTTGATCCTGAGTACATGATTGATAGCGACAATAGCGATGATGAATCAGAAAATGACTTGTGATTCTGAGCACATGCAAGCACATATAGCTCTATGTAGGTAACCGAATCTTTGTGTACGTAGCGGTGTGCTATCCATGCCAAAGTGTTATATGTCCGGTTAAAGCTTTTTTTGTCCGGGGAAGTGGTGATAAACATTGTGTGGTTTTTATTTTATAGGATCAGTGTTTCGATTTTTTGTTTTAATTATAACATTCATATATGCACATACTTATTTTTTAAGTGCCAGGGACTTCTCATTGTGAATAATTTTGTTCGTTTTTTCATTTCAGTTTATTATATGTCATTTCTGAAAAGATAATATAAAAAGCCCTTTCATCATGGCAAGCACAAGCAGAGATAGAGGCAGAGGGCGTAAGTATTTAAATGGCAACCAGAAGCGAGCACTGGCAAAGGCAAAGGTGGCTGAAAATGAAAAACATCGAGGTGCTATCAAAAAATTTCTTGTCACTCCACCTTTGAAACGCCCATGTATTGAAGATGAAGAAGACAAAAACGATTCAGAAAATGACAATACAGCCATTAGTCCAATTACAGTTGATGAATACAATGAAGAAATTGATATTCAGTTTGAAAAAGTTCAAGTTGACACACAGACACAGTTGAATCAAACTGAAGACGATCTTAATACAACAGAAGACAGTGCCAAAGTGAGAAGTCCACTTATAGCTAAAGAAGAGTCAGAAGGCCAAGCCCAAACATCAAACAGTGATGGATCATCCACAAGTACAGTTGTAATAAACAGTTCGTCTGTAATTGTCTTAACTTGTAATAAAAAATCAAAACTTTTATACTGTTTTTAAACTTTTAGTATATCAAGTAATTAATGCTTTTTGGCTAAGGCGGGCATACTACACGAAATATAAAACATCAATCTTCGACTTTGTAGAGTAGAGGGCCCCACTATCAATTTTCTAATTGGGCCCCGCAATTCCTAGCACCGGCCCTGAACACACAGAGGACATTACCCACTCATCCCGACCTTGAGTCAGCTGTGACAGTGGGAGGGACGACTGAGTCTGACGGCTCCCGTTTTCTACGTTGACTCAAAATTACATTTATAGGTATTTTTTAGGAACATTATATTTAGACCCACAATAATATAGTCAACGACATAACTCGACACGGATAGACGTCGGGTAGGGTATGTTATATAATAAGTGTCCTGCTTACTTTTTATATGAATATATATAGGTACTGAGGTAATTAAAGTACAGTATTAAGTTTCTCTTATTCTTTAGTGATAATTTCTTCATTTTACAAGTAACGTATATACTGTAAATGAAAGGCAAGAGTAATTATATTTTTATGATATAACTTTTGATGTGATCCATTTCCTTATTAATGGACCGTCTTTCTAAGTCTTCGTCTTGGGACATTACTGATTTGGCGGAGCATTTTATTAGCAATTCAGATATTGCAGATGAGGTTAAAGTCACTCCTAAAAAAATAGATTCAATAGATGAGCATGAAACACAGACGCAATCAAAGCTAGACATTTCTGTCAGGATTAGTGAAAATATTATAGACCAATTATTTGACGATTTAAAGTTTAAAATTTAAGCCATCGAACCCTAAGGTCAAATAATAAGTATAATACGTCGCCTGATTACGGGCAGGTTTTCCTTTCTCCTCCACAGAAAGACAGTGTGTCAGAAAACTTTTTATTACCTCCTCCATTAACAGATTCCTCAGTTAGGAGTAAGTTAAATAGCATGGCTACTTCTAACACGGGCATGTCTACTGACCCCTCTAACGTTATTCAAGTGATACCGCGTGGCGATCAGGTCCGCGATTTTACAGGGGAAGATGGATACCGGGTAACTACATTTCTAAGAGTATGTGAAGATACCATGAAAAATGTTCAGATTACTATAGACGAGGAAAAGAAGTCATTTGTTCGCTCTCATATCCCGCAAGATAGTTTTGCGAGTGAACAATTCGACTCCAGTGGTCTTGCTAACCCGAGGTATGAATATTTCATAAAGGCTCTAATTGGTATTTTTGAGTCTGGTTCACAGCTAGGACCTTTACATATGATGTTTAGGTGGCTTGACCGTTTGACACCTGTGGTTCGCGCAGAAACTCTTATGAAGAGTGTCGCCATTGCTGGTGATGTCTGTCAGCACATGAGTGCTAATTTTGGTGGATCGCCATGGTATGATGATGATGGCAAAATGTCTCAGGAAAATGTGGAGAATTTAGTTAAACTAATTAATTTTTTGGTGGCTGTTCGCGACCCTACATATTGTCATGCACAGGATAATGAGTATGCACCGACTGATTTGATCATAGATTACGCAAATAAACTTGCTCCCAAGTCAGCTCGTACTCCACCAGCTAGGACAACTACACCTGTAGCACCAATGCAATAACGAGTTCCTAACATCCCCGGAAACAAACCTCGACAAACTTTAGTATATACCCATTGTAAGAAGAAAGGTCATACAGTACAGTGGATGAATGTTACCAGCTCCAGAGTGGTGGTGTCAAGAATAAAGAAAAGAGACATCCAACCACCGGCCTACGGCAAAGACATGGACGACCCAAAACAGATGCAGCGGTTGCAAAGACTACGTCTATGACAGGCCATAAAGCTGATATGTGGTGTGAGTACCATCAGTCTGCCTCTCACAACACAGATGACTGTGCCGCGATGCAAAGAGCTAGTAGCGTAGACGCAGGATCACCCCAGGTAACACAGCAGCGTACAGCAAGTCGTTATCATTACAAGAAGTCGGGGGAAGACCAGAGCCGGTGCCAGAACGAAGAAGGATTGGTACATCAGTACCAACGCCCAACAGCACTTCTGTGGCAGCCACTTTAATAGCGGCGCTCAACAAAGCGGAAGTGCTGTCCATTCCGGCGAGAGTTTGGTCCATCAGATTGGCTCTGGATATTAATACGGGTGCATGCGAAAAATGTATTAGCTTTGGCATCCTATCAAGCGTTACAACGTAAATTCCCTCACCGAGATTTTTCATTTCGACCAACTGACACTGATCTCGAAGGAGTTTCCGGGAAGCAGGTGAATATTGCAGGAATGGTGACTTTACCTCTACGATTTTCTAGACTGGTGGTATTTCCTTTAATGCAGATTTTTATGTAGTCCAGCAATTTAATTTACCAGCTAACTGGTTGACAGTTAGAACGAATTTTATAGATGTTCGTCCACGTAATAATTCTTTTATGTTTAATGGTGTTTCCTACAATGCTATGAGTAATTCTGCACCGTTGCTCTCTGCAAGGTTGAAAGTGTCATCCACCATACCCATTAGGAGGAAGGCGGATAACGAGTCAAAGCAAGCTCAAGACCTCACAGACTCACTTTCCCAGCATAATTATCTAATATGCTATAGCGCTAGGCGTGCGTGTATCTGCTATGGGCAGGCGAAACGGCGCAATCGTTTTTCATCAAACTTCGTGGAAAAATCGCAAAATATTCGTAGCGTGGAACAAACCTGGTCCCATGTCGATGGATTCTTTAGGAACGCATTAATTAATGATTTTATTTAAGCTGGCAACAGATGTCACTGTTCTCTGTCAGCAGGCCGGACGATTGCAGTTATCGTACGGCACCCTCCTCCTCCCCCCACTTTTTTCTTAGCCTACTTTCTTTTTAACGTTGTTTGGAATAGTAAAGGAAGGAAGATGAGTAAATAGAAGAAAGAAGGAGAAACAGACAATAGTTAGAGGTAACAGGTGGGGGGGGGGGGGGAGCTAAGTTTCATCATGCGTCTGGATGCGCAGTTTCAACTTTACCAGATCATTTTCGGACCTTACCAGGATACATTGTGTACTTATTCCTCTCCTTATGGCGAATATTTCTTAAAACTAATTATTCTAACCTTTATTCTATTCCTTCCCATAGTATATTAGATACTGTAAGTATCACGACCACGATTATAACAACCAAGACCATGATCATAACCACGACCATGATTATAACAACCACGACTATGATTATAACAACCACGACTACGATCATAACAACCACGACTGTGATTATAACAACTCGACCATGATTATAACAACAATGATCATGATTATAACACCAACGACCATGATTATAACAACCACGACTATGATTATAACAACCACGACTATGATTATAACAACCACGCCCATGATTATAACAACCACGACCATGATTATAACAACCACGACCATGATTATAACAACCACGACCATGATTATAACAATCACGACCATGATAAAATGCAGGCGCGAGCGCACTTCTCCACATATTCCCTCCATTACTGTTTTGTCGAACTATATAGCGAACTGGGCACGAAGGGCCCACGATCACTTGTAACAACTAAAGTTGGAAGATTGTACCTGCAGTGTGTATATGTTCTGGGTATCAAGTTCTATCTACAGGAGCGAACACAAACACCTGTAGAGTTTTCGTAGGTTCTATTTACTGGATAAACAGAGATATACAAGCGAGGCGGCTCTCCTTACTCTGTCTGGGGGGTCAACTAGCCTTTCGGGCGACATGTGGCAAGTGATACATTAGCAGCTTACATATGTCGCCAGGCACATTAATTAAGCCTGTGGGACATGGTAAATACATTGCCACACGCTGCTAGCTAGGTTGAATAAATAGTGTATATAAATGGCGCACATACATAATATACATATAGCATACATAATATACCTTTTCTTTTGGATCCGTTCTGAGCGTCGAGGGACTTGATCACTGGGGAGGGTATGGGACTCAACACTGGGGGCGGGGTCAGCAGAAGGCGTTGTTACGGGACGGAGAAAACGGCGGTTCCTCCACAACACACGACCGCTGGGTAACCGCACCTGGTAGTCCCGTGACCTACTGAGACCCATGACTACGCCCACATTCTCCCAACGTAAGGAGGTCCGGTCCTGAACACGGACTTGGTTGCCAACACTCAACTTGGGAAGAGGACGGGCGTGGTCGTTGAAGCGGGCGAAGACATCATGAACACGTTCGGCGGCTCGGCGATCACAATCCTCTGTCTTGGCCTGCCACTCCTTGGAGAAGGATTGAGGGTGAGGAGGGACACAAGAACGAAGGGGGCGTCCAAGACCAGGGCAGGGGAGCGTCCAGTGTAGTTAGGTGTGTTGCGGAGTTCAAGAAGGCCCCGGTAGGTGTGTTGCGGAGTTCAAGAAGGCCCCGGTCGAAGGCCTCGCAGTCAATATTCCCAGAAGGGGCCACCTTAAGGATGAGGTGCCTCAGGGATTTGACAGTAGCCTCAGCGTGGCCGTTGGACTGCGGGTAATGGGGCGATGACAACACATGCCGGACTCCCCATCGGTTAAGGAACGCAGCAAAGTCCCGGCTTGTGAACTGGGGCCCTCCGTCGGTTCGCACGTGCACAGGAACGTCCACGTCACGGAAGTAGTGGCGGAACTTGCTGATGGTGGCGACAGACGTCGTGTCATTACCGCACTTGATGACAACCGGCCAACCAGAGAACCGGTCGACGATAACAAGGAAGGACTTTCCTGACACACAGAAAAAGTCAGCCCACACAGACTCAAAGAGGCGGGTGGGGTTGTCGTCACTCATGAAGGGTTCCTGCTGCTGGCTGGGTTATAATACTTGGCAGGGCTCAAACGCACGGACAACATTGGAGATGTCGGCGTCGATGCCGCGCCAGAACACAGTCTGTCGTGCACGTTGTTTGGTGGCCTCAGCTCCACGGTGACTGTCGTGAAGGCTGGCCAAGACGTGGGGACGTGAGGCAGCAGGGACAACTACACGGGCTGTGTACAGAACAAGGTCCCCGTCTCAGTAGAGTTCATCGCAGAGTTTCCAATACGGGAGCAGGGTGTGGTGAAGGTCGTAGCGGTTGCTAGGGAATCCAATCCTCACACATTCGACGAGTCGGACGTAGGAAGGGTCATCCCGGGCCGCTGTTCGAAGGTCCTCCATTGCCTGCACTTGGACATCGCCCAAACCACAGCCAACAGCTCCAACTCAATAGTTGCGTAGCGCGTCTCGGTGTCAGAGAGGAAACGCGAGCCACACTGGACAAGCCGGAACTGTCCTCCACCATGATCCTGCAATAGGGCATATCCCACGCCGAACAAGCGTGAGGAATCTGTCTGCAGAACAGACGGCAAGGCTGGGTCAAATGTGGCGAGGACAGGTGGACTAGACAGGGCCTGTTTCACTTGCTGGAAGGCCTTGTCGTGGTTGGGGGTCCACAGGAATGTCCTCTTGGGGCTCATCAGGGGGCGAAGTGGTTGGGCAGCTACGGAGATGTCCAGCGAAAACTCTGCTAACTGGTTGATGAGACCGACGAAGGACCTCAAGTCGGTGAGGTTAGTAGGGGTGGGGAAATCCGTGATGGCGCGGACCTTCTCCGGGTCAGCTGCAATACCATTCCCTGAGAGGGTGTACCCACAAAAGCCCACTGAAGAGCTGGCCAGAACAAACTTGTCGGCATTTAGGGTGATGCCGTGCTTCCGGCACCTGTTGAGTACCTCGTAGATGTGGCAGAGGTGATCCATGTAATCCTCATCATACACGAGTATGTCGTCAACCACTTTCACGCAGTTTGCCAGACCTTCTAGAGCCATATCACCTCGAAGGCAGAAAGCATCTCCTGTAGCGGCGAATCCCATGGGGCCACAGCAATAACTGTAACGTCCATGCCGGGTAATGAAAGTTGTAAGTGGTCGGTCTTCTTCGGCAAGCTCTATCTGCCAGTATCCACACAGGGCGTCCATCGTCGTGAAGAAGCGCGCCTTCGGGTTCACACTGCGTATAGCTGCAAAGGGCGTGGGAGAAGGGTGCGCAGGACGAGACACCTGGCTGTTGAGCTTGGAGAGGTCAGTGGTGATCCGAACATCACCTTTGGGTTTTGCGACGACTACCATAGGGTGACACCATGGAGACGGGTCATTGCCAGCTGGTGCAATAATTTCTTGGGCGACCATGGAATCCAGCTCGTTTTTGACCGCCTCGCGGAAGGCCAAGGGGACCAGTCGAGGGGGGTAGATAGCGAAGGGCTTCGCGTCGTCCCTCAGGTGGATCCTCATGATGGGGCCTACCATCTTCTTGAGAGGCTTGGATTCCAGAACGGACTTGGTCACCAGAACGTCGCTGAATTCCTTCAGGAAGTACTTCCGAGCATCCGAAGGAGAGGTGTCACTGGCAAGAGGCAGGGGTAGGGCGGCAGCAGGGTAGTTGCTGCTCCCTTTGTGCACCCTGTTGGCGTGTTTTACCTCGAGAATAGGTTTAGGGAAACCCTGGGAGATGATGGCCAACTCTTGACAATGTCTGTAGGACAGCAAAGGAGTCGGGACACCGTTATGCACATTAATCCAGGTTTGACACGACCTGTTGCCAAAGGTGACCTGTGCTTGGAGTGAACCTAGGGCTGGGGCCATCTGTGAACCATCTGCAGTGAAGCGGAGATCCTTGGGGGGCGGTCCTAGATCACTTGGAGAGAGCCCCAAGCATTGCAAATGCTGGGGACCGATGACTGTAGCATCAGCGCCCGTGTCGGGCAACATCTGAAGACGGGATGACACACTACCGTAGGTCACGATGACACTGATGTACTGGGGGACTTTGGTCCTGGGACGCGAGGGGGAGTACACCTTCCTAATATGGCTCGAGCTTTGTCCAGGGTCGTCATGCTTCTGATTGGAAGACTGTGGGCGGCCCTCACTGGTGGAAGGGCGCTGAAGCTTCCGTCGACGCTGTCCCTTGCGTTTGTTGGTAGGGAAACACTTGTCGTAATGGACCAGACGACCGCACACATTGCACTGGACGCGTTTGGCTGGACACTGCACTGTGAGTGACCAGTGGCCCTTACGGTCACAACTGTTGCAGGTAGACTCAGCAGCTGGACACACCTGTGTTCCGTGCTGCTTACCACAGTTGTTACAAAAGGAGCCGGGCGTGGGCGTGGTGGGCGAAGGCGTTGGAGTAGACTTCATGTCCTTCTTGTACCGGGACACAGCACGTACAGCTGTAGGGGGAGCTCGGATGGCAGAGGCAGCACACCTGGCAGCCTCGTAGGAGCGACATACTGTCAACACATCCTTAAGAGAGGAGGAAGAGTCGAGGGAGGTGAGGCGTTGGACAAGCTCCTCGTCCTTAACACCCATCAGGATCACCTGCTTCAACTGGGTCTCCTCACACTGCTGGTGGTTACCTGGGCATATATCTACCTCTTCTGAGGCTCTCTTGAGTCGTACATAAACGGCATCAAAAGTCTCGCCCTCCATCTGTCTGCAGCTAAACAATTCCCTCCTGCGGAGAGCTTCATTCCGCTGCCCTTTGATGTGCCGTTGCAGAATATCCAGTACCTCCTCTACAGACAAAGAAGAGGTCGGAGGTACCTGCAACGTATGTTCAAAGACACGCTGAGTTTCCAAAGACAGGCACATACGCAGCTGAATAAGTTGTTTAGGCTGTGACAAGCTCTGGAGATCCACCATTGTAGCATAATCAGTCCACCATCGCCGCCATTCACGAAAAGTCTGGAAATTCACATCAGGCTTTAAGACGGGCGGTGTTTGAGCAGCCGCTTTAGGTGGGGCTGGGGGGCATGAAGAAAGCATTGATGAGGTATCTGAACCAGTCAGTACCGAGGTAGTGTTAGAGCCAGGGGCTTGGTTAACAGTGAGGCGAGATATCAAAGCTTCAAACCGTGCACTGTCTTCCAACCTCCGTTGGTGGTCTCTCTCTGCGTCTGCTTGCCTTCTTTCTTCATTCTCCACAAGTCTGTTAGCTTCGTCCTCGCGCCTTTCATCCCTCATAAACGTCATTAAAGCAATTATCTCTGAAGACAATGCTGAAGATCGAGGTGAAGGGCTGCGCAATGTGGTGGGAGCTGGAGCGTCCTGTTCAGCTTGGTCATCCATCTCTGCCGAGCTGTCATCCGACTGACTCATCCAGGCGTTGGCTCCACGACTGCATAATAGGGTGTGTCAATTTTGTCAACATGTTAAAAATCAAATTTGGTAGTCAAAATATTGTGCCTCTTTATGTCTAAACTTGAGATTAGCAAACAAAAATGAATTGAAATAACCCTCACCTACATCAATTATACCTTAAAGTTTCAAATATCAGTATTTCAACAAATTAATGAAACTTGATTAGAATTATTCACTTGATATTAACTAATCTCATGTAAGCATATGGATTATGGAGTATATTATGGTTCCATAGCTTGTGTACAATATGCATGTCAGAACATGAACATGAACAGGCTCTCCGTGTGGGACAGTTTAATTCTTGTTTTGACTTGTACCAAGCGTGAGGATAAGGCGCCCGGCTCACTCTCCTTCTAGATATCATAGACGGTGGTTTGCTCTCATTGCACTTGCACCTACTCTACCAGACGAATTCTACATTTTAATTATTGTAAGTAGGGCATATTGATTGTCGCAGTTACTTATATCATTGTATAAAACATTATGTTCTAAGAAATTATTATGTTATTTCTGTTACAGCATTTTTGATAAACAAATTGATATTTTTGGAAACAACAATTGAATTATGAAACATTGAAATATTTTTCTATTTGTCAGATAGTGTGAAGATGTCAGAATTGATGACAAGAAGTCAGTTGTCAACCCACTTGAGCCTGCTAGTTGGTAAAGGGAAGGAGCTTCCTGTATCAGAACTTCCAACAGTGAGAGACATGCTAAGATTAGGGTTACTCCTTCGAGAAAAAAATGCAAAGGACAGAAGGAACTATACAGATAAAGAACTCATAAATGACATGATAGTCCCTCTTCTGCATCAATGGACAAAAGCTAATGCACTATTCAAACCACCTGTGATTAATCAGTGTCGAACTATTGAGCTAAAACTAACGAAATTATGGCACAAAGCAGTTGAAACATCACTTGGTAAAGGAAACTTGGCCAGGAAAAATGAATTTCTGCACACACTTGATACTCTGTTTGACATTTTGACCTGCAAGTGCTCCATACAATTATGTTCTGAATCCAACTGTTCTCACTCAGGTAAGAGAGAAAATAATTCCCACACTGATTGTGGTTGTCCTCGTGAAAAGAAGATCCCTGTTTTAGAGCTTGAATTTATAAAGGCACAGAGGACAAAGGCAGAAGGCCAAGGAAGTATGCAAATGGGTTCAATAGATTATTCAGAAACAAAGAAGCAGATTGCTAATGCCAAGAAGAGAGAACAAATCCGAGAGAGGGAACAAAAGAAGAAAATGAAGAGTGAAGAAGCCATCCAAAGAGAGGAAGAGCTGTGTCAAGATGTTTATCACTTCTTTGATAGTTCCTCTGATGAACAGGAAGCAACATCAGATGATAGTTCCAAAGAGCCATCTGAACCTTTACCAAAGAAAATGAAATACAACACAAGAAATATTTCAAACATTGCTTTAGCTAGTATTCGCCACCATGCTGGACTTCGTGAGGCTGCAGAAATTGCAACTGCCGCTTGGATAGATGCAGGCCTCATCAGCCGAGAGGATGTATCTTTGGTGATAGATCATAATAAAATTAGAAGAGCACAAGAAAAAATAATGAAGGAAATATCTGATCAGCATGAAAAAGATTTAAGCGAGGGAGGGCTCTCCTGTCTTTTGTTTGATGGAAGAATAGATGACACAAAAGTTTTGCTAGAAGTAGAGGGAGTGAACAGAAAGTTTCCAGGTCTCATCAAAGAAGAACACTACTCTGTCTGTTCTGAGCCTGGTGGTCGGTTTTTGTTTCACTTTGCTCCCGAAACTGAAGTAGAAGGGAAGAAACATGCAGAGGTCATTGCTGATCATATTTTATGTTGGGTTCAGGAGAGAGGACTTGGCAGTTCACTGCAGGCTGTTGGTGGAGATTCAACTGCAGTGAACACCGGATGGCAGGGGGGTGTAATGACGCATTTAGAGAAAAAACTAGGAAGAAGACTTGTTTGGATTGTATGTGATTCACATACAGGCGAGCTACCTCTTCGTCATCTCATCCAGGAACTTGATGGTCCTACAAAGAGCAACAACAAGAGATCAGGTCCCCTTGGCATCATGCTGGATGAAGCAACACAACTAGAAATAAATACAACCTTTCCAAAGGTCGAAGTTGGCCCTCCCCTTCCCGCGTTGTCTGAAGGAGTCATCAAAGATCTCAGCACAGATCAATCCTATGCTTATCGTATTGCCCAAGCAATAAGATCAGGAGAAGTGCCTCAGTCATTGGCTCTCTTAGAGATTGGACCTGTCAGTCACAGCCGTTGGTTAACTACAGCTCTTCGTTTCTGCAGGATTTGGATTTCCAAACACGAATTGAAGGGCAAAGTGCTGAAGAATTTGAGGTTAATTGTTGAATTTATTATTGGAGTTTATCTTCCCCAGTGGTTTAGTGTGAAACTTAATCCTATGTGGGTGGATGGGCCCAATCACCTTTTGTTTCAATTGCAGCTAGTAAGAACACAGAGGAAGGTAGTGAGGGACATCGTGTTACCTGTGGCAAGAAGGTCCGCTTGGTATGCTCGATCAGAAGCAGTTTTGCAAGCAATGCTTTGCAGTCAATGTACCAATCTCCGAACCGAGGCTGTAGAAGTCATTCTAAGATTAGAGGAACGCTAATAGATGACGACCAGTTGGGAGACTGTTCGTTTCATTCAAGAAAAGTTCCCCCAATAAACGTCAATGCCACCAAATTGTCAGAATTGGTTGACTTGAGTTTGGAAGTCTTAGAGCCACCATTGACAACAAGTCTAACTAGCCAAGAATTGAGAAACCTTAAAGAGACTCCAATGCAGGTGCCGAAGCGGCCTTCCCACACTCAAAGTGTGGAGAGATGTGTGAAAATGGTTACAGAAGCAGCGGGCCATGTTTACAGCCACGAGAGGCGAGAAGGTTACATCAAAGCACAAATAGCAAGCAGACTACTGATGACAAGAAACCAAAGCAAAGAGAGTATGAAGGCATTGGTTACTTTCAAATAGACTACGGATAATAAAATATAATAATTTGAAACTTGAAACAGTAACATGTGTGCAAACGCTGGATATGTTATAAATTCACAAATATGTACATTTAAAAATCCATTTGATGTAGGTAGGACTTATTATAAAAAAAAATTTATGCCAGAATATTGTTTTGCATGCTTAAAGACTACAATAAATTGCTACCAAATTACTCGATTTTCAATTTAGCCAGTTCACCCCCTAAATTGACACACCCTACTGCATAAGGCACGAGACATAATTACTTAATCTGTGTACTGTGTCTTAAATCAGTGTTGACCGGTCAGCCCGTCGTATCAACAAGATCTGAGACAAAAAATTAATTAAATGCACAGATAAGTAGATTATATATATATAATATATATCAAGGAATGGCTGCAGTCAGTGTGTTTGTACGTGTGTGTATGTGTGGGCGCCTTGGGCAGTCTCTCGCTGGGAGGCAGAGGCGGCAACTCACAGTCAGTCCGCAGTTACCCTGTAGACGCAGCCGGAGGAGGTTGCACTAAACTCTACTCCCCACAAATGCCCTGAACATGCCTTCCACCTTGGGAATCCTTTACAACAAGGTCACATATTATGGCACTAAACACACAAGGCACTGATACACTACACAGGAACTTGCTGTCACTGAAACTGCTCAAAGTTGCTATAAATTCTTTGAAGAGACTGCCATTAGCGGTGGTTGACACAGAGCAGGGGTCCATAAGCCGGTCTAGCCAAAAACTTTACACTTCACTTGTATAATAATCCAGTTAATTGACACACTGCGCCATGTATATGTTCTGGGTATCAAGTTCTATCTACAGGAGCGAACACAAACACCTGTAGAGTTTTCGTAGGTTCTATTTACTGGATAAACAGAGATATACAAGCGAGGCGGCTCTCCTTACTCTGTCTTGGGGGTCAACTAGCCTTTCGGGCGACATGTGGCAAGTGATACATTAGCAGCTTCCATATGTCGCCAGGCACATTAATTAAGCGTGTGGGACATGGTAAATACATTGCCACACGCTGCTAGCTAGGCTGAATAAATAGTGTATATAAATGGAGCACATACATAATATACATACAGCATACATAATATACCTACATAATATACATACACAGTGTTAACGGGTACTTTCCACTATCAGAATGAAGAAATCACCAAGGCCACTGTAGTTCCACCTGACGTGTACATGGGGACTGATGTAGTATGTCTACCGGATACGTGCAAGGTTAAGGGTTTATCGTGGGAATCGACATTAAGCACAATTAGACCTGGTGGTTTAACAGACGTTCTAGTTCTTAACAGAATAGGCGCTCTTAGAATATTGAAAGAAGGATGTTATTTGTGTGATTTTTTTAGTTTATCATAACTGTACATGTTCTGGTTACTCAGTTCTAACTACAGGAGCGAACACAAACGTCAAACACCTGTAGAGTTTTTTGTAGGTTCTATTTGCTGGATCTGCAGAGGTACACAAGAGCCGGTACGTCCCTTACTCTCTCTATGGGTCAACTGACCTCTCTTTATGGGTCAACTGACCTCTCAGGCGACATGTGGCAAGTGATACATGTCGCCAGGCACATTATCGAACCATGTGGTACCTGGTACAGGCATTGCCACATGCTGCTGGCTAAGCTCAATAAATAGTATATATGAATGGAATACATACATAATATACATACAACATACATAATATACATACAACATACACAATATACATACACCTCCTCCCCCTCCCCCCCCCCCCCCTATACGCTCATAGCAAAATCTTGAGCGGACCTTTTCTTTTGGATCCGTTCTGAGCGTCGAGGGACTTGATCAGTGGGGAGGATATGGGACTCAACACTGGCGATGGGGTCAGCAGAAGGCATTGTTACAGGGCGGAGAAAATGGCGGTTCCTCCACCACACAAGACCACTGGGTAACCGCACCTGGTAGTCCTGTGACCAACCGAGACCCATGACTACGCCCACTTTGTCCCAACATAGGGAGGCCGGGTCCTGAACACGGACTTGGGTGCCGACACTCAACTTGGGGTGAGAACAGGCATGATCGTTGTAGCAGGCGGCGACATCATGAGCACGTTCGGCGGCTCGGCGATCACAATCCTCTGTCTTAGCCAGCCACTCCTTGGAGAAGGACTAAGGGTGAGCAGAGACATGAAAACAGAGGGGGCGTCCATACAAGACCTGGGCAGGGGAGCGTCCGGTGTAATTGGGTGTGTTGCGCAGTTCAAGGAGACCCCGGTCGAAGGCCTCGCAGTCAATATTCCTAGAAGGGGCCACTTTGAGGATGAGGTGCTTCAGGGATTTGACAGCAGCCTCAGCATGGCCGTTGGACTGCGGGTAATGGGGCGATGACAACACATGCCGGACTCCCCATCGGTTAAGCAACGCAGCAAAGTCCCGGATTGTGAACTGGGGCCCTTCGTCGGTTCGTAGGCGCACAGGAACACCCACGTCACGGAAGTAGCGGTGAAACTTCCTGATGGTGGCGGCAGACGTCCTATCATTGCCGGACTTGCTGACAACTGGCCAAGGAAGGACTTTCCTGACACACAGAAAAAGTCGGCCGACACAGACTCAAAGGGGCAGGTGGGGTTGTCGTCACTCATGAAGGGTTCCTGCTGCTGGCTGGGTTGTAGAACTTGGCAGGGCTCAAACGCACGGACAGCATTTGAGATGTAGGAGTCGATGCCAGGCCAGAACACAGTCTGTCACGTCGTTTGGTGGCCTCAGCTCCACGGTGACTGTCGTGAAGGCGAGCCAAGACGTGGGGACGTGAGGCAGCAGGGACAACTACACGTGCTCCGTACAGAACAAGGTCCCCGTCGCAGTAGAGTTCCTCGCGGAGTTCCCAATACGGGAGCAGGGTGTTTTGAAGGTCGTAGCGGTTCCTAGGGAATCCATTCCTCACACACTCGACGAGCCGGACGTAGGAAGGTTCATCTCGGGCCGCTGTTTGAAGGTCCTCCATTGCCTTGTCGTCATCTGGTGACAGGTCCGAACGAAGGAATTCGACGGCGTGTAGGGTGACCACAGACCTGACGGAAAGAGCGAGGTCGGCGTCGAGCACATGATCTTCTGGAGTAGGGCGGCTGACAGGAGAGCGGGATAAGGCATCAGGGATTCAGACCACCTTACCCACACGCCACACTGCTGTGAAGATGTACGCCGAGAGCTTCACCTTCAGACGCTGGAGGCGAGGGTTCTCCACGGCGTCCAGTGTGTAGTGGTTGAGGATCGGGACAAGCGGGCGATGGTCGGTCACTAGGTGAAAGTGTTGCAGGCCTATGAGGGAAAACCTGCACCTGGACATCGCCCAAACCACAGCCAACAGCTCCAACTCAATAGTAGCATAGCGCATCTCCGTATCAGAGAGGAAACGCGAGCCACACTGGACGAGTCAGAACTGCCCTCCACCATGATCCTGCAATAGGGCATGTCCCAGGCTGCACAAGCGTGAGGCATCTGTCTGCAGAACCGTCTGCAAGGCTGAGTCAAACGTGGCAAGGACAGGTGGACTAAACAGGGCCTGCTTCACTTGCTGAAAGGCCTTGTCGTGGTCGGGAGTCCACAGGAATGTCCTCTTGGGGCTCATCAGGGGGCGAAGTGGTTGGGCGGCTGCGGAGATGTCCGGCGAAAACTCTGCTAACTGGTTGACGAGACCGATGAAAGACCTCAAGTCGGTGAGGTTAGCAGGAGTGGGAAAATCCGTGATGGCGCGGACCTTCTCCGGGTCAGCTGCAATACCATTCCCTGAGAGGGTGTACCCACAAAAGTCCACTGAAGAGCCTGCCAGAACAAACTTATCGTTATTTAGGGTGGTGCCGTGCTTCCGGCACCTGTTGAGAACCTTGTAAATACGGCTTAGGTGATCCATGTAGTCCTCATCGTACACGAGTATGTCGTCGACCACTGTCACGCAGTTTGCCAGACCTTGTAGAGCCATATCACCTCGAAGGCAGAAAGCATCTCCTGTAGCGGCGAATCCCATGGGGCCACGGCAATAACTGTAACGTCCATGCTGGGTCATGAACGTTGTAAGTGGTCGGTCTTCTTCGGCAAGCTCTATCTGCCAGTATCCACACAGGGCGTCCATCGTCGCGAAGAAGCGCGCCTTCGGGTCCACACTGCGTATTAGGGTGTGTCATACGGAGGCGAATTTTTTTTTTTTGAGTTTGACAAATCGGCCCATGGTATTAATGATGTAGTTCTATGTGCAGAATCATGTGATATAATCAGATTTGAAGAGTTTTCATTTTTTGCTAGGTAAATTTTAACTTGAAATCTTATGAAAATTCAGTATTCCCACCCTTTTACCAACACCACTAAATAGCTTATTTAAAGTAAAGTAAATGTATCAGGTTAATTTATTTGGATGAAAATGATCCAGAATAGTGAAACGAATGATCTTGACACATTTATTAAATTTAATATTCCTTTAGAAAACAAAATCATCAAATACAAAAACCGGTTTTACTACTACGACCCGGTGTTGCTGCACACCATAGAGAACATGTCTTTCTTGCTTCTGTTTCTACTCATCACCTCCCTGCTGACCACCTGAGCTCGGATGTCGCCTTTCCTCCTCTCCTGGCTGTACACGTGACTGCTGGCCTCGCTCACTTGCTGTACACAACGCTCTATACTCTGGGTGTGCGAGGGCCAGGCAGGGACATGCATGGGGTTGTCCAGGAAAGCTCTGACTTGAACATTGGTGAGGCTGCAGGTAAGAGGGGGCTCACTGCCAGCCTGGATGTTATCCAGATCTATGAGATCAGTGAGGGTCTTGGCACCTAGATTGACTTCAGGAGTCTTCCTGACCCTGAAGGAATCGTCATCAACTGACTCGTCATGCCCAGATCCTCTCATAAGTCTCATATCCAAGATCTTTTTGACTGCCACTCTTCTCTCCTCCTCATCCTTACTGCAGAGCATTGTCTGCAGAACTGCCTCGGGATGAGCATACCAGGAAGATCTCCTCACAGTCTGCTCCACAATCTGAACAACCTTCCTTGGCTGACTCCTCAGGAGCTCAAGCTTGAAGAGAACATGCCTCGGACCTTCGGAGAACGATGACTTGACCTTGGTGTTGAACCAATTTGGCAAGTAGACACTCACGATGAATTGGACAATAAGTCTCAGGTTGTGAAGCTGGTTCCCTTTCAGTTTATGATGAGCGACCCAAATTCTGCAGAACCTGAGAGCCGTTGTGAGCCACCTAGAATATGAGACTGGACCTATCCGCAGGTAAGCAAGTCTATCAGGCATGACCCCAGTTTTGATGGCACTGCAAATCATGTAACCATAGTACTGGTCAGTACTCAGGTCGTCAATGACAGTATGTGCAAGCTCAACGAGTGGAGGGCCAACTGTGATTTTTTCAAAGCTCGGATTTATTTCTAACTCAGTGGTAGAGTCCAGCATCTTGCCAAGAGGACCAGATCATCTGTTGTTTGAAAGAGTCTTGCCATCCAGCTCCTGGATCAGATGTCTGAGTGGCAACTCGTTGGTGTGGAGGTCACAAGCAATCCAGACCAGCTTCCTCCCAATCTTCCGCTCTATCCACTGTATGACCCCCCCTTGCCACCCTGTGTTCGTGTTGGTGCTGTCCCCTCCAATGGCCTGCAGGGTCTGGTCTACGTTCCTCTCTCTGAGCCAGTTCACAATGTTATCTGCCACTATCTCAGCTGGTTTCCTGATGTCATCTTTCTCTGGAGTGAAATGCCACAAATACTTCCCTCCTGGTTCACTGCAGGAGGAGTAGTGTTCCTCCTTCACCATGGCAGGGAACAACTTGTCAGAATCTCCAACTTTCATGAACACTTTAGTGTCATCCCTTCTCCCGTCAAAGAACAAACAATTGATTCCATTTTCTCTTATCCCCTTATCAAACTCCTCTTCTAGGTTCCTGATAAGTTTCTCCTGAGCTCTCCTTACTTTGTTATGATCTATCACCAGGTGAACATCATCAGGTGTTATCAAACCACCGTCAATCCAGGGAGCTGTTGCTATCTCTGCAGTTTCTCTGAGACCAGTGTGGTGTCGCATGCTGGCCAGAGCTATGCTCGGGATATCTTTCCTATTTCGAATGTTATACCTGGAAGGTTTGGGATCATTATTTTCTGGGTTAGGGACAAAGTCACCATTCTCCTGGTCAGCACTCGGATCAGCCATGGGGAAGTCGTTAAACTCTGAATCAGCTTGACTTCAATCATCGGCCTTTTTTACCTCACCCTGGGCCTTCTCAAGTCTCTTTTCCTCGGCAACTCTTCTCCTCTTCTGTCTCTCTGTGGCAGCCTCCTGTCTCTTGGACTCCGGAATATCTTGGCTAGAAATCATGAGAGCCCCTATACTGCCAGTTTTCTCTCTCTGTGCTGTGAGAAATGCCAGTTCGATCACAGGAATCTTCAGTTCACGCTTGCAAATACAGGAGATTTGGGCCTCGGATTTACAGTCACGATCGCATCCAAACTCAGGACAGAGAACAATTGGGCACTTGCAAGTAATTATGTCAAATAACTGGTCCAGTTGCTTGGCAAAGCTGTCCTTAACTGCAAGTTTTCCTCTCCCAAGAGAGATATCTCTTGCCTTTTCCCAACTGGCTAGCAGTCTCTCACTAATCTTCTTCTGACTTGTTATGACTGGAGGCTTGAACTGAGCGTTAGCCAGAGTGTACTGTGGCAAGACAGCTTTGGTCATATCACTGGCAATGTCTTTGTTTGTGTAAGTTCTTCGGTTCTTTTCACTGATTTGCCTGATTAAAACACCGTATCTCAAAGCATCTCTCAATGTACGCAACTCCGACTTCAGGAGCTCTCTCCCAGACCCAAGATAGTGACTGAGATGGCTGGATTTTTGGTTCCTCGTCCTGACACAAGCAGCCATCGCAAATGTTATCAACTTATAAATGCATCAGAATCTGAAACAGAAAAAAATATTGTTAGTTGGGTTGTTAAAGAATGAAGTCAGAAAGCAATGTTCACTATTTAATTGTAATGCACTAATGCAGCTGTACGTTAGATTTTCGATAAATTTCACGCTAAAATTTACCTAGCAAAAGGTTACAAAATATTGAAACTGAAATTATTTTCTATTTATATACACTAAAATCTACCAAAAAAGTGATGGGTCATTAGTTTTAGCTGATCTTCCCTCCTATGACACACCCAACTGCGTATGGCAAAGGGCGTGGGTGAAGGGTGCGCATGACGAGACACCTGGCTGTTGAGCTTGGAGAGGTCAGTGGTGATCCGAACACCACCTTTGGGTTTTTCAACGACTACCATAGGGTGACACCATGAAGACGGGTCATCACCGGCTGGTGCAATGATTTCTTGGGCGACCATGGGGTCCAGCTTGTTTTTGACAGCATCACGGAAGGCCAGGGGTGTAGATAGCGAAGGGCTTCGCGTCGTCCTTCAAGTGGATCCTCGTGGGGGGCCTACCATCTCCCTGAGAGGCTAGGATTCCAGAGCAGACTTGGTCACAAGAACGTTGCTGAATTCCTTCAGGAAGTACTTCCGAGCATCCGAAGGGGAGGTGTCACTGGCAAGAGGTAGGGGTAGGCGACAGCAGGGTGGTTGCTGCTACCTTCGTGCACCCTGTTGGCGTGTTTTACCTCGAGAATAGGTTTTGGGAAGTCCTTGGCAATGTCTGTAGGACAGCAAAGGAGTCGGGACGCCTTATGCACATCAATCCAGGCTTGACACAACCTGTTGCCGAAGGTGACATGTGCTTGGAGTGAACCTAGGGGTGGGGCCATCTGTGAACCATCTGTCGTGAAGCGGAGATCCTTGGGAGTCGGTCCTAGATCACTTGGAGAGAGCCCCAAACACTGCAAATGCTGGGGACCGATGACTGTAGCATCAGCGCCGGTGTCGGGCAGCATCTCGAGATGGGATGACACACTGCCGTAGGTCACGATGACGCTGAGGTGCTGGGGAACTTTGGTCCTGGGAAGCGAGGCTGAATACACCTTCCTAATATGGCTTGAGCGTTGTCCAGTGTCATCATGACTCTGATTTGACGACTTAGGGCGGCCCTCACTGGTGGAAGGGCGCTGCTGCTTCCACCGACGCTGTCCCTTGGGTTTGTTGGTAGGGCAACACTTGTCGTAGTGGCTCAGACGACCACATACATTGCACTAGACGCGTTTTGCTGGGCACCGTACTGTAAGTGACCAGTGGCCCTTATGGTCACAACTGTTGCAGGTAGACTCAGCAGCTGGACACACCTGTGTTCCGTGCTGCTTACCACAGTTGTTACAAAAGGAGCCGGGCGTGGGCGTGGTGGGCGAAGGCGTTGGAGTAGACTTCATGTCCTTCTTGTACCAGGACACAGCACGTACAGCTGTAGGGGGAGCTCTGATGCCAGAGGCAGCACACCTGGCAGCCTCGTAGGAGCGACATACTGTCAACACATCCTTAAGAGAAGAGGAAGAGTCGAGGGAGGTGAGGCGTTGGACAAGCTCCTCGTCCTTAACACCCATCAGGATCACCTGCTTCAACTGGGTCTCCTCCCACTGCTGGTGATTGCCGGGGCATATGTCTGCCTCTTCCGAGGCTCTCTTGAATCGTACATATAAAGCGTCAAAAGTCTCGCCCACCATCTGCCTACAGCTAAACAATTCCCTCCTGCGTAGAGCTTCATTCCGCTGACCTTTGATGTGCCATTGTAGGACATCCAGTCATCCAGTACCTCCTCTACAGACAACGATGAAGTCGGGGGCACCTGCAACGTATGTTCCAAGACATGCTGCGTTTCCAAAGACAGGCACATACGTAGCTGAATGAGTTGTTTAGGCTGTGACAAGCTCTGGAGATCCACCATTGTAGCATAATCAATCCACCGTCGCCGCCATTCACGAAAAGTCTGGAAAGTCACATCAGGCTTCAAGATGGGTGGGGGTTGGGCAGCCGTTTTGGGTGGGGCTGGAGGGCGTGAAGAAGGCGTTGACGAGGTACCTGAAACAGTCAGTACCAAAGCAGAGGAAGAGTCAGGGGGTTGGTTAACAGTAAAGCGAGATATCAAAGCTTCAAACCATGCACTATCTACCAATCTCCTTTTTTCGTCCTCAACACGTCTTCTAGATTCGTCCTCACACCTTTCCTCCCTCATGAACTTCATTAAAGCAATTATCTCTGAAGACAAGGCTGAAAATCGAGGTATAGGGAATCGAGATGTGGTGGGAGAAGCTGGAGCTTCTCGCTCCGACTGGTCATCCATCTCTGTACAGCTGTCATCCGTCTGACGCGCACCGCTACGTAAGGCACGAGACATAATTACTTAATCTGTATATTGTATCACAAATCAATGTTGACCGATCAACCCGTCGTATCAACGAGATCTGAGAAAAAAAATTAATTGAATACACAGATAAGTAGATTATATATAAAATATATATAAAGAAATGACTGCAGTCTGTGCGTTCAGGTGTGTGTAAGCGCGAGGTGGTGTGTTGCTGGGGGGGTGTGGAGGCGAGGGGGCGAGCGCGCTGCGTCAGTTACTCTCGAGACATGGCGCTAGGAGGGTGCGCTGAGCGCTGCTCCTTAAAAATGCCCTGTACGAGCCTTCCACCTTGGGGAAAACCTTAGAAAAGGATCCACACTTAAAGCACTGCACACACAAGGCACTTAACAGCTGCATTAGTGCATTACAATTAAATAGTGAACATTGCTTTCTGACTTCATTCTTTAACAACCCAACTAACAATATTTTTTTCTGTTTCAGATTCTGATGCATTTATAAGTTGATAATATTTGCGATGGCTGCTTGTGTCAGGACGAGGAACCAAAAATCCAGCCATCTCAGTCACTATCTTGGGTCTGGGAGAGAGCTCCTGAAGTCGGAGTTGCCTACACTGAGAGATGCTTTGAGATACGGTGTTTTAATCAGGCAAATCAGTGAAAAGAACCAAAGAACTTACACAAACAAAGACATTGCCAGTGATATGACCAAAGCTGTCTTGGCACAGTACACTCTGGCTAACGCTCAGTTCAAGTCTCCAGTCATAACAAGTCAGAAGAAGATTAGTGAGAGACTGCTAGCCAGTTGGGAAAAGGCAAGAGATATCTCTCTTGGGAGAGGAAAACTTGCAGTTAAGGACAGCTTTGCCAAGCAACTGGACCAGTTATTTGACATAATTACTTGCAAGTGCCCAATTGTTCTCTGTCCTGAATTTGGATGCGATCGTGACTGTAAATCCGAGGCCCACATCTCCTGTATTTGCAAGCGTGAACTGAAGATTCCTGTGATCGAACTGGCATTTCTCAAAGCACAGAGAGAGAAGACTGGCAGTATAGGGACTCTCATGATTTCTAGCCAAGATATTCCGGAGTCCAAGAGACAGGAGGCTGCCACAGAGAGACAGAAGAGGAGAAGAGTTGCCGAGGAAAAGAGACTTGAGAAGGCCCAGGGTGAGGTAAAAAAGGCCGATGATTGGAGTCAAGCTGATTCAGAGTTTAATGACTTCCCCATGGCTGATCCGAGTGCTGACCAGGAGAATGGTGACTTTGTCCCTAACCCAGAAAATAATGATCCCAAATCTTCCAGGCATAACATTCGAAATAGGAAAGATATCCCGAGCATAGCTCTGGCCAGCATGCGACACCACACTGGTCTCAGAGAAACTGCAGAGATAGCAACAGCTGCCTGGATTGACGGTGGTTTGATAACACCTGATTATGCTCACCTGGTGATAGATCATAACAAAGTAAGGAGAGCTCAGGAGAAACTTGTCAGTAACCTAGAAGAGGAGTTTGATAAGGGGATAAGAGAAAATGGAATCAATTGTTTGTTCTTTGATGGGAGAAGGGATGACACTAAAGTGTTCATGAAAGTTGGAGATTCTGACAAGTTGTTCCCTGCCATGGTGAAGGAGGAACACTGCTCCTGCTGCAGTGAACCAGGAGGGAAGTATTTGTGGCATTTCACTCCAGAGAAAGATGACATCAGGAAACCAGCTGAGATAGTGGCAGATAACATTGTGAACTGGCTCAGAGAGAGGAACGTAGACCAGACCCTGCAGGCCATTGGAGGGGACAGCACCAACACGAACACAGGGTGGCAAGGGGGGGTCATACTGTAACGGGCCGATTTTCCTCTTTTCAATAATTTACCATCCAGCTATTCTTTTCTGTTAGTATTCTAGTTATTCATATACTTATATGTTCTGTGTAGCATTCTTATATAAGTAACTCTTATGCTTCTCTGCTTATGTTTTCCAAGTCAATGTTCTTCCTTTAAATTTCCTTTCATATATTATGATCTCTTCCAAATATTTCGTTCTAGTTATATTCTAAACCATGGATTAACCTGGGAAACCATGTCTTTTTTATTATCACACTTATTATACTTACACCGGTAGGACTGCCACCACCCAGGATTTTCTAGAATATAACATCTCTTAGTTAACTGTTAGGTAGCGAGCTTCTAGGCACGTGAGTTAGTTATTTTCTGAGAACCAATGTGGGAAAGGATAGAGTGGTGATACTCGTAGACGGAGATTACTAATTCAATATTTATTAACACAGTGATTGGGTAAGATGCATCTTAGATTCACTCAGACAAAACAGAACTGCAATTTGTTTCTTAAGTCATCAAACACTTCAAGAACTTATTACCTCATTAAATACCTCCAAATACTTATTACTTCAATCGACAATTGTGGTATTGTCACTCTGCCAAATGATATTCAGTACTGGGTATACACCAGATATCACTGGACCCTCAGGTCTTACCTTACCAAGTAGCAAATTAACTCTTCACTTCTTGGTTATATCATTATACTCTCAGATTATCATTTCATGGTCACTACCAATGAATACATAGCACACTGGACAACTCCACAATTATCTCAACATACAATACCTCCTGTTAATTCACAAGGAACAACATGGCACTTTTAACTCTCATTCAGTGGTTCAACACTTAACCTGGGATTCTATATTTCTGCTCGTTATCCCCCAAACAAGATACCATAATACTTAGGCCTATATAACTGTGAGGAGTGCCCCAGGGTAACGCTGGTCTTTACAACAAATGAAGATCGCTGTTAGGGGTCGGTTGTAGACCGACACACGCTCAGAGAGTGGGCGCCTGGTTTGCAGGAAACGGACTTCCCAGTTCAGTCCTGTGGAATTAACGGCATCGTCCAACCCGGTTACCGCCCGACGTTAGCCGATGAGTATTCAGCTCAACACACTGGAGAGACGTTGAGGAAGTCACGAATGCGTGATTCTCCCTCGTGTCGAGGTATATACGTGCACTCGCGGGGCAGCTTGGGCCTCCGTATTCATACCAGAAGGGTCGATCTTACCAACAACAAAACTTCTCTATCATTTTGGATCACTGTATACTTAGTTATGAACTCCGGTGTTCTTGATCAGGGTAATTTCCTATGTCTATTCATATAATCTAATCAGAGGTTGAGCTTGCCAGGAAAAGGTGGAATATACACGTCGATAACATTAATTCTGCAAGCTCAGGCCTGAGACGAAACAAGGAACTAGTCACGGGGAGGCGCTAGATCTTGGAGATTATACCAGTTGACAGAATAGTTCAGGAGATTAATGACTTTCTCAAATAGACAACTGACACTAATTAAACTATAAACATCAGATTCTCTGATGTCGGGGCGACAAAATTATATAACTTCAGGCGCGATCAGAAACTCATGGATACCCCCACGGACGACATAAAATACGCCACTCTAGCTGGCAAACTCGACACTCACTTACTTGACACGTTCTACTAACGATAAGGACAGTTGAAGCATCCTACCCCACTCACAATGGATCTTGAATGTTCCAACTGTAAACAGACATATCTAAGTTGACTCAAAACCAAGGTGTTCTCTCTCACACTCACATTCATTTTATAGAGAGGTTGGTTTCAGTAAGTCAGAGAAAATGGGATAACGGAGGACTGAGGTGTCTTGAAGTGATGAGAAAACGGACTCCTCAGATGGAGGACTCAAACAAAAGCCGAGTTACATGTTTTGTGGGCTATTGAGCGTAATATGAATCACTTGATTTTGGCGCTAACTGACGTGTAAGACCATGGTCATTACAAAGCTTTCCCCTCCCAAAGATTCAATATTATGCGGTATAGTCGACAAAACATTCACAGTAAATACACAATTTCAAACACAATATCTTGCAGTACTGGGGTAATGGTCAACAATACAGGTAACACACATGTTACAAAATTTTCACATACACAAAATTTTGCAACTCAAATGAATAATCACAAAAACTCCCAGACATGGGCAGATAAAACTAACAAAGCAATACTGGTCATGACCCACAGAAGAACATAATTATACATCAATAGTACAGACATAATAATAAAAACAGGCCGGCCTTAATTATAGTTTTTGTACATTTGTAACTACACCATCCACCAGGATGACAGGTAGTTTCCATCTAGGCGATTGATCACATATGTATAACACTGGGTCCAAGCACCAAATTCAGCAATTGAGATCTCAAGCTAGGAGTAGTTAGGCGGACCCCATCCAGTCACCGAAGTATTAGGGTTGACCTTACCACGGAAGAATCATTGTTCACTCACGAGACGAGGCAAGATCTAAGCGGTCAGAGCATGGACTCAAATAGACTATAATGCCAGCGACCCGGTCCACATGAAACCCCCAAAACCTCGGTTCCCTTCTGTACTTTGAAATGCAAGAGTCTTAAACTGCACTAGGTCCATGTACTCCTGTACACGCCTAGCCGTAACTCTGCAATGCAAGCGTCTTAAACTGCACTAGGTCCATGCACTGTACTCCTGTACACGTCTGTACACGCCTAGCCGTGACTCTGCAATGCAAGCGTCTTAAACTGCACTAAGTCCATGTACTCCTGTACACGCCTAGCCGTGACTTTGCAATGCAGGCGTCTTAACTGCACTAGGTCCATGTACGGTACTCCTGTACACGCCTAGCCGTGACTAAAGTCCAGCCCCACTACCTCCTACCCCAACTTAGGCCTATGCGCATAGGACCTCCAGGTAAACTTGATCACTCACACCAAACGATGTTCTCACTGTAGTAAGACACATCTACTCATTCCTCTGGCCCAGGCTACACACTGACAATCCCTTCACAAAAAGTCTCACACTGGCCAAACTTGCATGGCAAAACCACCAGTTGATGTTCATCATCCACCTGTTCATTCTCTGATTCTTAGTCTTCTTCCTGAAGACTGAGGTCAGAGGTTGGTGGTCAGTTTTGATAGTAAATTGTGTGCCCCACAAAAGAAATGATGGAAAAACTGGCATGCTAATACAATTCCGAGGGCTTCCTTATCAGTGGTAGAATACCGAGTCTCAGCGGGTTTTAATTTTCTGGAAAAATAACCGACCGGACGTAACGAGCCATCTGTCTGCACCTGATTGAGGGAAGCTCCTACACAGACGTCACTGGCATCGCTGTGCAATTCAAAGGGTTTATCGGCATCTGCTTTAACGAGAACTGGAAATGACGTGAGGGCGTGTTTCAACGTATCAAAGGACCTCTGACATTTATCAGTCCACACGAAAGTGACATTTGCTTTAGTGAGTTCGGTGATAGGATAAGCTATCTTGACAAAGTTGGGGACATGTTTACAGTAGAATCTACACATTCCTAAAAACCGGCGAACTTGCTTCACATTAATTGGGGGTTTAGATTTATGATCTGATACAGCTCGGACATTCTCTGGATCTGGTTCAATGCCTTTCTCTGACATTATATGCCCTAAAAATTTCACTGGTTGTTGGCCAGACTGACACTTCAATAAGTTTAACTTGATTCCCATTTCTACGAATCTATCAAACACTCTGGCCAGCCTGTCCACCACGTGGTGAAATTATTAGCCCACACTTTCACGTCATCGAGGTAGTTTCTCACCCAGTTCTTCGCTGCAAAAAGGGGCTACCACTGTAACGAGCCGTGTTTTCTCTTTTCAATAATTTACCATCCAGCTATTCTTTTCTGTTAGTATTCTATTTACTCATATACTTATTTGTTCTATGTAGCCTTCTTCCAATGAGTACCCTGTTTTATATACTTATTCTTCTTCCATTCTTTACTTATATATATTTATTCTTATATTCTTACTTATATTCTTATATAAGTAACTCTTATGCTTCTTTACTGTTTTCCAAGTCAATGTTCTTTCTTTTCATTTCCTTTCATATAGATTGTATTCTCAGTTTCAATGTTCTTACCTTTCTGAAGTATACTTTGTTTTATGTCTATTCTTATACATGGGTTAGTCTGGGGAACCATGTTATTCTTAGTACAACACTTTTTATACTTACAAAGGGTAGCTGCCACCACCCAGACTTTTCATTATATAACAGAACTCATGGAAGGGTTTTGGGTAGTGTGGTAGATGTATAGGCACGTGAGTAAGTATTATTTTCTGGGAACCAATGTTTAGAAGGAGTAGAGTGGTGATACTCAGATTACTAATTCAATGTTTATTAACACAGTGAGTGGAGAAGATGCATCTTAGATTCACTCAGGCTAAACAGAACCGAAATTAACTTATTAAGTCATCAAACACTTCAAGAACTTATTACCTCATTAAACACCTCCAAATACTCATTACTTTATTGGACACTGTTGTAGTATTTCTGTGACAAGTAAGATTTAGAAATGCTTACACACTGTCAATAACCCTGGACCCGCAGGTCTTACTTTAACAAGGAACAAATTACCTACTCAATTCGTGGTCAGAACCTCATACTCTCAGGTTATTCTTTCATGGGTACTACAGATGAATACATAACACACTGGGCAATTCCACAATTAGTAACATACCATATTTCTTATCATTTCACAAGGAACCACCTGGTACCTTGAACTCTCATTCAGGGGTTCAATACTTAACCTGGGATGACTATATTTCTGCTAGTCATCCCTAAGCATGGATATTAATACGGCTCCATACATATAACCAAGAACAGTAGGTAGACCATGATCATATGACGGAGTCAGTGGGCCAGAGTTGTTTACAGCGACCGCCAAGCTGAAGGCTCGCTCGCTGGGTGCACTCAGGGAGGTTGACTCGTTACACACTGGCAGAGTGGTGAGGGCGCTTCCCGGGGGAATCGTGTCCTGGGATTCTAAATGCGCCCCCTTAGAGACAGTCTTCAAGAACCATCTTGCCCCTAGGTAGCTATCGACCCTCAGGAGAGTGGCTAACACATCCGCGTCTGTAGACGTGGAAGAAGAGTCACGAATGCGTGAATATTTAACTTCACTATACAAAACATACGTCTGGCACCGGTTCAGACGATAGCTAGAGCTCTACTTTACTTGACTTAATTGGCACTGAAGGTACTATGTTGAAGCATGAACACTGATATTCGCAAAAATGACTAAGTTAAACTGAGTTAATATGGCGGCGTGGAACACACGTGAACATACCTGTAGACGTGGAAGAAGAGTCACGAATGCGTGATTCTCCCTCGTGTAGAGGTATATACGTGCGCCTGCTGGGCAGCTTGGGCCTCCACATTCATGCCAGAAAGGTCAATCTTACCAACAACATACCTTCTCTACCATGTTGGATCACCGTATACTTAATTATGAACTCCGGTATTCCTGATCAGGGTAATTTCCTATGTCTATTCATACAAATAATCAGAGGTTGAGCTTGCCAGGAAAAGGTGGAATATACACGTTGATAACATCAACTCTGCAAACTCAGGCCTGCGGCGAACAAGGAGTTATTCACAGGGAGACGTTAGATCTTGGAGATTATACCAGTTGACAGAACAGTTCAGGAAATTAATGACTTTCTTAAATAGATAACTGACACTAATTAAACTACAAACATCAGATTCTCTGATGTCAGGGCGACAAAATGATTTAACTTTACGCGCGATCAGAAACTCATGGATATTCTTAGGGAACGAAACCGATGGGTATCGTTGGTCCTGGCAGACTCAACACTCACTTACTTGACACGTCTTATTAACAATAAGGACAGTTGAAGCGTTCAACACCACTCACAATGGATCTTGAATGTTTCAACTGTAAACAGATATATCTAAGCTGACTCTAAACCAGGGTGTTCTCTCTCACATTCAAATTCATTATATAGAGAGGTTGGTTTCAGTAAGTCATAGAAAATGGGATAACGGAGGACTGAGGCGTCTTGAAGTGACGAGAAAACGGACTCCTCAGATGGAGGACTCAAAAATAAAGCAGAGGTACATGTTTTGTGGGCTATGGAGCGTAATATGAATCATTTGATTTTGGCGTTAACTGACGTGTACGACCGTGGTCGTTACACCACTAGGTTTACTTCTCTGGTAAAATAGAAAGATAACGGGACTGGCTGAAAAAACCCCAAAGATAAGCGTATAAACTTTCATAAGTTATATTCCATCACTAAATGGGGTTAGGTCTCGACTTTTGTCGTTAAGTATTACTTTAATAATTTGCGTCTTTCCAGTCTAAAGTAGCACAATACTTATTTCCGGCAGCTTTTCCTACTAATTCATCTAACCTGGGAAGGGATTGTATATCTACTTTCAAATGTTGGTTTACCGCTCGGAAATCTAAACACATGCGTTTGGAACCATTAGGTTTAGTGACTAAAACAATGGGAGACAACCAAACAGCGGTTGATGACTCGATGATATGTCTGTCGTGCATGTCGGTGATCATTCCTTTAATGACATCCTTAGCCTTTTCAGGGTGTCGGTACTGTGGCCCTCCAATGGGGTTATCGTTGGCTAGTTGGATATTAGCGGGATGCCCCGCAATGGTACCTATTTCCCGAGGTCCTAACACAAACAAAGCAGTGTGATCCAACATTACACCCTCCAACATCTTGCACATATCTCTAGTCAAATGCGGCCAAGGTTGATTTCTAATCAGTTCTTTCAACTTCTTGGGTCTAGTGTTTCCCATATTTACTTCATCACAATATGGTATCATGCTGTTCGAAATCCCCTGAATAAGCCTTACGTTATTGATGGAAGATGTTGGTATGCCATTACAGATCACACAAGGAGTGGGGGGAAGCATTATTATCATCTACTGGAATGACTTTCAAGGTACTGGGCCTATTCTTCTGTTCAAGCTGGATCGCCAAGTAATGGGGTGCACATAAGAAGATTTCATTCGCTTGACTGACTTTACATAACTCATCATATACTTGTGGAATGTTCCCTAGATTGGTCCCTGCAGTATCTAAATAAGAAAGTTCTCGCTCCGGGATTAGCTCATACTACCCAAGTAGTGTACCGGTGAGCAAACAAACTGCTTTCGAGGTTACGTTACTAAAAGGAACATATATACATGAATCCGAATTGACGCTCACGCATATTTCTGGATGTTGTTTGAAATAACGATGGGTAAACCCGAGACGTAAGATCTGACCTTCTCCCTTCTCAAACACCCAAATTCTAGTAGCCATGACAACCACTAGCTTTCTCAGTCTTCTTTGCATACGAGTTGCAACATATTAACAACTACTGTGATCATCGTGCGTTGATGTCCCAACAAAACTTCTACAAAACTACCCCACCAAAGATAAACTCAATTAACACCCTTCAAGACACGGGGGTAAACATTAACACAAACTTGCATAGGATACTTCTTAAATTATAATAGTGAAAATTATTGGTAATAGTATCGGAGACTGTCACACAAAAAAATTAACGATCTCTAAAGAAAACAACACACAGTTTCACTTCACAAGGTACTCGGAGTAATGCTAAAACATTAAGTGATGATACTTGACGAGAATGTCCCATGAAAATATCACTCTACATTTGAGGGATGACTAACAGACAAGCCGATTTTCGGTACTCGACAAGTATTCACTGTCTCTTTTCAATTATCTGGACTATGTGCTGTACTCAACACTTGGTGGACCTTACTTGTAATTTCAATTAGTATCTGGTTTCAGAGATTGCATTCTTAGAGGCATCCATCTCACCACAGGGTTCTCAACCCAATCAACACATTTGCTGAAAATACACAGGCATTAGTTCTCAAATACATATAGCACATTTATTAACACTGCATATAAGTCTGCACTGTAAGAAATTGTATTGCAGTCTTTAATGAAATTATCAGTTAAAGAAACAGATTAAAAATGCCATATGGAAAAATCTCTAACAGTAAACTTTTGTTATATCAATAAATTCACTTGTCATAAACTGACATCAAATGGAAACTAAAACCCTTTCTAGTTAGATCACAATTAAAGTCACTAGAAAAAGAACCAAAAATAATTAAATACACCCACAGAGAAATCATATAACACTCAATTCAGGTGATATAATATAAATTCAAGTTAGAAAAATACTTCAAGTGAGAGTCTGAACACTTTCTATTGAAATCACACCAATATTTCCAATAAATGCCACAGCTACAAATAAAACATTGGATTACATAACCTTTGTAAATATGACACTTCCGTTGGCACTCAAGAGATGAACATTGTTCATCACATTTTTAACATGGAAGATGTAAACTGCCCACTCAATGTCTGCAAATATCAATAGATTAATTCACTGGTCACAAACATAAAAAAAAATTACACTAATGTGCAATTACCACTCTTCTGAAATTTCACACAATAAAAACTCACAAAGATCAGTTAGGTAGCTTACAAAAAAAAAGTTGGTGCATTACCTAACTTTGTGACACAAAAGAAATTATAACTTTCTTTCACAAAAAAAAATTGTGAAACTGAATCAATTGTTAGTTCTTCCCTAACTCTTTAAAAAAATATCTTTGCAGTTCCAAATACAGCATTGTACAGTACTTGACACAAAAGTTTGTACTTTAAATCACACAATTATTTGTACTCTTTACTGATGACAAAATTGTACATTACTGTATACTGTATTTTGAGAAAACAAATTCACCAAAGTACCACACCTCATTCCTTCAAATTGGTTCTCAAATGAAAATAATCCCACTAGCTGGTCACCATTTGTAACGGGCCGATTTTCCTCTTTTCAATAATTTACCATCCAGCTATTCTTTTCTGTTAGTATTCTAGTTATTCATATACTTATATGTTCTGTGTAGCATTCTTATATAAGTAACTCTTATGCTTCTCTGCTTATGTTTTCCAAGTCAATGCTCTTCCTTTAAATTTCCTTTCATATATTATGATCTCTTCCATATATTTCGTTCTAGTTATATTCTAAACCATGGATTAACCTGGGAAACCATGTCTTTTTTATTATCACACTTATTATACTTACACCGGTAGGACTGCCACCACCCAGGATTTTCTAGAATATAACATCTCTTAGTTAACTGTTAGGTAGCGAGCTTCTAGGCACGTGAGTTAGTTATTTTCTGAGAACCAATGTGGGAAAGGATAGAGTGGTGATACTCGTAGACGGAGATTACTAATTCAATATTTATTAACACAGTGATTGGGTAAGATGCATCTTAGATTCACTCAGACAAAACAGAACTGCAATTTGTTTCTTAAGTCATCAAACACTTCAAGAACTTATTACCTCATTAAATACCTCCAAATACTTATTACTTCAATCGACAATTGTGGTATTGTCACTCTGCCAAATGATATTCAGTACTGGGTATACACCAGATATCACTGGACCCTCAGGTCTTACCTTACCAAGTAGCAAATTAACTCTTCACTTCTTGGTTATATCATTATACTCTCAGATTATCATTTCATGGTCACTACCAATGAATACATAGCACACTGGACAACTCCACAATTATCTCAACATACAATACCTCCTGTTAATTCACAAGGAACAACATGGCACTTTTAACTCTCATTCAGTGGTTCAACACTTAACCTGGGATTCTATATATCTGCTCGTTATCCCCCAAACAAGATACCATAATACTTAGGCCTATATAACTGTGAGGAGTGCCCCAGGGTAACGCTGGTCTTTACAACAAATGAAGATCGCTGTTAAGGGTCGGTTGTAGACCGACACACGCTCAGGGAGTGGGCGCCTGGTTTGCAGGAAACGGACTTCCCAGTTCAGTCCTGTGGAATTAACGGCATCGTCCAACCCGGTTACCGCCCGACGTTAGCCGATGAGTATTCAGCTCAACACACTGGAGAGACGTTGAGGAAGTCACGAATGCGTGATTCTCCCTCGTGTCGAGGTATATACGTGCACTCGCGGGGCAGCTTGGGCCTCCGTATTCATACCAGAAGGGTCGATCTTACCAACAACAAAACTTCTCTATCATTTTGGATCACTGTATACTTAGTTATGAACTCCGGTGTTCTTGATCAGGGTAATTTCCTATGTCTATTCATATAATCTAATCAGAGGTTGAGCTTGCCAGGAAAAGGTGGAATATACACGTCGATAACATTAATTCTGCAAGCTCAGGCCTGAGACGAAACAAGGAACTAGTCACGGGGAGGCGCTAGATCTTGGAGATTATACCAGTTGACAGAATAGTTCAGGAGATTAATGACTTTCTCAAATAGACAACTGACACTAATTAAACTATAAACATCAGATTCTCTGATGTCGGGGCGACAAAATGATATAACTTCAGGCGCGATCAGAAACTCATGGATACCCCCACGGACGACATAAAATACGCCACTCTAGCTGGCAAACTCGACACTCACTTACTTGACACGTTCTACTAACGATAAGGACAGTTGAAGCATCCTACCCCACTCACAATGGATCTTGAATGTTCCAACTGTAAACAGACATATCTAAGTTGACTCAAAACCAAGGTGTTCTCTCTCACACTCACATTCATTTTATAGAGAGGTTGGTTTCAGTAAGTCAGAGAAAATGGGATAACGGAGGACTGAGGTGTCTTGAAGTGATGAGAAAACGGACTCCTCAGATGGAGGACTCAAACAAAAGCCGAGTTACATGTTTTGTGGGCTATTGAGCGTAATATGAATCATTTGATTTTGGCGCTAACTGACGTGTAAGACCATGGTCATTACAATACAGTGGATAGAGTGGAAGATTGGGAGGAAGCTGGTCTGGATTGTTTGTGACCTCCACACCAACGAGTTGCCACTCAGACATCTGATCCAGGAGCTGGATGGCAAGACTCTTTCAAACAACAGATGGTCTGGTCCTCTTGGCAAGATGCTGGACTCTGCCACTGAGTTAGAAATAAATCCGAGCTTTGAAAAAATCACAGTTGGCCCTCCACTCGTTGAGCTTGCACATACTGTCATTGACGACCTGAGTACTGACCAGTACTATGGTTACATGATTTGCAATGCCATCAAAACTGGGGTCATGCCTGATAGACTTGCTTACCTGCAGATAGGTCCAGTCTCACATTCTAGGTGGCTCACAACGGCTTTCAGGTTCTGCAGAATTTGGGTCGCTCATCATAAACTGAAAGGGAACCAGCTTCACAACCTGAGACTTATTGTCCAATTCATCGTGAGTGTCTACTTGCCAAATTGGTTCAACACCAAAGTCAAGTCATCGTTCTCCGAAGGTCCGAGGCATGTTCTCTTCAAGCTTGAGCTCATGAGGAGTCAGCCAAGGAAGGTTGTTCAGATTGTGGAGCAGACTGTGAGGAGATCTTCCTGGTACGCTCATCCCGAGGCAGTTCTGCAGACAATGCTCTGCAGTAAGGATGAGGAGGAGAGAAGAGTGGCAGTCAAAAAGATCTTGGATATGAGACTTATGAGAGGATCTGGGCATGACGAATCAGTTGGTGACGATTCCTTCAGGGTCAGGAAGACTCCTGAAGTCAATTTAGGTGCCAAGACCCTCACTGATCTCATAGATCTGGATAACATCCAGGCTGGCAGTGAACCCCTCTTACCTGCAGCCTCACCAATGTTCAAGTCAGAGCTTTCCTGGACAACCCCATGCATGTCCCTGCCTGGCCCTCGCACACCCAGAGTATAGAGCGTTGTGTACAGCAAGTGAGCAAGGCCAGCAGTCACGTGTACAGCCAGGAGAGGAGGAAAGGCTACATCCGAGCTCAGGTGGTCAGCAGGGAGGTGATGAGTAGAAACAGAAGCAAGAAAGACATGTTCTCTATGGTGTGCAGCAACACGGGGTCGTAGTAGTAAAACCGGTTTTTGTATTTGATGATTTTGTTTTCTAAAGGAATATTAAATTTAATAAATGTGTCAAGATCATTCGTTTCACTATTCTGGATCATTTTCATCCTAATAAATTAACCTGATACATTTACTTTACTTTAAATAAGCTATTTAGTGGTGTTAGTAAAAGGGTGGGAATACTGAATTTTCATAAGATTTCAAGTTAAAATTTACCTAGCAAAAAATGAAAACTTATCAAATCTGAAGATATCACATGATTCTGCACATAGAACTACATCATTAATACCGTGGGCCGATTTTTCAAACTCAAAAAAAAAAAATTCGCCTCCGTATGACACACCCTACTGGCCGATGCCTTAGTGATGCATCTAGTATGTCCTTTTACTACGCCCAAGGTTCTTCTCTCCGACAATAGATTGGAGTTCGAGAATCATTAAGTAGCACAAATTTGTGTACAATATGGAATACAACAAAGTTTTATCATCCACAGGCTAATGGCCTTGTCGAGAGAGCCAATTGCAAGATCCTAGAGATACTTCGCCCGATTGTGTGTGATACTGTAGCATACTGTATGTGGCCAGTTGTCAATTCTCTTTAGTTGTCTATTTTCTCTTTGTATGGGCACTCAAACGTACGTACATGTAGATATCTCACACTCAGGAATGAGGTAGAATAGAAACTCACAATGCGCTTTCTGTATATATATTGTTGTACAGTGCAGTGCTTAGGAGTGACTAGGTGAGGAGTAGCTTGCTCAGAGGTCCTGTAGGGCGAGGAGGTTTCTGAGGAAGCTGGGTGGTGAGGAGCTGTTGAGAGATGTTGCTGGTCCGGTAGCTGAGTGTAAAATGAGTTCCCGATGATGATGATGATGATGATAATAGAGATAAAATGGCAATGGCTTGCCATGGGAAGGGAGAGAAGAGGTAAGATAGAAGGAAAGTTATGAAACGGGAAGCAAAGTAGTAGAGAATAAGAGCAGGTGGGCTATCCACCTAGCAGAGACGATTTGATTGGCTGTGGTGAAGGCCGCACTAAGAGGTCGCCTGAGCTCAAGGGAACAGGGGGGGGGGGGGGAGGAGGCTAAGCTAGCTAGCAAGGGGGTGTTTGTTATTGTGTTAGTTGGAGAGGTCTACTAGGTCCTTGTGTAACTAGTAGAAAACTCTCATCTTTTATCTTATTGGCGTCAAGGAGTTATTTATGCTGTGGTGTATAATTGTGTAATTTGGAGAGGTCTGCTAGGTCCTTGTGTAACTAGTAGAATACTCTCATCTTTTGTGTACTATTTAGTGTACAATAGTTCTGGCTCTTGAGGGTTATGTAGAAGGCTTTTTGGCCACCAGCTGTGTGATCTTCTGGTGTCCTCTGTTTTTAGTCGATGGTATAATTCGTCTTCCATTACTTCTAGTTTGTGCCATACTGCCTGTGCTTGTCTGTATGTTCTTATGTTCAGTGGTAAGATGTTGTATTTTTCGTGAAGCTCTTTAATTTTGGTTGTGTATGGGGGACGTTGTTTGGAGGCTCTGCGGATGGCTTTGTTTTGTGTTGCCTGGAGTTTTAATTGGTTGGTAAGGCTGATCGTGTTTAATGGTATTGGCGGGTATTCAAGATGGGGGCGTACAAGTGCTTTAAATAGGTGTAGTTGTATTTTCTCTTCCATTTTGCCTAATCTTCTTAATTTGGTAAGCTGTATTTGGGCTAGTCTATTATGCTCTGTTATGTGTTTATTTATTCCGGTTCTTGTTCTTGTTAGCCCCAGTATTTTTCCTTCGTTTGAGTATTGTATTTCTTCGTTGTTTACTGTGATTGGTGTAGATATATGAGACGAATATGGCTGTAATATGTAACTCTGTACTATTTACCATTATTGATTCAGGTCTCTGTATTATATGTTTTATAATCATACTCCCTTTTGTCACTGAGTGTTAGTTCAGGCTTTGGGCACATGCTACGCGCATGCGCAGATAGAGATACCCAGAGAGATTCCAAGACAGGACGCTGTTTACCCCTGTCTTAACTCCTTTTTGTGTTTGTACCAGAAATAGAACTTACGGACTTGACATCAGTGTGTTTCCTTTACCCCTGAGTGTAAGGACCACCTGAGTATCCCACAATTGGTGCTGGGTTTATCCTTGAAATGTGTATTATTTTTAGTTTCTGTGTATTAGTTTTTATTTTCCATTTCTTCTCGTAATTATTTATTTGTATTATGGCGCGAGCTGTTTTTAATGCCATCATCTGTTTGGCTTTGCCTGGATGGCGGATGATCTGGGTGACATCATCAGCATATGCGATGTATTCACCGTGAATTGGTGGCGGCATGTCTGAAGTGTAGATTGTATAAAGAGTTGGGGATAAATTACTTCCTTGTGGTACTCCACTATAAAGTCTGAAGCTTGGGCCTTTGTGATTGCCTATTATAATGTGTGCTTCTCTATTGTCCAAGAAATTACACAGTAGAGAAGTGAAGTTGTTAGGGAGTTCTTGATTGGCTATTTTATATTTAAGTCCCAAGTGCCAGACCTTATCGAACGCTTTTGCCACATCCCTTAAAACTACGTTGCACTGTTCTTTATTATGCATTGCGTTTGCAATACTTTCGTATATAAGGGCTATGGCTGTGTTTGTTCCTCTGTGTTTCCTGAATCTGTGTTGTCTAGGGTTGTATTTGTATTCCAGTTCCAGGTGTGTTCTTAATCGTTGGTTAATTATTTTTTCAAAATTTTTCCCGGTGTTTCTAAGAGAGAGATTGGTCTGTAGTTTTCTACTGCTGTGGGGGCTTTTCCCGGTTTTGGTATCAGTCTGATAATTGCTGTCTTAAATTTCTTTGGGTAGTAGCCTGAAGCTATGGATGCGTTGAATATATGTCTTAGTAGAAGTACCATGTTGTTTGGTAATTGCTGTAAAATGAGTTTATTTATTTTGCTGACTCCAGGAGCCTTGTTCTTAAAGCTATTGATTGTTCTTACTATTTCGTCCACCGTGATTGGTTTGCTTAGTGGGGTCATGTCATCCAGTGTATTCAGGTCGATCGTGGGTCTCAGTTGCCAAATATGGGTTATTTGCGACATATGGTTGGATACTTCCCTCTCTGTGGTCATGCAAAAGTTTAAGTTTTCTTCGTTGGTGATTTGAAAAATCTTACTCCAGAAAGATCTAAATTCCGGTTCTTGTTCGGTTGGATCTGTTAATTTGACTTGATTACTATTTATTATATAGTTTGACTCGTTGCTTGAGGTTCCCATTAAGTGCTTTATTTTCTGCCAGAACTGTTTCGGTTTATGGTAGTTTCCTTCCGTTTCTGAAATCAGCTTCTGCCAGTTCCTGTTGTATGCTTCTTTTTGATATCTTTTTTAGTTGTTCGTGTATTATGTTGTGTATGTTTCTGCATTCCGGTGTCCATCCTTGCTGTGTGATTAGTTTAATTAGGTTGCTAAATTGTGTCTGTATGATTCTTGATTGGTGTGAGTATTGAGGGTGTGGTAATGTTCGGTAAGTGGTCTTGGGTGTGTTGTGTTCCATGGCCTGGCTGACGTGCTCATACCATATATCCAGTGATTGGTCTATTAGAGAAGTATGCCCGTTGTGTAATTGTATGGGTTGAGGGTTATTTAATTCTTGTTTGAAGTTTTCCCAGTTAGCCCGGTTATAGTTGAATCTTAGCCTGGCCGGGATCTGTATTGGGGCTGTGGAGAGTGTGGCTATGATAGGGAGATAATCACTCGTGGATATTGGGCCGGGTTCGAGTAGTATGTTTAGGTGGTGGTGTTGATTTGTTAACACGAGATCTGGGTATCCTGTGTGGCCTGCTCTGATGTACGTGGGGAATTCCGAGTCCTAGTATGCGGTGTCTAGCGTTGAGATCACCCAGAAAGTATGCAGGTATGTTCCTCCTCATCAATCTGAGCATGTCTGCTATTGGAAAAATTGGTCGTCTTGGAGGGAGGTATCAGGTGCCAATTATGATTGGACCCGTTGTGCTGTTAATTTCTATAGCCAGAAAGTTTTCTTGGAATGTATCATGGATTTTATGTTTTATGCTTCTTTTAATTGCTATGGCAACTCCATCTTGTAAAGGATTTTGGCTGTTTTTTTTGGTATACTGTGTAATTTAATATCTTGATTTTATTTGAATTATCCCTGCCGTGAGAATTTAGTATGATGACGTCTGGGTCTAGGGTACGATATATGTTGTATAATTCGTGAGCTCTTGTATGTGTCCAAGCCAGGACATTATGTTGAATTATTTTAAGTATGTTGATTATGAATGGTGATGTCTCGAGCTTGTTTGCGGCATTTTGGATGAACGATGTTCTCCTGAAGACCTCCTCTCCGTGTGCAGGCCGAGGCTAATTTTCCTGTATTTGGATTGTTCCACCTTTTCTATTCTTTTGTATTTGGTTCAGGATTCTTCCTCTCTTTATTGGTGTTTCTATATGGTGATCTTCCATATTCGTATCTGTATATGAATATTTTACTTTTCCTTCCCTGATCTCCGCCAGTAGTCTCTCAGTTGAGAGTATTTGGGGGACTGAGCAGGTGTAAAACCTGATTCCGGTTTCCTCCCCGAGGTCCTGATTCTCAGTCATTTTTCTTGGTGACGGTGGTGGAGCCACAATTCCCGTTTTGATCTTTTTAGGGGTGCTATATACGAACGCTTTTTGAGGTTGTATAACAGGTTCATGTTGTGAAATGAGTTCCTGCTCCTCTTCGTCTTCTTCCATTCCCTCTTCTCTACTTTCTGATTGGGGGGGTTTGTCGGTAGTGGCTTGTGATTCGGTGACTTGCGCCTGACTGGTGGTTTCTGCTGGTTTATAGATCAGGTTAAAGATTTCTGATGAGGGGACGTCGTTGGGGAATTCCATGTCTGGGAGGTTATTTGCCGCAAACATTTCCTTTACCCTTTTAGCAAAGCATCCTGGTTTGGCAATATTCAAGAGGTGGGCGTGTATAATTGCCGTCATGATCTTAACCGACAGTTGACTTCCCAGGTTGAGCACTATAGGTTGAGCTGGGGGTTGTGAGACTACCTTTTCAAGGACTTTAGTTGTTTCCTTTGTTAATTTGGTTACAGCCGAGTAGGTCCTGTTTTGCTTTTCCTGTGCTCTTTCCTTTTCAATTTTCCTCTTTTCCTTTACAATCTCTTTCCTTGCTGAACAGTATTTTGTGTTTTTGTTAGGGCAGTCCGTGGCTAAGTGGGTATATTTGTAGCAATTCCAGCAAGGTGTGATGGGAAAAAATTCTTCCTCTTCAACTTGATTCCTGCCTATATGGTAGTATGAGAGACAGAATCCTTCCTGTATTGCTTTTTGTGCCATTCCTATGTCCTGAAACCTAATTTTCAGCATAGATGGTAGTTTAGGTAGTTTAACTACCTCCTCTACTTTGGCCCATTGATTTCTTAGTTCCAGGTCTCGTTTCAATTGTTGTTCGCTCGATTCTTCTGTGATGGTCTTGTCCAGTCTTTTAACTACTACAGTCTTCCTGGCTCTTAGTTGTGGTGGGAATACTACTTCGAATCGCTGCTTCTTCAATTCCTTTATGCTGTCATTCGATAGTAGGGAGTCAACGTCTTCTTCTGTCAGGCAGAGGGCGATGAATGAATCCTTGGTTGTAATAAGGCTCGTGATCTTTATAAGTAGTTTTGCACCGAGCAGTTCGGCTAGTGAGCTCTTCCGCGGCTCGGTTACATCCCCATCAAGGGAGCGTATCCTTACCCTATGTGCCCTCATTGTGTAGGGGGCAAGGTGGACAAGCCACCTTTTAAAATTCGATAGGTAGCCTACCTAGTCTGGGTGAGTTAACCTACCACAGGCATTACAACGCCCCCCACCGCCTTTTGTCGGTCGAGTGGTCGAAAGGTGGTTCCCGTGTATCTCTCCCAGAGCCCCGTCAGGGGAGCCTACTTCCCTAGTGTCTATCTAATCTGCTCACTTATAGGCGTGAGCCCTAGTGTACCTACTTGGGGGGGGGGGCGGATACAGGATATGCGACCCCTTTCCCGGGTGGACCCGCAAGATCACGGTTTCCCAGGAAGGCTCGGCGGAGGGATGGTTCTGCTCCTTCTCCCTTTCGTGTTCACAAACTCCTGGGAGGGAGGTGGACATTTACAGGGAGGACCCAAGGACGAATACACCTCTAGAATGCAGGTCCCCAGGCCAGAGCGAAATAGAAGGAAGAATAAAGGAGGAATAGCCATTGGTGCAAGAAACACCAGTGGGGTCGCGGCAGTCGTCCGCTACAGGAAATCGTCGCAGAGCACCCAATCTTGGCCGCCTCTGATCAGGAGTCACCCCTGATCAGTGGGGAGGCACAGAGAGGGCGTTGTCAGAGACGAGCTTACCAAGTGTAGAAGTGTTGGTTGGTGAGGTGATATTTTGCGTTCCGGTCGTCAACGGTAAGAGACAGGCTAGCTGGCTTGGCTGTGAAGGATGAGAAGAGAGGTCCAATCACGACGAAGGCTGGCTGGCGAATTGAACAATGAGTTCCCTGGTCAGCCGGGACTGTATTTATGTGATTTAGGAAACTCAGGATATGAGGTGCTCGTAGCGCGAGGGCCAATCACGCCAGCGGAAGCGTAAGGTGTGAAACGCTCTGATCCTGAGCTGGAAGTTGAAGGTCGAGACTAGGTCAGCGATCATACCCCTACGTCCACTGCACAGACCTAGTCTCTCGGCATAGCTGGCTGTACGCACTCTCTAACCCTCTCTCACCATGAACGGTTACGAGTTTGATAGCGTGGCGCGGGTTCGTCCGGACACGCCGACCTGCCCCAAGAAACTAAATTTCCTAGTTCTCCAGAAGTTCTTTGAAGCTAATGGGATCGTGGGGGTCACCAAGGTGGAGCGTCTAAAGCTCCATGGAGACATCAGGATCACCTTCGCCGAAAAGGGCATGCCCGCCCAGCTCGCGGAGATTCCTGACATCAACGGCATCCCATTCAAGATGTTTGCCTACATGTGGGACAACTTGAAGCCGGGAGTAATCTCCCACGCCGAAATTGCCCACATGGACCAAGAAGAACTAAGTGAGCTCCTCCAGGGGCAACTCCAAGTTGTAAAGAAGCTGTCCGACACCACTGCCCTCATCGGACACCACTCCACCTTACCCGAGGAGGCTCAACTGGCGTGGGTAACTGTGCCAGTCAAGCCCTACTGCAGACCGAATCGGTGTTACAAATGCCAGCACTATGGACACACTGTTAACAAGTGTGAGGCGCAGGAGGACACCTGCTCCATGTGTGGCAACCCTGGACACCGCTACACGGTCTGCCCCAACGAAGAGAAAAAATGCGCTGCCTGTGGTGGCCCACACTCTTCCGCCGATCGGAACTGCCCCAAATGGAAGGAGGAATGCAAGGTAGCCAGGGCCCGCATCGAGAAGAAACTGAGCTACAAAGAGGCCCTCCTTGCCGTACGCTCCCAAGAAAAGAAAAAACCAGCAGAAAAGAAAAACCAAAAAAAGAAAAACCAAGAAAAGAAAACTCTCGAGAAGTCGCCCACCACACTGAACCAAGAACACCACGTGGCCCATGGAGCTGAAGCCCACGCGGTCAACCTCACCCTCTCTGACTTCTTCCACACCTATGAGAACCTACCTCACGAGGAAGACGAACAACAAGACCCAAACACAAACGAATGGACAATTCAAGAAAGCAAGAAGAGGAGGAGAGTGAGAAGAAAATCGACCTCAAGCTAAGAAGACCAAGACATCTCCTCCACACAAGAAACCAAAACACAATCAAGCCGCCCAAGCACTGAACATCCATTGCCCAACCCAACACGCACCTGAGGCTTGACCTGACGCCAGCCTGGCTTTGTCTTGTCGCCTCCCGTCTGCCCCCACCTCTCAACCCCTCACGCAAGCGGTGTCTAGCCACTGCATCTGTTCTCTCCTCCTAAAATTCACTTCCATCCTCTCTTTATTCTTCCTCTGAACCTCCTTCCCCCCTGTCACTAGCATTTTCTGTCTGTCTGGCTGTACGCCCCCCGCCAGACAAAGCCTCTCATAACACCACAACTCTCCAAAATCAAATCAAACATACCCAACCTCTGTGCCAGCCACTGTCAACATTATCGACCTAACTCAAGACTGAAACCAAACAACCTATATCTCACTCTCATCTCTGTTCACAATTTGACAAAGCTCAAATCTGTCCCCTGCTATTACTAAATAACTCTCCTACGATACACTCATCCTTCCTTACTACGAATACTTTGACATTTCAAGTTCAAAGATTCAAAACCCTTCCTCCAACTCGCTCTGCTCCTCTTTGACATAGCTCAAAGACTTTACCTTCATCTTTCTCCAAACAACCCTACGACTAGCAAATTTTCCATGTTTTCACCTTCTCTGTTAATTTGTTCGTGTGTGGCCTGTGCGTCCGTCCACCTGCGCTTCTCGGCTTGCACCGCCGCCGTGGCGGGGCGGTTCTTCCTCCGCTTTACCAACACTGCCTAAGCTAGACGACAACCAGAGCACCGGCGTTGGCCCTTTGCTTGCCCGGACCTGCTCCCGCCCTCCCTCTGCCTCGTCCTGATTGTGATTGTTGCACCCTCTGGGCATTTTGCCTACCCCCTCACGCAAGCGGTGTTTAGCCACTGCACCTGTTCTCTCCTTCTAAAATTCACTTCCATCCTCTCTTTATTCTTCCTCTGAACCTCCTTCCCCCCTGTCACTAGCATTTTTCTGTTCTGTTCTGCTGTACGTCACACACACGCCAGTCGCAGTCGGGAGCAGTCGCAATCAGGAGCAGTAACAGCCAGCGCAGAACGAAGTGGAAGTCGGAGAAGGAACAGTCACAGCTGATTGGCTAGTCATTGGACCTCTCCCACCTTCCCACGTACCCTGGAAAACCCAAGCTCCTAACCTCAATCCTCCTACTGACAATTCTGTTGATTCGATCAACACATTGAGCCTCTCCTACAGCATCGGACCTCCCTTAGGAACCCCGTATGCTGCTGAGGGGCTTGGTGTGAAGAAAGAGTCCTCAGTAAGTTTTCAGACCTTTTTCTTCGACTTTAACCTTTATCTTCCGTGCCGTGAAAGGACCTATTCCCCTGTCAGCTGACATACAGGGGAGTATTCGTCCGGAAACGCCCTCTGTCCCCACACCTCGCTAGTGCGTGTTAGTGTGAAGGGTGGAGGGACAGCACAGCCTGCCAATTCGCCTGGGGACCTCTGTGATAGTGCAGGGTCTCCCCTACGTGAGGGGCGCAGGAAATCAGGGACTGTTAGGGGAGATCTTCATAAATCTCCATTTCAGACCGTTAACATGCCTTCCATTAAAATTAAAGTGGACCGAAACATCCAACCGTGCACGGACCTCGCCTCAATTATTTTCCAGCTGACCTGTATATTTCAGATCCGATCCTTCACTAATGACGACACTATCAAGATATTTGTACAAACTGATGAAGATGCCGACCTATTCCACTCCCCAGCAATGTACAACAAACTAAAAAACAATGGCCTAACAGTCCTCAGCTCACCAGAATACCGCGCAAAGTGCACCCTCATATGTAGGAAAGTTATCCCTCATATCCTGGACAACCCTAACCTATTGACTGAACTCAACTCACAAAACACCCCCCAAATGACATATGCAGCCCGGATGGGAACTCTCCCCATGTTAAAAATCACTAAGGCTACTCAAACTGACGCCATAAAATTAAAATCATACGGAATAAAAATCGGCAGCAATATCATCCCCTCAAGAGACATAGAATTCCAACACTTCATACAGGTCCACCAATGTTTCAACTGCTACCAATTCGGCCACAACACCAACAGATGCAGTAACACAATAACTTGCTCAAAGTGTGCCAATCAAGGCCACTCATACCGAAACTGTACTGCCACGGTAACTAAATGCTGCAATTGTAAAGGCCCTCACGCTGCCATCAGCAACAAGTGCAAAATCAGACTCGACAATAGCACAACACCACTCCCTCCCCGCCGACCTTCACCTCCTACAACACCTCCCACAGCACTACCTCCACCTCCCCACCACTCACTCCCTACTGCCACGACCCTCCCTTCCCGCACTTGCTGGACCAACAACGTGACCGCCCCCCTACCCTCCCCCGACATGGATGCAAAAATCACCACCATCATACTTCTGGCACATACCCTAAGCAACGGAAACAGGTCTCTTTTTCTGAAGCTAGCAACTGATGGTTTGAAGGCGAACGGCCTCCCTACCATACTCATTCCTGATTCCTTCAGAACCGGTCCCGACCTCATCTTCCCCACTGCCCCCATCTCCGACCGGACCAGCATGCCACCCCCTCCCTCCAGAGAAACCACTGCAATCTCCCTCCGCCCCTCCACTTCTGCCATGCCCACACCTGACTTATCTCACCAATCTACTTCTATCTCACCCCCCAGAGTAATCAGTCCAAAACCTCCCGGCCCCTCCACCTTGACCTTGCCAACACCTGACTTTTCCCACACGACTACGATGACCTCCCGGACCACAAAAACCCGAACCAAACCCAATCTTCCCCTAACACCTCAGACTCCCAAGAATAAAATGGCAGCCCATCCCCCCACAGAACTGGTGGTCAAGACCACTAGACCTAAGAGGAAGAACACCTCCCCCCTTTCTTCCTACACACATGACAGCAAAAGAATTATAAAATACACTCATCCAACTAAATCTATAATTAAAGTAAATCTATTCGGCACTACCCCTAAGAAAACAGGAAACAACCCCGACACGAACCTAGCACACTCCACTCATCATCCCGACTCCCCCACACACACAGTCACGTAACCGCCCATCCCTCACCTGCATACACCACACTCAGACCTCGCTCACAGTCACTCGACAAGTTAGACCTCATCCCTGTACCCCAGAATTTCAATCTCATATAAGTAACAATTATACAACATGATCACCATTATGCAATACAACTGTAGAGCATATCACTCAAACAGACACGCCATCTCTCTCCTCATACAAGAACACAACCCAGACATCCTCCTCCTCAACTCAACATGCATAGACACCAAAATCAAGCACTTCGGCTACACGAGCAGACAATCACCCCACGAACTATACGAGGGCGTTGCAATCCTCATCAGATCCTCCATGAAACACGAATTCATCACCAACTTTGCCTTCAAACACTTCATGGCCGCCAAGATCGACACTCAACACGGACAGATTATCATCTGCACAACATACTCAAGACCTAACTCGCGTATCCCCTTCACAGACCTAAACTCCATCTTTAACAACTCACACCTACCTGTAATACTAATGGGCGACCTCAATGCACACCACACCGCATTCCAACACAACCGCATCGACCCCCTTGGCCAACAACTACACGCTTTGGTCACTCACAAAAACCTTCACCACATTGGCCCTTTCTTCCCCACATTCTACGCTGCTCACAGCAAAGGCACTCCAGACATCGTCATCACCAACACCCCTGCCCTCCAATTCCAGCACTACATCATTCCCGGCCCCCTATCAGGCTCAGACCACATTCCCATCACTCTTCACCTCTCCAACAATCCCATCCTCCTCCCAACAGCCTCACCTCAATACCAGTATCAACACGCAGATTGGGATGCCTTCAAAACCACACTCTCTGAACAACAATACACACTCAACCTCGAACACCAACCCACTAGGATGATTGAGGAAACCTGGACTCACCTTTTCAACACTATCACCGCCATAGCAGATACCCACATTCCTAAACACCGGTTCAAGAGAAAATACTCCTTCACACCCTCCATAAGAACTCAACGCCTACTTCACTGCTACAGGACACGATTCGAACTAAACAAACTTAACCTAGCACCAGTTTACACAGACATCACAACACTAAGAACACACATCATCCACAGCTTCCTTCAAGACCATAATGTTCACTGGGCAAAACTCGTGGAGGCTGCCCAGGAACACAGAACACATAACCCCCGAGAATTTTGGCAAAGGATCGCCAAGCTGCAAGGAACTGCAAGACCCCCCTTTGATCACCTGCTAGTAAATGGTAGGAAAATCAATGAGCCAGCCGACGTAGCACAAACACTAAAACAACACTGGGAACACATTTTCCACCCACACCCCCCCACACAACAAAGGTACATCTTAAACCACATAAACAACATCACCACACACATGCAAACACTTCACGACAGAACAACTCCTGACAACACAATAGATACCTCCACTCTCACACAGGACCACACCCTCACTGCTCCTTTCACCCCAACAGAAGTCAAACAAGCACTGGACAAAACCAAAAAGAAAACACCGGGTGAGAGCAAGATTGGTCAAGCAATCCTGAAGCACCTGCCCTCAGAAACAATCACAGCCATTACATACCTCTACAACACCCAACTGGCTACAGGTTACTTCCCAAAACTCTTTAAGACAGCCACAGCCGTCATGATACCTAAACCAAATAAAAACCCAACAGATCCTCAAAACTACAGACCAATCAGCATACTAGAAATCTTAGGAAAAACCTTTGAAAGACTTTACAACACCCGCCTCAGATACCATCTTGAAGATGAACAACTACTGTCATATAAGCAGTTCGGCTTCAGAGCACACCACTCAACCCAAGACGCACTCAATATCATGACCAACTACCTCCACATGAACAAAGATGCATACAAGATAGCACTCATCACAAAAGATGTACAAAAAGCCTTCGAAACAGTTTGGCACGAAGGATTAAAATACAAGATATGCACCAATTTTAACCTCCCTCATAAATCACAACAATTACTTTGCAACTTCCTAACTGACAGAAAAATGAGAATAAAAGTCACACCTGCCTTCTCTGACCACTTCACACTGCACGCAGGAGTCCCACAAGGATCAGTCCTGTCCCCAACACTATACATTCTTTACACAAATGACTTACCCGACCCCGTACACATTGACTCTCTGACAATACAGTACGCCGACGATGTAACCCAACTAGTCAGACACAGAACTCTTGATCACCTAACAGACAAAGCTCACAGAGAACTCGAACAAATTACACAATGAGAACTCCGATGGCGAATACAAACCAACCCGAACAAAGCACAAATCACCTACTTCGGCACCAAAAGACGACAACCACGTCACATTTACCTAAACCCCTACATCGCCTACCCTTCACCTATAACTGTCAAACGAACAAACACAATCCTAGGAGTCACATTCAACGACATCCTCACCATGACACCACACACCAATATGAAGGCTTTGATCGCAAACAAAACACTCGGGAATATATACAGATTCAGAACCGCATCAATCAAAACCAAAACACACCTATTCAAAGCCCTCATACGCCCACTATTGACTTATGCACCTAACACACTCCAGCTAGCAACACCATCAAGCGCCAAGAAACTTCAAGTCATACAAAACAAAGCACTAAGATTCATCCATAACACACACTGGTCATCCTTCACCCGAAATAGTCATCTACATGAACTCAGCTCCCTCCCCCCACTTAACATCTACTGGAGACAACTAGGTGACAAACAAATAGAAACTCTCCTCACTAATTACCCTCAATGGCAGGATTACTTCGACAACATCATACTCCCACGCAGATTCAGAGACAGAAATCCCTCCATACTAAACAGACCAAACACTCCCCTCCCACCTCCCTTATATTAATAACCACACCCGACAATTTCCCCCAAAATTAAACCTTACCTCTCCTTAACCCTCACCCTAACCTAACCCAATCAACCTAACCTAACTTAAGCTTAACCTAATCTCTTCTCAACCCCACACCCAATGATTCCCACCCAACCTAACCTAACTCCCCCCCCCCCCCCCTCACTCCAAACCCCACGCCACCAACTCAAACTCAAGACCACTCCGACAAAAAAAAAAAAAAAAAAAAAACACTAACCCAATAAACCTGCACTAACACTCCCCCCCCCCAAAAAAAAACAAAAAAAAAAACACTAACAATCCCCCCAAAATAAAAACCTAACACACCCAGCCGTTACTAGCAATCCCACACAAAATAAAAAATAACCATTCTACCATTAACTAACCACACCCTATCACTCCTCCCAAAACAAATACCTAACTTACCCATCCCATACTAACACAGATGACGTGCACGTCTCCCTTAGCCAATAAGGTCGGAGAGGTGTACCTAAAAACGGTACCATCAACGGATGATATGAACGCCTCCCTTAGCCAATAAGGTCGGGGAGGGGTGCATTGTTCCTGTACATAAACCCTCTCCCTCAATAATGGGACCAGAACCACAATACCTGCTAGAGCCTACTAGCCAAAGGAAAGAATGAATGCAAATTAACACAACTCTGCCAACCACCAACAAAACCTATAATCCTCCTAAAAGAAAAACTTAACCCACCCAACCTTACTCACAATCCCTCCTAAAAAAAAAAAAAAAAAAAAAAAATGCTACTCTCCATCCAATCACTAATCAACACCTTCAATACTCCCAAAAGAAAAACTTAGTATACCCGACCTTTCTAGCAAGCCCCTTCGACCCTCCTAAAAAAAAAAAAAAAAAAAACCTATGACTCAATACAACTATTCATTAGAAACACAAATCATATCACACCTAAGGAATCCTTCCATACTATAAATTAACCCAACAACCTCCAAAGCCCCCCTCTCCTCTCCTCGCCTCCCCTCTCCTCTCCTCCCCCCTCCTCCCGACAACCGAACCATACCTGACCTTATAACAATTATCCTAACCCTCCCCCTCTCCCCTTACTACATTTCCACGCAAAAGCATACACACTCACACAACAACCCCCCTTAAGCAATTCTAATTCACCTCAAATCAACATACAACCTCCACCCCCGCCAATCCCCAAACACAAACTCCCCCCCTTCCCACAACCAATCTCCAAACACAACACCCCCCCCCCCCCAGCCAGACAAAGCCTCTCATAAGACCACAACTCTCCAAAACCAAATTAAACATACCCAACCTCTATACCAGCCACTGTCAACATTATCGACCTAACTCAAGACTGAAACCAAACAACCTATATCTCACTCTCATCTCCGTTCACAATTTGACAAAGCTCAAATCTGTCCCCTACTATTACTAAATAATTCTCCTACGATACACTCATCCTTCTTTACTACGAATACTTTGACATTTCAAGCTCAAAGATTCAAAACTCTTCCTCTAACTCTCTCCATTTCTCTCTGACATAGCTGAAAGACCCATAACTCTCAGAAACAAATCAAAACTTACCCAACGTCTGTGACATCCAATTCTTAATAAAATCGACCTAACTCAAGACTGAAACCATTCAGCCTATCTCTCATTCTCGTCTCCGTTCATAATTTGACAAAAAAGCTCAAATCTGTCTGCTGCTATTACTAAAAACTCTCCTACGATACGCTCATCCTTCCTTACTATGAATACTTTAACATTTCAAGTTCAAAGATTCAAAACCCTTCCTCCAACTCGCTCTGCTCCTCTTTGACATAGCTCAAAGACTTTACCTTCTTCTTTCTCCAAACAACCCTACGACTAGCAAATTTTCATGTTTTCACCTTCTCTGTTAATTTGTTCGTGTGTGGCCTGTGCGTCCGTCCACCTGCGCTTCTCGGCTTGCGCCGCCGCCGTGGCGGGGCGGTTCTTCCTCCGCTTTGACAACACTGCCTGGGCTAGACGACAACCATGGGCACCCGCGTTGGCCCTTTGCTTGCCCGGACCTGCTCCCGCCCTCCCTCTGCCTCGTCCTGATTGTGATTGTTGCACCATCAGGGCATTGCCTACCCCCTCACGCAAGCGGTGTTTAGCCACTGCACCTGTTCTCTCCTTCTAAAATTCACTTCCATCCTCTCTTTACTCTTCCTCTGAACCTCTTTCCCCCCTGTCACTAGCATTTTTCTGTTCTGTTCTGCTGTACGTCATTGGAGCCAGGACCACCATAGAGAGCAGACACGCCACCTACACCTACCAAACCGAGCGCGATAGCATTGGAGCCAGGACCACCATAGAGAGCAGACACGCTGATTGGCTAGTTCTGGGACCTCTCCCACCTTCCCACTTACCCTGGAAATTACAAGCACCTGACTCCATTCTCCAACTGACAAATCTGTTGATTCAATCGACACATTGAGCCTCTCCTACAGTATCGGGCCTCCCTTAGGAACCCCGAATGCTGCTGAGGGGCTTGGTGTGAAGAAAGAGTCATCAGTAAGTTTTCAGACCTTTTTCTACCACTCTAACCTTTATCTTCCGTGCCGTGAAAGGACCTATTCCCCTGTCAGTTGACGTACAGGGGAGTATTCGTCTGGAAACGCCCTCTGTCCCCACACCTCGCTAGTGCGTGTTTGTGTGAAGGGTGGAGGGTCAGCACAGCCTGCCGATTCACCTGGGGATCTCTGTGATAGTGCAGGGTCTCCCCTACGTGAGGGGCGCAGGAAATCAGGGACTGTTAGGGGAGATCTCCATAAATCTCCAATTTAAACATGCCTTCAATTAAAATTAAAGTGGACCGTACCATCCAACCGTGCACAGACCTCGCCTCACTCATTTTCCAGCTGACCTTGATTTTTCAGATCCGTTCCTTCACAAACAACGATATCATCAAAATCTTTGTACAAACTGATGAAGAGGCCGACCAATTTCACTCCCCAGAAATGAACAACAAACTGAAAAACAATGGCCTAACGGTCCTCAGCTCCCCTGAGTACCGTGCAAAATGCACCCTCATATGCAGGAACGTAATCCCACCTATTCTTGACAACCCAAACCTTTTGAATGCACTCAACACACACAACACCTCCCAAATGACATATGCAGCCCGGATGGGAACTCTCCCCATGTTAAAAATCACTACAGCTACACAAACTGACGCAATCAAATTAAAATCCAACGGAATAAAACTCGGCAACAACATCATCCCCTCACGAAACATTGAATTCCAACACTACATACCAGTTCACCAATGCTACAATTGCTACCAATTTGGACACAACACATACCGTTGCAGTAACACACAAACTTGTTCAAAATGTGCCAATCAAGGCCACTCATACCGTAACTGCACTGCCACTGTAACTAAATGCTGCAATTGTAAAGGCCCACACTCTGCCATCAGCAACAAGTGCAAAATCAGACTCGATAACAGCACAACACCACTCCCTCCTCGCCGACCCTCACCTTCCACTGCACCTCCCACAGCACCACCTACTCCCACGACCCTCCCCACCCGCACTTGCTGGACCAACAACGTGACGGCCCCCCTACCCTCCCCCGACATGGATGCAAAAATCACCACCATCATACTTCTGGCACACACCCTAAGTAACGGAAACAGGTCTCTTTTTCTGAAACTGGTAATTGATGGTTTGAAGGCGAACGGCCTCCCTACCATACTCATTCCTGATTCCTTCAGAACCGGTCCCGACCTCATCTTCCCCACTGCCCCCATCTCCGACCGGACCAACATGCCACCCCCTCCCCCCAGAGAAACCACTGCAATCTCCCTCCGCCCCTCCACTTCTGCCATACCCACACCTGACTTATCTCACCAATCTACTACTACCTCACCCCCCAGAGTAATCAGCCCAAAACCTCCCAGCCCCTCCACCTCGACCTTGCCTACACCTGACTTTTCCCACACGACCACGATGAACTCCCGGACCACAAACACCCAAACTAAACCCAATCCTCCCCTAACTCCTCAGAGTCCCAAGAACAAAATGGCAGCCCATCCCCCAACAGAAATAGTGGTCAAGACCCCTAGACCAAAGAGGAAGAACACCTCCCCCCTTTCTCCCTATACACCTGACAGCAAAAGAATTATACAATATACACATCCAACAAAATCTATATTCAAAGTAAATCTATTCGGCACTACCCCAAATGAAACAGAAAACAACCCCGACACGAACCTAGCACACTCCCGTCACCCTCCCGACTCCCCCACACACAGTCACGTAACTGCCCATCCCTCACTTGCATACACAACACTCAGACCACCACGCGCACAGTCACTCGACAATTTGGACCTCATCCCTGCACCCCACAATTTCAATTTTTAAGTACAAAACAGACCAAACACTCCCCTCCCACGTCCCTTATATTAATAACTTCCTTATAACCTCACCCAACAACTCCCCCCAAATTAAACCTAACCTCTCCTCAACCCTCACCCAACGATTCCTACCCAACCTAACCAAATCAACCTAACCTAATATAACCTAACCTCTCCTCAGCCCACACCCAACGATTCCCACCTAACCTAACCCAATCAACCTAACCTAACCTAACAACTTAATCTTAACCTAACCTCTTCTCAACCCCACACCCAATGAGTAACACCCAACCTAACCTAACCTTACCTGACTTGCCCAACTTCCCTCCCCCCCCCCCCCTCACTCCAAACCCCACGCCACCAACTCAAACTCAAGACCACTCCGACAAAAAAAAAAAAAAAAAAAAAAAAAAACTAACCCACTCAACCTGCACTAACACTCCCCCCCCCATAAAAAGACCCTAACAATCCCCCCAAAATAAAACCTAACATACCCAGCCGTTACTAGCAATCCCACACAAAATAAAAAATAATCATTCTACCATTAACTAATCACACCCTATTACTCCTCCCAAAATAAAAACCTAACACACCCAGCCGTTACTAGCAATCCCACACAAAATAAAAAAAAAAATAACCATTCTACCATTAACTAGCCACACCCTACCACTCCTCCCAAAACAAATACCTAACTTACCCATCCCATACAAACTCAGATAACATGTTACCAACACTGTTTTATGGGCACCTCCCTTAGCCAATAAGGTCGGAGAGGTGTACCTAAAAACGGTACCATCAACGGATGATATGAACGCCTCCCTTAGCCAATAAGGTCGGGGAGGGGTGCATTGTTCCTGTATACAAACCCTCTCCCTCAATAATGGGACCAGAACTCACAATACCTGCAAGAGCCCACCACGCAATTGCAGAAGTCCTTTACTAGTCAAAGAAAGAATGAATGCAATAATTAACTCAACTCTGCCAACCACTAGCAAAACCTACAATCCTCCCAAAAGAAAAACTTAACCCACCCAACCTTACTCACAATCCCTCAAAAAAAAAAAAAAAAAAAAAAAAAAAAAAAATGTTAACTCACTATCCAATCACTAATCAACACCTTCAATCCTCCCAAAAGAAAAACTTAACCCACCCAACCTTACTCACAATCCCTCAAAAAAAAAAAAAAAAAAAAAAAAAAAAAAAAAAAAAAATGTTAACTCACTATCCAATCACTAATCAACACCTTCAATCCTCCCAAAGCAAAAACTTAATATACCCGACCTTTCTAACAAGCCCCTTTGACCCTCCTAAAAAAAAAAAAAAAAAAAAAAAAAAAAAAAAAAAAAAATCATATGACTCAATACAACTATTCATTAGCAACACAAAATATATCATTCCAAAGAAATCCTACCATACTATAAATTAACCCAAGAACCTCCAAAGCCCCCCCTCTCCTCCTCTCCCCTCCCCTCTCCTCTCCTCTCCTCCTCCCCTCCACCCGACAACCGAACCTTGCCTGACCTTATAACAATTATCCTAACCCTCCCTCTCTCCCCTTACTACATTTCCACGAAAACACATACACACTCACACAACAACCCCCCTTAAGCAATTCTAATTCACCTTAAATTAACATACAACAGCCACCCCCGCCAATCCCCAAACATAAACTCCCCCCCTCCCACAACCAATCTCCAAACACAACCCCCCCCCCCCGCCAGACATAGCCCCTCATAACACTACAACTTCGAAAACCAAATTAAACATACCCAACCTCTATGCCAGCCACTGCCAACAAAATCGACCAAACTCAAGATGTGAAACCAAACAACCTATATCTCACTCTCATCTCCGTTCACAATTTGACATAGCTCAAATCTGTCAACTGCTATTACTAAATAACTCTCCTACGATACACTCATCCTTCCTTATCTACGAATACTTTGACACTTCAAGCTCAAAGATTCAAAACTCTTCCTCCAACTCTCTCCATTTCTCTCTGACATAGCTCAAAGACCCACAACTCTCAGAACCTAATCAAACATACCCAACGTCTGTGACATCCAATTCTCAATAAAATTGACCTAACTCAAGACTGAAACCACTCAACCAGAACAGAACAGAAAAATGCTAGTGACAGGGGGGAAGGAGGTTCAGAGGAAGAATAAAGAGAGGATGGAAGTGAATTTTAGAAGGAGAGAACAGATGCAGTGGCTAGACACCGCTTGCGTGAGGGGTTCAGGGGTGGGGGCAGCTGGGAGGCGACAAGACAAGGCCAGGCCGGCGATTGGTCAAGCTTCAGGTGCAGCGCGGTTGGGTTGGGCAATGGATGTTCAGTGCTTGGGCGGCTTGAATGTGTTTTGGTTTCTTGTGTGGAGGAGATGTCTTGGTCTTCTTAGCTTGGGGTCGATTTTCTTCTCACTCTTCTCCTCTTCTTGCTTTCTTGGAATGTCCATTCGTTTGTGTTTGGGTCTTGTTGTTCATCTTCCTCGTGAGATGGGCTCTCATAGGTGTGGAAGAAGTCAGAGACGGTGAGGTTGACCACGTGGGCTTCAGCTTCACGGGCCACGTGGTGATCTTGGTTTTGTGTGGTGGGCGTCTTCTCGACAGTTTTCTTTTCTTGGTTTTTCTTTTTTTGGTTTTTCTTTTGAGCTGGTTTTTTCTTTTCTTGAGAGCGTACAGCAAGGAGGGCCTCTTTGTAGCTCATTTTCTTCTCGAGGCGGACTTTGGCTACCCTGCACTCCTTCCATCTGGGGCAGTTCCGGTCGGCGGAGGAGTGTGGGCCACCACAAGCAGCGCATTTCTTTTCTTCGTTGGGGCAGACCGTGTAGCGGTGTCCAGGGCTGCCACACTTGGAGCAGGTGTCCTCCTGCGCCTCACACTTATTTACAGTGTGTCCATAGTGTTGGCATTTGTAACACCGATTCGGTCTGCAGTAGGGCTTGACTGGCACAGTTACCCACGCCAGTTGAGCCTCTTCGGGTAAGGTGGTGTGGTGTCCGACGAGGGCAGTGGTGTCGGACAGCATCTTTACAACTTGGAGCTGCCCCTGGAGGAGCTCGCTTAGTTCGTCTTGGTCCATGTGGGCAATTTCGGCGTGGGAGATTACTCCCAGCTTCAAGTTGTCCCACATGTAGGCAATCATTTTGAATGGGATGCCGTTGATGTCAGGAATCTCCGCGAGCTGGGCGGGCATGCCCTTTTCGGCGAAGGTGATCCTGATGTCTCCATGGAGCTTTAGACGCTCCACCTTGGTGACTCCCAAGATCCCATTAGCTACAAAGAACTTCTGGAGAACTAGGAGATTTAGTTTCTTGGGGCAGGTCGGCGTGTCCGGACGAATCCGCGCCACGTTATCGAACTCGTCTCCGTTCATAATTTGACAAAAAAGCTCAAATCTGTCTGCTGCTATTACTAAAAACTCTCCTACGATACGCTCATCCTTCCTTACTATGAATACCTTGACATTTCAAGCTCAAAGATTCAAAAAACCCTTCCTCCAACTCGCTCCGTTCCTCTTTGACATAGCTCAAAGACTTTACCTTCATCTCTCTCCAAACAACCCTACGACTAGCAAAATTTCCATATTTTCACCTTCTCTGTTTGATTTGATCGTGTGCTGCCTGTGCGTCCGTCCACCTGCGTTTCTCGGCTTGCGCCGCAGCCGTGGCGGGGCGGTTCTTCCTACGCTTTGCCAACACTGCCGAGCTGGGACGACAATCAGGGCACCCGCGTTGACCCTTTGCTTGCCCGGACCTGCTCCCGCCCTCCCTCTGCCTCGTCCTGATTGTGATTGTTGCACCCTCAGGCCCCCATCTTATAATCCCTCACGCAAGCGGTGTCTAGCCACTGCATCTGTTTTCTCCTTCTAAAATTCACTTCCATCCTCTCTTTATTCTTCCTCTGAACCTCCTTCCCCCCTGTCACTAGCATTTTTCTGTTCTTCTGGCTGTACGTGAGGAAACCTGGACACACCTTTTCAACACTATCACCGCCATAGCAGACACCCACATTCCTAAACACCGGTTCAAGAGAAAATACTCCTTCACACCCTCCATAAGAACTCGACGCCTACTTCACTGCTACAGGACACGATTCGAACTAAACAAACTTAACCTAGCACCAGTTTACACAGACATCTCCACACTAAGAACACACATCATCCACAGCCTCCGTCAAGACCATGAGGTTCACTGGGCAAAACTCGTAGAGGCTGCCCAAGAACACAGAACACATAACCCCCGAGAATTTTGGCAAAGGATCGCCAAGCTAAAAGGAACTGCAAGACCCCCCTTTGATCACCTGCTAGTAAATGGTAGGAAAATCAATGAGCCAGCCGACGTAGCACAAACACTAAAACAACACTGGGAACACATTTTCCACCCACACCCCCCCACACAACAAAGGCACATCTTAAACCACATAAACAACATCACCACACACATGCAAACACTTCACGACAGAACAACTCCTGACAACACAATAGATACCTCCACTCTCACAAAGAACCACACCCTCACTGCTCCTTTCACCCCAACAGAAGTCAAACAAGCACTAGACAAAACCAAAAAGAAAACACCAGGTGACAGCAATATTGGTCAAGCAATCCTGAAGCACCTGCCCCCAGAAACAGTCACAGCCATTACATACCTCTACAACACCCAACTGGCTACAGGATACTTCCCAAAACTCTTTAAGACAGCCACAGCCGTCATGATACCTAAACCAAACAAAAACCCAACAGATCCTCAAAACTACAGACCGATCAGCATACTAGAAGTCTTAGGCAAAACTTTTGAAAGACTATACAACACCCGCCTCAGATACCACCTTGAAGATGAACAACTACTGTCCTACAAGCAGTTCGGCTTCAGAGCACACCACTCAACTCAAGACGCACTCAATATAATGACAAACTACCTCCACATGAACAAAGGTGCATACAAGATAGCACTCATTACAAAAGACGTACAAAAAGCCTTCGACACAGTTTGGCACGATGGATTAAAGTATAAGATATGCACCAATTTTAACCTCCCTCAAAAATCACAACAATTACTATGTAACTTCCTAACAGACAGAAAAATGAGGATAAAAGTCACACCTGCCTACTCTGACCACTTCACACTGCATGCAGGAGTCCCACAAGGATCAGTCCTGTCCCCAACACTATACATTCTTTACACAAACGACTTACCCGACCCCTTACACATCGACTCTCTGACAATACAGTACGCCGACGATGTAACCCAACTAGTCAGACACATCACTCTTGATCACCTAACAGACAAAGCACACAGGGAACTCGAACAAGTTACACAATGGGAACTCCGATGGCGAATACAAACCAACCCGAACAAAGCACAAATCACCTACTTCGGCACCAAAAGACGACAACCACGTCACATTTACCTAAACCCCTACATCGCCTACCCTTCACCTATAACTGTCAAACGAACAAACACAATCCTAGGAGTCACATTCAACGACACCCTCACCATGACACTACACACCAATATGAAGGCTTCGATCGCAAACAAAACACTCGGGAATATATACAGATTCAGAACCGCATCAATCAAAACCAAAACACACCTATTCAAAGCCCTCATACGCCCACTATTGACTTATGCACCTAACACACTCCAGCTAGCACCACCATCACACGCCAAGAAACTTCAAGTCATACAAAACAAAGCACTAAGATTCATCCATAACACACACTGGTCATCCTTCATCCCAAATAGTCATCTACATCAACTCAGCTCCCTCCCCCCACTTAACATCTACTGGAGACAACTAGGTGGCAAACAAATAGAATCACTCCTCACTACTTACCCTCAATGGCAGGATTATTTCGACAACATCATACTCCCACGCAGATTCAGAGACAGAAATCCCTCCATACTAAACAGACCAAACACTCCCCTCCCACCTCCCTTATATTAATAACTTCCCTATAACCACACCCAACAGTTTCCCCCCAAAATAAACCTAACCTCTCCTTAACCCTCACCCAACGATTCCCACCCAACCTAACCAAATCAACCTAACCTAATATAACCTAACCTCTCCTCAGCCCACACCCAACGATTCCCACCCAACCTAACCCAATCAACCTAACCTAACCTAACAACTTAATCTTAACCTAACCTCTTCTCAACCCCACACCCAATGATTCCCACCCAACCTAACCTAACCTTACCTGACTTGCCCAACTTCCCTCCTCCCCCCCCCCTCACTCCAAACCCCACGCCACCAACTCAAACTCAAGACCACTAGACAAAAAAAAAAAAAAAAAAAAAAAAAAAAAAAAACTAACCCACTCAACCTGCACTAACACTCCTCCCCCTAAAAAGGAAAGAAAAGACCCTAACAATCCCTCCAAAATAAAAACCTAACATACCCAGCCGTTACTAACAATCCCACACAAAATAAAAAATAACCATTCTACCATTAACTAACCACACCCTATCACTCCTCCCAAAACAAATACCTAACTTACCCATCCCCATACTAACTCAGATGACGTGTACGTCTCCCTTAGCCAATAAGGTCGGGGAGAGGTGCACAGTACCTGTACGCAAGCCCTCTCCCTCATGAATGTTACCAACACTGTTTTATGGACACCTCCCTCAGCCAATATGGTCGGAGAGGTGTACCTAACAAAGAATGGTACCAACATTCAGATGACATGAACGCCTCCCTTAGCCAATAAGGTCGGGGAGGGGTGCGTTGAACCTGTACGCAAGCCCTCTCCCTAAAGAATGTTACCAACACTGTTTTATGGGCACCTCCCTTAGCCAATAAGGTCGGAGAGGTGTACCTAACAAAGAATGGTACCAACAGACAGATGACATGAACGCCTCCCTTAGCCAATAAGGTCGGGGAGGGGTGCATTGTACCTGTACACAAACCCTCTCCCTCTAGAATGGGACCTGGAACTCAGAATACCTGCAAGAGCCTACAACGCAATTGCAGAAGTCCTTTACAAGCCAAAGGAAAGAAAGAAAGCAATAATTTACCCAACTCTGCCAACCACTAACAAAACCTACAATCCTCCCGAAAGAAAAACTTAGCCCTCCCAATCTTACTCACAATCCCTCCTAAAAAAAAAAAAAAAAAAAAAAAAAAAAAAAAAAAAAAAGCTAACTCACTATCCAATCACTAATCAACACCTTCAATCCCCCCAAAAGAAAAACTTAATACCCGACCTTTCTAACAAGCCCCTTCGACCCTCCTAAAAAAAAAAAAAAAAAAAAAAAAAAACCTATGGCTCAATACAACTATTCATTAGCAACACAAATCATATCACCCCTAAGAAATCCTTCCATACTATAAATTAACCCAACAACCTCCAAAGCCCCCCTCTCCTCTCCTCGCCTCCCCTCTCCTCTCCTCTCCTCTCCTCCCCCCTCCTCCCGACAACAGAACCATACCTGACCTTATAACAATTATCCTAACCCTCCCCCTCTCCCCTTACTACATTTCCACGCAAACACATACACACTCACACAACAACCCCCCTTAAGCAATTCTAATTCACCTCAAATCAACATACAACCGCCACCCCCGCCAATCCCCAAACACAAACTCCCCCCCTCCCACAACCAATCTCCAAACACAAACCCCCCCCCCCCGCCAGACAAAGCCTCTCATAACACTACAACTCTCCAAAACCAAATCAAACATACCCAACCTCTATACCAGCCACTGTCAACAATATCGACCTAACTCAAGACTGAAACCAAACAACCTATATCGCACTCTCATCTCCGTTCACAATTTGACAAAGCTCAAATCTGTCCCCTGCTATTACTAAATAACTCTCCTACGATACACTCATCCTTCCTTACTACGAATACTTTGACATTTCAAGCTCAAAGATTCAAAACTCTTCCTCTAACTCTCTCCATTTCTCTCTGACATAGCTCAAAGACCCACAACTCTCAGAACCAAATCAAAACATACCCAACGTCTGTGACATCCAATTCTCAATAAAATCGACCTAACTCAAGACTGAAACCATTCAGCCTATCTCTCATTCTCGTCTCCGTTCATAATTTGACAAAAAAGCTCAAATCTGTTTGCTGCTATTACTAAAAACTCTCCTACGATACGCTCATCCTTCCTTACTATGAATACTTTGACATTTCAAGCTCAAAGATTCAAAACCCTTCCTCCAACTCGCTCTGTTCCTCTTTGACATAGCTCAAAGACTTTACCTTCATCTTTCTCCAAACAACCCTACGACTAGCTAAATTTCCATGTTTTCACCTTCTCTGTTACTTTGATCGTGTGTTGCCTGTGCGTCCGTCCACCTGCGCTTCTCGGCTTGCGCCGCCGCCGTGGCGGGGCGGTTCTTCCTCCGCTTTGCCAACACTGCCTAAGCTAAGACGACAACCAGAGCACCCGCGTTGGCCCTTTGCTTGCCCGGACCTGCTCCCGCCCTCCCTCTGCCTCGTCCTGATTGTGATTGTTGCACCCTCAGGGCATTTTGCCTACCCCCTCACGCAAGCGGTGTTTAGCCACTGCACCTGTTCTCTCCTTCTAAAATTCACTTCTATCCTCCCTTTATCCTTCCTCTGAGCCTCCTTCCCCCCTGTCACTAGCATTTTTCTGTTCTGTTCTGCTGTACGTCACTCTCTAACCCTCTCTCACCATGAACGGTTACGAGTTTGATAACGTGGCGCGGATACGTCCAGATACGCCGACCTGCCCCAAGAAATTAAACCTCCTAGTTCTCAAGAAGTTCTTTGAAACTAATGAGATCGTGGGGGGTCACCAAGGTGGAACGACTGAAGCTCCATAGTGACATCAAGATCACCTTCGCCGAGAAGGGTATGCCCGTACAGCTCGCGGAGATCCCAGACATCAACGGCATTCCATTTAAAATGATTGCCTACAAGTGGGACAACCTGAAGCTGGGAGTAATCTCCCACGCCGAAATTGCCCACGTGGACCAAGCAGAGCTGAGTGAGCTCCTCAAGGGGCAACTCCAAGTTGTGAAGAAGCTGTCCGACACCACTGCCCTCATCGGACACCATACAACCTTACCCAAGGAGGCTCAAGTGGCGTGGGTAACTGTGCCAGTCAAGCCCTACTGCAGACCGAAACGCTGTTACAAATGCCAGCACTACGGACACACTGTCAACAAGTGTGAAGAGCAGGAGGACACCTGCTCCCTGTGAGGCAGCCCCGGACACCGCTACACGGTCTGCCCCAACACAGTAAAAATATGCGCTGCCTTTGGCAGCCCACATTCCTCCGCCGATCGGACCTGCCCGAAATGGAAGGAGAAATGCAGGATAGCCAAGGCTCGACTCGACAAGAAACTGAGCTACAAAGAGGCCCTCCTTGCTGTACGCTCCCAAGACAAGAAAAAACCAGCAGAAAAGAAAAACCAAGAAAAGAAAACCCAAGAAAATAAACACAAAAAAAGACACCCGCCACACAGAATCAAGAACACCACGAGGCCCGTGGAGCTGAAGCCCACGTGGTCAACCTCACCGTCTCCGACTTCTTCCACACCTATGAGGACTTAAGACATGAGGAAGACGAACAACAAGACCCAAACACGAATGAATGGACACTTCAAGAGAGCAAGAAGAGGAGGAGAGTTAGAAGAAAATCTACATCAAGCTAAGAAGAAGACCAAGACAGAAGACCAAGACATTTCCTCCACACAAGAAAACAACACACACAATCAAGCCAACCAAACACTGAGAATCCATGGCCCAACCCAGCACGCACCTGACGCTTGACCTGACGCTAGCCTGACTCTGTCCTGCCGCCTCCTGGCCGCGTCCGGGCGAGTTGCTGCTGCCTCCAACTTATAGTCCCTCACGCAAGCGGTGTTTAGCCACTGCACCTATTCTCTCCTCCTAAAATTCACTTCAATCCTCCCTTTATTCTTCCCCTGAACCTCCTTCCCCCCTGTCACTAGCATTTCATGTTCATGTTCATGCTGTACGCGAATGGGCGCTTGTGATAGAAGCGGTACCGCTCTTGCCTCGCAAGCAAGATGTCACGGGTTCGATTCCCGGGCAAGCGGAAGTTGTTTGGACACTCTTCCTAGCCCCCTTGGTCCCTGTTCACCTAGCAGTAAAGTAGGTACCTGTTGTAAATCGAAAAGTTGCGAATTCGTATTCAGGGAAAGTTATTGGAGCTTCTAAACTTGAACTAAAAAAAAAAAGCTGTATGCGAAGGGGCGCTTGTGGTAGAAGCGGTACCGCTCTTGCCTCGCAAGCAAGATGTCACGGGTTCAATTCCCGGGCAAGCGGAAGTTGTTTGGACACTCTTCCTAGCCCCCTTGGTCCATGTTCACCTAGCAGTAAGTAGGTACCTGTTGTAAATCGAAAGGTTGTGAATTCGTATTCAGGGAAAGTTGTTGGAGCTTCTAAACTTGAACTGAATTGAAGCTGTACGCTGATTGGCTGGTAGGCACGCGGCCGGAGCTCAGTTGGGAGTTGTAGGGGAGAGGATCCACTACAATACGTAATACACATGGGAGGATTGGTTACCGCAAGTTGCAGCATCTATTAAAGGGTCGATTAACAGCACTACCGGCATAGACAAACGACTGCCTTATGATGTACTTACGGACAAGCCATGCCCTCTTTATAATATGGATGATTTCGCGAAAAAACAGATCAGCGTTTTTACGGAAACATTTAGCAGTGTCACACGCTGAAATGATTTTTAAGCAACATAAACAAGCTAAGCCTGTTGTGTTAGAAATAGGCGATGCTGTTATGGTAAGAGAACCTGAAATAAACTCGAAGCTTTCAGCCAAATTTTCTGGTCTATTCCCTATTATCGCCAAAGAAGCGGGCAACAAGTTTAAAATTTGGAAGCCTGATGCACAAACCGCAGATGTAGTGCATGCGGACCGTTTTAATAAGGGCCATAAAGATTTACTACCCAAGAATGGTAATGATGTCACAGACACATCTCTTCCGACGAATGTTAATGATGTCATAGACAAATCTTTTCAGGCGAATCTTATTGATGTCGTACACACATCTTTTCAAACAGTACATAAGCAGAGTGTGCCTAATGATTATCGTTTGAAACTTCGTTCTGCAAACAAATATTAATTCAAATACATTGAAACTTTTACAGAATAGCTTGGATCATCGGTGTGTTGCTCCTACTGCTTTGTGGCACCGTTGTGTTGAATGATATGTCCACAGACGTCCTTAAGCCAGGTCCGCTTGTTGCACCCTTGGACGCGTTCTCATTGTTGAGGACGTGGTGAACATAAATTATGAGTTGCACGGACTGCTTAAGCTTCCCCGCCAGATGGAATCCATTGACGCTCAACTGCAGACAGCTTTGATCTCCGTACAACTCCAAACATTTCGGCAATGGTTTCACAAACTGTTGAGCTTCAGCTACTTCGTTTCAGAACCCTTCACAAGATTCTCGTCGCTGTCAGAAACACTATACCAACGTCTCAGAATGATCTTACAAAGAAAGTGCGTTCCCAAACGCGAAGAAAGCTAGGATTGTTTAATTTTGCTGGTCTTATACAAAGCACTCTATTTGGAACAGCCACAGTGACTGCCGGGGATGTAGTTAAACTAGCAGACCTCATAAACATTGTCGATCAAGCTGTTTCTTAAGAAATTCGTGTTATTACTCAATCTTTTCATGCAATTAGAGCCTTAGAATCGAAAGTTAATGCAATTATTTCTGAGTCTTACCATTTATCTAGGGATGTTTATAAATTGATGAATTTAGTCCCTACGTTGGAGTGGCTCCTCTTTTTTCTGAGTATTTGCATGCCGCGGAAAGTTCTGTTCAAGATATAATTACTAATGAAAATTAACTAATCGGAAGCATCGTGGATGCAGGGTTAGGACGAGTGGATTCAAAGCTTGTGCCTGTGAAGACTCTTCTTGAAGCATTAAAGAAGCCAAGATAATGTATCATTTAACTCCAATTTTCACAGACCATGAGGTAGAATATTATTACCCTCCATTGGAGTCTACTCTCACGCACAATGCTATTCTTATCCACATACCTATGCTAGGGCAACATAAATTTAATGCATGGCATTTGGAACCTTTCCCTTGGTATGTTAATGACACACTGTATACTCTGGATAGACTAAAAGAACTTCTGCTAATAGATGAAGAATATACCTTGCTAGCATTAGATGATCCTATGGTATTATCACGGTATAAATCGTCATATTTACATTTACACGTATGTCCAGCCTATGTATTTGCATTTATTCCTGCTGCAAAAGGGATATGTGAATTGGCAGTCATACAAACTAACGTACGCACAGCGCTAACACAATGTAGTTATAGGCCAGTCACTAGAAAACTGTGTTTCATGCGCATCTGCATAATGTGCAATATTTTTTTGCGTCCCTATGAAACTAATGTCATTTTAAAGTGCCATGATGGTGGTAAACAATTAGGCTCCGGATTACTGTGAAATAACTTGTAACTCGTTGAAGACCTTGCCTTCCCATCAATATTTTGCATTGAATTTAAATCTTACTTCAAATATGATTCCTTTGTTTCAAGTCGTTAATTTAACTATTAGTGAACTCAATATCGTCTCAGAGAAATTGAAAGTTATTTCTTACTTGAAAGAGTCATAGTTTGCTCATTTAGAAGATCATTTGCCATTTTATTTTGCACGGGGATTTGCAATACCAAGTTTAACCATTCTCACTATTGTGTATTCTGGTAGTGATATTTTTGTTTTGTTATTATAAGTCAGTATCTTCCAAGTTGAACATTGCACATAATATACTATCCCATAAGACACTTAAGTCTAGGACCCCAGTAGCTGATGAACCTACTGTTCCAGAGTCCCCAGCTTAGTGTCTACACATATGTTTGTAACATAGTTAGGTATATGTATAGGATGTATTCTGCGAGATTAGATGATTCCTCGTGGAAGATTGGACGGTGGTGACCGAGCGATGTATTAGCCCCTTAGTTCTTAAATAAATGTCAGGGCACTACATTGGGTTTATATAATCATATCACCCCCTGTAACTTTCCACTGGCTATGAGGTGACATGGTCACATCACGTGATGGGTAAGTTCCTTGAGGCGTGGCATCAAGACTGATGAGGTCATCGTATAAAAGCCGGTTGCCTCAGGATTGTCACTCAACACCTCACACCGACCGAACGTATTTAGAATAAATCTTTAATAAAGCCTCCATCCTCATCGTAACACTCATAGCTATAGTGATTAAGTTACGGTGATATACATTTGGAACTGTATATGAGATAGTTTCTCAATAAATAGAGAACAGACAATTGGGTTTCGCTACTCAAACCCTATATACTTTTGCATGTTCCAGCCCCATTAATCCAGAAGGTGGTTTATTCTTTTGTACTGTTCAAGTGTATGTTAAGGCTGAGGTTAAGGTTTAGGTTAGTTTCGCCTGTGGTTGTTTGTATTTAATTTGTTTTTTACTTGTCTTTGAAATTACGCTCCCCATTTTTTTTTTTTTTAATAAGAAATTATGAGTGTATGATTCCTCCTCAATATGAGTTAATCTGAGGCTTATTAAGAACCTGGTGGATATAATATTAGTCATTATAGTGCTTACTATGCATGTTGTTGTGACCACTAGTGGCAGGGGTTTCTTTCTTTATACTTTCACGATCAAGCCTCACCTCTTCTTTGACTAGTGGCAAACTCTTGATACAGAGGAGTAATGCCATAACAGAAAATGGAGGCCTGATTTAGGAGATAATTTTCATATTGGTAACCAGTATTAATTGATGAACAAGTTAGTTCTTATTAAATACATTTTGTGACTTTTCAGTATCTGATCTGTTATTAGTTTGAGTTGCGTGAAGACGAGACAAAATGGAACATTTCAGTGAAGAAGAATTTCTGAAGGAACCACCAATAATAACTTTACAAATTAAACATAACTAAACAAAGTCTGAAGTGAAAAACACTGTTTTGCGGCATCTTGTAAACACAGAGGTTCTTGACGAGTTCGCTTTATTATTGTGTGAGTTAGAGGATGATTCTAAGAATAATGCTGTTAGGATAATGGAACTGAAGTTAGAGAAGGAAAATATAAAAGAAAAAGAAAAGGAGAAACAGAGGGAATTTCAGTTAACATTTCTTAAAAAGAAAGGTCAGAAAAAATATTAGGGAGACCTTTAATATTACAAAGCATGTGAAACTTGTACCTCATTTTCAATAATCTGATCCTGAAGAATTCTTCCTACAATCTGAGAATGTTGCAAATTGTTTAAATTGGACCAGAGAATATTGGTCATTACTAATGCAAACAGTCTTAATGAGTAAAGGTCGTTTTACGTATTTGTTTTTGTCTTCCACACAAGGATCAAACTACAAAGAAGTTAAGGAGACAATCCTGAAATGATATCAAGTAACTATAGAGTATTATAGAATTAAATTTAGAAATCCAATGAAAGAGCCCAGCCAGACGTATATTTAATATGATCATCTAATTACTAAGCTTAAAAGCAGATGATTTTCGTCCAGTAAGTCAGTGTACTATCGTGCACAAAAGTCGTGTCCACTACCCAGCCACAGTGAGGTTTCCAATAGCCTTGAGTCTGAAGTTTCGAAACAGCTGTCGCCCACTGTAGTGTGTGTGTTGGGGGGGAGGGGGAACTAGAGATGGTGGGGGCTGGATGAGAGGCAGGTTTATTTATTATTTATACCACCATAATTCCAAGCTGCCTTTTTAACTACGATTTATCTTACAGTTGTTCCTTTATGGTTATGAATTCATGGAACAAGTGCAGTGCCCTGGGTGCTTATTGACGCTCAGGTCACAATGATACTTTAAAGAATGGAATATATTAAAGATAAAAGTGAAATATGCAAGGATCAGGGTGAAGGGCCTTGGTCAGCTAGTTTTACTCAGCGACCACGTCACAATTTTGTTGTTATTCCGACAAAGAGATTATGGTAATATTTATTTATATTCCACCCATCGTTTGCATAATAAATACTTGTGATAATATGCAATATTATATAATTATATACTTATGTTAAAAAGAGTGGAGTGAAAAAGTTATCAGTATTGTAAAATAGTATTCAGACTTAATCTAGTTCCAATTCTTCCAAATCTCAGTGTTTAAACACCCCACCACATTATGCAAGCTTCATATATTTTGGAGTATGCTCAGTTACCGTTAATATTGTTTGCTGAACATCATGAGCATTTCAATGATGGTAGCAATTGTAACTATATAATTATATTGTGTTATAAGACAACACATTCCACGACGTGTCATACGGATCATTGTATACCACACAATACATAATTTGTGGCTGTTAAGTTACCTTGTTATGAATTTTCATGAGATATAGTTTAAGACATCATTAACGACATGGCTTCAAGATAACACTGTAGGTGAGATAATATATATTAATTGTATTTACAAAGTCCACTAAAATCCAAACAATACACCAATACACACATCTTAGTATTTGGTCCAGCCACCCATTGCATTCAGGAAATCATAAAGGCGATAAGGGATGGAGTCGACCAGCTTCAGGCACACCCCTGATCGTCGACGTATACTCTCCCACATGTGGTAAGATTTGGCCTCTATTGCTGCACAGGTTCGCTGCTCCCCAATATCCCAATCACATTTCATCATGGCCCATATATGTTCAATCGGATTAATATCACATCCTAGTGTTGGCCAGTCGATGACCTCAATTTCAGGGTGATCCTGGAGGTTGTCCTTCACTATGTTGCTGGTATGAATGGGACTGTTGCCATGAACCAGCCTGATAGTGTGGGTGGCTGGAACTGCCATAGCCCAGACTGTAGGAATTAGCACTTGCTCCAGGATGTCTACAGACCGCTCACCAGTGAAACGGCCATTGATCTTGACCAGTTCACCTGGCCCATGTGCCCACATCCACCCCCAGAATGACACTGACACCCTACCACTCACTGCACGATGTTGAATGTGTTTCTCATGGCAGCGTGTGTTGGGGGGCCGCCATCATTGCCTTGCTTCGGCTTCCACTGACCTGAACACCGTTTCATCGGTAAATATAATGGTTCTCCAGTATTCTTCTCTATGTGGAAGGTGTTCCAATGCAAAGCCGAGTCGACACTCCTTATGAGTAGGTGTTAGCCACCCTTTGTGAGCTGGAATATGGCAGTCGATCCCGGCTTCGCGTCTCGTCGTCATGTGATGGCAGTTGAGGCCCATATTTCTTGTATGCTCCACTGATGTTCGCATTGGATATGCCATTGCAGCTGCCACGATCATGGCGTCCATCCTTGCCGACGTTACTCGTGGCCTCCCGCTTCTATGTGTCGTCTCCACTGAGCCCTCTTCCTCCCACCGGCGGATCCACCTCCTAATCGTCTTGGGGCTCCTCCCCACTTCGAGAGCAATGTTCGGCACTTATGCCTCGGCTCTCCACATCCAGATGATTTGGCCTTGCTCAGCAATCACTGCCGACGAATTTGCTCGCCCTGCAGGCATATCTGAAATAGCAGAGTAATATTATGTTGTGGTAACTAATGCAGGCTTTTATATACCAGAGTAAATTAATGGTATTAGTAACACCTAGATTAAGTATTATTACTCTGACACAACGTTTTGGTAAATCTTTTAGGATCAACTGCCCAAGAAACCCTTCCTATTTCATGTATTCATAGTGAACTGCAAGTGGATCCTTCCCCCCCCCCCCCCCAGCCACCAAACCTCCACCACCACCCCTGCGACTGTAGAGTGAACATTCGCCGATAATCATCATCATCATCAAGATTTAGTTTAACCAGACCACTGACACCCATTTGAGTCTCTCCTAGGGCTGGCCAGAGGGATTAGTTAACATATATTTGTGTTTCTATAATTTGGTGTTATATTGTTTGGAGGAGATTACAGTATTTCAAAAAGGTCAAAACTGAACTTAGAGAAATTTTGGGGTCTCTGCTAAAATATCTTACATTGTAGGGTTAGTGAAGCACATTGTTCGATACAGATTATAAATAGGGCATTCAATGAGAATATGTTGGACTGTTATTTGTGTTCGGCAGTTGGAGCATATAGGTGGGCCTCCATTAGGGGAATACATGAGTTGGCCATGCGTCAATCGTGTATGCCCAAATCTTAGACGATTCAGAATAGTTTCGTGATGTCGAAGGGATTTTTTGATGGTGATCAAGGATAAACTGATGATTTGATAATTTTTAGCTTATGAATTGTTGGTTAATTTTCCTAGGACTTTTGCCAATCGTCAAATATTAATTGTTTATAGGTAGTTAGCCTCGCCGACAATCAAAATATATGTTTTTCCACTGCTTTACATATTTCTTTGACAATTTTCATCTTTGACATACTTATCTCCTGTAAATAATTCATTTAAAACTAATTTTTTTAAAAAGAATATTCACTGGTTCCAGAATGTATCTAAACTTACGCCAGTGATGGTCAAGTCTGGTCTTAAATAAGTTCATACTAGGTTCTATCACAATACTACAGGTAACTCTAAATACAAGGGGGAGGAGCCATGTCGTCGGTTCTGTGAGTGTTCATTACAGTAGTCCAATTCGTCGCCATTGGTAGAATAGGGGGAGGGGGTTGGGGAATGCAGGGAAAGGTAATGTGATGGGATGGAATGTTCAATTGACGTTAGTCTTGGGGGAGGGGTGAAGGGAAGAAGTGGGGGAAGGAGGAGTGGGGGGATGGTAGAGGGGGGATGTGTTTAGGTGTGGTAACCCACGATGTTCAAATTATGAGGTTTAATAGTTGGGTGGGTAGAAGAGGGGAGGGGGGGGCGGAGGCTAGGCGCGGAGTTGGAACTCGTAAACGCATGATGCTGTTTAATGTAAGTTATGGAACATTACAGTATATTCAAACGGGTTTTCACGCTATTAATAGGCCTTATGCAATAAGGATTATAACATCACACAGTATGGCTGCAATTGGTAAGAAAAATAAAATATAACATGGCAAAATTTTTGCACTGCGTAATTTTTACAACCAACCTCACGCCTAAAGTAAACCGAAAAATGCTTATGTGTATAGAAGATTTTCAACTCAATGTCACATATTCTTTCACCTCTACAAATATCTGCTGTCACTCATGGGACACCCTGCAATAGTATAAGGACGACATGGGCTATGCTGACAAATTAATGTGACTTACCTGTTGGTGACGACGATGGTAGGAATGAGACCTCGGCATGTTTCAGTGTTCCACATCACCTGCTTCCACTGGTAGTCACGGAGAATTAATTACTGGTGTGCCCATCAGTCTCACCGTCGTAGCTATGAACGGCAGAGATATGGTCGTTGTAGTGCATTTATTTACCCGTTACACATGTCTCACCATGCTTAATAATATTAACTATCTTCATGACATTCTTATTGTTATCAGTGATTGCGAATTTCACGATGTTATGCTCCACCTACACACACCCTGTTACTAGACACACACACTACAGTGGGCGACATCTGTTGGCCGACCATAGCATTTCCCCCAGCTGTTTCGAAACTTAAGACTCAAGGCTATTCGAAACCTCACTGTGACTGGGTAGTGGACACGACTTTTGTGCACGATAGTACATCCTGATGTCCGTAAGTACACCCTCCCTCACTTCCACTTGCTACATCCACTTGCTACATCGAATACTAGTCTCTGAGAGTCGCAAACCACGAGAGTATGAACCGGCGTCCGAAGCAATCACTCTTCCACTTTATAGGGTGTTTTACCCAGATATGGAGTCTCAAATAATTAGTACCTTTGCATTATTGATATTAAGTATATATCCAGAATGTGGTAGATTCACTAACCAAATGTCAATGTTTCTTGTCGTCAATCCTAATCTCCGAAATTGAAATTGAAATTGAATTACTTTAGTGACAGTAAAACTATTACATCAAAAGGTCAGGGTAGTATACTACTCCCACCCTCACCTTTGCCATCCCCTTCTGGGGCTTACAAAAATTTATAAATGTTATATAAATACAATAATTATTTTTACATCAATGAAATAGTTCATTTTCGCATGAACACTGCTACATTAAAAGAACAGCTAATGTAACCTTACAAAGATAAATGTCATATCCTCGGAATAAAATTTGTATACATTGCAAGAATTATTTTAATCATTCCATTATTATTCATCCAACAAACTTGTTCCTTTAAAGAAGTGATCTCACTGTTCCTATATGGTTGGATTTTTTCACATCCTAATACATAATGTTGTAGTGTATGTTGCATCCCTAAGATGACACAGTTGACAAGGTTGACCCGCCCCTCCACTTATCTGCCAGTAATATTTGTATCCCAATCTTAGTCTCATTATAACAGTATCAACAGATGGTAAGTTAGTCCCGCAAGTTACATTGGTGTTTTGTAAAACATACAAATAATGCTGAAAACTCTCGCTACCTATTGATGGTTACAAGTGTTCCCTGAAGAATGCAGTGATGGGTAGGGAAACACCGGGTAACACTGAAGTCCGTTTATTATGGATGAGAGAAATACAAGTGGTGACTAGCGTGTGTCATGCACGGCTCACACAGTCAGACTGAGACTGCCTTGCCATATGGCAGCCTCGGGGCAATGTTGCCACATAACACGTGCAGTGTTGCCACGTAATTATATATATAAATGCTACTCGGCACAGTAGCTTATGTACAGGGTTGCTACTCGGCACAGTAGCTTAGATACATGACCTACATCTCCCTCCCCCCCTCACGCTCATAGTCTTTGTCTTGAGCGGACTTCTTAGTCCTAAGTCACTTCGAGCGTCGAGGTGCACTGTGGGGCGGATCCTCGTGAGGTGTAGGTGACTCGTCCTCGGTCAGGGGGCCAGCAGCAGGGGGTGGGGCTGGCCGGAGGAAGCGGCGGTTCCTCCACCAGACACGGCCGCTCGGCATCCTGACCTTGTAGTCCCGCGACCGGCCGACGCCCATCACTATGCCCACCTTGTCCCAACGTGTCTCGTCGTCGGGTCCTGGACGCGGACAAGGGCACCAATCTCCACTGGCTGAAGAGGGCGGGCACGGTCGTCATACCGAGCCTTGGCGTCCTGGGCACGTGAAGCAGCGCGGCGGTCACAGCTCTCGGCTTTGGTCTGCCAGTCCTTCGCAAAGGCCTTGGCGTGTGTAGGAACGCAAGAGCGGAGAGGGTGACCATACAGGATCTGGGCAGGGGAGCGTCCTGTGTGGGTGGGAGTGGATGCGGGTTCTGGGCAGCTCCGTGTGGCAGCGCCAGGCGCGTCGCTTGTCGACTCACGCACCCTGCTGGCGGTGTACCGAGCAGCTGGGATCTGCTCAGGAAAGTCTCTGGGCACCACGCCTAACTCCTTGCAGTGCTCCCACGACAACAAGGGTGTAGCGAGAGTAGGCCGCACGTCGATCCATCCGTGACACTACCTGTCGCCATAAGTGATCTCCGCTTGAAAGGAGCCCACAGCATCTGGCATCTGAGAACCGTCCGCATTGTAGTACTGCAGCTGCAGCGGTGGTCCCAGGTCGCGTTTGGTGAGGCCCAGTTTCTGGAGGTGCTTCAACCCAATCACCGTAGTATCGGCGCCGGTGTCCGGTATCACCTCGATGTGACCCGACACATCACCGTGTGTGACGGCGACACGGATGGTAGGGGAAGGGGTAGCCCTGGGGCGTGTGGTCGATTCCACCCTCCTGATGTGACTCCGTTGCTGCTTGGGGCTGCGTGGGCCATCTGGAGGGGGCTGCGTGCGAACCACCCCGAGGGAAGTGCGCTGCTTTCCTCCTCGTCTCGGGCTTTTGGGCTTGGGTTGGCGGCAGCACTTGTCGTAGTGTCCATAGCGACCGCAGGCCTGACACTTGCGGCCTCGTGCAGGGCACCTGTCTGTGTTAGACCAGTGGCCCTTACGGTCACATCCAAGACACAGTGCGTCGGCGGCCGGGCAAGTCTTGGGGCTGTGCTGCTTTCCACAGCTGCCACAGGAAGCACTAGGCAGAGGCGTGGAAGAACGTGTGGCAGCCTTCGCGTTGTTGGCCGCCTTCTTACCCTTCTTGTATTGTGAGATAGCTGTCACAGCAGGTGGGGCCCGTAAGGCAGAGGTGGCGGACTTGGTGGCCTCGTATGACCGACATTCAGTCACTACCACCTGGAGTGTGGAGGAAGCGTCCAGGGGGATGAGTCGCTGCACCAACTCTTCCTGCCTGACACCTGCCAAGATCCCGTGCTTGATCCAGGCTTCCTCACATTCCCGGCTGTGCGCCTTGCAGACGTCGATCTCCTCTGACAAACTCTTCAAGCGTACAAAAAAGTCGTCAAAGGATTCGTTCTCCGCCTGCTTGCAGCTGGTGAAGGCGCGGCGACACAAAGCCTCGTTATTCCGACCCTTAACGTGCTCCTGCAAAAGGTCGAGAACATCCGTCACTGAAGAGGTAGAATCGGGAGGCACTTGCAACGTGTGCTCCAAAACTCTCTGGGTCTCCAGCGACAAACACATCCGCAGTTGGATGAGCTGTTTGTTTGGAGGCATGCTGTCAAGGTCCACCATCGTGGAGTAATCTGTCCAACGCCGCCTCCACTCACGAAAAAGCTGAAACGTGACGTCTGGTGAGAGGGCGGGTGGGGGTTGAACAGATGCCTTGGGAGCGGTTTGTTTGGAGGCAAGAGTACCTGGAGGACGCTGGTGTGGTGGAGGAGGGAGTGAGGGAGGGTGGGTTAGCGCCAGGGTCGCCAATAGTGCCTCAAAACGCAACTTTTCCTCCTCTCTTCATGTCTCCTCCCTCTGAAGTTCCATCTCTCTGCGTCTCTCGTCCCGGTCGTCCATCCACCTCAGAATTGTGGCAATGTCCGTCACTGGAGGTGGAGGGTGAGAGTCTGCGCCCGGTAGAGGGGAAGGTGGTGGGGAGTCGTGTCTCCCATCTTGACGTTGTCCCTTCTTACCGCCCATCTTTGCGTGTGCGTGGACTGCACTGTTTAGTATATAAAGTGGCGCCTCAACAGCTCGAACCACATATATATGACATAAACAGCGCAGAATAACGCATAGAGTCCACTGTTCTGTCCGTGAGTGAGTGCGTGCGTGCGTGTGTGTGTGTGTGTGTCTGAGAGAGCACTTCGTGGTGGCCTTAATGCCGGTGGCTAGAGACGCGGCGGGGGTGGGGGTGAGACCGTCAGTGTCTCCCGGGATGTCACACGAGAAGGGTGTACGCCTGCGTGCTCCGTGGGTACCACTAAAAAACAGGCCAATGCTCAACTCTCAGCTCTAGACACACACTAATATACTGACACTAACACTGCCACCGTCACTAAAACGCACTGTGACGGCCCAACACTGCACATCGCGGCGAAACACAGCGCAACACAACACAACACACTATGAGTCGACGCGCATCACCAGCAGACGCAACTGTCTCGGCACCGTTTACACACTTGTAAGTCCACAGATCCCAGTCACTGAGCCATGATGGTTACAAGTGTTCCCTGAAGAATGCAGTGATGGGTAGGGAAACACCGGGTAACACTGAAGTCCGTTTATTATGGATGAGAGAAATACAAGTGGTGACTAGCGTGTGCCATGCACGGCTCACACAGTCAGACTGAGATTGCCTTGCCATATGGCAGCCTCAGGGCAATGTTGCCACATAACACGTGCAGTGTTGCCAAGTAATTATATATATAAATGCTACTCGGCACAGTAGCTTATGTACAGGGTTGCTACTCGGCACAGTAGCTTAGATACATGACCTACACCTATGGCAACCACTTCTCTTCTTGCTTTTTTCCCATTCCTCTCTTTTTTTTTCATTTCACTCTTTATCGTTCTAATACTTATATTACGAACAATATCTGTATACATCTTTTCTGCAGCTTTTTTGGCCAATTTGTCAGCCATTTCATTTAAATGAATCCCACATATGATGGAATCCATACAAACTACACAGTACATTCCATTTCTTGCATTACTATGACCAGTCGTTTACAGATATTAACAATATGAAAGTTACATAGATTTTTACTCTGCAAACCTTCCAATGCACTTTTACTATCAACAAAAATATATGTTTCTTTACATTTCTCTACAGCAACCTGAAGTCCTTCAGATATTGCATGTAGCTCGGCCAGCATGGATGAGGTGTTGTTACTAATTCTTTTACAAACTGTTTCATCTTCATAACACTCATTGGTAAAATATTCCCTTATAAAAACACCACATCCCGCTTGACCGTTACAACATATTTGCACAGTGTTTCGCCTGGGAAAACAATTTATTTTCTCTAAAAAGACATTTCGTAAATAACTGGGACGCCAATCTTCTTTTTTCCCCTCAAGCTGTAAAATATCTACTGTAATACATCCTTCCTGCCATGATTTACCCTTCTATAAGTTTGTAAGTAAATGCAAAATGTATCTACTCCATACTCCAACATAATATTGTACAATAGCCTTCCATACTTGGACACATTACCAATATCTGCTCTTTCATTTAAGCAAATTGTTGACATGACATAACATAAAAAATAGTGACAGGGGGGGGGAAGGAGGTTCAGGGGGAAGGATAAAGGGAGGATTGAAATGAATTTTAGAAGGAGAGGAAAGGTGCAATGGCTTAAACACTGCTTGCGTGAGGGATTAGGCAATGTGCCCAGATGGGAGGGTGGTGCTGCAACACACAGCCAGGACGAGGCCGAGGGGGGGCGGGAGTAGGAAAATTTTTGTACGGGACATCCTATTATCTCCTCCTCTCCTAATGGTCCTAAGAGTAGCGGCTACAGCAAGCTCCTTTACTCCATGTTCTATATTTGGTAAATCTAACTCCATTCTCATTATTTCAACAATCAGTTGACAACCTAAAACAATTCTCATGGTCTCGTTTTGTATCACTTCAAGCCTTTGAATAACTTTCTTCCTGTACATTATTAGGATGGGAGTTGCATAGTTAATAACTGAACGCATTAGTACTGATATAAATCATCCTTAAAATTGGAATACCTGTGCCATTTCCCTTCCATGCCAAAGCTCTTACAGGTCTTAAACGTCCTTACATGCATTCTCCAGGTATTGCATCTCACGTACTTTACTGTTGGACTTACACCCAATTTACTGTAAATCCCAGGGTATTTGTAAACATCAACTTTTTCTAGCCTTATTCCAATCAAAAATAAATCCCCTTGTTCATAATTTCTGACCTGATATTTAGTTTTTCATTGTTAATTACAAGGCTCATTCTACAACAAAGTGTTCTCAATACATCTCACACCTTTACACTGTAAAAGTATAACATCAGCATATATTATAACCTGTGTGTCTCCAGGAAATTCGTAGCAGTCCATTATGTTCATCAATATGTTAAATAGAGTGGGCTAAGTATACCTCCCTGTGGATTACCCAACTCCATCCCTCTTTCTCCTGAGTACCAATCCTGAAACCATACTCTAGCCATTCTGTTACTCAAATAATCCACAATCCATTTCAGCAACTTCCCAGAGACCCCTACATTAATTAGTTCCTCAAGTATGACTTCGCTATTTGCCCTATCAATGGCCCCTTTTAAGTCTACAAAAGTCCTACCTGTAGCTTTGGAGTTATACAAACACTTTACAACACAGTCTACAGTACTTCTCCCTTTCATAAATCCATGTAAATTGGGCGCCAAGAGATTTTCCACTTTATACAACAGCCTGTTTAATACTATTCTTTCCATCATTTTACTAAAACAAGAGGTCAAAGAAATTGGACGAAAATCTCCATTGTTCTTTGGTATTGGTACAATTACTGCTTTCTTCCACTTTAGAGGGATACACTCTCAGTTAAAAGACATATCAAACAAGTCTAACAGGGGCCCTTCTCTAATACCAGCCAGACAGTTCAGTATATCATGTTATTCCATCATCAGCGGGTGCCGTAGACTTTTTCATTTTTTATCGATTATAATAAATCGCCTTTCGTTATAGGAACAAAGCAAGATGTCACGGGTTCGATTCCCGGGCCGGCAGAAGATGTTTGGACACTCTTCCTAGTCCCCTTGGTCCCTGTTCACCTAGCAGTAAAGTAGGTACCTGCTATAAATCGAAAATTGCGAATTCGTATTCAGGGACAAGTTGTTGGAGCTTCCAATAACTTGCTTAGACCTAAGCCATTGACTCTTCAGGTTTCTACGCCCTTGACTTTTCAGGCTTCTACGCCCTTAACTCGTGAGACATAGGGCAAGCATGAACTTAGCATGCTTCCCTGTTGGGAGCTGTAAACGCTTCTGCGTTTCACCTTACACAAGGATGTGGAGGTGGGGGGGGGGGGGTGCCCAATAAAGAAAAAAAAGTTATAGGAACATATATATCATCCTCCAGTGTACACATTGTATTAACTCACGCCTAAGTCTACTCTTACTTCGTAATGAGGCCTGCACATTCTGAGGTAATTCGGCAAAACTAGCAGTCCCAGCCCATTTTTTTTTTAGATTGCCCGGGAGGGGGCTAGTTTATTGGATACCCCCTTACATCCTGTGTAAGGTGAAGCCCAGAAACGTTTAGAGTGCCCATCTGGGAAGCATGCAGAGTTCTCTACTAAGTTGGCTGGCCCTGCCCTGTAGGTCAGCGTAGCTGTTGCCCTTGCTTCGAACACCTCGCACTTTATTCACTTCCTTCCATACATCACTCAAGCTATTGCCTTTGGCGATTCTTCCTAAAAAGTCTGTCCAGTATTTATTCTACGCCTCTTGCTTGATTTCATTATCATTTTGATTTGCACTCCATTCTCTTTGCACCTTTCTAAGGAGTTTACTCCAGCCCTGAACCAATTTGTCATTAACATACATATTACGTTTCCCATTATTTATTTCTCCTTTAAAACTACAATAATTTGTCGTCAAAGCAGAATCAATAATATGTAATAAATCATCAAACAGCTATCAACATCCTTTGGTTCATAATCTGTATACCAATCCTGTATAGTAGTGATAAGCTCCTGTTTTTTGTCTTCACGGTAGTCAATATCTTTCCACTTAATTAACTTCTGTATTTTGTTAACATGTATAGTTCTGTAATTCGTAATGCAAAATGATGAAGAAGCAAATCCCTAAACTCTGTATGTAAGCATTCGCTCTTATTCTACATGTATTAAAACATATTGCATAATCTAACCTTCCTCCATGTATGTGGGTAGGCTCGTGATTCCCCAGTATTTCAATATCATCAAACTCCTCCAAGAAGTGTAACCATCTCCTTCCAATGTTACTCGGTTCCGTAGTACCCAGGACTTCGTGTCTAGCATTAATATCACCAAACAAAACACGAGCATCATTAAATAGGCACTCAGGCATGTCATCAATATCCAAACTTTAAGGATTTACATAGATGTTAACAATATACACAGACCTCCCTTGGACGTAGATTTTAACACACAAACTTTCAACTCCATTCTGCTTGTCAGCTATTATCAATTCAACCGGTACATTTTTCCGAAGATAAGTTGACAGACCTCTTATATTACTTCTATTATTAGCTGGTAAACAGAAACATTGATAATCACGTAAATTCATCAAATTACCATTATCAGTCCCGTCTCTTGAAAGACTATAACTTCCACCTCAAACAACAGTGCATAAGCATTAGGGTGTGTCATAGGAGGGAAGATCAGCTAAAACTAATGGCCCATCACTTTTTTGGTAGATTTTAGTGTATATATACAGAAAATAATTTCAGTTTCAATATTTTGCAACCTTTTGCTAGGTAAATTTTAGCGTGAAATTTATCGAAAATCTAACGTACAGCTGCATTAGTGCATTACAATTAAATAGTGAACATTGCTTTCTGACTTCATTCTTTAACAATCCAACTAACAATCTTTTTTTCTGTTTCAGATTCTGATGCATATATAAATTGATAATATTTGCGATGGCTGCTTGTGTCAGGACGAGGAACCAAAAATCCAGCCATCTCAGTCACTATCTTGGGTCTGGGAGAGAGCTCCTGAAGTCGGAGTTGCCTACATTGAGAGATGCTTTGAGATACGGTGTTTTAATCAGGCAAATCAGTGAAAAGAACCAAAGAACTTACACAAACAAAGACATTGCCAGTGATATGACCAAAGCTGTCTTGGCACAGTACACTCTGGCTAACGCTCAATTCAAGCCTCCAGTCATAACAAGTCAGAAGAAGATTAGTGAGAGACTGCTAGCCAGTTGGGAAAAGGCAAGAGATATCTCTCTTGGGAGAGGAAAACTTGCAGTTAAGGACAGCTTTGCCAAGCAACTGGACCAGTTATTTGACATAATTACTTGCAAGTGCCCAATTGTTCTCTGTCCTGAGTTTGGATGCGATCGTGACTGTAAATCCGAGGCCCACATCTCCTGTATTTGCAAGCGTGAACTGAAGATTCCTGTGATCGAACTGGCATTTGTCAAAGCACAGAGAGAGAAGACTGGCAGTATAGGGGCTCTCATGATTTCTAGCCAAGATATTCCGGAGTCCAAGAGACAGGAGGCTGCCACAGAGAGACAGAAGAGGAGAAGAGTTGCCGAGGAAAAGAGACTTGAGAAGGCCCAGGGTGAGGTAAAAAAGGCCGATGATTGGAGTCAAGCTGATTCAGAGTTTAATGACTTCCCCATGGCTGATCCGAGTGCTGACCAGGAGAATGGTGACTTTGTCCCTAACCCAGAAAATAATGATCCCAAACCTTCCAGGCATAAGATTCGAAATAGGAAAGATATCCTGAGCATAGCTCTGGCCAGCATGCGACACCACACTGGTCTCAGAGAAACTGCAGCGATAGCAACAGCTGCCTGGATTGACGGTGGTTTGATAACACCTGATGATGTTCACCTGGTGATAGATCATAACAAAGTAAGGAGAGCTCAGGAGAAACTTGTCAGTAACCTAGAAGAGGAGTTTGATAAGGGGATAAGAGAAAATGGAATCAATTGTTTGTTCTTTGATGGGAGAAGGGATGACACTAAAGTGTTCATGAAAGTTGGAGATTCTGACAAGTTGTTCCCTGCCATGGTGAAGGAGGAACACTACTCCTGCTGCAGTGAACCAGGAGGGAAGTATTTGTGGCATTTCACTCCAGAGAAAGATGACATCAGGAAACCAGCTGAGATAGTGGCAGATAACATTGTGAACTGGCTCAGAGAGAGGAACGTAGACCAGACCCTGCAGGCCATTGGAGGGGACAGCACCAACACGAACACCGGGTGGCAAGGGGGGGGGGTCATGCAGTGGATAGAGCGGAAGATTGGGAGAAAGCTGGTCTGGATTGTTTGTGACCTCCACACCAACGAGTTGCCACTCAGACATCTGATCCAGGAGCTGGATGGCAAGACTCTTTCAAACAACAGATGGTCTGGTCCTCTTGGTAAGATGCTGGACTCTGCCAATGAGTTAGAAATAAATCCGAGCTTTGAAAAAATCACAGTTGGCCCTCCACTCGTTGAGCTTGCACATACTGTTGTAACGAGCCGAGTTTTCTCTTTTCAATAATTTACCATCCAGCTATTCTTACATGTTCTTCCTTTTCATTTCCTCTCATATATATATATTCTCAGTTTCAATGTTCTTACCTTTCTGAAGTTTACTTTGTTTTATGTCTATTCTTATACATGGGTTAGTCTGGGGAACCATGTTATTCTTTGTACAACACTTTTTATACTTACAAAGGGTAGCTGCCACCACCCAGACTTTTCATTATATAACATAACTCATGGAAAGTTGTTGGGTAGTGTGGTAGATGTCTAGGCACGTGAGTAAGTATTATTTTCTGGGAACCAATGTTTAGAAGGAGTAGAGTGGTGATCCTCAGATTACTAATTCAATATTTATTAACACAGTGAGTGGAGAAGATGCATCTTAGATTCACTCAGGCTAAACAGAACGGCAATTAACATATTAAATCATCAAACACTTCAAGAGCTTATTACCTCATTCAACACCTCCAAATACTCATTACTTTATTAGACAATTGGGATATCATTACCTTAATACATGAGATTCCGTACTATTATTCACAAGCCATCACTGGACCCTCAGGTCTTACTTTAACAAGTAACAAATTACCTCTCCACTTCTTGATTAGAGCATGATACTCTCAGGTTATTCTTTCATGGGTACTACAGATGAATACATAACACACTGGGCAATTCCACAATTAGTAACATACCATATTTCTTATCATTTCACAAGGAACCACCTGGTACCTTGAACTCTCATTCAGGGGTTCAATACTTAACCTGGGATGACTATATTTCTGCTAGTCATCCCTAAGCATGGATATTAATACGGCTCCATACATATAACCAAGAACAGTAGATAGACCATGATCATATGACGGAGTCAGTGGGCCAGAGTTGTTTACAGGCTCGCACGCTAGCTCGGAGCGCCTGGCCCGGGAAAAGTTGACTCGTGGCGGTGGGCCGTGGCGTCTGCCAAGGAATCTCGCCCTGGGATTCTAATCTCGCCACCTTAAAGACGTCTTTCGAGAGACATCGTGCCCATATGCGGCTCTCGAACCTCAGGAGTGTTGCTAACCCCCACAACAGCGTCTGGAGACGTGGAGAAGAAATCACAGAAGGAGCGAATATTTAACTTCACTATACAAAACATACGTCTGGCACTGGTTCAGACGATAACTAGACCTCTACTTTACTTGACTCACTTGGCACTGAAGGTATTATGTTAAAACATGAACACTGATATTCACAAAAAATGACTAAGTTAAACTGAGTTAATATGGCGGCGTGGAACACACGTGAACATACCTGGAGACGTGGAGAAGAAATCACAGAAGGAGTGATTTCCCCTCGCGCGCCTGCATATATACGGGCCTGAGGGCATATTCCTACTAGAAAGATAAATTCCACTAACAATAGACCCTCTATTCACAGTAGTCGTTGGACACCTAGCTGTGACCGTCAGTGTCACAGATCAGGCTAATTTTCTACATCTATATTTATGATTTACTCAGAGGTTGAGTTTGTCAGTAAAGAGGTGAATTGAAGTTATATATGCGTTCGCAACTCTATTGGCCTGACCGCAAACCACATCCCCGGTCAAACGGCCGTTAAATCTGGGAGAATTTTGAGTTTGACAGGAACTGTTCAGAAGATTAATGACTTCCTTAAGTAGACAACTGACACTAACTAAACTATGAACATCATATTCTCTGATGTCGGGGCAACAAAACAATATAACTTCAGTAGCGATCAGAAACCCATGGACGACCTAAGATACGCCACTCTAACTGGCACACTCAACACTCGCCTACTTGACACATCTTACTAACAATAAGGACAGTTGAAGCGTTCAACACCACTCACAATGGATCTTGAATGTTCCCACTGTAAACAGACATATCTAAGTTGACTCAAAACAAAGGTGTTCTCTCTCACATTCAAATACATTATATAGAGGGGTTGGTTTCAATAAGTCAGAGAAAATGGGATAACGGAGGACTGAGGCGTCTTGAAGTGACGAGAAAACGGACTCCTCAGATGGAGGACTCAAAAATAAAGCAGAGGTACACTGTCATTGACGACCTGAGTACTGACCAGTACTATGGTTACATGATTTGCAGTGCCATCAAAACTGGGGTCATGCCTGATAGACTTGCTTACCTGTAGATAGGTCCAGTCTCACATTCTAGGTGGCTCACAACGGCTCTCAGGTTCTGCAGAATTTGGGTCGCTCATCATAAACTGAAAGGGAACCAGCTTCACAACCTGAGACTTATTGTCCAATTCATCGTGAGTGTCTACTTGCCAAATTGGTTCAACACCAAGGTCAAGTCATCGTTCTCCGAAGGTCCGAGGCATGTTCTCTTCCAGCTTTAGCTCCTGAGGAGTCAGCCAAGGAAGGTTGTTCAGATTGTGGAGCAGACTGTGAGGAGATCTTCCTGGTATGCTCATCCCGAGGCAGTTCTGCAGACAATGCTCTGCAGTAAGGATGAGGAGGAGAGAAGAGTGGCAGTCAAAAAGTTCTTGGATATGAGATTTATGAGAGGATCTGGGCATGACGAATCAGTTGGTGACGATTCCTTCAGGGCCAGGAAGACTCCTGAAGTCAATCTAGGTGCCAAGACCCTCACTGATCTCATAGATCTGGATAACATCCAGGCTGGCAGTGAGCCCCCTCTTACCTGCAGCCTCACCAATGTTCAAGTCAGAGCTTTCCTGGACAACCCCATGCATGTCCCTGCCTGGCCCTCGCACACCCAGAGTATAGAGCGTTGTGTACAGCAAGTGAGCGAGGCCAGCAGTCACGTGTACAGCCAGGAGAGGAGGGAAGGCTACATCAGAGCTCAGGTGGTCAGCAGGGAGGTGATGAGTAGAAACAGAAGCAAGAAAGACATGTTCTCTATGGTGTGCAGCAACACCGGGGCGTAGTAGTAAAACCGGTTTTTGTATTTGATGATTTTGTTTTCTAAAGGAATATTAAATTTAATAAATGTGTCAAGATCATTCGTTTCACTATTCTGGATCATTTTCATCCTAATAAATTAACCTGATACATTTACTTTACTTTTAATAAGCTATTTAGTGGTGTTGGTAAAAGGGTGGGAATACTGAATTTTCATAACATTTCAAGTTAAAATTTACCTAGCAAAAAATGAAAACTTTTCAAATCTGAAGATATCACATGATTCTGCACATAGAACTACATCATTAATGCCATGGGCCGATTTTTCAAACTCAAAAAAAAAAAATTCGCCTCCGTATGACACACCCTAATAAGCATGCACATCTGTGGTCCTAGGACGTAAGCTATTTACATTCCATGAAAGTATACTTAAACTAGTGTCCTCCATTTTCCCTCTTAACAACAGAAACTAACCTTATTCTCTCATTCACAAACTGTTCCATTACTTCTTTCACTCGAGCTAATACCTTATTATGTAATACTTTGGGTACATCACCCCACTTGCCGGTTATCTCTTCCCTGATGTCCACATTTCCAGTTTCCCAAAGCAAAGATGGTTTGTCAGAATTTATTAATGCATTATTTTCAACCTCCTTTACTCTTAGTTCAACATCCACATTTCTATGTTCACACAAATTGGCATGTACCTTCTGCTTGTCCTCTACCCTTTTTCTAAGCATCTGAATTTCTTGCCTGAGTTAAACTACTACACCATACACATCACCAAACTTGTCAATTACCTTATCTTCTGGAACAACTTTTGGTGCAGCTCCTGCACCATTTCCTGTTACCTTCAACGTGTCACTCTTGTTCCATCCTCTTCAACCACACGTTCCCAGTTGAAGGCAGAGTTGTGTCTCCAGAAACTCCTCGTCTCTCCTCCTTTTCTCGCTGTTGCTCTTTCTCATACTCTGCCACTTGCGCACCACACATCTGTGGCTTGTTAATGTAAATTGAGGATCCTGCATTAGGTGCGCCACCACAATAATTGTAATTTTAACCGCTCATAGGAGCGATATTGGTTTGTGCTGGATAATAAGACCCTTGTCGTTGACGCGATGAGTATAATTCGGTCAAAACCTGTTAAAGAACAATTCACATATAACAATTGCTGGTATATCAGGACACACAGTTTGAATAGTAAGATCAATATACAGTACAATCATGCACGAAAGTCGTGTCCACTACCCATCCACAGTGAGGATTCGAATAGCCTTGAGTCTGAAGTTTCGAAACAGCTGGGGGAAATGCTATGGTCGACCAACAGATGTCGCCCACTGTAGTGTGTGTGTGTGTGGGGGGGGGGGGGGATGGAGGAGGTGGGGGCTGGATGAGAGGCAGGTTTATTTATTATTTATACCATCATAATTTCAAGCTGATTTTTTAACTACGTTTTGTCTTACAGTTGTTTCTTTATGGTTACGAATTCATGGAACAAGTGCAGTGCCCTGGGTGCTTATTGCCGCTCAGGTCACAATGATATTTTAAAGAATGGAATATATTAAGGATAAAAGTGAAATATGCAAGGATCAGGGTGAAGGGCCTTCGTCAGCTACTTTTACTCAGCAACTACGTCACAATTTTGTTGTTATTCCGACAAAGAGATTATGGTAATATTTATTTATATTCCACCCATCCTTTGCTTAATAAATATTTGTGATAAAATGCAATATTATATAATTATATACTTATGTTAAAAAGAGTGGAGTGAAAAAGTTATCAGTGTTGTAAAATAGTATTCACACTTAATCTAGGTGACTGTTCCAATTCTTCCAAGTTCCAACCACTGCCCCATATGACCTTGAAAGCCTGTGTGTGTGTGGGGGGGAGGGGGGGGGGTGCAGGTGCGAAGACTGGCCGCCCGTCACAACACACGCCCAACTACACCACCACCACTACAGCAACGCTCAGCCACCCACATCGAATCCATGTGAACTTTGTTTCGGGTTACTGTCACCTCTACGTAATCTATACATCCCATTCTCAGCTCTTGCTGATAGAGAAGAATAAGGCTTTAGCCAGCCTCTCCTCTTGTAAGGGAACGTGAGGTGGCCGTGGTTGCATTATTCATGGTCTTGCATGAGTTCTCCTCAACCCATAACTGGAAAACCCACAGTGAAGACCCAGGAGTTAGACATACTCGTCATTAGGTCTGCAGTGTTTAAACACCCCACCACAATATGCAAGCTTCATATATTTTGGAGTGTGCTTAGTTATTGTTAATATTGTGTGCTGAACATCATGAGCATTTCAATGATGGTAGCAATTGTAACTATATAATTATATTGTGCTATAAGACAACACATTCCACGACGTGTCATACAGATCATTGTATACCACACAATACATAATTTGTGGCTGCTAAGTTACTTTGTTATGAATTTTCATGCGATATAGTTTAAGACATCATTAAGGACATGGATTTAAGATAACACTGTAGGTGAGTAAATATATATTAATTGTGTTTACAAACAATACTAAAATCCAAACAATACACGAATACACACATCCTAGTATTTGGTCCAGCCACCCATTGCATTCAGGACTTCATCAAGGCGATTAGGGATGGAGTCGACCAGCTTCAGGCACACCCCTGGTCGTCGACGTATACTCTCCCACACGTCGTAAGCTTTGGCCTCTATTGCTGCACAGGTTCGCTGCTCCTCAATATCCCAATCACGTTTCATCATGGCCCAAATATGTTCAATCGGATTAATATCACATACTAGTGTTGGCCAGTCGATGACCTCAATTTCAGGGTGATCCTGGAGGTAGTCCTTCACTATGTTCCTGGTATGAATGGGACTGTTGTCATGAACCAGCCTGATAGTGTGGGGGGCTGGAACTGCCATAGCCCAGACTGTAGGAATTAGCACTTGCTCCAGGATGTCTACATACTGCTCACCAGTGAAACGGCCATTGATCTTGACCAGTTCACCTGGCCCATGTGCCCACATCCACCCCCAGAATGACACTGACACCCTACCACTCACTGCACAATGTTGAATGTGTTTCTCATGGTAGTGTGTGTTGGGGGGCCGCCAGCACTGCTTTGCTTCGGCTCCCACTGACCTGAACACCGTTTCATCGGTAAATATAATGGTTCTCCAGTATTCTTCTCTATGTGGAAGGTGTTCCAATGCAAAGCCGAGTCGACACTCCTTGTGAGTAGGTGTTAGCCACCCTTTGTGAGCTGGAATACGGCTTCGAGTCTCGTCGTCATGTGATGGCAGTTGGGGCCCAAATTTCTTGTATGCTCCACTGATGTTTGCATTGGATATGCCGTTGCAGCTGCCAGGATCATGGCGTCCATCCTTGCCGACGTTACTCGTGGCCTCCTGCTTCGAGGTTTCGTCTCCACTGAGCCCTCTTCCTCCCACCGGTGGATCCACCTCCTAATCGTCTTGGTGCTCCTCCCCACTTTGAGAACAATGTTCGGCAAAGTTGCCTCGGCTCTCCACATCCCGATGATTTGGCCTGGCTCAGCAATCACTGCCGACGAATTTGCTCGCCCTGCAGGCATATCTGAAATGGCAGAGTAATATTATGTTGTGGTAACTGATGCAGGCTTTTATATACTAGAGTAAATTAATGGTATTAGTAACACCTAGATTAAGTATTATTTCTCTGACATAACGTTTTGGTAAATCTTTTAGGATCAACTGCCCAAGAAACCCTTCCTATTTCATGTATTCATAGTGAACTGCAAGTGGATCCTCTCCCCCTCCCCCCCCCCCCAAACCTCCACCACCACCCCTGCGACTGTATAGTGAACATTCGCCGATAATCATCATCATCATCAAGATTTAGTTTAACCAGACCACTGACACCCATTTGAGTCTCTCCTAGGGCTGGCCAGAGGGATTAGTTAACATATATTTGAGTTTCTATAATTTAGTGTTATATTGTTTGGAGGAGATTACAGTTCATGTATTTCAAAAAGGTCAAAACTGAACTTAGAGAAATTTTGGGGTCTCTGCTAAAATATCTTACATTGTAGGATTAACGAAGTACATTGTTCGATACCGATTATAAATAGGGCATTCAATGAGAATATGTTGGACTGTTATTTGTGTTCGGCAGTTGGAGCATATAGGTGGGGCTCCATTAGGGGAAGACATGAGTTGGCCATGTGTCAATCGCGTATGCCCAAATCTTAGACGATTCAGAATAGTTTCGTGATATCGAGAGGATTGTTTTGATGGTGACCAAGGATAAACTGATGATTTGATCATTTTTAGCTTATGACTTGTTGGTTCATTTTCCCAGAACTTTTGCCAATCGTCAAATATTAATTGTTTATAGGCAATTAGCCTCGCCGATAATCAAAATATATGGTTTTCCACTGCTTTACATATTTCTTTGACAATTTTCAGCTATGACATGTTCGCCCCAGATTACATATAACTGTAATAGGTTACATTACGTTAGGGTTCGTTATATAAAAACGTTTTTCTTCGTGTTCATTGAGTCGTTCTGAATTTCATTTCTGCTCAAAATACTATATTACCCAACCCAAACTCCCAGGTTGCAACTGGGGGTGTAACATAACCAAGTATGGTAACGTGCGGCAAATATGACCTCCAAACGCATAGCACATCAAACACCATATGTTTATGGTGAAGGTAACTAAGGATCTCATATAACAACTGATATATAATTATAATAGGGTGTCCCACTAATTACAGCAGATATTTGTAGAGGTGAAAGAATATGTGATTCTGAGTATAAAACTTCTATACATATATGGATTTTTCGGTTTATGTTTAGCCGTGAGGTGGATTTTACAAATTACGCAAGGCAACCATTACAAATGGCGGAGTCGAGGAGAGAGATACCGATAGCGATAGCAAAATATAGGAAAGGGGAAAGAAGGTTTAGCAGTGAAAGAATGTGGGTTAAACGGAACAGACTTTTAGGAGGAGAGAAAGTGTGTGGCCTTCTGCCCACTGCATGGTATTGGGTGATAGGTTGGGGTGAGTGGGGCGATGGGAGGGAGGAAAGGATGTGGAGAAAAGAAGGCGAAAGCAAATGGAGGACCCATCCCTATTTGGGTGGGATGCACCTCATCTTTAATTTGTTTGGAGGGCCCATTCACTAATTTTTCTGAGTAGGGTTACACTTTTTATTATAGATAGAGGGAACGGGTGGAGATAGAGACGTGGTGGCTATGATTTTAGGTTGGGGTAGGGGGTGGCCATGGGTGTTGCTTGTTTTTTTTCCACATATCTTAATCCGGCTCAAGTTATGTGGGATTGACCTTTCTTGAAAAGGCTTTAACTCTAAATACAAGGGAGAGGAGCCATGTCGTCGGTTCTGTGAGTGTCCATTACAGTAGTCCAATTCGTCGCCATGGGTAGAATAGGGGGAGGGGGGTTGGGGAATGCAGGGGACGGTAATGTGATGGGATGGAATGTTCGATTGACATTAGTCTTGGGGGAGGGAGGAGTGGAGTGGGGGGATGGTGGAAGGAGGAGTGTGGGGGAGAGAATAAGTAGTCGATTAGTGTTTAGGTGTGGAAACCCACGATGTTCTAATTATGAGGTTAAAAAGTTGGGTGGGTAGAAGCGGGGAGGGGGGGGCGGAGGCTAGGTGCGGAGTTGGAACTCGTGAACGTATGATGTTGTTTAATGCAAGTTATGGAACATTACAGTATATTCAAACTGGTTTTCACGCTATTAATAGGCCTTATGCAATCCACCAATAAGGATTATAACATCACACAGTATGGCTGCAATTGGTAAGAAAAATAAAATATAACATGGCAAAATTTTTGCACTGCGTAATTTTTACAACCAACCTCACGCCTAAAGTAAACCGAAAAATGCTTATGTGTTTAGAAGATTTTTAACTCAATGTCACATATTCTTTCACCTCTACAAATATCTGCTGTCACTCATGGGACACCCTGTAATAGTATAAGGACGACATGGGCTATGCTGACAAATTAATGTGACTTACCTGTTGGTGACGACGATGGTTGGAATGAGACCTCGGCATATTTCAGTGTTCGACATCACCTGCTTCCACTGGTAGTCACGGAGAATTAATTACTGGTGTGCCCATCAGTCTCACCGTCGTAGCCATGAACGGCAGTTATAGTCGTTGTAGTGCTTTTATTTACCCGTTTCACATCTCTCACCATGCTTAATAATATTAACTATCTTCATGACATTTTTATTGTTATCAGTGATTGCGGAATTTACGATGTTATGTTCCACCTACACACGGCCTGTTACTAGACTAACCCCCACCTCCTCTATCCCCCCCCCCCCCCCACACACACACACACTACAGTGGGCGACATCTGTTGGCCGACCATAGCATTTTCCCCAGCTGTTTCGAAACTTCAGACTCAAGGCTATTCGAATCCTCACTGTGGATGGGTAGTGGACACGACTTTGGTGCACAATACGACATTACTTATTAGCCTCTTAAATATAACTCACATGTTACAACTGCTGATACATCAGGAGACAGTTTGTATAAATAAACTTATTAAAGTTACTCAGAGTTCTTACAGGATTTAATAGTTCACAATGATACTCACGTTTTGGGGTCTGGGGTTTGACCAACGAGAACGAATATAATATCCTCCTGGTAGATGTTGGCAGGAACGAAAAATTCAAGATGCTATCTCTACGATAGACTCTGCCCCTCAGGCAGTCATACAGCTGCCACCAGCTCCATCTCGCTTAGTAAGCTATTATGAGTGGTAAACAGTTTCTTTACTCAACATGTGGCCGGCACGTTCCGATAACACACCCCTTGTCGGGCTTTGCTCGAAACCACGGCATATTATTAGATTCACTCTCCAATTCCAACGCTGGGAGTATTAGCACTGAGTCCTTTGTCTTCACTTTAACACTTCGCATCAGCCCATCTTTGCTCGGTAGAGCCTCCAGTACTCTCCCTAGTATCCACTGACTCCTGGGGTGGGGTTGTCCAGAGATGATCACAATATCCCTAGCATGGAGATTACGGCGAGTTTTGAAGAATTCTTGTCGCTGACGTCGGTACGCTTCTGCCATAGACCGATCGCCTCCGGTGGACAGTGTCTCCGGGTTCATCCGTAGCATGTGAAGCGGCGTTAGTACTTCTAGATCCTTTGGGTCGTCAGACACTGGGGTGATGGGCCTTCCGTTGATGATCTCTTCTACGGAGCAGAACACAGTGTTGAGGCGCTCATCGTCTAGTGTCTGGGTGCCCACCACTCCCTGGAGGACCTTCCTTACAGTGCGGATTTGTCGCTCCCACACTCCTCCCATGTGAGAGGCTTTCGGGGATTGAACTGCCCTTCTATCTGTTTCTGTAGGAGGGCATTCCCGACCTTGTCACTGTTGTTCCATCCACTCACCGCCTCTTGTAACTCTCGGCTAGCTCCAATCATGTTGGTTCCCTGTCAGACCGAATACGCTTGGGAGGTCCCCTACGGCAGGTGAATCTTGTCAAGGCATTGACGAACAAGTCGGTGTCTCTTGAGGTGAGGACTTCTAGGTGTATGGCTCTGGTGGTCAGGCAGGTGAATAAGCATCCCCATCTCTTCGCCCGGGCTCGTCCTTGTTTAACCAAAAAAGGGCCAAAGCAATCAATTCCAGTGTAGGTGAACAGAGGGCCTCCTGGGCGCACTCGATCTTCTGGCAGGTCGGCTTGGCGTTGGTGGGTAGGCCTCCAGTTGCTTCTCCGACAAGTCACACACGTCCATATTGTGCAGTCGAGTAATTTGCGGCACTTAGGTATCCAGTACGTCTCACGTATTATGGCAAGAGTGTGTTCTCGTCCTGAGTGTCCAGTTCTAGTTGAGTGTACCTCTCTCACGATGAGCCCCGTGATCCTGTTGTCCTTTGGCAATAGTATGGGATTCTTGTGGTCTGGGTGGAGAGCGGCATGTTTCAGTCGGCCACCTACTCTGATCAAACAGTCCGTGTCTAGATGAGGTTCCAGCCAACTTATGTCGCTAACTCTCAAGGGTTGTCCCTGTTGTAACATTCCTAGTTCTCGAGGGAATCCTTTCCTTTGCATAAATCTTAAGACGGCTAATCTCGCCTCTTCCAATTTGCTGACCTAGAGCCGATTTTCTCGGTGATGTTTGTTCTTTCGCTTCCCAAGCCGCCATTCTATATACCTTCTAATCCACGCTACGCTCTTCAGAAGTCGTTGCCAAGATGAGTACCTGGCCCATAGCTTATTAAGTGCACCCTCCCTCTGGTCAACGTTCGTCGTCAGCACCGTGGTTTCCTTCTTCACCTCTGGGTCTCCGTCTGTGAGGTCTGGAATCCTCAATGGACTCTTTGGCCAACTGTCTTCTTCCAACAAGCGGAAAGCAGGTCCCGGAATTCACCTGCCCTCCTCGTTGAGCTCTGCTCCATGTAGTCCACGACTAGCGTCGTCGGCCGGGTTCAGTGCCGACATCACGTGGCGCCATTGTTCTATATTGGAGTCCTCATGTATCGTTGCCACTCGATTAGCCACGGAGGAATGATAGCGTCTTTCGGTGCTTTGTATGTATTGAAGGACTGCCGTACTGTCTGTCCAGAACACTAATCTGTCTATATGCAATTCAAGATCTCGCCGTAGTTGTTTGCCTGCCTTAGCAGCCAGTACTACAGTGCAGAGCTCAAGTCGAGGTATGGTCTGCTGTTTCAGAGGGGCTAGCTTGGCCTTGCCACACACGAAGGAAATATGGTGAGTTCCATCTTCACACGTGGTCCTCAGATACGATGCAGCTCCATACGCTTGTTGGGAAGCGTCGCATAAATGGTGTAGTTGCACGGCAGCCACAGGATTCGCATCCTCGGATCGGTAGCACCGTGGAATGTGAACCCGTGATAGGTGAGGAAGTTCATCCAGCCCTCTTTGCCATGCCACCCTGTTCTGTTCAGTCATTCGTTCATCCCACCCAACACCTCGTCTACACTCATCATGGAATATGATTTTGGCTCTTATGACACTCAGAGCGATGAGTCCCAGTGGGTCATATATGTAGCTAACCATACTCAGAAGGTTTCGTTTCATCTCCGGTTTCTTAGGGATCTGGACCCGGACCGCTAGTTCGTCCTTTTCTAGGTCCCACAACATTCCCAACGCTCGTTCAGTGGGGAGCATGTCGTCTTTCAAAATTACTTCCTTTACTCCCACGGCTTTCTCTGTCCGTGGAATTGCCATGAGGACTTCCTTGTGATTAAAGACCCACTGCGTAAGTCTGAATCCGCCCTTTTTCATCAGCTGTCTCAGCCGATGCAGCCGATCGGTAATTATCGTTGCCTTCCCCGGCGAATCTACTGAGAGAAACAAATCTTCGACGCAGAAGTTACGATTCGCTTTCTTGATGTCGTCATGGAAACTTTCCCCGCAATCTTGGAATGCTCGGTGTAACGCATACCCGGCACATGAAGGACTCCACACACCTCCAAAGAGATGTACTGTCATTCGGTAAGTGGCGGGGGCCCCTGACACCCTTCAATGCTTCCTCTGGGTAATTGCAGAGGTTTAAGAAGAGGAACAAGATCACCAACATTAACATTGGTGGTGAAGAAGCTAGTGCTGACCGTGTTGCGGCAAGGGATTTTCCTCCGTTTTTACGTGAGATTATGGAGGAAGGACAGTACACCGACGACCAGGTGCTCAACATGGACGAATCTGGTCTTTTTTGAAAAAAGCTACCTTCCAAGCCCTTCGTTGTCAAGACTGTCAGCAAGTGTCGGGGCCGGAAGTTGCAGAAGGAGCGCATCACCGTCCTGTTTACCACCAATGCCTCTGGTACCTGTAAGCTCAAGTTATCGGTGATCCACACAGCACGCAAGCCACACGCCTACAAGAACATGGACATGAACAAGCTAAATGTCCACTGGCTGACCGCAGGTAAGGCGTGGATGTTTTCTACTCTGTCCCTCTCCTGGTTTGATGACTGTTTCGTTCCCGACGTGGAGAAATTCTGTGATCAACAGAATGTTCCATTCAAGATTTTGTTGCTGCTTGACAACTCACCAGGACATTCGCCCCTACTGTTGGATCGTCACCCCAACGTAAAAGTGGTCTTCCTTCCTCCCAACACTACGTCATTAATCCAGCCCATGGACCAAGAATTAATCTGCAATGTGAAAGCTGCATTCTCTGCAAAGAAGTTTAAGCTCCTGAACGACTATACCAACACCAAGGATGAGTTGCGTAACCTGGGTGACACCAATAGCAAGAGCGAAGAGGACGAGGAACAACAGTTGGCAGAGCAAGAGGTACTTGTGAAACACTTTTGGAGGAAATTTAACGTTAAGAAAGATGTGGACTTCTTGGTGAAGGCTGTCTGTAGCAACGGTTCGTCACGCATGGAGACATGTGTTGCAAGGTATCCCAGGTGGGAGGCAGAGTCAATCTGTGACTGGTGAGGTTCAGACTGTTGCAGCAGCAGTGGACCTTGCCAGAGAAGCTGCGCAGAGTGTTACAGCTAAAGGCTTCTCCGAGACCACGAACAACGACATTATGGAGGTGATAAGGGATCCTCATGTGACTGCCGACGAGATGTTAGAAGATGATGACGTCACTGAAGAGGCAGGTGGTGCGTCATCCCAAGAAGAACGCAAGTTATCTCATGGTAATGTAAGGGGTGCCATCGAGTGTGTAGAGAAACTGAAGCTCCTCCTTTCCGACGACCCTGACGATAACAGGTATGAAGTCTTCACTACCCAGCTGTTGCAGATTATGGACCCCTACATCAAGGTGTATCACGACAACATCAAAACTAGCCGTCAACAAAGCATTACCGAGTTCTTCGCCTGCAACCCACCACAGCCAGCCCAAGCCAGTGATAGTGACAGAGACAGAGACAGTGATGGTGACTTTGAGGGATTTGTCAGGGAGGCCCTGATAAGTGTGGATGACAGTGATGATGACTCAACTGAGGGCCAGTAGCCTGCCCTCTGCCTCGGAACCAGCCTCTATTCCAGTACGCCGACCCATCTCTTCTACCAACGTAAGTGTTTAACCTAACCTTGATTTTTTCTAACCTAACCTACAGTATATTATTCTCTTATTGATATTTCTCTTCTATATTATGTGTGTGTGCATACCATCATAAAGTTAAGATGTTATTTTTAATAAAATGTACGTATTGTGTCGGGAAAAAAAGTGGAGCTTGGAAGTCGGCCCAATCTCTATTTCAATTAATCCCATATGTTCTGTTGTTCACTTTAAGCGTTTCCCGGTTTACGTGGGCCTCCGTGGGTTCAATTGACCGCGTAAAGCGAGGTTTCACTGTATATAATTATATTGTGTTATAAGACAACACATTCCACGACGTGTCATACAGATCATTGTATACCACACAATACATAATTTGTGGCTGTTAAGCTACTTTGTTATGAATTTTCATGGGATATAGCTTAAGACATCATTAACGACATGGCTTTAAGATAACACTGTATATTAATTGTATTTACAAACAATACTAAAATCCAAACAATACACCAATACACACATCTTAGTATTTGGTCCAGCCACCCATTGCATTCAGGACTTTATCAAGGCGATTAGGGATGGAGTCGACCAGCTTCAGGCACACCCCTGGTCGTCGACGTATACTCTCCCACACGTTGTAAGCGTTGGCCTCTATTGCTGCACAGGCTCGCTGCTCCCCAATATCCCAATCACATATCATCATGGCCCATATATGTTCAATCGGATTAATATCACATCCTAGTGTTGCCAGTCGATGACCTCAATTTCAGGGTGATCCTGGGGTAGTCCATCACTATGTTGCTGGTATGAATGGGACTGTTGTCATGAACCAGCCTGATAGTGTGGGGGGCTGGAACTGCCATAGCCCTGACTGTAGGAATTAGCACTTGCTCCAGGATGTCTACAAACTGCTCACCAGTGAAACGGCCATTGATCTTGACAAGTTCACCTGGCCTATGTGCCCACATCCACCCCCAGAATGACACTGACACCCTACCACTCACTGCACAATGTTGAATGTGTTTCTCATGGTAGCGTGTGTTGGGGGGCCACCAGCATTGCCTTGTTTCGGCTACCACTGACCTGAACACCGTTTCATCGGTAAATATAATGGTTCTCCAGTATTCTTCTCTATGTGGAAGGTGTTCCAATGCAAAACGGAGTCAACACTTCTTGTGAGTAGGTGTTAGCCACCCTTTGTGAGCTGGAATATGGCAGTCGATAGCAGCTTCGCGTCTCGTCGTCATGTGATGGCAGTTGAGGCCCAAATTTCTTGTATGCTCCACTGATGTTCGCATTGGATATGCCGTTGCAGCTGCCACGATCATGGCGTCCATCCTTGCCGACGTTACTCGTGGCCTCCCGCTTCGAGGTTTCGTCTCCACTGACCCCTCTTCCTCCCACCGGCGGATCCACCTCCTAATCTTCTTGGTGCTCCTCCCCACTTCAAGAGCAATGTTTGGCACAAATGCCCCGGTTCTCCACATCCCGATGATTTGGCCTCGCTCGGCAATCACTGCCGACGAATTTGCTCGTCCTGCAGGCATATCTGAAATGGCAGAGTAATATTATGTTGTGGTAACTCATGCAGGCTTTTATATACTAGAGTAAATTAATGGTATTAGTAACACCTAGATTAAGTATTATTACTCTGACACAACGTTTTGATAAATCTTTTAGGATCAACTGCCCAAGAAACCCTTCCTATTTCATGTATTCATAGTGAACTGCAAGTGGATCCTCCCCCACCCCCCAAACCTCCACCACCACTAGGGTGTGTCAATTTAGGGGGTGAACTGGCTAAATTGAAAATCGAGTAATTTGGTAGCAATTTATTGTAGTCTTTAAGCATGCAAAACAATATTCTGGCATAAATTTTTTTTTATAATAAGTCCTACCTACATCAAATGGATTTTTAAATGTACATATTTGTGAATTTATAACATAACCAGCGTTTGCACACATGTTACTGTTTCAAGTTTCAAATTATTATATTTTATTATCCGTAGTCTATTTGAAAGTAACCAATGCCTTCATACTCTCTTGGCTTTGGTTTCTTGTCATCAGTAGTCCGCTTGCTATTTGTGCTTTGATGTAACCTTCTCGCCTCTCGTGGCTGTAAACATGGCCCGCTGCTTCTGTGACCATTTTCACACATCTCTCCACACTTTGAGTGTGGGAAGGCCACTTCGGCACCTGCATTGGAGTCTCTTTAAGGTTTCTCAATTCTTGGCTAGTTAGACTTGTTGTCAATGGTGGCTCTAAGACTTCCAAACTCAAGTACAACCAATTCTGACAATTTGGTGGCATTGACGTTTATTGGGGGAACTTTTCTTGAATGAAACGAACAGTCTCCCAACTGGTCGTCATCTATTAGCGTTCCTCTAATCTTTAGAATGACTTCTACAGCCTCGGTTCGGAGATTGGTACATTGACTGCAAAGCATTGCTTGCAAAACTGCTTCTGATCGAGCATACCAAGCGGACCTTCTTGCCACAGGTAACACGATGTCCCTCACTACCTTCCTCTGTGTTCTTACTAGCTGCAATTGAAACAAAAGGTGATTGGGCCCATCCACCCACATAGGATTAAGTTTCACACTAAACCACTGGGGAAGATAAACTCCAATAATAAATTCAACAATTAACCTCAAATTCTTCAGCACTTTGCCCTTCAATTCGTGTTTGGAAATCCAAATCCTGCAGAAACGAAGAGCTGTAGTTAACCAACGGCTGTGACTGACAGGTCCAATCTCCAAGAGAGCCAATGACTGAGGCACTTCTCCTGATCTTATTGCTTGGGCAATACGATAAGCATAGGATTGATCTGTGCTGAGATCTTTGATGACTCCTTCAGACAACGCCGGAAGGGGAGGGCCAACTTCGACCTTTGGAAAGGTTGTATTTATTTCTAGTTGTGTTGCTTCATCCAGCATGATGCCAAGGGGACCTGACCACTTGTTGTTGCTCTTTGTAGGACCATCAAGTTCCTGGATGAGATGACGAAGAGGTAGCTCGCCTGTATGTAAATCACATACAATCCAAACAAGTCTTCTTCCTAGTTTTTTCTCTAAATGCGTCATTACACCCCCCTGCCATCCGGTGTTCACTGCAGTTGAATCTCCACCAACAGCCTGCAGTGAACTGCCAAGTCCTCTCTCCTGAACCCAACATAAAATATGATCAGCAATGACCTCTGCATGTTTCTTCCCTTCTACTTCAGTTTCGGGAGCAAAGTGAAACAAAAACCGACCACCAGTCTCAGAACAGACAGAGTAGTGTTCTTCTTTGATGAGACCTGGAAACTTTCTGTTCACTCCCTCTACTTCTAGCAAAACTTTTGTGTCATCTATTCTTCCATCAAACAAAAGACAGGAGAGCCCTCCCTCGCTTAAATCTTTTTCATGCTGATCAGATATTTCCTTCATTATTTTTTCTTGTGCTCTTCTAATTTTATTATGATCTATCACCAAAGATACATCCTCTCGGCTGATGAGGCCTGCATCTATCCAAGCGGCAGTTGCAATTTCTGCAGCCTCACGAAGTCCAGCATGGTGGCGAATACTAGCTAAAGCAATGTTTGAAATATTTCTTGTGTTGTATTTCATTTTCTTTGGTAAAGGTTCAGATGGCTCTTTGGAACTATCATCTGATGTTGCTTCCTATTCATCAGAAGAACTATCAAAGAAGTGATAAACATCTTGACACAGCTCTTCCTCTCTTTGGATGGCTTCTTCACTCTTCATTTTCTTCTTTTGTTCCCTCTCTCGGATTTGTTCTCTCTTCTTGGCATTAGCAATCTGCTTCTTTGTTTCTGAATAATCTATTGAACCCATTTGCATACTTCCTTGGCCTTCTGCCTTTGTCCTCTGTGCCTTTATAAATTCAAGCTCTAAAACAGGGATCTTCTTTTCAAGAGGACAACCACAATGTCAAACAGAGTATCAAGTGTGTGCAGAAATTCATTTTTCCTGGCCAAGTTTCCTTTACCAAGTGATGTTTCAACTGCTTTGTGCCATAATTTCGTTAGTTTTAGCTCAATAGTTCGACACTGATTAATCACAGGTGGTTTGAATAGTGCATTAGCTTTTGTCCATTGATGCAGAAGAGGGACTATCATGTCATTTATGAGTTCTTTATCTGTATAGTTCCTTCTGTCCTTTGCATTTTTTTCTCGAAGGAGTAACCCTAATCTTAGCATGTCTCTCACTGTTGGAAGTTCTGATACAGGAAGCTCCTTACCTTTACCAACTAGCAGGCTCAAGTGGGTTGACAACTGACTTCTTGTCTTCAATTTTGACATCTTCACACTATCTGACAAATAGAAAAATATTTCAATGTTTCATAATTCAATTGTTGTTTCAAAAAATATCAATTTGTTTATCAAAAATGCTGTAACAGAAATAACATAATAATTTCTTAGAACATAATGTTTTATACAATGATATAAGTAACTGCGACAATCAATATGCCCTACTTACAATAATTAAAATGTAGAATTCGTCTGGTAGAGTAGGTGCAAGTGCAATGAGAGCAAACCACCGTCTATGATATCTAGAAGGAGAGTGAGCCGGGCACCTTATCCTCACGCTTGGTACAAGTCAAAACAAGAATTAAACTGTCCCACACGGAGAGCCTGTTCATGTTCATATTCTGACATACATATTGTACACAAGCTATAGAACCATAAAATACTCCATAATCCATATGCTTACATGAGATTAGTTAATATGAAGTGAATAATTCTAATCAAGTCTCATTAATTTGTTGAAATACTGATATTTGAAACTTTAAGGTATAATTGATGTAGGTGAGGGTTATTTCAATTCATTTTTGTTTGCTAATCTCAAGTTTAGACATAAAGAGGCACAATATTTTGACTACCAAATTTGATTTTTAACATGTTGACAAAATTGACACACCCTAACCACCACCCTAGCTACTGTAGAGTGAACATTCGCCGATAATCATCATCATCATCAAGATTTAGTTTAACCAGACCACTGACACCCATTTGAGTCTCTTCTAGGGCTGGCCAGAGGGATTAGTTAACATATATTTGTGTTTCGATAATTTAGTGTTATATTGTATGGAGGAGATTATATTATTTCAAAAAGGTCAAAACTGAACTTAGCGAAAATTTGGGGGTCTCTGCTAAAATATCTTACACTGTAGGGTTAGTGAAACACATTGTTCGATACCGATTATAAATAGGGCATTCAATGAGAATATGTTGGACTGTTATTTGTGTTCGGCAGTTGGAGCATATAGGTGGGGCTCCATTAGGGGAAGACATGAGTTGGCCATGCGTCAATCGCGTATGCCCAATCCTTAGACGATTCAGAATAGTTTCGTGATGTCGAGAGGATTGGTTTGTTGGTGACCAAGGTTAAACTGATGATTTGATCATTTTTAGCTTATGACTGGTTAGTTCATTTTCCCAGGCCTTTTGCCAATCGTCAAATATTAATTGTTTATAGGTAGTTAGCCTCGCCGATAATCAAAATATATGGTTTTTCACTGCTTTACATATTTCTTTGACAATTTTCAGCTATGACATACTTATCTCCCATAAATAATTCATTTAAAACTTATTTTTTTACAAAGAATATTCACTGGTTCCAGAATGTATCTAAATTTACGCCAGTGACGGTCTAGTCTGGTCTTAAATAAGTTCATACTCGGTGCTATCACAACACTACCTGTAACTCTAAATACAAGGGGAAGAGCCATGTCGTCGGTTCTGTGAGTTTTCATTACAGTAGTCCAATTCGTCGCCATGGGTAGAATAGGGGGAGGGGGTTGGGGAATGCAGGGGAAGGTAATGTGATGGGATGGAATGTTCGATTGACGTTAGTCTTGGGGGAGGGATGAAGGGAAGAGGTGAGGGGGGGGGAGAGGAGGGATGGTGGAGGGGCAGTGTGTTTAGGTGTGGTAACCCACGATGATCAAATTATGAGGTTTAATAGTTGGGTGGGTAGAGGCGGGGGGGGGGGGGAGACTAGGCGCGGAGTTGGAACTCTTGAACGTAATTTTGTTGTTGTTTTTTGTTTTTACGGGGATTAGCCCACCCGGGCACAGGTCACTGACCCACATCGGGGCCTGGGGGGGGGGGGGGGGGGGTAATAATAATAATAATAATAATAATAATAATAATAATAATAATAATAATAATAATAATAGTCATAATAATTCATAATATATAAAATTTATGATAAAACAAACAAAAATAAAATAATAAAATAATGATGATAATAATACGGTAGCTGTAATAATAATAATATTATTAATAATAAAGAACTATAAATACAAAAATGAAAAAAAAAAGATCAAGAGTGAGAAACGATATATGTATGTTGTGTTGTCAATGGTAAGAGAAACAATTGAGACCCTGCAATTGTGTGTAAATGAAGCAGAAAGTCAGATCAACAACCTGGGACTTGGTCACAATTTTTGTGATGCCATATGGCAGCAGGGTCTACCATTAGACAACACATTCTGCTTCCAATATCTTCCCAGGCGGTAGTACCTCCCTGTTTGGTAGCTACCTACTACCTTTGAGAAGTTTCGCGGTCGCCACGTGGAGCGACTTAAGAAGACCAGGCGTGGAACCAGTACTGGTATGATTACCTGGGAAGTATTCCATCTACCGAGCGAGAGTAGAGTGTGAGCGAGGTACCTGGTATGTGTACAAGAAGAATACCGAGGATTTCCATACTTGTAGGTGTGGAGGGTACCTAAGATGTGGTACTATAATGTAGCATGTGGTGCAATCTGATGTATTGGGTGTTATGGGAAGAAGGAATGACCGAGGTAAGGCGGTCAATGGTGGTTTATGAAGAATGAAGATCATAATAGTAGTTATTTGATGGAGGTCGTGTACTGGTGTGAAGTGTAATGAACATAATAGTAGTTATTTTGATGAAGGCCAACATAGCGTCCAGGGGTCTGGTGGCAGCGACCTTAAAATTAAGAGTAGAGTGAAGTTATCCACTTAGGATTAGTGACCCCAGAATGTGCAGTATATCCATTGCGATCATGTGGTGAAACAGTTTCAAAAAAAAGTTTTTTTGCGGGCAAACAACCAATAATCGAAAGAAATGTCACTTGAAATATATAAGCTAAGTCTACTCTGATGACAATCGTAATGGCAGTTGAAAGGTCTACGGCGATACAATACATATGTTACCGCATTAGCTATTCCTTCAGTACGAGATTTCACTAATTAATGTAATATTTTTCTTAATTAATAAAAACGGCAAGGGACCCCAGTTGAAATTGACTTTCTTCAGGAGCGAGTGCGTATGTTTCCATGCAAGTGTGCGTGAGTGTTGGAGCATTATTGAAAGTTATGAAATAGTTGTGAGGGAACGTTGTAACATAGTTTGGTATTTTGGCAAGATTAAATATGAGATTATGAGATTGAAATATGAAATATCAATTTCCTCGTCACAAGTGCCTTCAAGAGCCGGATCGGACAGCTGTGATTGGACCATTACATACAGTATTGTATGAATTGTGTCGTTATACAGTTGTTTCTTTGTCTCCGTCTCCCTCTCTGATTTTTTTTTCCGTGGTAGATATGGTAATTATTTCACAAGCAATATATTTATCATATATGATAATGTACTCTTTCATAATGATTATAAGTATAATGTTATGATTTGTTTGACTTAAATCATCCTGAATACATACTGCATTATATTTATTTCAGTTAACATGGAAAAAAATTAATATCGATCTGCATTTAGTACGTGACGTTGATCACAAAGGGGAAATTATTTCTGACTCATTAATATTTAGTCCAGCCACCTCCATTTTCGATTACTTGCTGCAGCCTGTTGGGAACGGAGGCGACGTGACTGTGTATAAGTTGCCGTTTCCGCCTCAGGACCTCCCACTCACTCCTGCAGCTGCACCCTGGTTCTCTCTTCAGCTGGCTCCCACACGTTCACAATTGGCCCAAACGTTCTCTATAGGATTCATGTCACAACCCTTACTTGGCCAGTCCCTAACTTGTAAATTTCCTTGTTCTACAAACCACCGCGTTACAATCCGTGCGGTATGGATAGGACACCCATCGTGCATGAAAATTATGTTTTCGGGAAACGGGAAAGCATATGCACGCACCGAGGGAAGCATAACTTCTTCGAGTATTTCTAAATGCTGTTCAGCTGTGAATCTTCCTTCTATTTCATTCATCGTTCACTACACTGACGGAATTGGGTGGTGGATACAGCAGTCACAGGGTACTGCTGGGGGACTGTTGACGGATTTGGAGCTGTCTAGCAGCAGTGAACGGTACAGAGTATTTGTGTGTTAAAATTACGCTTCAAGATGCTACACTGTTCATTATTCATGTTTATGTGCATGCTGATTCCTTGACAGTTGATGATCTGCCGGACATTATTTTTGCTGATGATTGTCTACTAATTGGTGATTTGAACGCTAGGCATTGCAATCTTGGCAGCAGAGGTTCTCAAAATCACAATGGAATGTTAAAGGGGGTACCCTTGATTATGCAATACTTTTTAATGTTAGATGCGTATGCAAATTTGGATATTGTGGATACGCTTTTGAGTGATCACTTTACAATAAAAGTGAAGCTTCATTTGAACAAAATCTTTTATGTTAACAATAGGAAAAGACGGGGGCCGGTGGTAGAAGCGGTATCGCTCTTGCCTCGCAAGCAAGATGTCACGGGTTCGATTCCCGGGCCGGTGGAAGTTGTTTGGACATACTTCCTAGCCCCAATTAGTCCCTGTTCACCGACCAGCAAAGTAGGTGCCTGTTGTAAGTCGAACGTTGCGAGCTTCTACGCCCTCAACTCTCGAGGCTTCTACGCCCTTAACTCATGAGACATAAAGGCAAGCATGAACTTTTCATGCTTCCCTGTTGGGCGCTGTAAACGCTTTTGCGCTTCACCTTACACAAGGATGTAGGGGGGTGCCCCCCCCAAAAAAAAATAGGAAAAGGTATACAATAACAGTAGGCCAGCATAGTGAATTTGTAGCAAAATTCGGCGAGTGGTATAAAGAGTACAAAAAGCTTGGAATTAAAGATGAAAACATATTTTATGATGATTTGTTAGGCGTGATTGATTCCATTTTGAATAAGCCAAAGGAACAAGTATGGAAATACCACAAAACCTAAGCCTAGGTATTATAATGATAAGATTGTAAAGGGGTGGAATAAGTTACTGAGGAAATGTTATAGTAAGTGGAGTAAAGATCCTAGCAATAAAAAAAACGGGAAACTCTGATTGAAGTGGCAGAGTGTACAACAGAGGTGAATCAGAAAGCCAAAAGTATATATTGGAGTGGTTTTTTGAGAGAGATCGCTCAATCAAAATCTTTGAATCAGGTTTAGGATGGTGTGAATAAGGTAAGAGGAGCCAAGAAGAAATTTAATGTTCATCCCAATCCAAACGCCAAAGCTAATGAACTAATGAATAAGTGGGCGTCTACATCTAATTATGAGTGTTTCCCAAGTAATATTCAGATTCGGTGAATATCCAAAGTACTGTAAGTGAGGAGACCTGTGATCCTTTTACTAAGGATGAAATTCTGAATGCTGTAAGAAAGGGAAGTCTAGTGCTCCTGGCAGGGATGGCCTAACTTATGATGTTATCAATTATCTTATAAGTATGGAGGACAACCCAATTCTAGATCTCTTTAATTTGTCATATGAAAATGGAAGACTGCCAGTGAAATGGAAAATGGCACTCATTGTTCCTGTGCCGAAAGGCGATAATGATTATAGACCCATATCCCTAACCTCTTGTCTATCTAACATGATGGAGCGAATGGTATTAAATAGATTATTGTATAAAATTGATGGTCTCTTGTCTAGTAATTTGTTTGGATTTTTAAAGGGTAAAATCACTACAAATTGTGTGATTAAATGTCTTAGTAATGCTAATGTCAACTGTTGACTGTTTGTAGACCATAAAGGTGCCTTTGATAAGGTAAATAAGGAAGTAACCTTAGAAATTCTTGTAAGTAAAGGTATAAAAGGGAAATTATTGATGTGGATTACAGATTACTTAACTAACAGAAAAGCGAGTGTCTGGTTTCAAGGCCATGAATCGGAAAAAAAAGTCTAGGGTTGGGTACCCCACGAGGTGGCTTTCTTAGCCCTATGCTTTTTAATATTCTTGTGGACAGAATAGCTAGTTACAAATTCCAGGGCGAGTCCCAAGTAATCATTCATGCTGATGACATTCTGATCCAATGTAAGAATGTGGAAGATGTGTCTAGGGTCATTGATCAGCTGCAGTATCTTTGTGTCTCTTTGGGACTGGTCATTAATGAAAATAAAACCAAATTTCAGTCAAGGGCAGTAAATGGAAAATAATTTTGGCTAAATGGAATAAAATTGCAGAAAGTATCCTGTTACAAATATCTGGGAATGTTTGTGAGTATAAATAATAACGTTGAGGATCAAATTACTTATGTCAAAAATATATGTACAGCGAGGCTAAAACCTCTGAAAGTTTTGTCAAATAGAGGAAATGGTGTTGGTATACCAGTTTTAAGATCTATGTACTTAAGTACAGTTAGGAATATCATTGATTATTCAGCTCCAGTTCTAGCTTTTTGCTCAGAAAAAGATCTTAGGCCATTAGAGCTTATTCAGAATGAAGCAATGAGGATATTGTGCATGGTTGTCCAAGGACAACAATAATAGAGATTATGAGGATGGAGCTAAATGTCCCGAGCATAATACACAGAATTAGGGAGTTGACTGTCATTTCTACTCTAAGGTGATGGGTATCTGAAGTCTGCTGTTGATAAATTTACTAATGCAATTACTAGTAATCTTAAGATGAATACTTATACTAAAAAACTTTGTCAGATGTTGTGTGAATAAAATATTGTAGATTTGTGTGTACCTTTGCCAAACAAAGTTTATTTGAAGCCTTGGCTCATGGAGAGTGTATCCGTAAGAATGGATGAGCTAGAGTTAAAAAAAAAAGAATGTAATCCTTTTGAGTTACGGCAAATATTCCTTGAGAAAATATCTGAGAACCATAAGGAAAATGTTATTCATATGTACTGCGACGGTTCAGTTAATGGGAATCGGGCCGGATGTGGCATTGTTATTTCTGAATATTTTGAATATGGTATTAGTGTTGAAGAAAGAATATCCAAGAGAATTGGAGACAGAAGTTCCAGCACCACTGCTGAACTTTATGCTATATATGTGGGACTTAAGAATGCATTTGTGAGGAAAAAAACAGTTCCTGGGTTTGTTGACAGTCAAAGTGCTCTATTTGCCTCTCGATGATGATTTAGTTTTAAAATGTAAGAAGTGTATTCATGACATAAAATCACTTGGATATGATGTAAGTTTTAAGTGGATTCCATCCCATTGTGGTATTTATATGAATGAGATTGCTGATGATTTGGCTAAGCAAGGGTGTGGCAAAGAAATTGGAGAATACGATTGTATTTTGGGTATTAAAAGAGTAAAATCTGAAATGGTTAAAATCCGACAGCAATGGGAAATGGCCAATATTCGGAAAATTTTCAGCAACGGTAGTAGTAGTTTGAAACATTATGTTCGAGTTTTGAATTCTACAAGTTCTACTTATGGTAAGGCTTCGGTTAAGTATGATATATTTGTGATGAGACTAAGCTTTGGAAGCAAATATTATTGACAATATAATGAAGGAACTGATGGCATTCCTTGTAAACTGTGTGGCTATATAAAGTCCCATACATTATATCATTACATTATGGAATGCAACTGTTTATCAGAATTTAAGGGTGATGGTATTACTGATATTACAGAGATGGTTTGTTATTTAATAAACAAAAATATGGTTAAGAATATTACGAAAAAATCTGTAAGTTTAACATAAGATTGTAGATTTTATGCATATTTATTTGTTGTATACATATCTGATTGATTAGGACTAATTTTGGGCGGGCTAGTTAGCATGCTAACCAGCTCCTTTTGATGTATTTGTCAAAAAAAATTTTAATTTGAAATTGAATTTGATCTACACAAGTCAAAAACAAGGATTTAGGGGGGGGGGCAAATAGTCACTCAGCGAAAGAAATACCATTTGCTATTTACAATATTCAGAGCCTTAGAATGACAATGATATTGCTAGATAAAGGCATGTAAAAGTATAAAGCATATGCTACAGCACTAATTCACACCATCAGATGGATGGTTCGTAAGATTAATTACCATCATCTTCAATTGAACAACGTCATTATTAAATACAAACAGGCTGACACACACACACACACACACGCACACTCACACACGCACACACACACACACATACTCTCAACACACACACACACACTTACTACAGGTAGCAGTGAACGGTTGATTCTGCTTAATCCCACAGCGAATTAAAACAGCCGTTTGTGTTGCATGAAATCAGCGTGTTTAGAAAGAAGTCTGTTTAGCATTGGTTACATACAACTTGATTAATTACCCGAAAGGGATTAAACGTTTGAAGATAATATTAGTATAGATTAATGATAAACAAACAACCTCGTAAGCAGCCTGCATGATGTTCTTTAACACCATACCGATTTTTACTGATGTTTAATTGTCTAAACATAAATTCATATAGGTTGCTCTACCCATTTTAAAATCAAATTAACAGTATATACCAGCAGAAAAGTATAATATAATGCGAAATAACAAAGCCCAACCGTTAATTTGGCAATGAAGAGCAAAGTAACCAATCACCGATCACTTTTACATTCATTCATAATTTTTACTACGTAGTATAGTAAACAAACGGACTTGAGTTCCCAGCTGTCTCCAGCAGTGTTCGAAGAATCTTGAACGAGACTATACATCCCAATGTATTACGTACATTAAAAAATAAATCCCCTTGTTCATAATTTCTGACCTGAAATTTAGTTTTTCATTGTTAATTACAAGGCTCATTCTACAACAAAGTGTACTCAATACATCTCATACCTTTACACTGTAAAAGTATATCATCAGCATATATTATAACTGTATAGATATTGTTAAGAGTTGGGGATTTAGAATATAGTTAAAAGTCTACCCAGATCCCAACAGGCAACAACAACAAAAAACAAAGACAATCGGACTATAAAAGGGTAGACAAAGGATGCGAGTTTTTGTTGTGTATAATAAAGTACCATAAATTCCTAAACAAAATATTCAGCTTTCTATAATTTACCCTTAACCATACTTAACCTAAACATTAACAGTATATACATATTTATACAACATACAATAATTTTGAAGCAAGTGGACGTGGGGAAGGCAATACAAGATTACAAATACTTAAGTGCGGAGCTGAGATGGCTGACGAGTAAGGCTGAGTATTGTAGAAGACGGTAGGTAGTCACTGTGCCGTAGGTTTCCAGGATAGGTGATCCTGTGGTCACTTCCCAGAGTGAACTGCCCTCTCATCGAACTGGAGCTGATGAAGAAGACTTGGAGGAGGTGACAACAACCAGGATATGGAGAACGGAAACCCCGGAGTGGTAACTAAGACTAGTCATACGCGTGTTTCGTCCCTAGATGGCGTTGCTCGTGGTGCTGGGTAGGTGGATCAGGACAATAGATGGCGTGGTTCGTAGTGCTGGGTAGGTAGATCATGACAATTGATGGCGTGGTTCGTAACACACCCCCTCCAAAGACCTCCGTAGCGCAGGCGCGAAGGAGGTGATCACCTGGTGCGTCTGGAGAGTAGCTGCTGCATTTCCACTGGAGCTCGGGATAAGGAGTCCGCAATCAGGTTGTCCACCCCCTTTATGTGTCGGACTTGTAGATTATAGGGCTGGGTGAGGAGAGCCCAGCAGAGGATTCGCTGGTTGGAGGTCTTGTTGGTTTGGATGAACGTGAGTGGGTTATGGTCAGTGAAGACTAGGGTTGTTTGTGGGCAAGACTGGAGGTAACATTCAAACTTCTTTATTGCCAACACCAGAGCCAGGGCCTCCTTCTCTATGGTCGAGTAGTTGGTCTGATGCTTCTTCAACTTGGCGGAGTAGTATGCCACAGGGTGAAGGACATCAGTAGTTGGGTCGGGTTGTAGGAGCACAGCCCCCACTCCGACACCGCTAGCGTCGATTTGCAGATGGAAGGGCAAGGTGTAGTCAGGGGGGTGGACTACAGGCTTGGAGGCAAGGAAGGCTTTGAGGCGGTGGAAAGACTGGTCGCACCTCTGGTTCCAGATGTAAGGGACCGCAGAACTGGTAAGGTCTGTGAGAGGTCCGGCCACGCTGGAGAAGTTACTGCAGAACCGACGGTAGTAGCCACACATCCCCAGGAAGCGCATGAGTTCCTTCCTCGTCCTTGGAGTGGGGAAGGACAAGATGGCTTTAACGTTTGTGTCCTTGGGTCTCACCATACCATGCCCAACGATATGTCCCAGGTAAGTCACTGAGGCCCAGCCAAAAGCAGATTTAGCCAGGTTTATGGTGAATCCAGTCTCTTGCAGTCGTGCAAACAGTATCTCCAAACGCACCAGATGTTCGTCCCAGCCGTCCAACACCACCACCAGGTCATCCAGGTAGGCGAACGTCCCACCTAGGTCCTGAATCAGGTAATTGATGGCCCTCTGGAACGTGGCCGGAGCATTAGAAAAGCCAAACGCCATAACCAAATATTGAAAAAGACCAAATGGAGTTATAAATGCTGAGATTATTTTTGCCCTATCCGTAAGTCCCACTTGATAATATCCTTTCAATAAGTCCACCGTACTGATAAATTTTGCACAGCCTATGCTGTCTATTATATCTTCAATCAAAGGTAAAGGGTAGGAGTCTGAGACAGTGACCTGGTTCACTTTACGATAATCGGTACAGAAACGAAAAGTGCTATCGGGTTTTGGAATGAGAAGGCAAGGTGAAGCCCAGGGGGAGGTACTAGGCTCAGCTAAGTTATGTTTTAACAAAAAGTCTACCTCCTTTTTCATAATCTCTCTTTTTTGTGGATTTAGCCGATATGCTGATTGCCTAATGGGTTGTACATCATCTGAGATTAGCTTAATATCATGTTTAAGTATATTGCAAAACCCTGGGAGGTCTGACGTGACTTTACGAAATGTTGCTAATAACTTAGTGAGATCTTTTGCTTGAGATGGATTCAGAACAGAAAAATACTCATCCAAGTTGTTGAGTATGTTACTGGTATGTCCGACCTCAACCGAACGCCCCCTCATAAACAACTCATCCAATTAAGATTGTGCATTTCCCTCGATGTTCAACGCCTCCTAGAGCACACGTTAGCCAATCCCCCTGACTCCCCCCATGTCAGTGACAGAGGTTTTAAACGCCTTGCAGAGTCATTTCCGAGGCCTCCGCAATGAAGCTTTGCGTCGTAGGGAACTGCTATCCTGCAAACAAGCTTCTGGGGAATCATTCTCAGATTTCTACGCACGACTTAAGGACCTAGCAGCCGAGGTGGACCTATGTACAGGCGATCCTGTAACCTGTGCTGAGATCCAGCTCAAGATGATCTTGCTGATGGGTGTACGTGACGAGAACCTGCTTCAGAAACTCCTCATCCTCGACGCTGCCTCTTCCCTCACCGACTTCGTCACCTGTTGCAGGTCGTATGAGGCCACAAGAGAGGCTGCCTCAGCTATACACTCATCGCCGCCTCAAGTTCACGCCGTCTCCACCTACAAGAGGAATCAACGCCAGATGCAGACGGCGTCCTCTCCACAGCCCCCGTCACAGTCACCAGTTTCTTCTCCCGAATCCTGCAGAAACTGTCAGCGCCAGCACGGTCCAGGAAAGTGCCCTGCGGCTGATAGTAAATGTCGAAACTGCGGGTTTCAAGGCCATTGGCCCCGCACAACTCGATGTCCTGCCAACAAGGTCTCATGTAACGCTTGCAACAAGCAAGGACACTTCGCCAAGTGTTGCAGGTTCACCAAGAAGCCTCCATCTCCAGGTCAAAACGTCTCTTCACAGCCCGACAGAACGTCCACACCACCGTCTCCCAAGAACAACAAAGGATGCCAACGCGTGGATGATGCCTCGAGTGACAGGTCCCCCAAGCCCGTCAATGTTCGTCTGTCCTACGGTGCCAACTCTTCCAACCTCCTGATGATACCTGACACGGGCGCGGACATCACGGTGATTGGACCAACACACCTAGACGCCCTCAATATTCCCAGGAGCAAGTAGCCTGTCACCCACAGCCATGAACGACTTGCTCACAGCGGACGGGTCCCCGATGTCTCCAGCTTTGGGTTGCTTCAAGGCAACATTACAGCTCGGTCCCAAGCCTTGCCTTGCCACAGTCCACGTCCAAGAGGGCATCCAAACCCCTCTCTTGTCATGTGGCCATTGTCAGGACTTGGCCATCGTCTCATCCGAGGTCCCAAAGCCGATCCTCGCCGTGACACACCTCAACAGGTGATACCTGTTTCAGCCATGACCACACCTGCTGCCGCCCGGGAGTTTTTTCTTCGTCAGTTCAGCGACGTCCTTGTCTCCAAGTCCGACCTCCAGAAGACGCCGCTCAAGAAGATGACAGGCCCCCCGATGAGAATCCACCTCAAGCCTGGCGCGACGCCTTTCGCCATCCACACACCCAGGCCTATCCCCTTTGCCCTACGGGACAAGGTGAAGGCGGAGCTCGATTCTCTGGTGCAGCAGGGGATCATCAGACATGCCGGTGAGGAGCCCTCCGAGTGGTGTCACCCTATGGTCTTGGCACCCAAGCCTGTAGGTGTTCGCATCACAGTGGACCTCACCCATCTCAACTCGCAGGTCTCCCGTCCCGCCCATCCATCGCCTACGCCCATTCAAGCAATCCGCAGCGTCACCCCGTCCGCAAAGTTCTTTACCACGGCGGATGCACGACATGGGTACTGGCAAGTCGACCTGGCGGAAGAAGATCGCCACCTCACTACATTCATCACACCCCACGGCCGCTTCCAACACTGCCGCGGACCCATGGGCTTCGCAGCAACGGGGTATGCGTACTGCCTCCGTGGGGATATGGCTCTGCAGGGTGTCACCAACTGCTTGAAGGTCGTAGATGACATCCTGCTCTTCGACGATGATCTCCCGGCCCACTTGAACCGAGTTCATCTGATGCTCACAAGATGTCGTGCCCATGGTATCACCCAGAACAAAGATAAATTTGTGGTCGCCGCCTCCCAAGTTAACTACTGCGGCTACAACATCTCGCCAGAGGGGATCTCAGCTGATGAGGAGAAGGTCAAGGCCATCAGGGACTTCCCTACTCCAGCGAACCTGACCGACCTTCACTCGTTTATGGGCCTGGTAAATTAGCTGGCCGACTTCTCCCCTGAAATCGCCACATCAGCCCAACCTCTACGCCCCCTCATGAGCCCCAAGCGCTCTTTCCTCTGGACTCCATGACCTAGCGTTTAGGAATGTTAAGAAGGCGTTGCTGTCACCACCAGTCTTGGCACCCTTCGACCCGTCCTTACCAGTGGTCCTCCAGACCGACGCCTCCCGTCTATACGGCCTCGGATATGCCCTCCTTCAAGATCATGGCCAGGGTAGACTGTGCTTAGTTCGGTGTGGCTCCAGGTTTTTGACCGACACGGAGACCAGATACGCCACCATCGAACTAGAGATGCTGGCAGTCGCCTGGGCTATGGCCAAGTGCCGCCTTTACCTGTTCGGCCTTGGGCATTTCACCCTCATGACGGACCACCGCCCGCTCATACCCATCCTCAATCACTACACGTTGGACGCCATCGAAAATCCTCGCCTCCAACGTCTCAAAGAGAAGACCGCCCCCTACGTCTTTACAGCTGTGTGGCGCGCCGGTAAGCTTCTGTGCATACCAGACGCCCTCTCCCGAGCCCCTGTTAGTCGCCCCACACCTGAAGATGAAGTCGACTGTACCACGGCCGCGGCTCACGTTCGGTCTTTAGTGACACACACAGCCACTTCTCTTGCTGACAAGAAGACGACGACGCCCTCCATCGAAGACGATAGGACTCTCCAGGAGCTTCGCATCGCCGCCGCTCAAGACCCGGCAACTCCTCGACTACGTCTCCGCTGGATTCCCCACCAACCGCTACGACATTCACGCCTCTGCCCTCCCCTTCTGGAAGCTAAGGGATAGCCTCTATGCGGACGGAGAGCTGGTGTTGTATGGCCCCAGGATCGTCGTTCCCGCTGCCCTCCGCCGGCGCACCTTATCCCGCCTCCATGACAGCCACCGCGGTGTTGAAGCCACCAGGCGCAGAGCCCATCAGACCGTCTTCTGGCCTGGTATTGACGCCGATATTAAGAGCACGGTGGAGGCCTGTGAGCCTTGCCAGCAACTCCAGCCCAGCCAGCAACAAGAGCCGTACCTGTGCAATGACCTCCCGAAGCGGCCCTTTGAGTCCGTGTCCGCCGACTTCTTTCATGTGGCCGGAAAGTCTTTCCTGGTGGTCGCCGACAGGCTCTCTGGATGGCCCGTGGTGGTTCCCTGTGATCGGGACACCACCTCTTCCAGGGTCATCCGGATGTTCTGTTGCTTCTTCCGGGAAGTCGGAGTGCCTCTCCGCCTCCGAACCGACGGTGGGCCCCCGTTCAATAGCCACGAGTTCAAGAGCTTCGCCGAACGCTGGGGCGTTCACCACATCGTCACCTCACCTCATTACCCGCAGGTGAATGGCCACGCCGAGGCAGCGGTAAAGTCCGCAAAATACCTCATCCTCAAGACAGCACCGACGGGGAACCTGGACTGCGAGGAGTTCGACAGGGGCCTACTGGAACTCCGTAACACCCCTACCCCTGCCGGACGCTCTCCTGCCCAGGTGTTGTATGGCCGCCCCCTTCGTACTTGTGTGCCTGCCCACCCCCAGTCCTTCCTAGATGAATGGCAGATCAAGGCGGACGAGTGTGACCGCCGTGAGGCTGCCCAGATGGCCCAAGTGACAAGCCACTATGACGCCCACGCCCGCCCCCTTCCCAGGTTAACTGTCGGCCAGCAAGTACGAATCCAGGATCCGACGTCACACCGCTGGGACAAGGTAGGGGTCGTCATGGGCCGTGGCGAGTCCTGTTCGTACCAAGTCCGCCTCCCCAGTGGTCGTGTGCGGTGGCAAAACAGATGCCATCTCCGCCCAGTGCCATCCTCTAGTGATGAACCTTCCTCCCCGTCCCCTGTGCCCCCTTGCCCAGACCAGGAACGAAGGTCGTCAGTTGATCCTCCCATTGTCCCTCACCGCTCCCCCCGACTCATGGGAAAAGAGGCCGTAGCCGCTCGAGATTGCACTATGAGCGTAAAGGGGGGGGGGGGAGATGTATAGATATGTAAATACCAAGATATGTGAACACGCCTGACGGCAAGACTCTGTTACCATTCATTGTACCATTTATTCACATGTCTGTATTACTATATATTATTATAGCATGTCTGATATCTATGCTTATGTCTAATGCCTATGTCTACTTACTATGTCCCGATGTATTATGTCTATACCGCGCTTGTCAAGTAACTAGAAGATCTCATTTATTGTCCTAGTAATGTCTAGCAACTCTCCCTGCCAAGCTAGCTAAATTCTCTCAGATCGGCTCAGGCCTGGTTACGACGAGGAGTTCCTTGTGTTTGCTCCTGTTTTGTATCTATTGGTTATCCTGCCAAGTTTTGTACTACTTATGGAGTATATCTACTGCTCGTGCTCTGGAGTTTGAAAAACCTTGTCTCGGATTACATCCCACCACAATAACCTGTGTGTCTCCAGGAAATTCGTAACGAGCCATTATATTCAAAAACTCCATCTCTCTTTCTTCTGAGTACCAACCCTGAAACCATACTCTAGTCATTCTGTTACTCAAGTAATCAACAATCCATTTCAGCAACTTCCCAGAAATCCCTAAATTAATTAGTTCCTCAAGTATGACTTCACTATTTGCCCTATCAAAGGCCTCTTTAAGTCTACAAAAGTCCTACATGTAGCTTTGGAGTTATTCAAACACTTTACAACACAGACTACAGTACTTCTCCCTTTCAAAATCCAAGTAAATTGGGGGCCAAGAAATTTTCCACTTTATACAACGACCTGTTTAATACTATTCTTTCCATCATTTTGCTAAAACAAGATGTCAAAGAAATTGGGAGAAAATCTCAATTGTTCTTACAGTTACTGCTTTTTTCCACTTAAGAGTGATACAACCTCCATTATAAGACATATTAAACAAGTCAAACAGGGGCCCTTCTCTAATACCAGCGAGACAGTTAAGAAGTATATCTCATATATTATTCCATCATCACCGGGTGCCGTAGACTTTCCCTTTTCAATCGCATAAAAAAACTCACATCCCGTCATAGGAACACATGTATCATCCTCCAGTGTACACTGACTTTGCACTAACTCACGCCTAAGTCTACTCTTACTTTGTAATGAGGCCTGCACACTCTGAGGTAATTCGGCAAAACTGGCAGTACCAGCCTATATTCTACTAAGTTGACTGGCCCTGCCCGGTCAGCGTAGCTGTTGCCCTTGTTTCGAACACCTCGCACTATATTCACTTCCTTCCATACGTCACTCAAGCTCTTGCCTTTGGCGATTCTCCCTAAAAAGTCTGTCCAGTATTTATTCCACGCCTCTTGCTTGATTTCACTACATGCGTTTGCAGTTTCTTTCAGCACTTCCTTGATTTCATTGTCATTTGGATTTGCACTTTTCTCAGGAGTTTACTGAAACCCTGAATCAATTTGTCTTTAACATACCTTGTACATATTGCGTTTCCCATGATTTATTTCTCCTTTATAACTATTCTTACTTATCGTCAAAACAAAATCAATAATATGTAATAAATCATCCTAAAGGCTATCAACACCCATTGGTTCATAATCTGTATACCAATCCTGTATAGTAGTGATCAGCTCCTGTTTTTTGTGGTCCAGTAACCAATATTAGTAGAGCGGATAATGGAAAAATCGTGCAAATGGTGATAAAAGCATGAAATTTGGCATGATCATACCCTTGGGGCTACTTGTCAAATCTGCCTGATTGGCCATTTGGAAATCCAAGATTGCGGCCATTTTTCAAAATGGCTGCCAAATTGACCTTCGAAAGATGATTTTTTTTTTATAGAAATTGATGTAGTTGGTCAATCTAAATGATCTTAGTGTCGATATGTATGGTTTCAAGCATGCTGAGATGATTTTGTCTATCTCTGATACTCTCTGATATATATTTGTCTTATTCATGACTGGTTTTATGTACTGGTTTTATGTTTTTTCCAACTAGGTGAGGGTAGCATGCAGAGGGTCTCTGCATGTGAGGGAGTGATTGCCGGGCACTACCAGGGCACACTGGAGACATCACTGCTGTGAAACCCAGCATGGGGTTCAGTGTCAGCTAAAAAAAGCATGTCATACTGCAACACCTTAGTGTCCCAAATGCTGCTTAACCAACCTCAAATCAGTTAAGCAGCCGCACCTGAATTGACAGGATGTGCCAGCGCAGGAGAACCGAGCCAAGGATAACGGGGTTTTAGTTATCTGGATGGTGTACAGATCGCACGGGTCTAATGATACTGGATGAACGATCGTACTAGGTGTAGCGCAAAATGCATGAACCTAGTTGTATCCCATACAAGAAAGTGCTCATCAGGGTGGTAAAAGGATAAACCGTAGGCCCTGAAGATCAAAAATAGTTATGGACACAAAATCTACCAACAAATCATTCCTCACTGACTGGGCAAAGTGTTGTCTTTGTCAACAGGATAAGAAGGAAGATCTTAAGTCTCCACATGCAAATCCTGCCAAAAAAGATGACGGTTACAAGAACTTGGCAAGGAATATTCGTCTATTTCATTCAATCAATGCACTGCCAGTCAAGCTTGACCCTGCAAGAATTGTTGAAGATGATGGGATAGAGGAGACCTTGAGGAGAAACAAGGCACAGTATCATGAGAGTTGCAGACTTCTGTTCGACAACACAAAGTTAAATAGAGTTCAGAAAAGGCGAACCTCTGCAGTTGCTACAGAGGAGAGCAGCAGTAGCAAGATACCACGAATGGTCAGAGATCCCAAAGCAAGAGAATGCTTTCTAAGTGAGGAAGAAGCTTCGGTAGATGACATAAGACATGCAATGACGATGAAACTTAATAAAAGATTGAATGATTGTGCGAAGACACTTAGCGATGGAAAACTCCTTGCCAAACTAAGTGCAGCAGATGTTGTGGCACAAGAACTGAAGTATCACCCTCGCTGCCTGACAGACCTGTACAACCGAGAAAGAACACACCGAAATGCTCATGAGCAAGAAGAAGCACAAGAGCTTCATCCGAACAAGGACGCATACCCGACTGCTTTCTCTGAACTGGTCACTTACATCACTCAGATGAAAGATTCTAGTGAATGTACTGAACCACCCATTTTCAGACTTGCTGACCTGGTCACACTCTACAGACAGAGACTTGAGCAGCTGGGTGTTGGATCGCCCGATGTTCATGCTACTCGACTGAAGGACCAGCTGCTTTTTCACATCCCCAGCTGCAAGCTCATCACCAAGGAAGAGATATCCTACTTCCCTTTGAGAAGGATGTTGGCTCAATCCTGGCACAAGCAAGCAAATACCGTGACGCGATCCATCTGGCCAAGGCTGCTGGGATGATACGGAGGGACATGCTTCAGCACAAGTCACACTTCAGCAGTACATTTCATGAAGGATGCATTGAACAGGCTGTTCCACCACCACTGCTTCAATTTGTATGTATAATCGAACATGGTGCAGATATCAAATCCCAACTCCAGCATGGCGCATCGATGTCTGACCTTGCTATGTCACAGCTCTTACAGTACAACTGTTTTGCCAACTACAAGGTAGGAACACAAATCCACAGACACTCCAAGGACCATGACACACCTTTTCCTATCTACGTCGGCATGTCTGTGTTTGCTAAGACAAGAAAGAGGCAGCTCATCGACATGCTGCATGAAAATGGGGTCAGCATTTCATATGACAGAGTTCTACAATTATCAGCCCAGCTTGGAGAAGCAGTTGTATGCCAGTGCGTGGAAGATGGAGTGGTGTGTCCACCAATCTTGAGGAAGCAGTTGTTCACGACTTCAGCAGCGGACAGCATTGACCACAAGCCCACTGCAACTACGGTCAAAACGTCCTTCCTTGGGACCAGTGTGTCCATCTTCCAGCATCCAAGTTCTGAGCAGGCTTGTGAGGATCGTGAGCCACTCAGACGGAATGCAGATACGATGGTCAAGAAAGTTCCTGAGCTTCCAGAGGCATTCACCAATGTCCGACCAGTTTATATTATGAAGAATCCCAATCCTCCCTTGGTAGCACCTCAGTCATTGCCAGCACCTGAGTCAATCCAGTCACACGTGCAGGAAGAGTATGCTTGGCTGGAAGAGGTCTTGCTCACTGAGGATGTGGCTTATGAAGTCTGCATCACGTGGGCAGCTCACCATGCAGCACAGAAGAGGAGTCAGCCATTTGAAGTGAGCATTACGTCTCTGGTTCCCCTGCTTCGAGCTCATGCACATTCTGTGGCAACCATCAAGCATGTCATGAAAAGGTTCGTGACACAGTGGCTTTTCTGTTCCCAGGTCAGATCCCAGTCATAGCTGCTGATCAGCCACTGTATGCCCTGGCAAAACAAAACTAATGGCATTGGCCTGAGTATGGAGAAGACAGGTATGTTATTATGTTCGGGGGACTTCACATAGAGATGGCTGCACTGAGACGCAAATGCTTTCGCTCTGGACTTTCCTGTACAGCACTTTGCTGCTGCATATGTGAACAGCAGTAAATGCACAAAGATGTACTGTCAGGAGAAGTCACAGGAACCAGTGCTAATAGTGAGAACTTTTTTTTTAGTAAGTTCTCTTTTGTTATATTTTTGTACTTAAGTGTAATTTTATGTTGATAAAAATGTTACAATGGACTTAAAACTATAAAATATCATCTGAGCATGCTTGAAAACATACATATTGACACTAAGATTTCTCAGATTGACCAACTCCATAAATTTCTATTAGAAAAATCAACTTTTGAAGGTCAATACGGCGGCCATCTCTTAAAAATGGCCGCCATCTTGGATTTTCAAATGGCTGTTATGCCGTCTCTTAATTTACTTTAATATCCAAGGTTCTAGGCGAAACCAAACAAAAAGTAAAGTGAAGTAAATCAAAAGGGAATAAAAAGAAATAAAGTAAACCTTTAAGAAATTTATTAAATAAAATACTAACACAATGAAGAGCCTCGTAGGCTGTCACAACAAATTGATTCACTATCGAAACCTTTAAGACACAAATGATACTAAAACATCGAAACATCAAAAGAACTGCTTTAAACATAAAGAATAAAAATAAAGCATTGGATTACGTTAACACTGCCTAAACATATAAATAACTAACACTGAAATAAACTATAATGAAACAACACTGAATTACTTAAATGTAACTAAGCAAGCACTGATGGACACATAAGAGACATAAATAGGTACTCACGTAGATATACCACATTGGTGGCGACATGAACAACACAAAAATGAAGTATAAGTAACAGGTGACGGGTGTCACTCAAAAGAACGTGAACTGAATGGCAAGAGGACTGGACTGCCCTACGTCTGCTGGTGGAGTGCTATATATAGGGTTGGCTCCTTCCAATGCGACCCGCACGTGAAACATGGGTCATTTAACGATGCAGATGGTCGTCTACACTCATCATGGAATATGATTTTGGCTCTTATGACACTCAGAGCGATGAGTCCCAGTGGGTCATATATGGAGCTAACCATACTCAGAAGGTTTCGTTTCGTCTCCGGTTTCTTAGGGATCTGGACCCGGACCGCTAGTTCGTCCTTTTCTAGGTCCCACAAGATTCCCAACGCTCGTTCAGTGGGGAGCATGTCGTCTTTCAAAATTACTTCCTTTACTCCCACGGCTTTCTCTGTCCATGGAATTGCCAAGAGGACTTCCTTGTGATTACAGACCCACTGCGTAAGTCTGAATCCGCCCTTTTTCATCAGCTGTCTCAGCCGATGCAGCCGATGGGTAATTATCGTTGCCTTCCCCGGCGAATCTACTGAGAGAAGCAAATCTTCGACGTAGAAGTTACGATTCGCTTTCTTGATGTCGTCATGGAGACTTTCCCCGTAATCTTGGAATGTTCGTTGTAGCACATACCCGGCACATGAAGGACTCCACACACCTCCAAAGAGATGTACTGTCATTCTGTAAGTGGTGGGGGCCCCTGACAGCTGGCAGTCCGTCCACCATAAGAATCATAAGACATTTCGATGTTCGGGTACTACTCGCACTTGGTGAAACATTGCCTCGATATCAGCCATGAGTGCCAACTTTCCTTGTCTGAATCTGATGAGGACTCCCATCAATTTGTTGTTAAGGTCTGGCCCTTGCATCACCTGGCTGTTCAACGACACCGACCCATATTCGGCTGCACAATCAAACACTATTCTCACCTTTTCTGGCTTGTTGGGATTCAACACGGGTGGTGTGGGAGTTACCAGGTTTTCCCGGGTGCAACACTGAGTTCTTGACGTGGGACTCGCTCAGCATGTCCCTCGTCGATTAGACGTCTCATCTCTTCTTTATACCTCTGAGAGAGCCCTGGGTTCTTCAGGAGGCGTTTTCTCAATCCAGCCAATCGCTGCACGGCAAGTTTCTTATTGTCTGGGAGTCCCGGTTCTTCATGGCGAAACGGGATGGGAAGTTGGTAGTGTCCGTACACTTGAGTAATTGACGTTGACCACTGTTTCAGGACTCTCTTGTCTTCAACAGGGACGGGATCATCGTTACTGTAGGTGGAGTTGCATTCCCAGAAGTGCCTGACTTGTTTTTCCAGATTTGTCTCCGAATTTAGTGTTGCCATTCTGACAAAGTGGTTGATCACGGCATAATCACGGCTCACCACTCCAAACGGTCCATTTATAGTCCAACCTTGGGGATAGTGATGGATCGGCGCTAGACACTTTCACACTGATTTCTTCGGTGTTTACACTATTTCTTTCTTTCATGATCGTGCCAATGGAGAGGGAAACTGGCCTTCCCTCTGCCTGCAGCTGGTTAGCTAGACTACGTATGCAATGTGATCGGTTGCTGCCTGACTCCAAGAGAACTCCGGTGACCACTGCTCCTTTTGCCTCTTGGTTCTTTTCGTCCACCCTGACTTTCACTATTGGAAGTGCGACTCTGCTGGACCCTTGTAGTCACAACTCGCAATCGTTGGGTTCTTCACGCCGATCATCAATTCCGTTGTTGGTTATGGTTTCCCTGACCCATCTATGCGGATTTTTTTTCCCCAGGGTGCTTGTACCGGCTTCGACCTTCCATGATTTAGCTCCAGTAGTTGCCGATTCCGGTAGTGGCATAATGGCCTTAAGTTGACTCATTCTAGGTCGCTTGTGGTCAGGTGATATTTCTATTTGGTAGGCGCCTCCTGTGGTTGCTCTCTTCACCCTTTGGAAGCTAGTCTGGTGTTCTCCTTTTTCAACTTCGCCCTGTTGCACCTTGCCACTGCTTGTCAGAACTCCCATGAAGTGCAGGAGCCTTGAGTGTACTCCAGAGCAACCATCTATACCACATACCAGCTTCTGGCTGCACTCTGTTATCCGGTGATTACGACCGAGGCAGGCGAAGCAGCAACGTTCTTCCCTTACGAGGGAGGTTCTCTTCCCTGTGGACATGCTGAGGAATGTCAGGCACATTTGAAGAAGGTGATCTCCTCGGCATAACGAGCAGCGTTCATCGTCCATTTCTCTGGTTGTCTTTATTCCTGATATCACCAGACCCACAAGTTTCTTTCTCGACGAGGATTGACGTGAGTCTGCATAAATTCTGCTTGGTTTTTCCTGTCCTTGTCCCTTTGGGGCCTCCTCCGCCTTGTCGACCATATCCATTGTGAATTCCAACATCCAATCAATCCCAGGAGGCTTCCCCTACTTCCTTTTGTATTTATGCGCCTTATCCACATAGTCGTCCCTTATCTTTCCCTTGAATCTCTTAGCTAACGTGCTTATAGATTCATACGTGTCAATGTGACGTAGTTCTCCCAAGACCTTCAAGTTCCTCACGCAATTTCCCAGTTCGTCTGAGAACTGTTGGAGGCACTTTGCGTCACCTAGTCTCACAGTTGGACCTCGCAGGGCCTTCTTTATTAGCTGGCAAACGTAAGTGTGCTTATTGCCGTGACGTTTCTCTAATATGTCCAAAGCTTCCTTGTAACCCGCTTTGGAATCTTGAATTTGCAGGCATCCCCACAAAGCATCCTTAGTGGGCCCAGCGTAGGCAACGAGAAGTGTCTCTAATTTCAAAGCATCAGGTATCTGCACCATCCTAACGTGTCGCTGGAAGACTCACTTGAACTTTCAGTATTCACTACAAGTTCATCCGCTGAACTTCGGCGTCGGCCTTTGGGAGAACCTCATATTGTCTAACAGTTCTCTCACCCAAACCTCGGACCTCGGCGGGACGTCCTTTTGGTCTTTCATCAAAGCTAGTGGTTTCGGTGAACGAGCTTGATGCTCGGAAGTACTTCCGCGCTCCCCCTGGTGAGATGTTCCCGGCTCTGCGGTTAAGGTGAGCGCCGTGAGTCCTCTTGGAATATATAGCGTTTCTTCGTCAGTTTCAGTTTCAGAGGAAGGTCTTGTCTCTGGTAGTGATAACACCTTTCCGCGATCTTCTGTGCTGCCCTTGCTTTGTAGTCGATTCATACCTTCAGTGACGTTTTGCATCATCGCTGCCATGTGAGCGAACATCTGCTGCATTTGTTGGTATTGCTCACATCAATGTCCTTCAATCCCTTCGACTGGTGGTTCCTTTCTCTTCTCGGGAGACAGGTTTCATGGAGACAGGTTTATCTCATATTGCCTTGGCGAGGTGGGTGAGACGTCGGTTTCTACGTCGACAGTATCTCCTTGTTCCACGCCGGACACGCTCCCCACTTCTGACTTATTCCCTTTCCCGTACATGACTGCCAGAACAGCAAGCGTGATCTGTCTTGCTCGATAAATGTATGCAGTAACGCTTAATATCAGTTACTACTTATGATGGCGCCCCTCGATCGCGGATATCACACAATTGGAGTTGATGTCACACTGACGAGTGCCATACGCACAAGTGGCGTCACACAAACAGTGCCATACACACGAGTGACGTCTCACAAGCACGTGCCATACGCGCCAGTGATGTCACAAATACACGTGCCATATGCACGAGCGACGTCCCTCAAACACGTGACGTGCCATACGCACGAGTGATGTCACACTAACACGACCACAGAGACCCACAATCAATGTAGAGACTCGTTACACAACTAATGTCACAAACATTACTGCGGCGCCCTTACTCATACAACGTTACTTAGCTATCACAACCTTCGTTGTTATTTCTTATTTACACACACACATACACCAGTATTAGCTACTACTTAAACTTGGCGACCTAGTCTGGCTGTACGTTTTGATTACTAAGTCTCCCGCATTCCTGCCCAAACAATTTTGGCACCGAGACCAGTCTTTCTGACACCAATTTCTCATGGTAGCTGGTGTGGCTATCCACAATGAACACTAACACTCGCTCACGATCGTCCGAACAATATTGACACGACGTCCAGTCTTTCTGATTAAGATCCTCTTCTTTTCGCTCCCGGCAATGACGCGAACTTCAGTTACTGCCAGATGGTCCTATAACCTCGCATTTTGACTTTAACCGCTCATGGGAGCGATATTGGTTTGTGCTGGATAATAAGACCCTTGTCGTTGACGCAATGAGTATAATTCGGTCAAAACCTGTTAAAGAACAATTCACATATAACAACTGCTGGTATATCAGGACACACAGTTTGAATAGTAAGATCAATATACAGTACATAACCTGTTAACCTCTTAAATATAACTCACGTGTTACAACTGCTGATACATCAGGAGACAGTTTGTAAAATATGATCATTATACAGTACATAAATACACTTATTAAAGTTATTTAGAGTTCTTAGGGGATTTAATAGTTTACAATCACACTCACGTTTTGGGGTCTAGAGTTTGACCAAAGAGAATGAATATAATATCCTCCTGGTAGATGTTGGCAGGAAAGAAAAATTCAAGATGCTATCTCTATGATAGAAGGCGAGACTCTGCCCCTAAGGCAGTCATACAGTTGCCACCAGCTCCATCTCGCGATAGCATTTACCTTCTGGTTGTCCTCTACCCTTTTTGTAAGCATCTGAATTTCTTGCCTGAGTGGAACTACTACACCATACACATCACCAAACTTATCTTCTGGAACAACTTTTGGTGCAGTTCCTGCACCATTTCCTGTTACCTTCAACGTGTCACTCTTGTTCCATCCTCTTCAACCACACGTTCTCATTTGAAGGCAGAGTTGTGTCTCCTGAAACTACTCGTCTATCCTCCTTTTCTCGCTGTTGCTCTTTCCCATACTCTACCACCGCGCACCACGCATCTGTGGCTTGTTAATGAAAATTGGGGAACCTGCATTATGTGCGCCACCACAATAATTGTAACAGCACAGCACAATATGTTGCCCAGACTTTATTTTATTTCCACATTCTAAGGAATTATGATTTTTTCCACAGTAACGACACCGACATTCACTTTGACATTTCCAGCCCATATGGCCCCACCTGTTGCACTTGTAACACAAAACAGGTTGTTCAATAAACTTGGCAATTCTCCTATATCCTATTCCGGAAATGAATATCTTCTCCGGAACGTCTCCCTTCATCAAGGCTACCACTTGGTTCTTCTTCTTACCCAGGATTTCGTGTCGCTTTACCCATACGAATCATGTATCGTCAAGAAGAAAATCAAGATCCAGTATAACCGGGTACATGAAGACTTTTTTTTGGGGGGAGAGGGGGAATATTACCTATGCGGACCTTATGCTAAAATGCTGATCCACCCACTGCTGGGATAAAACAACAGCATCTTTTTTTATTTAATTGTACATCTCCACCACTAGCGTGGGGGTGGATGCTCGGTAAGAAACTGTAGGGTTTCTTGAGAGTGGTTGGTGGTTAGCATTTTGGCAACCTTCTCTGCTGTGATAGGAGGTTGTATGTTTCTCCTAGCTAATTGTGTTCCAGGGCACTCTATGAGGTAGTGCTGCAGTGTGTTTTCGGCTCCGCTGTCGCAGGTCTTGCACATGCGCTGCTCTGCTGATACTTGTACAATGATTTCCCAAATGCATGGGTATCCCAGTCTCAGTCGGTGGAAGTTGACTTCTGCCCTTCTTGTTATACCCTTCATGAGTGGTGGTCTCTCATAATTCGTGACCAGATAGTACCACCTGTCCGATCGTGATACTGGTGTTAATCTTCTATGTTTGTCTATTTTCCACTGGGCAGTTCGTGTTATTGTGGTCTTCTTTATCTGCTCCTGACTGGGCGGGATGTTCATCTCCATGTTTCGCTGTCCTAACACAGCCTTGGCAGCAGCATCAGCTCGCTCATTCCCTGGGATTCCGATGTGACTGGGCACCCAGTTAATGATAACTTGCCGATCTTGTAGTTTTAACCCTTGCAGTAGGCCAACAACAGATGTTATGAGATGAATGTTGTCTCTAGGGTCTCTGCATTGTAATGCATCAATAGCACATCGTGAGTCAGTGTGTATTACAACGCCTTGTTGACTGCTTATGGAAGCGTGTCTTAGGGCTCCAAGTATGGCAGCTACAGTAGCTCAACTTGCAAAGTAGAGCATCCATCTGAGGTTCTCTAAAGGGACGTGTTACCTCCTTCTATAGTGAAGGCTGCTCCTGCCTTCGTACTGGTGGGCTCTACGGAACCATCTGTGTAATGCATTGTACTATTGTGTGGTGTTAGAGCCTTCATGTTTCTCTCTGCTATCTGTCGGAGCTCATGTGGGTTACAGTCAGCCTTTCTTGTCCCAGTTTGTAGAATGTTGAAGACTGCTGGCGGGGACTCCCATGGTGCTGGGGTGCTGTAGTCTGGACTCATTGTATCAGGTCCTTTGCTGAGGATTGTGTCTTTCAATTTCAGTCGATTTACAGCGTCAGCTGCACACAATAGCCATGTTTTCTTGTTAAAGACATCTCTGTTAAGGTTCAGTGCTCGAAAGAGTCCATTCTTGATGTCACTTTCCCGAGCCCTGGTAATCAGTTTTGTTGCAAAGCATGCTGTTAATCGTTCCGCTCTGGTTTGGAGAGATATGAGACCTGTGTCCATGTGTAAGTTTTCAATTTTTGTCCACATAGGTGTCGTGAAAATGACTCTCAGAGCGTTATTCTGGGAAACCTCCAATTTCGGCCACTGCCACTCAGACAGTGTGTTAACAGCCGGTGTCGCATAGTCTGTTAAAGATCGAATGGCGTGTAAATATAGCGTTCTTAGGACGACATGTCCCGCACCCACCTTGGGCTCCTGTCATGGATCTGATCATGTTGACTCTCTTGCCTATTCGGTCTCTTAGATAGTTTATCTCAGTGTCAAATTTGAGGCCTTTGTCAATCCAGATGACCAGGTATTTGTATACATTGACCCATTGTAGGGCAATACCTTGTATTTGCAGTTGTGTCACCGGCTCATTGTGTCCAATCCTCATGGCTTTCGATTTTGGGATTGATATCTTGAGCCCGAGACTCATACATTCTTCACTGATGAGGTCTAGTGCTCTTTGGACTTTGCTGATGTGGTTTCTGCCTTTTACTATCAGTGCTAAGTCGTCAGCATAGCATAGCAGTTTGGTACCCTCTTGAAAGGGGAGCCGACACAAGTTTTCCATGAGGATGTTGAAGAGAGTTGGACGAAGAACTTCTCCTTCGGGTGTGCCATTTTCCAGTCTTTGGTGATATGAGACGTGTCCTTAACAAATAACTCTTGCTGTTCTGTTTTGGAGATAGTTAGCAATCCAAGCCAGTAGGCATCCCTTGACGCCTTTCCGGACCAGAATAGTTACAATGGCCTATGCATTTGCCAGCTCAAATGCTTTCTCTAGATCAAGGAATACTACGATTGCCAATTTTGACCAATCGATCCCAGGAGAGTGGCCAAACTGTGTGCAGTGCTGAGACCTTTGGTGAATCCAAAGATATTGTGGTGAAGTGGTCCAGTTTTCCAGAGGCGTGAAGACGATCACCTTGGTGTGTTGCTCTGTGTCCTGAGGCATCGTCATTATCACCTCCTTAAGCCCTGTCGTTGTCAAACACTTTACCGTCTCATTCCCAGCTTCAGTCAGATAAGGGTTCAAACTTTTTATGCTGTCTTCCTAGTTTAGCAGCCCACAGCAACCGCTCATTGGAAAGTTCAAACTTCTCCTACCTGAGCTGTTTCCATTACCTGGGTTGCTCGGCACATTGGCACTGTCACAATGATTCATTTGACCAACCTGCCGCGTTTTATTCCCAGTTGACAGGACTTCCTTCCCTCAGCATTCTCTGAACACCTACCGTACTGGTCAGACGTGTCTGCCTTATATTCTGCGACAACACTGCTGATTTTCACTGGCTGCCGAAGCTTTGTACCATGACTGGGGCAAGTGGTGGGCAGAAACATGTGAAGGCTTTGACTAGAGAGGAAAAGATTGCACTACTGAACAGCATAGAAGACGACCTGCAGCTTTCAAGTAGCGAATCGAAAGGATATGATCCACGGCCAACAACAATGTAGGTAACAGTTATAGTGGGGCAGCTAAATGCAATTTTTCAAGAGAATCATGCAAATGGTGATACAAGCCCCAAATTTGGCATGGTAATTTTCTAATGGTTACGAGTCAAGTCTGCCTCATTGGCCATGTTACGACCGTGTCGTATTTTTCTATTTTTTTTTTATAACATGCTTCCATGTTGTTCCATATTATTCCTATAATGATGTGTTATATTTACTATTATATAATCTAGTCACCTTACCCTATGCTGTTAAGGTTTTAACTGTTATTATTTGTTCAAGCCCATCTTATTTCTTCATTTAGTATTGTAACAAGCATTCTTTGTTTCTCTAACGACCATCTGCATCGTTAAATGACCCATGTTTCACCGGCGGGTCGCATTAGCGGGAGCCAACCCTATATATAGCACTCCACCAACAGACGTAGGGCAGTCCAGTCCTCTTGTCATTCAATTCACGTTCTTTTGAGTGACACCCGTCACCTGTTACTTACACTTCATTTTTGTGTTGTTCCTGTCGCCACCAATGTTGTATATTTATGTAAGTACCTATTTATGTCTCTTATGTGTCCATCAGTGCTTGCTTAGTTACGTTTAAGTAATTCAGTGTTGTTTCACTATAGTTTATTTCAGTGTTAGTTATTTATATGTTTAGGCAGTGTTAACGTAATCCAATGCTTTTTTTTATTCTTTATGTTTAAAGCAGTTCTTTTGATGTTTCGATGTTTTAGTATCATTTGTGTCTTAAAGGTTTCGATAGTGAATCAATTTGTTGTGACAGCCTACGAGGCTCTTCATTGTGTTAGTATTGTATTTAATTAAATTCTTAAAGATTTACTTTATTTCTTTTTATTCCCTTTTGATTTACTTCACTATACTTTTTGTTTGGTTATGCCTAGAACCTTGGATATTAAAGTAAATTAAGAGACGGCGTAACAGTTTTGGCGACCTTGCCAGGATTCACTAACGACCTTTGGACACTTGAGATATTCTTTTTGTGTTTTATTTTTTTTTTGTTTTAGCCATCATGGTTATCATTAGCCAAGATGATGTGGCTGCATTTGCATTAAGTAATCCCTCCATTGAGGAAGATTCAAAATTAAATGCACATGAGTTGAGATTAATTTGCGAGTATTATGGTGTGGTAATTTCTAGCAGCGCCAGTAAAGTAAAATTGTTTAACGCGGTAAGTAGTCAGCTGTTTGGAGATAGTGTTGACGTTGGCTTAAGAGAAGACCACGGTGAAGCTAGTCAAGTTAACGTAGCTGAGTCACGTTCAGTGAATGATGAATTACGCCTTCTCGAGTCGCACATAAGATTGAAAGAAGTTGGAATGCATCAGGCGGAAGCTGAAGCTAAGGCGAAAGAGGCTGAAGCTATAGCGAAAAGAGTTGGGATACGTCAGGCGGAAGCTGAAGCTAAAGCAAAAGTAGCTGAGGCTAAGGCGAAAAAAGCAGATTCAGAAAACTTGCGGCTGCGTATACAGCTCGGTCAGAGTGACCCTTCTAACACCGATGGCCTCACCCCCAGATCTAGTTTTTCTCATTTTGATCCAGCACGTGCTGCTAGGCTAATGCCCACGCTTTCAGAGGAAACAGTTGATGAGTTTTTCATTGCTTTCGAGAGACTTGCTACCACTTTAAAGTGGCCTATAGAGTTTTGGCCCATTTTGCTTCAGCAGGCGTTTGCAGGTAAGGCTCTGTGTGTTTTTTCGTTTCTTACAGACAGTGACGCTAAGGATTACTTATGTATTAAGGAGGAAGTTTTAAAGGCTTATGCCCTTGTTCCTGAAGCGTACAGATAACGCTTTCGTGGCCTCTGTAAGAAGGCAGAGCAGACCCACCTTGAATTTGCTAGGAGTAAAAGAGAGGTATTCTCAAAGTGGTTACACTCCAAGGAAGTGAGTGATTTTGACTCCCTGATTGAGTTAATGCTCACAGAGGAATTTTTGAGAACCATCGACGAAGAGGTTTCCTTATACTTGTTAGATAGGGAATTTAGTACTATTGAAGAGGCTGCTAAGCATGCTGGTGGATTTGTTTTGAGGCATGGGAGGACTAACAAAGATGTTATGCCCCCACAGGTTCAAAGGACTTTTAATCCCTCTGTCCACAGAGCGAGACAAGGGAATACTAACAATAGTAATTTTGTGCTTGACAGGAGGAGCTGGACGCGTTCGCCACCTAATGGGGCGTCCAAATTTTCTACATACCCTTGTAGTCACTGTGGAAAGCCAGGTCATAAGGCAGAGTTTTGTTGGACAAGGCTGCAGCTAAATACGGGCAAACCAGCTATGATTATTACTGAAGAGACTAATACGTCACTAGTCGGAGTGATGGCTGGTTTGAGTAAGGCTGACAGCATGCCAATAGGGTTGATTTTCACAAAAGGCGAAGCACGAGAGAGTGCAGTTTCGGTTCTCGCCTCACGAGACTTTGATCCTTTCCAGGAGAGTTTTGCAAAGGACCCAGACGTTGGTACCTTTCGTCCATTTTTGTCACAAGGCACGGTAGAAGTTGATGGTGTCGAAACACCAGTCACTATTTTGAGAGACTCGGGTTGTCTCCAAACTCTCATCAAAGAGGGTGTTGTTGCGGCGAGGAAGACTGACAAATACGTCGTTTTGGGATCCCTTTGGGGTCAAGGTGTAGCTCCTTTGGTTTTAGTACGTGTCAAGTCTTCTTGTTTTTCAGGGATAGCTAACGTAGCCTTCGTGCACGAGCTGCCTGTTGCTGGAGTGGACCTCATACTCGGTAACGATTTGGCGGGAGGTCAAATGGGGAACGTAACCCCACCTCCTGTGCTGCGGGAAAGACCAGAGTCTACCGCAGAGCTGCAACAGCTTGAAGATGATATACCCGGTGTTTTCCCTTTGTGTGCTGTGACTCGTTCTATGTCCATGACTAATGATCATAATGTAACTCCTGATGTAGATGATTCACTTTCCTTAGAAAGACTTCACTTCACACATCGCTCCTGAACTAAGAAGACCTCTCAACAAGACCTCCTGCTGGACCCGGAACTGTGAAGACCGCCCTCTCTCTTGTGCCATTGTTGGCCATCTTCCCGGACCGGACCATCCACCACTGACATCGTCGACAACAACTCACGAGCTTTTTCGGTTTATCGAGCATTAGCTTGCCCTTCCCACTGGTGGTGTGAGTGACCCACACTCCAGCTGGAGAGCAGCTATAGCGCGATATTCCCGACGTGGTTTGAGCTCTTTTCTTTCTACTGCTATTTTTACATTTTTCGCTCTGGCCTAGGGACCTGCACCCTCAAAAAGTGTATTCGTCCTGCGGTCCCCCCTGTAACTGTTCACCTCCCTCCCAGGAGATTGTGAACACGAAAGGGGGTTGGAGCAAGAACCCATCCCAGCCGAGTCTTTCCAGGAAAACCGTGATCGTGCGGGTCCACCTGGAAAGAGGGCAGCAATCCTTATCCTTCCCCCAATAGGCACACTTAGCTCACGTCTATAAGTGAGCAGTCACATGCACTAGGAAGTAGGTTTCCCCAACGGGGCTCCGGGAGAGAAGCTCAGGAACCACTCTACGACCACCAGCCAGTGGGGAGTGCTGAAATTCCTCTGCTACTTACTCAACCGGAATAGGTAGGTTTTAATAAAAAACAAAAAAAAAAAAAAAAAAACACCACAACAACCACCGGCTATGGAGCGCGTACGCCCTCCTAACGGCAACCCCCGCCTGAACCGCCAACCTGACGATCCGAACCACGACAGGCTCCGGACAGAGAAAGCGGACCAGTTACGCGCCTTCAATGAAGCCCTGAAAAGCAGGAACACTGCCACCACCTCCACCAACTCCACCACCACTGCTACCGCCACTGAGGACGACAACTGGACGAAGGTAGAAAACAAAAAACGCCGACGTGCTTTTTCGGGAAACGAATGCCGTCAAGCAGCCCAAAAGGCTCCCATCACCACCACCAGCTCACCTCCAACGACCCTGCCAAAATTCCGGATCACGAAAACGGACACAAAAACGACATGTGCCGCCATCACAGAGATGGAAAAGCTAAATCCACTGGCCAAGTTCTCAGTGAGGCCCAACCTAAAGGGGGAGATGATTATTCACCCCAAAGACAAGGACTCCGCCACCACCCTCGACACTTACCTGCAAAACACCACCACCGTTGCATCAACCAAGCTGGACCCCGCCCAGAAACTGATGAAGTCGGTAGTCCTCCGGTACCCAAAGGAACTACCCCTCGAACCCCTAGAGAACCACCCAAAGATCCTAAAAGCCGAGAGATGCTCTCCCCCGTCCGACAAGACGGCCTCCACAAAACAAGTGCTCATAACGCACTACGGTTCACCCCCCAGCACCATAGACCTCAAAACCTGGGGGATCTACGAAGTGAGGCCCTTCGTCCCAGAGCCCCTGCGGTGCTTCAGATGCCAGAAATACGGGCACCATCAGATAAGGTGCACGTACAAGGAAATCTGCGCAGTCTGCACGCAGAAGCACGGCACACACTCCTGCCTCACCAAGTTAAAAAATGGAGAAAAAATTGCCCCAAAGTGTGCCAACTGCGGGGGCAAACACCTCGCCTGGAACCCTGGATGCTCCGAGAGGACAAAGAGGGTCCAGGCAAACCGACCAGCAGCAAGACCGGCCCCCACCGCCTGCACACCAGCCCCACCAAGTACCTCGGTGTGGGGAACCCAGAGGCCAAAACAACACAGCCAACCTCCTCAGCCGGTCAACTCCCAAAGTGCAGCCCAGTGTCCTGGCCTCACCACGACCACACCTCAGCCACCCAAGCAGCAGACAACGACAACCATGAAAAAGACAAAAGAATCACACACCAAGGCACCAGAAGGAATGATACACGTATCAGACCTAGCCAAGGTACTGACAACCTTCGCGGAGGGCCTAGCCGGACTACTGGGCCACAAGATCCAACCCACACAGCCCCAAATACTCATGGGGAGCGTCCTCGGGCAAGTCGCCACAGCTCCAGCCACCTCAGTGGAGGAAGCCACGCCGGTCCTCACACGAGTGACAGCCGAGGTACACTCTACACCGAAGAAGGCCACCAGAGAACCCAAGATACCGACAGCTCCCAGAAAGAAATTGGACGTCTCAACTCCCCTGAACCGAACCACGGCCCAGAAGACAAAAACCACAGAACACGAAGATATGAACCTGATCCAGTTGGAATCGAACTTAGACATCTCCATCGAGGACCACCAGAAGTCCCCGATGAAACAGTGGTGGAAAACATCAGCACCCTGAACATCCTAACATGGAATGCTCAGGGCATCAAAAACAAGAAACACCTCCTACAAGAAGCAGCAGCCAAGGACAAGCTTGACATCATACTGCTACAAGAAACACTTCTACAAGAACACCACTGTTTCAAATTCAGCGGTTACAAGACATACTGGAGGCATTTCACGCAGGCGTCAACAAGAGGATGTATGATCTTGGTCAAGTCAAGCATACCCTCCTCCGAGGTCACGCAGCAATTTCCATGTGGGGAAAACATCGAGACACAGGCCGTCAAAGTAACCCTCCAAGAACGGGAATTAACTGTTAACAACATCTACAAGAACCCAAGGGGCTCACTGGAGGCGACTCAATTATTCGCTTCGGCCGCTGACCACGCCACACTCATAGGAGGGGATTTCAACGCACATCATCCCTTCCTAAGTTCGGTAAGCCCCACAAATGAAGACGGCCTACACCTATACACCACGTTTCAAGACACACCCGAGATCTGCCTCCTGAACACCGGAGAGCCCACCCACACTAGGGGAGGAAGGCTAGATCTAACCTTCGTCTCCAGTGCACTACAGCCTTCGGCCTCTTGGCAGCTACACCCCACGCTGACCAGCGACCACTTCGCCACCCTAACAACGCTGAAGGTGAACAAACTCCCCACTCCACCCCCGCCGAGATGGAGATACAATACCCAAAAGGCAGACTGGGGACTCTTTAAGAAACACCTGGCTAAGTGGCGCGAAAAATCACAGCCGGCCGGCGCAGCACCCGTGGACGAGACAACCCTCCACCAACAATTGGTCGAGGCGCTTCACCAAGCGGCAGAAGAGGCTATCCCAAAAACAAAACCCACATCAAGACAGTACAATGATTACTGGTACTACTGTCCCAGGGTGAAAGAACTCAACCACAGAGTGAACATGGCCCGAAGAAACTACAGGAGACATCCCACGGAAACAAACAGACATCTCCTGCAAGTCATAGTTAAGGATACCAGGGAAGAGAAGGAAGAAATAAAAAAACGTAAGCTGGCTCAAGTGGTGCTCCGAACTGAACGAGCACACCTCCCTTGGCAAGATGTGGGCCCAGATCCGAAGGGCATCTGGGAAGGCAACACCACCACCACCAACCCATCCCAACCCAGAAGAGAAAGCCGAGAGACTTGCAACACTGTTCTCTGACCGAGCAGCAACGAAAAACCTTCCGAGACAGGCGGAGGAGACACAACGGCGTCTGCGACAGGTCAGACTCCAGATGATCGCAGAGGCCTGCAACAGTGAAGATGACACCGACAGACCTTTCAACCAGCAAGAACTCCAGAAGTCGCTAAAACGAAGCAAGGACACAGCACCAGGGGCCGACAGGATAACCTACTCAATGTTTTCCGATGCCGGTAAAGCCGGACACGAGGCTTTGTTACAAGTCATCAATGCTTCGTGGACAGCACAAAGACTCCCACCGGAATGGAAGAAGGCAGATATACAGCCCATTCCGAAGCCCAGAGAACCAGACAAACCGAGGCCCATCTCCCTTCTCAGCTGCATAGCGAAAACGGGAGAAAGAATGGCTCTCAACCGACTCAAGTGGAAAGTAGGCAGCCCACACCCTCACATATTTGCTTACACCGAGAACACCGGCACAGGCAACAACATCGCCGAGATACTCAGCACAGTGGACTACAAACCAGCTCTGGTGGTCTTCCTCGACCTGGAGAAGGCCTTCGAACTAGCAAATCCATTGGCCATTACAACGACGCTCTCTGAAAAAGGCGTCAAAGGAAGGTTGCTGGCGTGGATCCAGAACTATCTCACACAGAGAGAAGCAAGAGTACGCTTTCAGGGAGCAACCTCAAGCTACAGGGTCCATGAAAACGGAACCCCACAAGGAGGCATCCTCAGCCCAATTCTGTTCAATGTCCTGATGGAAAATCTTGTCAAACTTCCTTTCAGACAAAAGCCAAGCTCCTATGCTATGCAGACGACTTACAGCTTATAGTAAGAGGATCAAACAGACTAGCCAACATGCAACACGCACTCCAACTTATAGAAGAGGAGTGCAACAGACTTGGACTCAAGATAAATCCAGCCAAGTCGAAAGCGATGGCCATCTGCACAGACACACCAGACAAGATGCTCTCCATACAAAACACGCCGGTAGTCTGGACCAACACCCACCAGTGTCTTGGAATCTGGTTTGACCAGAAACTCACCTTCAAGCCGCAACTCGAGTATCTCAGGCACAGGACGAAGAGCAGACACAATATAATGAGGTCGCTCACCAGCACAACCGCAGGAGCAAACCTTCATGTGCTCAAAGCCTACTACACGGCCGCCATCAGATCGCTGGTAGATTACAGTGCTCCAGCACTCATTGGACTGAGAGAAGACCAAATAGCTAAGCTAGAAGTCATCCAAAATAATGCTCTCAGGACCATGCTCGGAGCACCCATGTGGACCAGAATTTGCAATTTGCAAATGGAAACTGAACTACCACCCCTGGCAGTACGAGTCAAGCAGGTGACAGCCGGTCTCCTCGCCAAAATCTGTAGATCAGATAAGCCTACAGCTACCAAAATTCGAATCAGCACCTCCCTCCACCTCGACCACAGAGTGCGAGGGGCCACCTGGTCGCACGAGGCAAGCGAGGTCATCCGACACCTGCAAGCAGAAACACTCGTCAAGAACAACCAAGACACACGAGACAATGGTTACGCTGTTCCTCCACCATGGAGCCCTCCACCAGCCACACTCAAAATTACCAACCTAGGTGATAGCAAAGCCATCCTCCAGAAGGAGGACCTCAAAAAAATAACTCTGGAAGCCATAGCCACCGAGACACCGGCTGATGCAGCATCATACTTCACAGACGGCTCGGTGGATCCAAAACATCATAGATCCGTAGCGGCCTTCTACACCCAAGGTCAGACCCTCCGATGGAGACATTCTAATGACTGCTCCACCCTACAAACAGAACTGGTAGCAATCTCAAAGGCCCTACAACACGCTGCAGCACAACACAACAAGTCCATCATAATTCACACGGACTCGAAATCGGCCATGCAGGCGCTGCAACACAGTCAACCAAGAGACAACGTCCACATCATAACCTCGATCCTCACACAGCTACAGGAATTCCAAAGACAAAACCGCCCAGTCGTCTTACACTGGATTCCCAGTCATGTAGGGATCGGAGGAAACGACGTGGCAGACGAAGCAGCCAAAGCAGCTACACGTTCTAGTAGAGTACACATCCAAGTTCCAGCAAACGTGCAACAGATCAAGAATCACCTCAGAAAGACTAGCAAGCTCCACATCAAAAAGAGCTTCCTTCACGCATTCAACACTGGTTCCCAATCAGCCAAATGGTACCTGGCGGCTACAAAAGGGGAACCACATTTCGCGGACAGGAAAACACCAAGACAAACCCAAGTCAGCCTTCATCCACTACGACTAGGGTGCAAGTGCTCCTGGCAGATGATCGGAAATGACGTCATGGAATGCACCTACTGTCAGCAGCCAGCAGCCAACCCACTTGAACACTATCTCCTCGACTGTGAGGTCACACAAAGCCTCCGAAACAGAACTCAAATCTCCCAAGAAGCACACACAACACCAGCGGCCACTCTAACCCGAAAGGCCCAAACAGACCACATTCACCACCTTTTCCGGGTCATCACACGATACCCACCACCCAGATAGCTTAGAAAGTATCTTCTCCCAGCAAGTGCGGACCCCAGTTCGGGGGGCGCGCCACTCCGAAACTGACCACGTCTAAGAGTGGGGGTTGGTGGTAAGCGTCCACTGATCGGGGGTCCGCTCACACTTGCAACCTGCAGTATCCTTCCAAATCTGCAGGTGGGACCACCTTCAATCCCAATCCGGTCTGGCTGCTCCAGGAGCGCCAGCCGGAACCACCAAACGGGCCGCCTATAGGCAAAGGCCTGTGTCGGACTATGGTCCGACAATCTCAACAACAGCAACAACAGAAGGATTTTTTGCTAACCCAATTGCTTCCCAAGGCATTTCTTCCGCAGTTAATGCTGTGACCGGGAGAGTTGCTTTAATAGCTGCACAAGAGCAAGACGATTCATAACGACTCTTGTTTGACCAGGTGTCCGATTCTGCCAATGATTCAGGCCCTACCACGAGATATTTCAGTCAAGACTCTGTTTTGTGCTGCCACTGGCTCCCACCGACTATGTCAGAGGAAGACGCGGACTGGGCGTCTGTCACTCAAATAGTTCTCCCACACACTTACAGACAACATGTTCTAGCTCTGGCCCATGACGGTCGCTTTTCTGGACATCAAGGTGTCCGAAAGATGTTCAACAGGCTGGCCAGAAAGTTCTATTAGCCAGGAATGAGGAGAGATGTCACTAAATATTGTAAGTACTGTCATTTTTGTCAAAAGGTAGGCAAAGCCAATCAGTCTATTCCACCTTTTCCACTTGTAAGAGTACCTCACGTACCTGAGCCCTTTACAACAGTACAGTGTGACATTCTAGGCCCTCTGCCTAAAACTTCTAGTGCGTTTCAATATTTATTTACAGTCATAGATACCTCTACTAGGTACTTGCATGCTGTACCTCTTAGGAAAGTTACTGCTAAGGCCCTAATATCATCCATTTTGTTTCTCATATTTCTACTGTTCGCTCATCAAGTAAGAGATCCTTTGCACATAGTTAGAGATAGATTGTTAGGTAGTAGTGAAGAGAGCATTAGTGTATTAAGTTTAGCAGGAGATGTTAGAGAGAAGCTTCTAATTTGTTGGAGCCTTGCCACAGACCACTTACAGCAGTCACAGTCCAAGACCTGGTACGACAAGCATGCCAAACACAGAGAGTTCCAGATAGGAGATCAAGTACTCATTCTCTTGCCGAGACATGGACAGCCCCTCCATGCGAAATTCAGTGGGCCATATAGAGTTGTGAAGAAGGTAAGCCCAACAAATTATATTATCTCTATCCCTGACAGGCGCCGACTACAGCGCTTATGTCACGTCAACACCATCAAGCTGTACCACACACGCCCAGCACCCCATTTGTTGCTGATGATCCAGTTCCCGTGTGTGCCGTTGACACTTTCTTGGTATACGGTGAGAAAGAAGAGTAAAAAGAAGGGGCAAGTCCACTCGCCCTGTCATCAGTCAGGGTTTGGCAGTCCAACACAGTGGAGTTGCAGAAGCTACAGCGTCTACCTGGACACCAGAGAGCTGACGTGCTGGCCGCCATCCAACAACATCCTCTTGTCTTCCAAGACAGGCCTGGCTGTACCACTGGCGTGGTGCATGATATTGTTGTTGGTTCTGCTAAGCCTATCAAGCAGGCTCCCTACTAGCGAGTGGTGCTCACCAGTCATTCTAGTACCGAAAAAGGACGGCACTCTTCGATTCTGCATCGACTTCCGCAAGATCAACGCCGTCACCAGCAAGGACAGCTTCCCTCTACCAAGAGTCGACGACTGCATCGAAGCAATCGGGAACGCCAAGTTCCTCTCTAAGTTTGATTGCCTTCGAGGGTTTTGGCAAGTACCATTGACCCGTCGTGCTAAAGACATCTCCAGTTTTGTGACATTAGGTAAGACCTATAAATTTAATGTTATGCCTTTCGGGCTTTGCAATGCCCTGCTACCTTTCAAAGGCTGATGTCACAAGTCACGGCCAATTGGCCTGGTTGTGTAGTATATTTAGATGTTGTAATTTTTTCTGACACTTGGTCAGACCATTTATGTCAGCTAGACGCTCTCTTCACTGAGTTAGAAAATGTAGGACTTGTTATAAACTTTGCTAAGTCAGAATTTGTTTGTGCTCAACTTTTGTATCTGGGACATGTAATTGGGTTGGGAAAACTTGCTCTTCCCACAGCAAGGTGTGACACTATTTCTCAGATGCCTGTTCTATGTAACAAACGACAAGTCCGCAGATTTTTGGGTTGTGTGGGTTATTACCGGAGATATATTTGTAATTTTGCCGAGTTGGCACTACCCCTTACTGATTTCTTGAAGAAGGGTAATATTTTTTGTTGGACTTCAAGGTGTCAGGATTCTTTTCAAAACTTGAAAAATGTATTATGCTCATATCCTATTTTAAGAGCCCTAATTTTTCTAAGCCTTTCAAGCTAGCCTGTGATGCTAGTGATCTGTTATCTAGACCCACAGAATGAACACTTGAGTCATATCAAAATTTGTGCAAGCAAAATTTTATTTTATGGGGGGGTAAGGGTTACGACAGTGTCGTATTTTTCTATTTTTTTTTATAGCATGCTTCCATGTTGTTCCATATTATTCCTGTAATGATGTGTTATATTTACTATTAAATAATCTAGTCACCTTACCCTGTGCTGTTAAGGTTTTAACTGTTATTATTTGATCAAGCCCATCTTATTTCTTCATTTAGTATTGTAACAAGCATTCTTTGTTTCTCTAACGACCATCTGCATCGTTAAACGACCCATGTTTCACCGGCGGGTCGCATTAGCGGGAGCCAACCCTATATATAGCAATCCACCATCAGACAGAGGGCAACCCAGTCCTCTTGTCATTCAGTTCACGTTATTTTGAGTGACACCCGTCACCTGTTACTTATGCTTCATTTTATGTTGTATCTGTCGCCACCAATGTTGTATATTTATGTAAGTACCTATTTATGTCTCTTATGTGTCCATCAGTGCTTGCTTAGTTACATTTAAGTAATTCAGTGTTGTTTCACCATAGTTAATTTCAGTGTTAGTTATTTATATGTTTAGGCAGTGTTAACGTAATCCAGTGCTTTATTTTTATTCTTTATGTTTAAAGCAGTTCTTTTGATGTTTCGATGTTTTAGTATCATTTGTGTCTTAAAGGTTTCGATAGTGAATCAATTTGTTGTGACAGCCTACGAGGCTCTTCATTGTGTTAGTATTTTATTTAATAAATTTCTTAAAGATTTACTTTATTTCTTTTTATTCCCTTTTGATTTACTTCACTTTACTTTTTGTTTGGTTTCGCCTAGAACCTTGGATATTAAAGTAAATTAAGAGAAGGCATAACAGCCATATGAAAATCCAAGATGGCGGCCATTTTTAAGAGATGGCCGCCATATTGACCTTCAAAAGTTGATTTTTCTAATAGAAATTTATGTAGTTGGTCAATCTGAGAAATCTTAGTGTCAATATGTATGTTTTCAAGCATGCTCAGATGATTTTTTGTAGTTTTAAGTCCATTGTAACATTTTTATCAACATAAAATAACACTTTTAGTAAAAAAATATAACAAAAAAGAACTTACTAAAAAAAAAAGTACTCACTATTAGCACTGGTTCCTGTGACTTCTCTTGACAGTACATCTTTGTGCATTTACTGCTGTTCACATATGCAGCTGCAAAGTGCTGTGCAGGAAAGTCCAGAGCGAAAGCATTTGCATCTCAGTGCAGCCATCTCTATGTGAAATCCACCGAACATAATAACATAGCTGTCTTCTCCATACTCAGGCCAATGCCATTGGATTTGTTTTGCCAGGACATGCAGTGCCTGGTCAGCAGCTATGACTAGGATCTGACCTGGGGTCAGAAAAGCCACTGTATCACGAACCTTTTCCATGACATGCTTGATGGTTGCCACAGAATGTGCATGAGCTCGAAGCAGGGGAAGCAGAGACGTAATGCTCACTTAAAATGGCTGACTCCTCTTCTGTGCTGCATGGTAAGCTGCCCACGTGATGCAGACTTCATCAGCCACATACTCAGTGAGCAAGACCTCTTCCAGCCAAGCATACTCTTCTTGCACGTGTGACTGGATTGACTCAGGTGCTGGCAATGACTGAGGTGCTACCAAGGGAGGATTGGGATTCTTCATAATATAAACTGGTCTGACATTGATGAATGCCTCTGGAAGCTCAGGAACTTTCTTGACCATCGTATCTGCATTCCGTCTGAGTGGCTCACGATCCTCACCAGCCTGCTCAGAACTTGGATGTTGGAAGATGGACACACTGGTCCCAAGGAAGGACGTTTTGACCGTATTCGCAGTGGGCTTGTGGTCAATGCTGTCCACTGCTGAAGTCGTGAACAACTGCTTCCTCAAGATTGGTGGACACACCACTCCATCTTCCACGTACTGGCATACAACTGCTTGTCCAAGCTGGGCTGATAATTGTAGAACTCTGTCATATGAAATGCTGACCCCATTTTCATGCAGCATGTCGATGAGCTGCCTCTTTCTTGTCTTAGCAAACACAGACATGCCGATGTAGATAGCAAAAGGTGTGTCATGGTCCTTGGAGTGTCTGTGGATTTCTGTTCCTACCTTGTAGTTGGCAAAGCAGTTGTACTGTAAGAGCTGTGACATAGCAAGGTCAAACTTCGATGCGCCATGCTGGAGTTGGGATTTGATATCTGCACCATGTTCGATTATATATACAAATTGAAGCAGTGGTAGTGGAACAGCCTGTTCAATGCATCCTTCATGAAATGTACTGCTGAAGTGTGACTTGTGCTGAAGCATGTCCCTCCGTATCATCCCAGCAGCCTTGGCCAGATGGATCTCGTCACGGTATTTGCTTGCTTGTGCCAGGATTGAGCCAACAGCCTTCTCAAAGGGCAGTAGGATATCTCTTCCTTGGTGATGAGCTTGCAGCTGGGGATGTGAAAAAGCAGCTGGTCCTTCAGTCGAGTAGCATGAACATCGGGCGATCCAACACCCAGCTGCTCAAGTCTCTGTCTGTAGAGTGTGACCAGGTCAGCAAGTCTGAAAATGGGTGGTTCAGTACCTTCACTAGAAGCTTTCATCTGAGTGATGTAAGTGACCAGTTCAGAGAAAGCAGTCGGGTATGCGTCCTTGTTCGGATGAAGCTCTTGTGCTTCTTCTTGCTCATGAGCATTTCGGTGTGTTCTTTCTCGGTTGTACAGGTCTGTCAGGCAGCGAGGGTGATACTTCAGTTCTTGTGCCACAACATCTGCTGCACTTAGTTTGGCAAGGAGTTTTCCATCGCTAAGTGTCTTCGCACAATCATTCAATCTTTTATTAAGTTTCATCGTCATTGCATGTCTTATGTCATCTACCGAAGCTTCTTCCTCACTTAGAAAGCATTCTCTTGCTTTGGGATCTCTGACCATTCGTGGTATCTTGCTACTGCTGCTCTCCTCTGTAGCAACTGCAGAGGTTCGCCTTTTCTGAACTCTATTTAACTTTGTGTTGTCGAACAGAAGTCTGCAACTCTCATGATACTGTGCCTTGTTTCTCCTCAAGGTCTCCTCTATCCCATCATCTTCAACAATTCTTGCAGGGTCAAGCTTGACTGGCAGTGCATTGATTGAATGAAATAGACGAATATTCCTTGCCAAGCTCTTGTAACCGTCATCTTTTTTGGCAGGATTTGCATGTGGAGACTTAAGATCTTCCTTCTTATCCTGTTGACAAAGACAACACTTTGCCCAGTCAGTGAGGAATGATTTGTTGGTAGATTTTGTGTCCATAACTATTTTTGATCTTCAGGGCCGACGGTTTATCCTTTTACCACCCTGATGAGCACTTTCTTGTATGGGATACAACTAGGTTCATGCCTTTTGCGCTACACCTAGTACGATCGTTCATCCAGTATCATTAGACCCGTGCGATCTGTACACCATCCAGATAACTAAAACCCCGTTATCCTTGGCTCGGTTCTCCTGCGCTGGCACATCCTGTCAATTCAGGTGCGGCTGCTTAACTGATTTGAGGTTGGTAAAGCAGCATTTGGAACACTAAGGTGTTGCAGTATGACATGCTTCTTCTTAGCTGACACTGAACCCCATGCTGGGTTGCGCAGCAGTGATGTCACCAGTGTGCCCTGGTAGTGCCCGACAATCACTCCCTCACATGCAGAGACCCTCTGCATGCTACCCTCACCTAGTTGGAAAAAACATAAAACCAGTACATAAAACCAGTCATAAATAAGACAAATATATATCAGAGAGTATCAGAGATAGACAAAATCATCTCAGCATGCTTGAAACCATACATATCGACACTAAGATCATTTAGATTGACCAACTACATCAATTTCTATAAAAAACAATCATCTTTCGAAGGTCAATTTTGCAGCCATTTTGAAAAATGACCGCAATCTTGGATTTCCAAATGGCCAATCAGGCAGATTTGACAAGTAGCCCCAAGGGTATGATCATGCCAAATTTCATGCTTTTATCACCATTTGCACGATTTTTCCATTATCCGCTCTACTAATATTGGTTACTGGACCACAAAAAACAGGAGCTGATCACTACTATACAGGATTGGTATACAGATTATGAACCAATGGGTGTTGATAGCCTTTAGGATGATTTATTACATATTATTGATTTTGTTTTGACGATAAGCAAGTATAGTTATAAAGGAGAAATAAATCATGGAAAACGTAATATGTACAAGGTATGTTAAAGACAAATTGATTCAGGGTTTCAGTAAACTCCTGAGAAAAGTGCAAATCCAAATGACATTGAAATCAAGGAAGTGCTGAAAGAAACTGCAAACGTATGTAGTGAAATCAAGCAAGAGGCGCGGAATAAATACTGGACAGACTTTTTAGGGAGAATCGCCAAAGGCAAGAGCTTGAGTGACGTATGGAAGGAAGTGAATATAGTGCGAGGTGTTCGAAACAAGGGCAACAGCTACGCTGACCGGGCAGGGCCAGTCGACTTAGTAGAATATAGGCTGGTACTGCCAGTTTTGACGAATTACCTCAGAGTGTGCAGGCCTCATTACAAAGTAAGAGTAGACTTAGGCATAAGTTAGTGCAAAGTCAGTGTACACTGGAGGATGATACATGTGTTCCTACGACGGGATGTGAGTTTTTTTATGCGATTAAAAAGGGAAAGTCTACGGCACCCGGTGATGATGGAATAATATATGAGATATACTTCTTAACTGTCTCGCTGATATTAGAGAAGGGCCCCTATTAGACTTGTCTAATATGTCTTATAATGGAGGATGTATCACTCTTAAGTGGAAAAAAGCAGTAACTGTCACAATACCAAAGAACAATGGAGATTTTCTTCCAATGTCTTTAACCTCTTGTTTTAGCAAAATGATGGAAAGAATAGTATTAAACAGGTCGTTGTATAAAGTGGAAAATTTCTTGGCGCCCAATTTACTTGGGTTTTGAAAGGGAGAAGTACTGTAGTCTGTGTTGTAATGTATTTGAATAACTCCAAGGCTACATGTAGGACTTTTGTAGACTTAAAAGAGGCCTTTGATAGGGCAAATAGTGAAGTCATAATTGAGCAACTAATTAATTTAGGGATTTCTGGGAAGTTGCTGAAATGGATTGTTGATTACTTGAGTAACAGAATGACTAGAGTATGGTTTCAGGGTTGGTACTCAGAAGAAAGAGAGATGGAGTTGATGAACATAATGGCTCGTTACGAATTTCGTGGAGACACACAGGTTATAATATATGCTGATGATATACTTTTACAGTGTAAAGGTGTGAGATGTATTGAGTACACTTTGTTGTAGAATGAGCCTTGTAATTAACAATGAAAAACTAAATATCAGGTCAGAAATTATGAACAAGGGGATTTATTTTTTAATGTACGTAATACATTGGGATGTATAGTCTCGTTCAAGATTCTTCGAACACTGCTGGAGACAGCTGGGAACTCAAGTCCGTTTGTTTACTATACTACGTAGTAAAAATTATGAATGAATGTAACAGTGATCGGTGATTGGTTACTTTGCTCTTCATTGCCAAATTAACGGTTGGGCTTTGTTATTTCGCGTTACATTATACTTTTCTGCTGGTATATACTGTTAATTTGATTTTAAAATGGGTAGAGCAACCTATATGAATTTATGTTTAGACAATTAAACATCAGTAAAAATCGGTATGGTGTTAAAGAACATCATGCAGGCTGCTTACGAGGTTGTTTGTTTATCATTAATTTATACTAATATTATCTTCAAACGTTTAATCCCTTTCGGGTAATTAATCAAGTTGTATGTAACCAATGCTAAACAGACTTCTTTCTAAACACGCTGATTTCATGCAACACAAACGGCTGTTTTAATTCGCTGTGGGATTAAGCAGAATCAACCGTTCACTGCTACCTGTAGTAAGTGTGTGTGTGTGTGTGTTGAGAGTGTGTGTGTGTGTGTGCGTGTGTGAGTGTGCGAGTGTGTGTGTGTGTGTGTGTGTGTGTGTCAGCCTGTTTGTATTTAATAATGACGTTGTTCAATTGAAGGTGATGGTAATTAATCTTACGAACCATCCATCTGATGGTGTGAATTAGTGCTGTAGCATATGCTTTATACTTTTACATGCCTTTATCTAGCAATATCATTGTCATTCTAAGGCTCTGAATATTGTAAATAGCAAATGGTATTTGTTTCGTTGAGTGACTACAGTATTCCCCCCCCCCCTAAATCCTTGTTTTTGACTTGTGTAGATCAAATTCAATTTCAAATTAAAAAATTTTTGACAAATACATCAAAAGGAGCTGGTTAGCATGCTAACTAGCCCGCCCAAAATTAGTCCTAATCAATCAGATATGTATACAACAAATAAATATGCATAAAATCTACAATCTTATGTTAAACTTACAGATTTTTTCGTAATATTCTTAACCATATTTTTGTTTATTAAATAACAAACCATCTCTGTAATATCAGTAATACCATCACCCTTAAATTCTGATAAACAGTTGCATTCTATAATGTAATGATATAATGTATGGGACTTTACATAGCCACACAGTTTACAAGGAATGCTATCAGTTCCTTCAATATATTGTCAATAATATTTGCATCCAAAGCTTAGTCTCATCACAAATATATCATACTTAACCGAAGCCTTACCATAAGTAGAACTTGTAAAATTCAAAACTCGAACATAATGTTTCAAACTACTACTACCGTTGCTCAAAATTTTCCGAATATTGGCCATTTCCCATTGCTGTCGGATTTTTACCATTTCAGATTTTACTCTTTTAATACCCAAAATACAATCGTATTCTCCAATTTCTTTGCCACACCCTTGCTTAGCCAAATCATCAGCAACCTCATTCATATAAATACCACAATGGGATGGAATCCACATAAAACTTACATCATATCCAAGTGATTTTATGTCATGAATACACTTCTTACATTTTAAAACTAAATCATCATCGAGAGGCACTTTAGAATTTAGAGCAAATAGAGCACTTTGACTGTCAACAAACCCAGGAACTGTTTTTTTCCTCACAAATGCATTCTTAAATCCCACATATATAGCATAAAGTTCAGCAGTGGTGCTGGAACTTCTGTCTCCAATTCTCTTGGATATTCTTTCTTCAACACTAATACCATATTCAAAATATTCAGAAATAACAATGCCACATCCGGCCCGATTCCCATTAACTGAACCGTCGCAGTACATATGAATAACATTTTCCTTATGGTTCTCAGATATTTTCTCAAGGAATATTTGCCGTAACTCAAAAGGATTACATTCTTTTTTTTTTAACTCTAGCTCATCCATTCTTACGGATACACTCTCCATGAGCCAAGGCTTCAAATAAACTTTGTTTGGCAAAGGTACACACAAATCTACAATATTTTATTCACACAACATCTGACAAAGTTTTTTTAGTATAAGTATTCATCTTAAGATTACTAGTAATTGCATTAGTAAATTTATCAACAGCAGACTTCAGATACCCATCACCTTAGAGTAGAAATGACAGTCAACTCCCTAATTCTGTGTATTATGCTCGGGACATTTAGCTCCATCCTCATAATCTCTATTATTGTTGTCCTTGGACAACCATGCACAATATCCTCATTGCTTCATTCTGAATAAGCTCTAATGGCCTAAGATCTTTTTCTGAGCAAGAAGCGAGAACTGGAGCTGAATAATCAATGATATTCCTAACTGTACTTAAGTACATAGATCTTAAAACTGGTATACCAAAACCATTTCCTCTATTTGACAAAACTTTCAGAGGTTTTAGCCTCGCTGTACATATATTTTTGACATAAGTAATTTGATCCTCAACGTTATTATTTATACTCACAAACATTCCCAGATATTTGTAACAGGATACTTTCTGCAATTTTATTCCATTTAGCCAAAATTATTTTCCATTTACTGCCCTTGACTGAAATTTGGTTTTATTTTCATTAATGACCAGTCCCAAAGAGACACAAAGATACTGCAGCTGATCAATGACCCTAGACACATCTTCCACATTCTTACATTGGATCAGAATGTCATCAGCATAAATGATTACTTGGGACTCGCCCTGGAATTTGTAACTAGCTATTCTGTCCACAAGAATATTAAAAAGCATAGGGCTAAGAACGCCACCTCGTGGGGTACCCAACCCTAGACTTTTTTTTCCGATTCATGGCCTTAAAACCAGACACTCGCTTTTCTGTTAGTTAAGTAATCTGTAATCCAGATCAATAATTTCCCTTTTATACCTTTACTTACAAGAATTTCTTGGATCACTTCCTTATTTGCCTTATCAAAGGCACCTTTATGGTCTACAAACAGTCAACAGTAGACATTAGCATTACTAAGACATTTAATCACACAATCTGTAGTGATTTTACCCTTTAAAAATCCAAACAAATTACTAGACAAGAGACCATCAATTTTATACAATAATCTATTTAATACCATTCGCTCCATCATTTTATATAGACAAGAGGTTAGGGATATGGGTCTATAATCATTATCGCCTTTCGGCACAGGAACAATGAGTGCCATTTTCCATTTCACTGGCAGTCTTCCATTTTCATATGACAAATTAAAGAGATCTAGAATTGGGTTGTCCTCCATACTTATAAGATAATTGATAACATCATAAGTTAGGCCATCCCTGCCAGGAGCACTAGACTTCCCTTTCTTACAGCATTCAGAATTTCATCCTCAGTAAAAGGATCACAGGTCTCCTCACTTACAGTACTTTGGATATTCACCAAATCTGAATATTACTTGGGAAACACTCATAATTCGATGCAGACACCCACTTATTCATTAGTTCATTAGCTTTGGCGTTTGAATTGGGATGAACATTAAATTTCTTCTTGGCTTCCCTTACCTTATTCACACTATCCTAAACCTGATTCAAAGATTTTGATTGAGCGATCTCTCTCAAAAAACCACTCCAATATATACTTTTGGCTTTCTGATTCACCTCTGTTGTACACTCTGCCACTTCAATCAGAGTTTCCCGTTTTTTTTTATTGCTAGGATCTTTACTCCACTTACTATAACATTTCCTCAGTAACTTATTCCACCCCTTTACAATCTTATCATTATAATACCTAGGCTTAGGTTTTGTGGTATTTCCATACTTGTTCTTTTGGCTTATTCAAAATGGAATCAATCACGCCTAACAAATCATCATAAAATATGTTTTCATCTTTAATTCCAAGCTTTTTGTACTCTTTATACCATTCGCCGAATTTTGCTACAAATTCACTATGTTGGCCTACTGTTATTGTATACCTTTTCCTATTTTTTTTTTTTGGGGGGGGGGGGGGGGGCACCCCCCTACATCCTTGTGTAAGGTGAAGCGCAGAAGCGATTATAGCGCCCAACAGGGAAGCATGAAAAGTTCATGCTTGCCTTTATGTCTCATGAGTTAAGGGCGTAGAAGCCTCAAGAGTTAAGGGCGTAGAAGCCTCAAGAGTTAAGGGCGTAGAAGCCTCAAGAGTCAATGGTATATGTCATCAAGTTATTGGAAGCTCCAACAACTCACTGAATACGCATTCGCAACTTTCGACTTACAACAGGTACCTACTTTACTGCTCGGTGAACAGGGACTAATTGGGGCTAGGAAGTATGTCCAAACAACTTCCACCGGCCCGGGAATCGAACCCGTGACATCTTGCTTGCGAGGCAAGAGCGATACCGCTTCTACCACCGGCCCCCGTCTTTTCCTATTGTTAACATAAAAGATTTTGTTCAAATGAAGCTTCACTTTAATTGTAAAGTGATCACTCAAAAGCGTATCCACAATATCCAAATTTGCATACGCATCTAACATTAAAAAGTATTGCATGATCAAGGGTACCCCCTTTAACATTCCATTGTGATTTTGAGAACCTCTACTGCCAAGATTTCTATGCCTAGCGTTCAAATCACCAATTAGTAAACAATCATCAGCAAAAATAATGTCCGGCAGATCATCAACTGTCAAGGAATCAGCATGCACATAAGTATTAATAATGAACAGTGTAGCATCTTGAAGCGTAATTTCAACACACAAATACTCTGTACCATTAACTGCTGCTAGACAGCTCCAAATCCGTCAACAGTCCCCCAGCAGTACCCTGTCACTGCTGTATCCACCACCCAATTCCGTCAGTGTAGTGAACGGTGTGGAGATAGTCAGGGTGAGGGTGGGAGGTACACAGTGTGGAGATGGTTAGGGTAAGGGTGGGAGGTACACTGTGTGGAAATGGTCAGGGTGGGGGTGGGAGGTACACAGTGTGGAGATTGCCAGGGTGAGGGTAGGAGATAAACAGTGTGGAGATGGTCAGGGTGACGGCGGGAGGTACACAGTGTGGAGATGGTCAGGGTAAGGGTGGGACGTGCACTGTGTGGAGGTAGTGAGGGTGAGGGTGGGAGGTACACTGTGTGGAGATAGTCAGGGTGAGGGCGGAAGGTACACAGTGTGGAGATGGTCAGGGTGAAAGTGGGAGGTACACAGTGTGGAGATGGTCAGGGTGTGGGTGGGATGTACACTGTGTGGAGATGGTCAGGGTAAGGGTGGGACGTATCCTGTGTGGAGGTGGTCAGGGTGAGGGTGGGAGGTACACAGCGTGAAGATGGTCAGGGTGAAGGTGGGAGGTACACAGTGTGGACATGGTCAGGGTGTGGGTGGGATGTACACTGTGTGGAGGTGGTCAGGGTGAGGGTGGGAGGTACACTGTGTGGAGATGGTCAGGGTGAGGGTGGAAGGGTACACAGTGTGAAACTGGGAGGTACACAGTGTGGAGATGGTCAGGGTGTGGGTGGGATGTACACTGTGTGGAGATGGTCAGGGTGAGGGTGGGAGGTACACAGTGTGAAGATGGTCAGGGTGAGGGTGTGAGGTACACAGTGTGGAGATGGTTAATGTGAGGGTGGGAGGTACACAGTGTTGAGATGGTCAGGGTGAGGGTAGGAGGTACAGTGTGGAAATTGTCAGGGTGAGAGGTACACAGTGTGGAGATGGTCAGGGTGAGAGTGGGAGGTACACTGTGTGGAGATGGTCAGGGTGGGAGGTACACAGTGTGGAGAGTGCCAGGGTGAGGGTGGGAGATAAACAGTGTGGGGATGGTCAGGGTGAGGGTGGGAGGTACACAGTGTGGAAATGGTCAGGGTAAGGGTGGGACGTACACTGTGTGGAAGTAGTCAGGGTGAGGGTGGGAGGTACACTGTGTGGAGATAGTCAGGGTGAGGGTGGAAGGTACACTGTGTGGAGATGGTCAGGGTGAAAGTGAGAGGTACACAGTGTGGAGATGGTCAGGGTGTGGGTGGGATGTACACTGTGTGGAGATTGTCAGGAGGAGGGTGGGAGGTACACAGTGTGAAAACAGTCAGGGTGAAGGTGGGAGGTACACAGTGTGGAGATGGTCAGAGTGAGGGTGGGAGGTACACAGTGTGGAGATGGTCAGGGTGAGGGTGGGAGGTACACACTGTGAAGATGGTCAGGGTGAGAGGTACACAGTGTGGAGATGGTCAGGGTGAGGGTGGGAGGTTCACAGTGTGAAGTTGGCCAGGTTGATGGTGGGTGGTAAACAGTGTGTAGATGGGCAGGGTGAGGGTGGGAGGTACACAGAGTGAAGATGGTGAGGGTGCGGGTGGGAGGTATCGTGTAAAGATGGTCAAGGTGAGAGGTACACAGTGTGGAGATGGTCAGGGTGAGGGTGGGAGGTCCACAGTGTGGAGATGGTCAGGGTGAGGGTGGGAGGTACACAGTGTGAAGATGGTCAGGGTGGGAGGTAAACAGTGCGTAGATGGCCAGGGTGAGGGTGGGAGGTTCACCGTGTGAAGATGGTCAGGGTGAGAAGTACACAGTGTGGAGATGGTCAGGGTGAGGGTGGGAGGTACACAGTGTGGAGATGGTCAGGGTGAGGGTGGGAGGTACATAGTGTGAAGATGGTCAGGGTGGGAGGTAAACAGTGCGTAGATGGCCAGGGTGAGGGTGGGAGGTTCACAGTGTGAAGATGGTCAGGGTGAGAAGTACACAGTGTGGAGATGGTCAGGGTGAGGGTGGGAGGTACACAGTGTGGAGATGGTCAGGGTGAGGGAGGGAGGTTCACAGTGTGAAGATGGCCAGGGTGAGAGGTACACAGTGTGGAGATGGTCAGGCTGAGGGTGCGAGGTCCACAGTGTGGAGATGGTCAGGGTGAAGGTTGGAGGTACATAGTGTGAAGATGGTCAGGGTGAGGGTGGGAGGTAAACAGTGTGTAGATGGGCAGGGTGAGGGTGGGATGTACACAGTGTGAAGATGGTGATGTTGCGGGTGGGAGGTATAGAGTGTAAAGATGGTCAGGGTGAGAGGTACACAGTGTGGAGATGGTCAGGGTGAGGGTGGGAGGTACACAGTGTGGAGATTGCCAGGGTGAGGGTGGGAGATCAACAGTGTGGAGATGGTCAGGGTGAGGGTGGGAGGTACACAGTGTGGAGATTGTCAGGGAAAGGGTGGGATGTACACTGTGTGGAGGTAGTCGGGTGAGGGTGGGAGGTTACACAGTGTGGAGATGGTCAGGTGAGAAGTTGGGAGGTACACAGTGTGAAGATGGTCAGGGTAAGAGGTACACAGTGTGAAGATGGTCAGAGTAAGTGGTACACAGTGTGTAGATGGTCAGGGTGAGGGTGGGAGGTACACAGTGTGGAGATGGTCAGGGTGAGAATGGGAGGTACACTGTGTGGAGATGGTCAGGGTAAGGGTGGGAGGTACACTGTGTGGAGATGGTCAGGGTGAGGGTGGGAGGTACACAGTGTGGAGATTGCCAGGGTGAGGGTGGGAGATAAACAGTGTGGAGATGGTCAGGGTGAGGGTGGGAGGTACACAGTGTGGAGATGGTCAGGGTAAGGGTGGGATGTACACTGTGTGGAGGTAGTCCGGGTGAGGGTGGGAGGTACACTGTGTGGAGATAGTCAGGGTGAGGGTGGAAGGTACACAGTGTGGAGATGGTCAGGGTGAGGGTTGGAGGTTCACAGTGTGAAGATGGCCAGGGTGAGAGGTACACAGTGTGGAGATGGTCAGTCTGAGGGTGCAAGGTACACAGTGCGGAGATGGTCAGGGTGAGGGTTGGAGGTACATAGTGTGAAGATGGTCAGGGGGAGGGTGGGAGGTTAACAGTGTGGAAATGGTCAAGCTGAAGGTGCAAGGTACACAGTGCGGAGATGGTCAGGGTGAGGGTGAGAGGTACACAGTGTGCACCTGATCAGGTAAGGGTTGGAGGTACACAGTTTGGAGATGGTCAGGGTGAGAGGTACACAGTGTGAAGATGGTCAGGGTGAGAGTGGGAGGTACACAGTGTGGAGATGGTCAGGGTGACAGTGGGAGGTACACAGTGTGGAGATGGTCAGGGTGAGGGTGGAAGGTACACAGTGTGAAGATGGTCAGGGTGAGGTACACAGTGTGGAGATGGTCAGGGGGAAAGGTATACAGTGTGGAGATAGTCAGGGTGAGGGTGGGAGGTACACAGTGAGGAGATGGTTAGGGTAAGGGTGGGAGGTACACTGTGTGGAAATGGTCAGGGTGGGGGTGGGAGGTACACAGTGTGGAGATTGCCAGGGTGAGGGTAGGATATAAACAGTGTGGAGATGGTCAGGGTGACGGTGGGAGGTAGACAGTGTGGAGATGGTCAGGGTAAGGGTGGGACGTACACTGTGTGGAGGTAGTGAGGGTGAGGGTGGGAGTTACACTGTGTGGAGATAGTCAGGGTGAGGGCGGAAGATACACAGTGTGGAGATGGTCAGGGTGAAAGTGGGAGGTACACAGTGTGGAGATGGTCAGGGTGTGGGTGGGATGTACACTGTGTGGAGATGGTCAGGATGAGGGTGGGAGGTACACAGCGTGAAGATGGTCAGGGTGAAGGTGGGAGGTACACAGTGTGGACATGGTCAGGGTGTGGGTGGGATGTACACTGTTTGGAGGTGGTCAGGGTGAGGGTGGGAGGTACACTGTGTGGAGATGGTCAGGGTGAGGGTAGAAGGGTACACAGTGTGAAAGTGGGAGGTACACAGTGTGGAGATGGTCAGGGTGTGGGTGGGATGTACATACTGTGGAGATGGTCAGGGTGAGGGTGGGAGGTACACAGTGTGAAGATGGTCAGGGTGAGGGTGTGAGGTACACAGTGTGGAGATGGTTAATGTGAGGGTGGGAGGTACACAGTGTTGAGATGGTCAGGGTGAGGGTAGGAGGTACAGTGTGGAAATTGTCAGGGTGAGAGGTACACAGTGTGGAGATGGTCAGGGTGAGAGTGGGAGGTACACTGTGTGGAGATGGTCAGGGTGGGAGGTACACAGTGTGGAGATTGCCAGGGTGAGGGTGGGAGGTTCACAGTGTGAAGATGGTCAGGGTGAGAAGTACACAGTGTGGAGATGGTCAGGGTGAGGGTGGGAGGTAAACAGTGTGTAGATGGGCAGGGTGAGGGTGGGAGGTACACAGAGTGAAGATGGTGAGGGTGCGGGTGGGAGGTATCGTGTAAAGATGGTCAAGGTGAGAGGTACACAGTGTGGAGATGGTTAGGGTGAGAGTGGGAGGTCCACAGTGTGAAGATGGTCAGAGTGAGAGGTACACACTGTGGAGATGGTCAGGCTGAGGGTGGGACGTACACAGTGTGGAGATGGTCAGGGTGAGGGAGGGAGGTACACACTATGAAGATGGTCAGGGTGAGAGGTACACAGTGTGTAGATGGCCAGGGTGAGGGTGGGAGGTTCACAGTGTGAAGATGGTCAGGGTGAGAAGTACACAGTGTGGAGATGGTCAGTATGAGGGTGGGAGGTACACAGTGTGGAGATGGTCAGGGTGAGGGAGGGAGGTTCACAGTGTGAAGATGGTCAGGGTGAGGGTGGGAGGTAAACAGTGTGTAGATGGGCAGGGTGAGGGTGGGAGGTACACAGTGTGAAGATGGTGATGTTGCGGGTGGGAGGTATAGAGTGTAAAGATGGTCAGGGTGAGTGGTACACAGTGTGGAGATGGTCAGGGTGAGGGTGGGATTTACACAGTGTGGAGATTGCCAGGGTGAGGGTGGGAGATAAACAGTGTGGAGATGGTCAGGGTGAGGGTGGGAGGTACACAGTGTGGAGATGGTCAGGGTAAGGGTGGGACGTACACTGTGTGGAGGTAGTCAGGGTGAGGGTGGGAGGTACACTGTGTGGAGATAGTCAGGGTGAGGGTGGAAGGTACACAGTGTCGAGATGGTCAGGGTGTGGGTGGGATGTACACTGTGTGGAGATGGTCAGGATGAGGGTGGGAGGTACACAGTGTGAAGATGGTCAGGGTGAAGGTGGGAGGTACACAGTGTGGAGATGGTCAGGGTGAGGGTGGGAGGTACACAGTGTGGAGATGGTCAGGGTGAGGGTGGGAGGTTCACAGTGTGAAGTTGGCCAGGGTGAGAGGTACACAGTGTGGAGATGGTCTGGCTGAGGGTGCGAGGTACACAGTGTGGAGATGGTCAGGGTGAGGGTTGGAGGTACATAGTGTGAAGATGGTCAGGGTGAGGGTGGGAGGTAAATAGTGTGTAGATGGGCAGGGTGAGGGTGGGAGGTACACAGAGTGAAGATGGTGAGCGTGCGGGTGGGAGGTATAGAGTGTAAAGATGGTCAGGGTGAGGGTGGGAGGTACACAGTGTGAAGATAGTCAGGGTGAGAGGTACACAGTGTGGAGATGGTCAGGGTGAGGGTGGGAGGTACACAGTGTGGAGATGGTCAGGGTGAGGGTTCGAGGTACATAGTGTGAAGTTGGTCAGGGTGAGGGTGGGAGGTAAACAGTGTGTAGATGGTCAGGGTGAGAGGCACACAGTTTGGAGATGGTTAGGCTGACGATGGGAGGTACGCTGTGTGGAGATGGCCAGGGTGAGAGGTACACGGTGTGGAGATGGTCAGGGTGAGGGTGGGAGGTACACAGTATGAAGATGGTCAGGGTGAGAGGTACACAGTGTGGACATGGTCAGGGTAAGGAGTGGGAGGTACACAGTGTGGAGATGGTCAGGGTGAGAGGTACACTGTGTGGTCAGGGTGAGAGCTACACAGTGTAGAGATGGACAGGGTGAGAGGTACACTGTGTGGAGATAGTCAGGGTGATAGTGGGAGGTGCACTGTGTGGAGATGTTCAGGGTGAGAGTTGGAGGTACACTGTGTGGAGATGGTCTGGGTGAGGGTGGGAGGTACACAGTGTGGAGATGGTTAGGGTGAGAGGTACACTGTGTGGACGTGGTCTGTGTGAGAGGTACACATTGTGGAGATGGTCAGGGTGAGAGGCACACAGTGTGGAGATGGTCAGGTGTGAGGGTGGGAGGTACACAGTGTGAAGATGGTCAGGGTAAGAGGTACACAGTGTGAAGATGGTCAGGGTGAGGGTGGGAGGTACACAGTGTGAAGATTGTCAGGGTAAGGGTGGGACGTACACTATGTGGAGGTAGTCAGGGTGAGAGTGGGAGGTACACTGTGTGGAGATGGTCAGGGTGGGAGGTACACAGTGTGGAGATTGCCAGGGTGAGGGTGGGAGAGAAACAGTGTGAAGATGGTCAGGGTGAGGGTGGGAGGTACACAGTGTGGAGATGGTCAGGGTAAGGGTGGGACGTACACTGTATGGAGGTAGTCAGGTTCAGGGTGGGAGGTACACTTTGTGGAGATAGTCAGGGTGAGGGTGGAAGGTACACAGTGTGGAGATGGTCAGGTTGAAAGTGGGAGGTACACAGTGTGGAGATGGTCAGGGTGTGGGTGGGATGTACACTGTGTGGAGATGGTCAGGGTGGGAGGTACACAGTGTGGAGATTGCCAGGGTGAGGGTGGGAGATAAACAGTGTGGAGATGGTCAGGGTGAGGGTGGGAGGTACACAGTGTGGAGATGGTCAGGGTAAGTGTGGGACGTACACTGTGTGGAGGTAGTAAGGGTGAGGGTGGGAGGTACACTGTGTGGAGATAGTCAGGGTGAGGGTGGAAGGTACACAGTGTGGAGATGGTCAGGGTGAAAGTGGGAGGTACACAGTGTGGAGATGGTCAGGGTGTGGGTGGGATGTACACTGTGTGGAGATGGTCAGGATGAGGGTGGGAGGTACACAGTGTGAAGATAGTCAGGGTGAAGGTGGGAGGAACACAGTGTGGAGATGGTCAGAGTGAGGGTGGGAGGTTCACAGTGTGAAGTTGGCCAGGTTGAGAGGTACACAGTGTGGAGATGGTCAGGCTGACGGTGCGAGGTACACAGTGTGGAGATGGTCAGGGTGAGGGTTGGAGGTACATAGTGTGAAGATGGTCAGGGTGAGGGTGGGAGGTAAACAGTGTGTAGATGGGCAGGGTGAGGGTGGGAGGTACACAGAGTGAAGATGGTGAGGGTGCGGGTGGGAGGTATAGTGTAAGGATGGTCAGGGTGAGAGGTACACAGTGTGGAGATGGTCAGGGTGAGGGTGGGAGGTCCACAGTGTGAAGATGGTCAGGGTGAGAGGTACACACTGTGGAGATGGTCAGGCTGAGGGTGGGACGTACACAGTGTGGAGATGGTCAGGGTGAAGGTTGGAGGTACATAGTGTGAAGATGGTCAGGGTGAGGGTGGGAGGTAAACAGTGTGTAGATTGGCAGGGTGGGGGAGGGAGGTACACAGTGTGGAGATGGTCAGGGTGACAATGGAAGGTACACAGTGTGGAGATGGTCAGGGTGAGGGTGGAAGGTACACAGTGTGAAGATGGTCAGGGTGAGGTACACAGTGTGGAGATGGTCAGGGTGAAAGGTATACAGTGTGGAGATAGTCAGGGTGAGGCTGGGAGGTACACAGTGTGGAGATGGTTAGGGTAAGGGTGGGAGGTACACTGTGTGGAGATGGTCAGGGTGGGTGTGGGAGGTACACAGTGTGGAGATTGCCAGGGTGAGGGTGGGAGATAAACAGTGTGGAGATGGTCAGGGTGAGGGTGGGAGGTGCACAGTGTGGAGATGGTCAGGGTAAGGGTGGGACGTACACTGTGTGGAGTTAGTCAAGGTGTGGGTGGGAGGTACACTGTGTGGAGATAGTCAGGGTGAGGGTGGGAGGTACACAGTGTGGAGATGGTCAGGGTGAAAGTGGGAGGTACACAGTGTGGAGATGGTCAGGGTGTGGGTGGGATGTACACTGTGTGGAGATGGTCAGGATGAGGGTGGGAGGTACACAGTGTGAATATGGTCAGGGTGAAGGTGGGAGGTACACAGTGTGGAGATGGTCAGAGTGAGGGTGGGAGGTACACAGTGTGGAGATGGTCAGGGTGAGGGTGGGAGGTTCACAGTGTGAAGTTGGCCAGGTTGAGAGGTACACAGTGTGGAGATGGTCCGGCTAAGGGTGCGAGGTACACAGTGTGGAGATGGTCAGGGTGAGGGTTGGAGGTACATAGTGTGAAGATGGTCAGGGTGAGGGTGGGAGGTAAACAGTGTGTAGATGGGCAGGGTGAGGGTGGGAGGTACACAGAGTGAAGATGGAGGGTGCGGGTGGGAGGTATAGAGTGTAAAGATGGTCAAGGTGAGAGGTACACAGTGTGGAGATGGTCAGGATGATAGGTATACAGTGTGGAGATAGTCAGGGTGAGGGTGGGAGGTGCACAGTGTGGAGATGGTCAGGGTGAGAGTGGGAGGTACACTGTGTGGGGATGGTCAGGGTGAGAGGTACACAGTGTGGAGATGGTCAGGGTGAGGGTGGGAGGTACACAGTGTGGAGATAGTCAGGGTAAGGGTGGGAGGTACACTGTGTGGAGATGGTCAGGGTGAGGGTGGGAGGTACACAGTGTGGAGATGGCCAGGGTGAGGGTGGGAGGTACACAGTGTGGAGATGGTCAGGGTGTGGGTGGGATGTACACTGTGTGGAGATGGTCAGGGTGAGGGTGGGAGGTACACAGTGTGGACATGGTCAGGGTGTGGGTGGGATGTACACTGTGTGGAGGTGGTCAGGGTGAGGGTGGGAGGTACACTGTGTGGAGATGGTCAGGGTGAGGGTGGAAGGTACACAGTGTGAAAGTGGGAGGTACACAGTGTAGAAATGGTCAGGGTGTGGGTGGGATGTACACTGTGTGGAGATGGTCAGGGTGAGGGTGGGAGGTACACAGTGTGGAGATGGTCAGGGTGAGGGTGGGAGGTACACAGTGTGGAGATGGTCAGGGTGAGGGTAGGAGGTACAGTGTGGAGATGGTCAGGGTGAGAGTGGGAGGTACACTGTGTGGAGATGGTCAGGGTGGGAGGTACACAGTGTGGAGATTGCCAGGGTGAGGGTGGGAGATAAACAGTGTGGAGATGGTCAGGGTGAGGGTGGGAGGTACACAGTGTGGAGATGGTCAGGGTAAGGGTGGGACGTACACTGTGTGGAGGTAGTCAGGGTGAGGGTGGGAGGTAGACTGTGTGGAGATAGTCAGGGTGAGGGTGGAAGGTACACAGTGTGGAGATGGTCAGGGTGAAAGTGGGAGGTACACAGTGTGGAGATGGTCAGGGTGTGGGTGGGATGTACACTGTGTGGAGATGGTCAGGGTGAGGGTGGGAGGTACACAGTGTGAAGATGGTCAGGGTGAGGGTGGGAGGTACACAGTGTGGAGATGGTCAGGGTGAGGGTGGGAGGTACACAGTGTGGAGATGGTCAGGGTGAGGGTGGGAGGTACACAGGAGTGCAGGTGAGAGGTACACAGTGTGGAGATGGTGAGGGTGGGAGGTACACAGTGTGGAGATGGTCAGGGTGAGGGTGGGAGGTACACTGTGTGGAGATGGTCAGGGTGAGAGGTACACAGTGTGGAGATGGTCAGGGTGAGGGTGGGAGGTACACAGTGTGGAGATGGTCAGGGTGAGGGTGGGAGGTACACAGTGTGGAGATGGTCAGGGTGAGGGTGGGAGGTACACAGTGTGGAGATGGTCAGGGTGAGGGTGGGAGGTACACAGTGTGGAGATGGTCAGGGTGAGGGTGGGAGGTACACAGTGTGGAGATGGTCAGGGTGAGGGTGGGAGGTACACAGTGTGGAGATGGTCAGGGTGAGGGTGGGAGGTACACTGTGTGGAGATGGTCAGGGTGAGGGTGGGAGGTACACAGTGTGGAGATGGTCAGGGTGAGGGTGGAGGTACACAGTGTGAAAGTGGGAGGTACACAGTGTGGAGATGGTCAGGGTGAGGGTGGGAGGTACACTGTGTGGAGATGGTCAGGGTGAGGGTGGGAGGTACACAGTGTGGAGATGGTCAGGGTGAGTGGGAGGTACACAGTGTGGAGATGGTCAGGGTGAGGGTGGGAGGTACACAGTGTGGAGATGGTCAGGGTGAGGTGGGAGGTACACAGTGTGGAGATGGTCAGGGTGAGAGGTACACAGTGTGGAGATGGTCAGGGTGAGGGTGGGAGGTACACAGTGTGGAGATGGTCAGGGTGAGGGTGGGAGGTACACAGTGTGGAGATGGTCAGGGTGAGGGTGGGAGGTACACTGTGTGGAGATGGTCAGGGTGAGGGTGGGAGGTACACTGTGTGGAGATGGTCAGGGTGAGGGTGGGAGGTACACAGTGTGGAGATGGTCAGGGTGAGAGGTACAGTGTGGAGATGGTCAGGGTGAGGGTGGGAGGTACACTGTGTGGAGATGGTCAGGATGAGGGTGGGAGGTACACAGTGTGAAGATAGTCAGGGTGAAGGTGGGAGGTACACAGTGTGGAGATGGTCAGAGTGAGGGTGGGAGGTACACAGTGTGGAGATGGTCAGGGTGAGGGTGGGAGGTTCACAGTGTGAAGTTGGCCAGGTTGAGAGGTACACAGTGTGGAGATGGTCAGGCTGAGGGTGCGAGGTACACAGTGTGGAGATGGTCAGGGTGAGGGTTGGAGGTACATAGTGTGAAGATGGTCAGGGTGAGGGTGGGAGGTAAACAGTGTGTAGATGGGCAGGGTGAGGGTGGGAGGTACACAGAGTGAAGATGGTGAGGGTGCGGGTGGGAGGTATAGTGTAAAGATGGTCAAGGTGAGAGGTACACAGTGTGGAGATGGTCAGGGTGAGGGTGGGAGGTCCACAGTGTGAAGATGGTCAGGGTGAGAGGTACACACTGTGGAGATGGTCAGGCTGAGGGTGGCACGTACACAGTGTGGAGATGGTCAGGGTGAGGGTGGAGGTACATAGTGTGAAGATGGTCAGGGTGAGGGTGGGAGGTAAACAGTGTGTAGATGGGCAGGGTGAGGGTGGGAGGTACACAGAGTGAAGATGGTGAGGGTGCGGGTGGGAGGTATAGAGTGTAAAGATGGTCAGGGTGAGGGTGGGAGGTACACAGTGTGGAGATGGTCAGGGTGAGTGGGAGGTACACAGTGTGGAGATGGTCAGGGTGAGTGGGAGGTACACAGTGTGGAGATGGTCAGGGTGAGGGTGGGAGGTACACAGTGTGGAGATGGTCAGGGTGAGGGTGGGAGGTACACAGTGTGGAGATGGTCAGGGTGAGGTGGGAGGTACACAGTGTGGAGATTGTCAGGGTGAGGGTGGGAGTACACAGTGTGGAGATGGTCAGGGTGAGGGTGTGAGGTACACAGTGTGGAGATGGTCAGGTGTGAGGGTGGGAGGTACACAGTGTGGAGATGGTCAGGGTGAGAGGTACACAGTGTGGAGATGGTCAGGGTAAGAGGTACACCGTGTGAAGATGGTCAGGGTGAGGGTGGGAGGTACACAGTGTGGAGATGGTCAGGGTGAGAATGGGAGGTACACAGTGTGGAGATGGTCAGGGTGAGGGTGGGAGGTACACAGTGTGGAGATGGCAGGGTGAGGGTGGGAGGTACACAGTGTGGAGATGGTCAGGGTGAGGGTGGGAGGTACACAGTGTGGAGATGGTCAGGGTGAGGGTGGGAGGTACACAGTGTGGAGATGGTCAGGGTGAGGGTGGGAGGTACACAGTGTGGAGATGGTCAGGGTGAGGGTGGAGGTACACAGTGTGGAGATGGTCAGGGTGAGGGTGGGAGGTACACAGTGTGAAGATGGCCAGGGTGAGAGGTACACAGTGTGGAGATGGTCAGGGTGAGGGTGGGAGGTACACAGTGTGGAGATGGTCAGGGTGAGGGTGGGAGGTACACAGTGTGGAGATGGTCAGGGTGAAGGTGGAGGTACACAGTGTGGAGATGGTCAGGGTGAGGGTGGGAGGTACACAGTGTGGAGATGGTCAGGGTGAGGGTGGGAGGTACACAGTGTGGAGATGGTCAGGGTGAGAGGTACACAGTGTGGAGATGGTCAGGGTGAGAGTGGGAGGTACACAGTGTGGAGATGGTCAGGGTGAGGGTGGGAGGTACACAGTGTGGAGATGGTCAGGGTGAGGGTGGGAGGTACACAGTGTGGAGATTGCCAGGGTGAGGGTGGGAGGTACACAGTGTGGAGATGGTCAGGGTGAGGGTGGGAGGTACACAGTGTGGAGATGGTCAGGGTAAGGGTGGGAGGTACACTGTGTGGAGATGGTCAGGGTGAGGGTGGGAGGTACACTGTGTGGAGATAGTCAGGGTGAGGGTGGAGGTACACAGTGTGAAGATGGTCAGGGTGAAAGTGGGAGGTACACAGTGTGGAGATGGTCAGGGTGAGGGTGGGAGGTACACAGTGTGGAGATGGTCAGGGTGAGGGTGGGAGGTACACAGTGTGGAGATGGTCAGGGTGAGGGTGGGAGGTACACAGTGTGGAGATGGTCAGGGTGAGAGGTGAGGTACAGTGTGAAGATGGTCAGGGTGAGGGTGGGAGGTACACAGTGTGGAGATGGTCAGGGTGAGGGTGGGAGGTACACAGTGTGAAGATGGTCAGGGTGAGGGTGGAGGTACAGTGTGAAGATGGTCAGGGTGAGAGGTACACAGTGTGGAGATGGTCAGGGTGAGGGTGGGAGGTACACAGTGTGAAGATGGTCAGGGTGAGAGGTACACAGTGTGGAGATGGTCAGGGTGAGGGTGGGAGGTACACAGTGTGGAGATGGTCAGGGTGAGAGGTACACGGTGTGGAGATGGTCAGGGTGAGGGTGGGAGGTACACAGTGTGAAGATGGTCAGGGTGAGAGGTACACAGTGTGGAGATGGTCAGGGTGAGGGTGGGAGGTACACAGTGTGGAGATGGTCAGGGTGAGAGGTACAAGTGTGGTCAGGGTGAGAGCTACACAGTGTAGAGATGGTCAGGGTGAGAGGTACACAGTGTGGAGATGGTCAGGGTGATAGTGGGAGGTGCACTGTGTGGAGATGGTCAGGGTGAGAGTGGGAGGTACACTGTGTGGAGATGGTCTGGGTGAGGGTGGGAGGTACACAGTGTGGAGATGGTTAGGGTGAGAGGTACACTGTGTAGAGGTGGTCAGGGTGAGAGGTACACAGTGTGGAGATGGTCAGGGTGAGGGTGGGAGGTACACAGTGTGGAGATGGTCAGGGTGAGAGGTACACAGTGTGTAGATGGTCAGGGTGAGGGTGGGAGGTACACAGTGTGGAGATGGTCAGGGTGAGAGGTACACAGTGTGGAGATGGTCAGGGTGAGGTGGGAGGTACACAGTGTGGAGATGGTCAGGGTGAGAGGTACACAGTGTGGAGATGGTCAGGGTGAGGGTGGGAGGTACACAGTGTGGAGATGGTCAGGGTGAGGGAGGGAGGTACACAGTGTGAAGATGGTCAGGGTGAGAGGTACACAGTGTGGAGATGGTCAGGGTGAGGGTGGGAGGTACACAGTGTGGAGATGGTCAGGGTGAGAAGTACACAGTGTGGAGATGGTCAGGGTGAGGGTGGGAGGTACACAGTGTGAGATGGTCAGGGTGAGAGGTACACAGTGTGGAGATGGTCAGGGTGAGGGTGGGAGGTACACAGTGTGGAGATGGTCAGGGTGAGAGGTACACAGTGTGGAGATGGTCAGGGTGAGGGTGGGAGGTACACAGTGTGGAGATGGTCAGGGTGAGGTGGAGGTACACAGTGTGGAGATGGTCAGGGTGAGGGTGGGAGGTACACAGTGTGGAGATGGTCAGGGTGAGGGTGGGAGGTACACAGTGTGAAGATGGTAGGTGAGGGTGGGAGGTACACAGTGTGAGATGGTCAGGGTGAGAGGTACACAGTGTGGAGATGGTCAGGGTGAGGGTGGGAGGTACACAGTGTGGAGATGGTCAGGGTGAGAGGTACACAGTGTGGAGATGGTCAGGGTGAGGGTGGGAGGTACACAGTGTGGAGATGGTCAGGGTGAGGTGGGAGGTACACAGTGTGAAGATGGTCAGGGTGAGAGGTACACAGTGTGGAGATGGTCAGGGTGAGGGTGGGAGGTACACAGTGTGGAGATGGTCAGGGTGAGGTGGGAGGTACACAGTGTGGAGATGGTCAGGGTGAGAGGTACACAGTGTGGAGATGGTCAGGGTGAGGGTGGGAGGTACACAGTGTGGAGATGGTCAGGGTGAGGGTGGGAGGTACACAGTGTGGAGATGGTCAGGGTGAGGGTGGAGGTACACAGTGTGGAGATGGTCAGGGTGTGAGGTACACAGTGTGGAGATGGTCAGGGTGAGGGTGGGAGGTACACAGTGTGGAGATGGTCAGGGTGAGAGGTACACAGTGTGGAGATGGTCAGGGTGAGGGTGGGAGGTACACAGTGTGAAGATGGTCAGGGTGAGAGGTACACAGTGTGGAGATGGTCAGGGTGAGGGTGAGAGGTACACAGTGTGGAGATGGTCAGGGTGAGGGTGGGAGGTACACAGTGTGGAGATGGTCAGGGTGAGGGTGGGAGGTACACAGTGTGGAGATGGTCAGGGTGAGGGTGGGAGGTACACAGTGTGGAGATGGTCAGGGTGAGGGTGGGAGGTACACAGTGTGGAGATGGTCAGGGTGAGGGTGGGAGGTACACAGTGTGGAGATGGTCAGGGTGAGAGTGGGAGGTACACAGTGTGGAGATGGTCAGGGTGAGGGTGGGAGGTACACAGTGTGGAGATGGTCAGGGTGAGGGAGGTACACAGTGTGGAGATGGTCAGGGTGAGGGTGGGAGGTACACAGTGTGGAGATGGTCAGGGTGAGGTGGGAGGTACACAGTGTGGAGATGGTCAGGGTGAGGGTGGGAGGTACACAGTGTGGAGATGGTCAGGGTGGGAGGTACACAGTGTGGAGATGGTCAGGGTGAGGGTGGGAGGTACACTGTGTGGAGATGGTCAGGGTGAGGGTGGGAGGTACACAGTGTGGAGATGGTCAGGGTGAGGGTGGGAGGTACACAGTGTGGAGATGGTCAGGGTGAGGGTGGGAGGTACACAGTGTGGAGATGGTCAGGGTGAGGGTGGGAGGTACACAGTGTGGAGATGGTCAGGGTGAGGGTGGGAGGTACACAGTGTGGAGATGGTCAGGGTGAGGGTGGGAGGTACACAGTGTGAGATGGTCAGGGTGAGAGGTACACAGTGTGGAGATGGTCAGGGTGAGGGTGGGAGGTACACAGTGTGGAGATGGTCAGGGTGAGGGTGGGAGGTACACAGTGTGGAGATGGTCAGGGTGAGGGTGGGAGGTACACAGTGTGGAGATGGTCAGGGTGAGGGTGGGAGGTACACAGTGTGGAGATGGTCAGGGTGAGGGAGGTACACAGTGTGGAGATGGTCAGGGTGAGGGTGGGAGGTACACAGTGTGGAGATGGTCAGGGTGAGGGGTACACAGTGTGGAGATGGTCAGGCTGGAGGGTGGGAGGTACACAGTGTGGAGATGGTCAGGGTGAGGGAGGAGGTACAGTGTGAAGATGGTCAAGGTGAGAGGTACACAGTGTGGAGATGGTCAGGGTGAGGGTGGGAGGTACACAGTGTGAGATGGTCAGGGTGAGAGGTACACAGTGTGGAGATGGTCAGGGTGAGGGTGGGAGGTACACAGTGTGGAGATGGTCAGGGTGAGGGTGGGAGGTACACAGTGTGGAGATGGTCAGGGTGAGGGTGGGAGGTACACAGTGTGGAGATGGTCAGGGTGAGGGTGGAGGTACACAGTGTGGAGATGGTCAGGGTGAGGGTGGGAGGTACACAGTGTGGAGATGGTCAGGGTGAGAGTGGGAGGTACACAGTGTGGAGATGGTCAGGGTAGGAGGTACACAGTGTGGAGATGGTCAGGGTGAGGGTGGGAGGTACACAGTGTGGAGATGGTCAGGGTGAGGGTGGGAGGTACACAGTGTGGAGATGGTCAGGGTAAGGGTGGGAGGTACACAGTGTGGAGATGGTCAGGGTGAGAGGTACACAGTGTGGAGATGGTCAGGGTGAGGGTGGGAGGTACACAGTGTGAAGATGGTCAGGGTGAGAGGTACACCTTGTGGAGATGGTCGGGGTGAGGGCGGGAGGTACACAGTGTGGAGATGGTCAGGGTGAGGGGGAGGTACACAGTGTGGAGATGGTCAGGGTGAGGGTGGGAGGTACACAGTGTGGAGATGGTCAGGGTGAGGGTGGGAGGTACACAGTGTGGAGATGGTCAGGGTGAGAGGTACACAGTGTGGAGATGGTCAGGTGAGGGTGGGAGGTACACAGTGTGGAGATGGTCAGGGTGAGGGTGGGAGGTACACAGTGTGGAGATGGTCAGGGTGAGGGTGGGAGGTACACAGTGTGGAGATGGTCAGGGTGAGGGTGGGAGGTACACAGTGTGGAGATGGTCAGGGTGAGGGTGGGAGGTACACAGTGTGAAGATGGTCAGGGTGGGAGGTACACAGTGTGGAGATGGTCAGGGTGAGGGTGGGAGGTACACAGTGTGGAGATGGTCAGGGTGAGGGTGGGAGGTACACAGTGTGGAGATGGTCAGGGTGAGAGGTACACAGTGTGAGATGGTCAGGGTGAGAGGTACACAGTGTGGAGATGGTCAGGGTGAGGGTGGGAGGTACACAGTGTGGAGATGGTCAGGGTGAGGGTGGAGGTACACTGTGTGGAGATGGTCAGGGTGAGGGTGGGAGGTACACAGTGTGAGATGGTCAGGGTGAGAGGTACACAGTGTGGAGATGGTCAGGGTGAGGGTGGGAGGTACACAGTGTGGAGATGGTCAGGGTGGGAGGTACGCTGTGTGGAGATGGATAGGGTGAGAGGTACACAGTGTGGAGATGGTCAGGGTGAGGGTGGGAGGTACACAGTGTGAAGATGGTCAGGGTGAGAGGTACACAGTGTGGAGATGGTCAGGGTGAGGGTGGGAGGTACACAGTGTGGAGATGGTCAGGGTGAGAGGTACACAGTGTGGAGAGTGAGGTACAGTGTGAGATGGTCAGGGTGAGAGGTACACAGTGTGGAGATGGTCAGGGTGAGGGTGGGAGGTACACAGTGTGGAGATGGTCAGGGTGAGGGTGGAGGTACACAGTGTGGAGATGGTCAGGGTGAGAGTGGGAGGTACACAGTGTGGAGATGGTCAGGGTGAGGTGGGAGGTACACAGTGTGGAGATGGTCAGGGTGAGGGTGGGAGGTACACAGTGTGGAGATGGTCAGGGTGAGGGTGGGAGGTACACAGTGTGGAGATGGTCAGGGTGAGGGTGGGAGGTACACAGTGTGGAGATGGTCAGGGTGAGAGGTACACATTGTGGAGATGGTCAGGGTGAGTGGGAGGTACACTGTGTGGAGATGGTCTGGGTGAGGGTGGGTGGTACACAGTGTGGAGATGGTCAGGGTGAGTGGGAGGTACACAGTGTGAAGATGGTCATGGTGAGGGTGGGAGGCACACAGTGTGGAGATGGTTAGGGTGAGAGGTACACTGTGTAGAGATGGTCAGGGTGAGAGGTACACAGTGTGGAGATGGTCAGGGTGAGGGTGGGAGGTACACAGTGTGGAGATGGTCAGGGTGAGAGTGGGAGGTACACGGTGTGTAGATGGTCAGGGTGAGAGGTACACTGTGTGGAGATGGTCAGGGTGAGAGGTACACAGTGTGGAGATGGTCAGGGTGAGAGGTACACAGTGTGGAGATGGTCAGGGTGAGAGGTACACAGTGTGGAGATGGTCAGGGTGAGGGTGGGAGGTACACAGTGTGGAGATGGTCAGGGTGAGAGGTACACAGTGTGGAGATGGTCAGGGTGAGGGTGGGAGGTACACAGTGTGGAGATGGTCAGGGTGAGAGTGGGAGGTACACTGTGTGGAGATGGTCAGGGTGAGGGTGGGAGGTACACAGTGTGGAGATGGTCAGGGTGAGGGTGGGAGGTACACAGTGTGGAGATGGTCAGGGTGAGGGTGGGAGGTACACAGTGTGGAGATGGTCAGGGTGAGGGTGGGAGGTACACAGTGTGGAGATGGTCAGGGTGAGGGTGGGAGGTACACTGTGTGGAGATGGTCAGGGTGAGGGTGGAGGTACACAGTGTGGAGATGGTCAGGGTGAGGGTGGGAGGTACACAGTGTGGAGATGGTCAGGGTGAGGGTGGGAGGTACACAGTGTGGAGATGGTCAGGGTGAGGGTGGGAGGTACACTGTGTGGAGATGGTCAGGGTGAGGGTGGGAGGTACACAGTGTGGAGATGGTCAGGGTGAGAGGTACACAGTGTGGAGATGGTCAGGGTGAGGGTGGGAGGTACACAGTGTGGAGATGGTCAGGGTAAGGGTGGGAGGTACACTGTGTGGAGATGGTCAGGGTGAGGGTGGGAGGTACACAGTGTGGAGATGGTCAGGGTGAGGGTGGAGGTACACAGTGTGGAGATGGTCAGGGTGAGGGTGGGAGGTACACAGTGTGGAGATGGTCAGGGTGAGGTGGGAGGTACACAGTGTGGAGAAGGTAAGGGTGAGAGGTGGAGGTACACAGTGTGGAGATGGTCAGGGTGAGGGAGGTACACAGTGTGGAGATGGTCAGGGTGAGGGTGGGAGGTACACAGTGTGGAGATGGTCAGAGTGAGGGTGGAGGTACACGGTTTGGAGATGGTCAGGGTGAGCGGTACACAGTGTGGAGATGGTCAGGGTGAGGGTGGGAGGTACACAGTGTGGAGATGGTCAGGGTGAGGGTGGAGGTACACAGTGTGGAGATGGTCAGGGTGAGGGTGGGAGGTACACAGTGTGGAGATGGTCAGGGTGAGGGTGGGAGGTACACAGTGTGGAGATGGTCAGGGTGAGGGAGGTACACAGTGTGGAGATGGTCAGGGTGAGGGTGGGAGGTACACAGTGTGGAGATGGTCAGGGTGAGGGTGGGAGGTACACAGTGTGGAGATGGTCAGGGTGAGGGTGGGAGGTACACAGTGTGGAGATGGTCAGGGTGAGGGTGGGAGGTACACAGTGTGGAGATGGTCAGGGTGAGGGGAGGTACACAGTGTGGAGATGGTCAGGGTGAGGGTGGGAGGTACACAGTGTGGAGATGGTCAGGGTGAGAGGTACACAGTGTGGAGATGGTCAGGGTGAGGGTGGGAGGTACACAGTGTGGAGATGGTCAGGGTGAGGGTGGGAGGTACACAGTGTGAGATGGTCAGGGTGAGAGGTACACAGTGTGGAGATGGTCAGGGTGAGGGTGGGAGGTACACAGTGTGGAGATGGTCAGGGTGAGGGGGAGGTACACAGTGTGGAGATGGTCAGGGTGAGGGTGGGAGGTACACAGTGTGGAGATGGTCAGGGTGAGGGTGGGAGGTACACAGTGTGGAGATGGTCAGGGTGAGGGTGGGAGGTACACAGTGTGGAGATGGTCAGGGTGAGGGTGGGAGGTACACAGTGTGGAGATGGTCAGGGTGAGGGTGGGAGGTACACAGTGTGGAGATGGTCAGGGTGAGGGTGGGAGGTACACAGTGTGGAGATGGTCAGGGTGAGGGTGGAGGTACACAGTGTGGAGATGGTCAGGGTGAGGGTGGGAGGTACACAGTGTGGAGATGGTCAGGGTGAGGGTGGGAGGTACACAGTGTGGAGATGGTCAGGGTGAGGGTGGGAGGTACACAGTGTGGAGATGGTCAGGGTGAGAGGTACACAGTGTGGAGATGGTCAGGGTGAGGGTGGGAGGTACACAGTGTGGAGATGGTCAGGGTGAGAGGTACACAGTGTGGAGATGGTCAGGGTGAGGGTGGGAGGTACACAGTGTGGAGATGGTCAGGGTGAGGGTGGGAGGTACACAGTGTGGAGATGGTCAGGGTGAGGGTGGGAGGTACACAGTGTGGAGATGGTCAGGGTGAGGGTGGGAGGTACACAGTGTGGAGATGGTCAGGGTGAGAGGTACACAGTGTGGAGATGGTCAGGGTGAGGGTGGGAGGTACACAGTGTGGAGATGGTCAGGGTGAGGGTGGGAGGTACACAGTGTGGAGATGGTCAGGGTGAGGGTGGGAGGTACACAGTGTGGAGATGGTCAGGGTGAGGGTGGGAGGTACACAGTGTGGAGATGGTCAGGGTGGGTGGGAGGTACACAGTGTAAAGATGGTCAGGGTGGGAGGTACACAGTGTGGAGATGGTCAGGGTGAGGGAAGGAGGTACACAGTGTGGAGATGGTCAGGGTGAGAGTGGGAGGTACACAGTGTGAAGATGGTCAGGGTGAGAGGTACACAGTGTGAAGATGGTCAGGGTGAGAGGTACACAGTGTGGAGATGGTCAGGTGAGGGTGGGAGGTACACAGTGTGGAGATGGTCAGGGTGAGGGTGGGAGGTACACAGTGTGGAGATGGTCAGGGTGAGGGTGGGAGGTACACAGTGTGGAGATGGTCAGGGTGAGAGGTACACAGTGTGGAGATGGTCAGGGTGAGGGTGGGAGGTACACAGTGTGGAGATGGTCAGGGTGGGAGGTACACAGTGTGGAGATGGTCAGGGTGAGAGGTACACAGTGTGGAGATGGTCAGGGTGAGGGTGGGAGGTACACAGTGTGGAGATGGTCAGGGTGAGAGGTACACAGTGTGGAGATGGTCAGGGTGAGGGTGGGAGGTACACAGTGTGGAGATGGTCAGGGTGAGAGGTACACTGTGTGGTCAGGGTGAGAGCTACACAGTGTAGAGATGGTCAGGGTGAGAGGTACACAGTGTGGAGATGGTCAGGGTGAGGGTGGGAGGTACACAGTGTGGAGATGGTCAGGGTGAGGGTGGGAGGTACACAGTGTGGAGATGGTCAGGGTGAGGTGGGAGGTACACAGTGTGGAGATGGTCAGGGTGAGGGTGGGAGGTACACTGTGTGGAGATGGTCAGGGTGAGGGTGGGAGGTACACAGTGTGGAGATGGTCAGGGTGAGGGTGGGAGGTACACAGTGTGGAGATGGTCAGGGTGAGGGTGGGAGGTACACAGTGTGGAGATGGTCAGGGTGAGAGGTACACAGTGTGGAGATGGTCAGGGTGAGGGTGGGAGGTACACAGTGTGGAGATGGTCAGGGTGAGGGTGGGAGGTACACAGTGTGGAGATGGTCAGGGTGAGTGGGAGGTACACAGTGTGGAGATGGTCAGGGTGAGGGTGGGAGGTACACAGTGTGGAGATGGTCAGGGTGAGAGGTACACAGTGTGGAGATGGTCAGGGTGAGAGGTACACAGTGTGGAGATGGTCAGGGTGAGGGTGGGAGGTACACAGTGTGGAGATGGTCAGGGTGAGAGTGGGAGGTACACAGTGTGGAGATGGTCAGGGTGAGAGGTACACAGTGTGGAGATGGTCAGGGTGAGAGGTACACAGTGTGGAGATGGTCAGGGTGAGGGAGGTACACAGTGTGGAGATGGTCAGGGTGAGAGGTACACAGTGTGGAGATGGTCAGGGTGAGGGTGGGAGGTACACAGTGTGGAGATGGTCAGGGTGAGAGGTACACAGTGTGGAGATGGTCAGGGTGAGGGTGGGAGGTACACAGTGTGGAGATGGTCAGGGTGAGAGTGGGAGGTACACTGTGTGGAGATGGTCAGGGTGAGGGTGGGAGGTACACAGTGTGGAGATGGTCAGGGTGAGGGTGGGAGGTACACTGTGTGGAGATGGTCAGGGTGAGGGTGGGAGGTACACAGTGTGGAGATGGTCAGGGTGAGGGTGGGAGGTACACAGTGTGGAGATGGTCAGGGTAGGGTGGGAGGTACACAGTGTGGAGATGGTCAGGGTGAGGGTGGGAGGTACACAGTGTGGAGATGGTCAGGGTGAGGGTGGGAGGTACACAGTGTGGAGATGGTCAGGGTGAGGGTGGGAGGTACACAGTGTGGAGATGGTCAGGGTGAGGGTGGGAGGTACACTGTGTGGAGATGGTCAGGGTGAGGGTGGGAGGTACACAGTGTGGAGATGGTCAGGGTGAGGGTGGGAGGTAAACAGTGTGGAGATGGTCAGGGTGAGGGTGGGAGGTACACAGTGTGGAGATGGTCAGGGTAAGGGTGGGACGTACACTGTGTGGAGGTAGTCAGGGTGAGGGTGGGAGGTACACTGTGTGGAGATGGTCAGGGTGAGGGTGGAAGGTACACAGTGTGGAGATGGTCAGGGTGAGGGTGGGAGGTACACAGTGTGGAGATGGTCAGGGTGAGAGGTACACAGTGTGGAGATGGTCAGGGTGAGGGTGGGAGGTACACAGTGTGGAGATGGTCAGGGTGAGGGTGGGAGGTACACAGTGTGGAGATGGTCAGGGTGAGGGTGGGAGGTACACAGTGTGGAGATGGTCAGGGTGAGGGTGGGAGGTACACAGTGTGGAGATGGTCAGGGTGAGGGTGGGAGGTACACAGTGTGGAGATGGTCAGGGTGAGGGAGGTACACAGTGTGGAGATGGTCAGGGTGAGGTGGGAGGTACACAGTGTGGAGATGGTCAGGGTGAGGGTGGGAGGTACACAGTGTGGAGATGGTCAGGGTGAGAGGTACACAGTGTGGAGATGGTCAGGGTGAGGGTGGGAGGTACACAGTGTGGAGATGGTCAGGGTGAGGGTGGGAGGTACACAGTGTGGAGATGGTCAGGGTGAGGGTGGAGGTACACAGTGTGAAGATGGTCAGGGTGAGAGGTACACAGTGTGGAGATGGTCAGGGTGAGAGGTACACAGTGTGGAGATGGTCAGGGTGAGGTGGGAGGTACACAGTGTGGAGATGGTCAGGGTGAGGGTGGGAGGTACACTGTGTGGAGATGGTCAGGGTGAGAGGTACACAGTGTGGAGATGGTCAGGGTGAGGGTGGGAGGTACACAGTGTGGAGATGGTCAGGGTGAGGGTGGGAGGTACACTGTGTGGAGATGGTCAGGGTGAGGGTGGGAGGTACACAGTGTGGAGATGGTCAGGGTGAGGGTGGGAGGTACACAGTGTGGAGATGGTCAGGGTGAGGGTGGGAGGTACACTGTGTGGAGATGGTCAGGGTGAGGGTGGGAGGTACACAGTGTGGAGATGGTCAGGGTGAGGGTGGGAGGTACACTGTGTGGAGGTGGTCAGGGTGAGGGTGGGAGGTACACTGTGTGGAGATGGTCAGGGTGAGGGTGGAAGGTACACAGTGTGAAAGTGGGAGGTACACAGTGTGGAGATGGTCAGGGTGTGGGTGGGATGTACACTGTGTGGAGATGGTCAGGGTGAGGGTGGGAGGTACACAGTGTGAAGATGGTCAGGGTGAGGGTGGGAGGTACACAGTGTGGAGATGGTCAGGGTGAGAGGTACACAGTGTGGAGATGGTCAGGGTGAGGGTGGAGGTACAGTGTGGAGATGGTCAGGGTGAGAGGTACACAGTGTGGAGATGGTCAGGGTGAGAGTGGGAGGTACACTGTGTGGAGATGGTCAGGGTGAGAGGTACACAGTGTGGAGATTGCCAGGGTGAGGGTGGGAGATAAACAGTGTGGAGATGGTCAGGGTGAGGGTGGGAGGTACACAGTGTGGAGATGGTCAGGGTAAGGGTGGGACGTACACTGTGTGGAGGTGGTCAGGGTGAGGGTGGGAGGTACACTGTGTGGAGATGGTCAGGGTGAGGGTGGAAGGTACACAGTGTGGAGATGGTCAGGGTGAAAGTGGGAGGTACACAGTGTGGAGATGGTCAGGGTGAGGGTGGGATGTACACTGTGTGGAGATGGTCAGGATGAGGGTGGGAGGTACACAGTGTGGAGATGGTCAGGGTGAAGGTGGGAGGTACACAGTGTGGAGATGGTCAGGGTGAGGGTGGGAGGTACACAGTGTGGAGATGGTCAGGGTGAGGGTGGGAGGTACACAGTGTGGAGATGGTCAGGGTGAGAGGTACACAGTGTGGAGATGGTCAGGTGAGGGTGGAGGTACACAGTGTGGAGATGGTCAGGGTGAGGGTGGAGGTACACAGTGTGGAGATGGTCAGGGTGAGGGTGGGAGGTACACAGTGTGAAGATGGTCAGGGTGAGGGTGGGAGGTACAGTGTGAAGATGGTCAGGGTGAGAGGTACACAGTGTGGAGATGGTCAGGGTGAGGGTGGGAGGTACACAGTGTGAAGATGGTCAGGGTGAGAGGTACACAGTGTGGAGATGGTCAGGGTGAGGGTGGAGGTACACAGTGTGGAGATGGTCAGGGTGAGGGTGGAGGTACACAGTGTGGAGATGGTCAGGGTGAGGGTGGGAGGTACACAGTGTGGAGATGGTCAGGGTGATGGAGGTACACAGTGTGGAGATGGTCAGGGTAGGGTGGGACGTACACAGTGTGGAGATGGTCAGGGTGAGGGTGGGAGGTACACTGTGTGGAGATGGTCAGGGTGAGGGGGAGGTACACAGTGTGGAGATGGTCAGGGTGGGAGGTACACAGTGTGGAGATGGTCAGGGTGAGGGTGGGAGGTACACTGTGTGGAGATGGTCAGGGTGAGGGTGGAAGGTACACAGTGTGGAGATGGTCAGGGTGAAAGTGGGAGGTACACAGTGTGGAGATGGTCAGGGTGTGGGTGGGATGTACACTGTGTGGAGATGGTCAGGGTGAGGGTGGGAGGTACACAGTGTGAAGATGGTCAGGGTGAGGTGGGAGGTACACAGTGTGGAGATGGTCAGGGTGAGGGAGGTACACAGTGTGGAGATTGGTGAGGGTGGGAGGTACACTGTGTGGAGATGGTCAGGGTGAGGGTGGAAGGTACACAGTGTGAAAGTGGGAGGTACACAGTGTGGAGATGGTCAGGGTGAGGGTGGGAGGTACACTGTGTGGAGATGGTCAGGGTGAGGGTGGGAGGTACACAGTGTGGAGATGGTCAGGGTGAGGGTGGGAGGTACACAGTGTGGAGATGGTCAGGGTGAGGGTGGGAGGTACACAGTGTGGAGATGGTCAGGGTGAGGGTGGGAGGTACACAGTGTGGAGATGGTCAGGGTGAGAGGTACACAGTGTGGAGATGGTCAGGGTGAGGGTGGGAGGTACACTGTGTGGAGATGGTCAGGGTGAGAGGTACACAGTGTGGAGATGGTCAGGGTGAGGGTGGGAGGTACACAGTGTGGAGATGGTCAGGGTGAGGGTGGGAGGTACACTGTGTGGAGATGGTCAGGGTGAGGGTGGGAGGTACACAGTGTGGAGATGGTCAGGGTGAGGGTGGGAGGTACACAGTGTGGAGATGGTCAGGGTGAGGGTGGGAGGTACACTGTGTGGAGATGGTCAGGGTGAGGGTGGGAGGTACACAGTGTGGAGATGGTCAGGGTGAGGTGGGAGGTACACAGTGTGGAGATGGTCAGGGTGAGGGTGGGAGGTACACAGTGTGGAGATGGTCAGGGTGAGGGTGGGAGGTACACAGTGTGAAGATGGTCAGGGTGAGAGGTACACAGTGTGGAGATGGTCAGGTGAGGGTGGGAGGTACACAGTGTGGAGATGGTCAGGGTGAGGGTGGGAGGTACACAGTGTGGAGATGGTCAGGGTGAGGGTGGGAGGTACACAGTGTGGAGATGGTCAGGGTGAGAGGTACACTGTGTGGTCAGGGTGAGAGCTACACAGTGTAGAGATGGTCAGGGTGAGAGGTACACAGTGTGGAGATGGTCAGGTGTGAGGGTGGGAGGTACACAGTGTGGAGATGGTCAGGGTGAGTGTGGGAGGTACACAGTGTGGAGATGGTCAGGGTGGGAGGTACACTGTGTGGAGATGGTCAGGGTGAGGAGGTACACAGTGTGGAGATGGTCAGGGTGAGAGGTACACAGTGTGGAGATGGTCAGGGTGAGGGTGGGAGGTACACAGTGTGAAGATGGTCAGGGTGAGAGGTACACAGTGTGGAGATGGTCAGGGTGAGGGTGGGAGGTACACAGTGTGGAGATGGTCAGGGTGAGAGGTACACAGTGTGGAGATGGTCAGGGTGAGGGTGGGAGGTACACAGTGTGGAGATGGTCAGGGTGAGGTGGGAGGTACACAGTGTGGAGATGGTCAGGGTGAGGGTGGGAGGTACACAGTGTGAGATGGTCAGGGTGAGAGGTACACAGTGTGGAGATGGTCAGGGTGAGGGTGGGAGGTACACAGTGTGGAGATGGTCAGGGTGAGAGGTACACAGTGTGGAGATGGTCAGGGTGAGGTGGGAGGTACACAGTGTGGAGATGGTCAGGGTGAGGGTGGGAGGTACACAGTGTGGAGATGGTCAGGGTGAGAGGTACACAGTGTGGAGATGGTCAGGGTGAGGGTGGGAGGTACACAGTGTGGAGATGGTCAGGGTGAGGGTGGGAGGTACACAGTGTGGAGATGGTCAGGGTGAGGGTGGGAGGTACACAGTGTGGAGATGGTCAGGGTAAGGGTGGGACGTACACTGTGTGGAGATGGTCAGGGTGAGGGTGGGAGGTACACAGTGTGGAGATGGTCAGGGTGAGGGTGGGAGGTACACAGTGTGGAGATGGTCAGGGTGAGGGTGGGAGGTACACAGTGTGGAGATGGTCAGGGTGAGGTGGGAGGTACACAGTGTGGAGATGGTCAGGGTGAGGTGGGAGGTACACAGTGTGGAGATGGTCAGGGTGAGGGTGGGAGGTACACAGTGTGGAGATGGTCAGGGTGAGGGTGGGAGGTACACAGTGTGGAGATGGTCAGGGTGAGAGGTACACAGTGTGGAGATGGTCAGGGTGAGGGTGGGAGGTACACAGTGTGGAGATGGTCAGGGTGAGAGGTACACAGTGTGGAGATGGTCAGGGTGAGGGTGGGAGGTACACAGTGTGGAGATGGTCAGGGTGAGGTGGGAGGTACACAGTGTGGAGATGGTCAGGGTGAGGGTGGAGGTACACAGTGTGGAGATGGTCAGGGTGAGGGTGGGAGGTACACAGTGTGGAGATGGTCAGGGTGAGGGTGGGAGGTACACAGTGTGGAGATGGTCAGGGTGAGGGTGGAGGTACACAGTGTGGAGATGGTCAGGGTGAGGGGAGGTACACAGTGTGGAGATGGTCAGGGTGAGGGTGGGAGGTACACAGTGTGGAGATGGTCAGGGTGAGGGTGGGAGGTACACAGTGTGGAGATGGTCAGGGTGAGGGTGGGAGGTACACAGTGTGGAGATGGTCAGGGTGAGGGTGGGAGGTACACAGTGTGGAGATGGTCAGGGTGAGAGGTACACAGTGTGGAGATGGTCAGGGTGAGGGTGGGAGGTACACAGTGTGGAGATGGTCAGGGTGAGGGGAGGTACACAGTGTGGAGATGGTCAGGGTGAGGGTGGGAGGTACACAGTGTGGAGATGGTCAGGGTGAGGGTGGGAGGTACACTGTGTGGAGATGGTCAGGGTGAGGGTGGAGGTACACAGTGTGGAGATGGTCAGGGTGAGGTGGGAGGTACACAGTGTGGAGATGGTCAGGGTGAGGGTGGGAGGTACACAGTGTGGAGATGGTCAGGGTGAGGGTGGGAGGTACACAGTGTGGAGATGGTCAGGGTGAGGGTGGGAGGTACACAGTGTGGAGATGGTCAGGGTGAGGGTGGGAGGTACACTGTGTGGAGATGGTCAGGGTGAGGGTGGAGGTACACAGTGTGGAGATGGTCAGGGTGAGGGTGGGAGGTACACAGTGTGGAGATGGTCAGGGTGAGGGTGGGAGGTACACTGTGTGGAGATGGTCAGGGTGAGAGGTACACAGTGTGGAGATGGTCAGGGTGAGGGTGGGAGGTACACAGTGTGGAGATGGTCAGGGTGAGGGTGGGAGGTACACAGTGTGGAGATGGTCAGGGTGAGGGTGGGAGGTACACAGTGTGGAGATGGTCAGGGTGAGGGTGGGAGGTACACAGTGTGGAGATGGTCAGGGTGAGAGGTACACAGTGTGGAGATGGTCAGGGTGAGGGTGGGAGGTACACAGTGTGGAGATGGTCAGGGTGAGAGGTACACAGTGTGGAGATGGTCAGGGTGAGGGTGGGAGGTACACAGTGTGGAGATGGTCAGGGTGAGGGTGGAGGTACACAGTGTGGAGATGGTCAGGGTGAGAGGTACACAGTGTGGAGATGGTCAGGGTGAGGGTGGGAGGTACACAGTGTGAAGATGGTCAGGGTGAGAGGTACACAGTGTGGAGATGGTCAGGGTGAGGGTGGGAGGTACACAGTGTGGAGATGGTCAGGGTGAGGGTGGGAGGTACACAGTGTGGAGATGGTCAGGGTGAGGGTGGGAGGTACACAGTGTGGAGATGGTCAGGGTGAGGGTGGGAGGTACACAGTGTGGAGATGGTCAGGGTGAGGGTGGGAGGTACACAGTGTGGAGATGGTCAGGGTGAGGGTGGGAGGTACACAGTGTGGAGATGGTCAGGGTGGGAGGTACACAGTGTGGAGATGGTCAGGGTGAGGGTGGGAGGTACACAGTGTGGAGATGGTCAGGGTGAGGTGGGAGGTACACAGTGTGGAGATGGTCAGGGTGAGGGTGGGAGGTACACAGTGTGGAGATGGTCAGGGTGAGGTGGAGGTACACAGTGTGGAGATGGTCAGGGTGAAAGTGGGAGGTACACAGTGTGGAGAGGGTCAGGGTTTGGGTGGGATGTACACTGTGTGGAGATGGCCAGGGTGAGAGGTACACAGTGTGGAGATGGTCAGGGTGAGGGTGGGAGGTACACAGTGTGAAGATGGTCAGGGTGAGAGGTACACAGTGTGGAGATGGTCAGGGTAGGGTGGGAGGTACACAGTGTGGAGATGGTCAGGGTGAGAGGTACACTGTGTGGTGAGGGTGAGAGGTACACAGTGTAGAGATGGTCAGGGTGAGAGGTACACAGTGTGGAGATGGTCAGGGTGAGAGTGGGAGGTACACTGTGTGGAGATGGTCAGGGTGAGGGTGGGAGGTACACAGTGTGGAGATGGTCAGGGTGAGAGGTACACTGTGTAGAGGTGGTCAGGGTGAGAGGTACACAGTGTGGAGATGGTCAGGGTGAGGGTGGGAGGTACACAGTGTGGAGATGGTCAGGGTGAGAATGGGAGGTACAGGTGTGTGTAGATGGTCAGGGTGAGAGGTACACTGTGTGGACATGGTCAGGGTGAGAGGTACACAGTGTGGAGATGGTCAGGGTGAGAGGTACACATTGTGGAGATGGTCAGGGTGAGAGGTACACAGTGTGGAGATGGTCAGGGTGAGGGTGGGAGGTACACAGTGTGAAGATGGTCAGGGTGAGAGGTACACAGTGTGGAGATGGTCAGGGTGAGGGTGGGAGGTACACAGTGTGGAGATGGTCAGGGTGAGGGTGGAGGTACACAGTGTGAAGATGGTCAGGGTGAGAGGTACACAGTGTGAAGATGGTCAGGGTGAGAGGTACACAGTGTGGAGATGGTCAGGGTGAGGGTGGGAGGTACATAGTGTGCAGATGGTCAGGGTGGGAGGTACACTGTGAGATGGTCAGGGTGAGAGGTACACAGTGTGGAGATGGTCAGGGTGAGAGGTACACAGTGTGGAGATGGTCAGGGTGAGGGTGGGAGGTACACAGTGTGGAGATGGTCAGGGTGAGAGGTACACAGTGTGGAGATGGTCAGGGTGAGAGGTACACAGTGTGGAGATGGTCAGGGTGAGGGTGGGAGGTACACAGTGTGGAGATGGTCAGGGTGAGGGTGGGAGGTACACAGTGTGGAGATGGTCAGGGTGAGGGTGGGAGGTACACAGTGTGGAGATGGTCAGGGTGAGGGTGGGAGGTACACTGTGTGGAGATGGTCAGGGTGAGGGTGGGAGGTACACAGTGTGGAGATGGTCAGGGTGAGAGGTACACAGTGTGGAGATGGTCAGGGTGAGAGGTACACTGTGTGGAGATGGTCAGGGTGAGGGTGGGAGGTACACAGTGTGGAGATGGTCAGGGTGAGAGGTACACAGTGTGGAGATGGTCAGGGTGAGAGTGGGAGGTACACAGTGTGGAGATGGTCAGGGTGAGGGTGGGAGGTACACAGTGTGGAGATGGTCAGGGTGAGAGTGGGAGGTACACAGTGTGGAGATGGTCAGGGTGAGAGGTACACTGTGAGTGGTCAGGGTGAGAGGTACACAGTGTGGAGATGGTCAGGGTGAGAGGTACACAGTGTGGAGATGGTCAGGGTGAGAGGTACACAGTGTGGAGATGGTCAGGGTGAGGGTGGGAGGTACACAGTGTGGAGATGGTCAGGGTGAGAGTGGGAGGTACACAGTGTGGAGATGGTCAGGGTGAGGTGGGAGGTACACAGTGTGGAGATGGTCAGGGTGAGGTGGGAGGTACACAGTGTGGAGATGGTCAGGGTGAGGGTGGGAGGTACACAGTGTGGAGATGGTCAGGGTGAGAATGGGAGGTACACAGTGTGGAGATGGTCAGGGTGAGGGTGGGAGGTACACAGTGTGAAGATGGTCAGGGTGAGAGGTACACAGTGTGGAGATGGTCAGGGTGAGAGGTATACAGTGTGGAGATGGTCAGGGTGAGGGTGGGAGGTACACAGTGTGGAGATGGTCAGGGTGAGGTGGGAGGTACACAGTGTGGAGATGGTCAGGGTGAGAGGTACACAGTGTGGAGATGGTCAGGGTGAGGGTGGGAGGTACACAGTGTGGAGATGGTCAGGGTGAGGGTGGGAGGTACACAGTGTGGAGATGGTCAGGGTGAGGGTGGGAGGTACACAGTGTGGAGATGGTCAGGGTGAGGGTGGGAGGTACACAGTGTGGAGATGGTCAGGGTGAGGGTGGAGGTACACAGTGTGGAGATGGTCAGGGTGAGGTGGGAGGTACACAGTGTGGAGATGGTCAGGGTGAGGGTGGGAGGTACACAGTGTGGAGATGGTCAGGGTGAGGGTGGGAGGTACACAGTGTGGAGATGGTCAGGGTGAGGTGGGAGGTACACAGTGTGGAGATGGTCAGGGTGAGAGGTACACAGTGTGGAGATGGTCAGGGTGAGGGTGGGAGGTACACAGTGTGGAGATGGTCAGGGTGAGGGTGGGAGGTACACAGTGTGGAGATGGTCAGGGTGAGGGTGGGAGGTACACAGTGTGGAGATGGTCAGGGTGAGGGGAGGTACACAGTGTGGAGATGGTCAGGGTGAGGGTGGGAGGTACACAGTGTGGAAATTGTCAGGGTGAGAGGTACACAGTGTGGAGATGGTCAGGGTGAGAGGTACACATTGTGGAGATGGTCAGGGTGAGTGGGAGGTACACTGTGTGGAGATGGTCAGGGTGAGAGGTACACAGTGTGGAGATGGTCAGGGTGAGGGTGGGAGGTACACAGTGTGGAGATGGTCAGGGTGAGGGTGGGAGGTACACTGTGTGGAGATGGTCAGGGTGAGGGTGGGAGGTACACAGTGTGGAGATGGTCAGGGTGAGGGTGGGAGGTACACAGTGTGGAGATGGTCAGGGTGAGGGTGGGAGGTACACAGTGTGGAGATGGTCAGGGTAGGGTGGGAGGTACACAGTGTGGAGATGGTCAGGGTGAGGGTGGGAGGTACACTGTGTGGAGATGGTCAGGGTGAGGGTGGGAGGTACACAGTGTGGAGATGGTCAGGGTGAGGTGGGAGGTACACAGTGTGGAGATGGTCAGGGTGAGGGTGGGAGGTACACAGTGTGGAGATGGTCAGGGTGAGAGGTACACAGTGTGGAGATGGTCAGGGTGAGGGAGGTACACAGTGTGGAGATGGTCAGGGTGAGGGTGGGAGGTACACAGTGTGGAGATGGTCAGGGTGAGAGGTACACAGTGTGGAGATGGTCAGGGTGAGGGTGGGAGGTACACAGTGTGGAGATGGTCAGGTGAGGGTGGGAGGTACACAGTGTGGAGATGGTCAGGGTGAGGGTGGGAGGTACACAGTGTGGAGATGGTCAGGGTGAGGGTGGGAGGTACACAGTGTGGAGATGGTCAGGGTGAGGGTGGGAGGTACACAGTGTGGAGATGGTCAGGGTGAGGGTGGGAGGTACACAGTGTGGAGATGGTCAGGGTGAGGTGGGAGGTACACAGTGTGGAGATGGTCAGGGTGAGGGTGGGAGGTACACAGTGTGGAGATGGTCAGGGTGAGTGGGAGGTACACAGTGTGGAGATGGTCAGGGTGAGGGTGGGAGGTACACAGTGTGGAGATGGTCAGGGTGAGGGTGGGAGGTACACAGTGTGGAGATGGTCAGGGTGAGGGTGGGAGGTACACAGTGTGGAGATGGTCAGGGTGAGGTGGGAGGTACACAGTGTGGAGATGGTCAGGGTGAGGGTGGGAGGTACACAGTGTGGAGATGGTCAGGGTGAGGGTGGGAGGTACACAGTGTGGAGATGGTCAGGGTGAGGGTGGAGGTACACAGTGTGGAGATGGTCAGGGTGTGAGGTACACAGTGTGGAGATGGTCAGGGTGAGGGTGGGAGGTACACAGTGTGGAGATGGTCAGGGTGAGAGTGGGAGGTACACAGTGTGGAGATGGTCAGGGTGAGGGTGGGAGGTACACAGTGTGGAGATGGTCAGGGTGAGGGTGGGAGGTACACAGTGTGGAGATGGTCAGGGTGAGGGTGAGAGGTACACAGTGTGGAGATGGTCAGGGTGAGGGTGGGAGGTACACAGTGTGGAGATGGTCAGGGTGAGGGTGGGAGGTACACTGTGTGGAGATGGTCAGGGTGAGAGGTACACAGTGTGGAGATGGTCAGGGTGAGGGTGGGAGGTACACAGTGTGAAGATGGTCAGGGTGAGGGTGGAGGTACACAGTGTGGAGATGGTCAGGGTGAGGGGGAGGTACACAGAGTGGAGATGGCCAGGGTGAGGGTGGAAGGTACACAGTGTGGAGATGGCCAGAGTGTGGGTGGGATGCACACAGTGTGAAGATGGTCAGGGTGAGAGGTACACAGTGTGGAGATGGTCAGGCTGAGGATGGGAGGTACACAGTGTGGAGATGGTCAGGGTGAGGGTGGGAGGTACATAGTGTGCAGATGGTCAGGGTGGGAGGTACACAGTGTGGAGATGGTCAGGGTGAGGGTGGGAGGTACACAGTGTGGAGATGGTCAGGGTGAGAGGTACACAGTGTGGAGATGGTCAGGGTGAGGGTGGGAGGTACACAGTGTGAAGATGGTCAGGGTGAGAGGTACACAGTGTGGAGATGGTCAGGGTGAGGGTGGGAGGTACACAGTGTGGAGATGGTCAGGGTGAGGGTGGGAGGTACACAGTGTGGAGATGGTCAGGGTGAGGGTGGGAGGTACACAGTGTGGAGATGGTCAGGGTGAGGGTGGGAGGTACACAGTGTGGAGATGGTCAGGGTGAGGGTGGGAGGTACACAGTGTGGAGATGGTCAGGGTGAGGGTGGGAGGTACACAGTGTGGAGATGGTCAGGGTGAGGGTGGAGGTACACAGTGTGGAGATGGTCAGGGTGAGAGGTACACAGTGTGGAGATGGTCAGGGTGAGGGTGGGAGGTACACTGTGTGGAGATGGTCAGGGTGAGAGGTACACAGTGTGGAGATGGTCAGGGTGAGGGTGGGAGGTACACAGTGTGGAGATGGTCAGGGTGAGAGGTACACAGTGTGGAGATGGTCAGGGTGAGAGGTACACTGTGTGGTCAGGGTGAGAGCTACACAGTGTAGAGATGGTCAGGGTGAGAGGTACACAGTGTGGAGATGGTCAGGGTGAGGTGGGAGGTACACTGTGTGGAGATGGTCAGGGTGAGAGTGGGAGGTACACAGTGTGGAGATGGTCAGGGTGAGGGTGGGAGGTACACAGTGTGGAGATGGTCAGGGTGAGTGGGAGGTACACTGTGTGGAGATGGTCAGGGTGAGAGGTACACAGTGTGGAGATGGTCAGGGTGAGGGTGGGAGGTACACAGTGTGGAGATGGTCAGGGTGAGGGTGGGAGGTACACGGTGTGGAGATGGTCAGGGTGAGGGAAAGACACAGTGTGGAGATGGTCAGGGTGAGGGTGGGAGGTACACAGTGTGGAGATGGTCAGGGTGAGAGGTACACAGTGTGGAGATGGTCAGGGTGAGAGGTACACAGTGTGGAGACGCCATTGTGAGAGGTGTACAGTGTGGATATAGTCAGGGTGAGGGTGGGAGGTACACAGTGTGGAGATGGTCAGGGTGAGAGTGGGAGGTACACAGTGTGGAGATGGTCAGGGTGAGGGTGGGAGGTACACAGTGTGGAGATGGTCAGGGTGAGGGTGGGAGGTACACTGTGTGGAGATGGTCAGGGTGAGGGTGGGAGGTACACAGTGTGGAGATGGTCAGGGTGAGAGTGGGAGGTACACAGTGTGGAGATGGTCAGGGTGAGGGTGGAGGTACACAGTGTGGAGATGGTCAGGGTGAGGGTGGGAGGTACACAGTGTGGAGATGGTCAGGGTGAGGGTGGGAGGTACACTGTGTGGAGATGGTCAGGGTGAGGGTGGGAGGTACACAGTGTGGAGATGGTCAGGGTGAGAGGTACACAGTGTGGAGATGGTCAGGGTGAGGGTGGGAGGTACACAGTGTGGAGATGGTCAGGGTGAGGGTGGGAGGTACACAGTGTGGAGATGGTCAGGGTGAGAAGTACACAGTGTGGAGATGGTCAGGGTGAGGGTTGGAGGTACACAGTGTGGAGATGGTCAGGGTGAGGGTGAGGTACACAGTGTGGAGATGGTCAGGGTGAGAGGTACACAGTGTGGAGATGGTGAGGGTGAGGGTGGGAGGTACACAGTGTGGAGATGGTCAGGGTGGGAGGTACACAGTGTGGAGATGGTCAGGGTGAGGGTGGGAGGTACACAGTGTGGAGATGGTCAGGGTGAGAGGTACACAGTGTGGAGATGGTCAGGCTGAGGGTGGGAGGTACACAGTGTGGAGATGGTCAGGGTGAGGTTGGAGGTACATAGTGTGAAGATGGTCAGGGTGAGGGTGGGAGGTAAACAGTGTGAAGATGGTCAGGGTGAGAGGTACACAGTGTGGAGATGGTCAGGCTGAGGGTGGGAGGTACACTGTGTGGAGATGGTCAGGGTGAGAGGTACACAGTGTGGAGATGGTCAGGGTGAGGGTGGGAGGTACACAGTGTGAAGATGGTCAGGGTGAGAGGTACACAGTGTGGACATGGTCAGGGTAAGGGTGGGAGGTACACAGTGTGGAGATGGTCAGGGTGAGAGGTACACTGTGTGGTGAGGGTGAGAGCTACATAGTGTAGAGATGGTCAGGGTGAGAGGTACACAGTGTGGAGATGGTCAGGGTGAGGGTGGGAGGTGCACAGTGTGGAGATGGTCAGGGTGAGAGTGGGAGGTACACAGTGTGGAGATGGTCAGGGTGAGGGTGGGAGGTACACAGTGTGGAGATGGTTAGGGTGAGAGGTACACTGTGTAGAGGTGGTCAGGGTGAGAGGTACACAGTGTGGAGATGGTCAGGGTGAGGGTGGGAGGTACACAGTGTGGAGATGGTCAGGGTGAGAGTGGGAGGTACAGTGTGTGTAGATGGTCAGGGTGAGAGGTACACTGTGTGGAGATGGTCAGGGTGAGAGGTACACAGTGTGGAGATGGTCAGGGTGAGAGGTACACAGTGTGGAGATGGTCAGGGTGAGGGTGGGAGGTACACAGTGTGGAGATGGTCAGGTTGAGGGTGGGAGGTACATAGTGTGCAGATGGTCAGGGTGGGAGGTACACAGTGTGGAGATGGTCAGGGTGAGGGTGGGAGGTTCACAGTGTGAAGATGGTCAGGGTGAGAGGTACACAGTGTGGAGATGGTCAGGGTGAGGGTGGGAGGTACACAGTGTGGAGATGGTCAGGGTGAGGGTGGGAGGTACACAGTGTGGAGATGGTCAGGGTGAGAGGTACACAGTGTGAGATGGTCAGGGTGAGAGGTACACAGTGTGGAGATGGTCAGGGTGAGGGTGGGAGGTACACAGTGTGGAGATGGTCAGGGTGAGGGTGGGAGGTACACAGTGTGGAGATGGTCAGGGTGAGGGTGGGAGGTACACAGTGTGGAGATGGTCAGGGTGAGGGTGGGAGGTACACAGTGTGAGATGGTCAGGGTGGGAGGTACAGGTAGAGTAAGTGTAAAGATGGTCAGGGTGGGAGGTACACAGTGTGGAGATGGTCGGGGTGAGGGTAGGAGGTACACAGTGTGGAGATGGTCAGGGTGAGTGGGAGGTACACAGTGTGAAGATGGTCAGGCTGAGGGTGGGAGGTACACAGTGTGGAGATGGTCAGGGTGAGGGTTGGAGGTACATAGTGTGAAGATGGTCAGGGTCAGGGTGGGAGGTAAACAGTGTGTAGATGGTCAGGGTGAGAGGTACACAGTGTGGAGATGGTTAGGCTGAGGGTGGGAGGAACGCTGTGTGGAGATGGCCAGGGTGAGAGGTACACGGTGTGGAGATGGTCAGGGTGAGGGTGGGAGGTACACAGTATGAAGATGGTCAGGGTGAGAGGTACACAGTGTGGACATGGTCAGGGTAAGGGTGGGAGGTACACAGTGTGGAGATGGTCAGGGTGAGAGGTACACTGTGTGGTGAGGGTGAGAGCTACACAGTGTAGAGATGGTCAGGGTGAGAGGTACACAGTGTGGAGATGGTCAGGGTGATAGTGGGAGGTGCACTGTGTGGAGATGGTCAGGGTGAGAGTGGGAGGTACACTGTGTGGAGATGGTCTGGGTGAGGGTTGGAGGTACACAGTGTGGAGATGGTTAGGGTGAGAGGTACACTGTGTAGAGGTGGTCAGGGTGAGAGTTACAGAGTGTGGAGATGGTCAGGGTGATGGTGGGAGGTACACAGTGTGGAGATGGTCAGGGTGAGAATGGGAGGTACAGGTGTGTGTAGATGGTCAGGGTGAGAGGTACACTGTGTGAGATGGTCAGGGTGAGGGTGGGAGGTACACAGTGTGAAGATGGTCAGGGTGAGAGGTACACAGTGTGGAGATGGTCAGGGTGAGGGTGGGAGGTACACAGTGTGGAGATGGTCAGGGTGAGGGGGAGGTACACAGTGTGAAGATGGTCAGGGTGAGGGTGGGAGGTACACAGTGTGGAGATGGTCAGGGTGAGGGTGGGAGGTACACAGTGTGAAGATGGTCAGGGTGAGAGGTACACAGTGTGGAGATGGTCAGGGTGAGGGTGGGAGGTACACAGTGTGGAGATGGTCAGGGTGAGAGGTACACAGTGTGGAGATGGTCAGGGTGAGGGTGGGAGGTACACAGTGTGGAGATGGTCAGGGTGAGTGAGGTACACAGTGTGGAGATGGTCAGGGTGAGTGAGGTACACAGTGTGGAGATGGTCAGGGTGAGGGTGGGAGGTACACAGTGTGGAGATGGTCAGGGTGAGGGTGGGAGGTACACAGTGTGGAGATGGTCAGGGTGAGGGTGGGAGGTACACAGTGTGGAGATGGTCAGGGTGAGGGTGGAGGTACACAGTGTGGAGATGGTCAGGGTGAAAGTGGGAGGTACACTGTGTGGAGATGGTCAGGGTGAGGGTGGAAGGTACATGGTGTGGAGATGGTCAGGGTGAAAGTGTGAGGTACACTGTGTGGAGATGGTCAGGGTGAAGGTGGAGGTACACAGTGTGGAGATGGTCAGGGTGAGAGGTACACTGTGTGGAGATGGTCAGGGTGAGGGTGGGAGGTACACAGTGTGGAGATGGTCAGGGTGAGAGGTACACAGTGTGGAGATGGTCAGGGTGAGGGTGGGAGGTACACAGTGTGGAGATGGTCAGGGTGAGAGGTACACAGTGTGGAGATGGTCAGGGTGAGGGTGGGAGGTACACAGTGTGGAGATGGTCAGGGTGAGGGTGGGAGGTACACAGTGTGGAGATGGTCAGGGTGAGGGTGGGAGGTACACAGTGTGCAGATGGTCAGGGTGGGAGGTACACAGTGTGGAGATGGTCAGGGTGAGGGTGGGAGGTACACAGTGTGGAGATGGTCAGGGTGAGGGTGGGAGGTACACAGTGTGGAGATGGTCAGGGTGAGGGTGGGAGGTACACAGTGTGGAGATGGTCAGGGTGAGGTGGAAGTACACAGTGTGGAGATGGTCAGGGTGAGGGTGGGAGGTACACAGTGTGGAGATGGTCAGGGTGAGGGAGTGCACAGTGTGGAGATGGTCAGGGTGAGGGTGGGAGGTACACAGTGTGGAGATGGTCAGGGTGGAGAGGTGGGAGTTACACAGTGTGGAGATGGTCAGGGTGAGGGGGAGGTACACAGTGTGAAGATGGTCAGGGTGAGGGGAGGTACACAGTGTGGAGATGGTCAGGGTGAGAGATACACAGTGTGGAGATGGTCAGGGTGAGGGTGGGAGGTACACAGTGTGAAGATGGTCAGGGTGAGAGGTACACAGTGTGGAGATGGTCAGGGTGAAAGATATACAGTGTGGAGATGGTCAGGGTGAGGGTGGGAGGTACACAGTGTGGAGATGGTCAGGGTGAGGGTGGGAGGTACACTGTGTGGAGATGGTCAGGGTGAGGGTGGAGGTACACTGTGTGGAGATGGTCAGGGTGATTGTTGGAGGTACACAGTGTGAAGATGGTCAGGTTGAGAGGTACACAGTGTAGATGGTCTGGGTGACAGGTACACTGTGTGGACATGGTCAGGGTGAGAGGTACACAGTGTGGAGATTGTGAGGGTGAGAGGTACACAGTGTGGAGATGGTCAGGGTGAGGGTGGGAGGTACACAGTGTGGAGATGGTCAGGGTAAGAGGTACACAGTGTGAAGATGGTCAGGGTGAGGGTGGGAGGTACACAGTGTGGAGATGGTCAGGGTGAGAATGGAGGTACACAGTGTGGAGATGGTCAGGGTGAGGGTGGGAGGTACACAGTGTGGAGATGGTCAGGGTGAGAGGTACACAGTGTGGAGATGGTCAGGGTGTAAGATATACAGTGTGGAGATAGTCAGGGTGAGAGTGGGAGGTAACAGTGTGGGGATGGTCAGGGTGAGAGGTACATAGCGTGGAGATGGTCAGGGAGAGGGCGGGAGGTACACAGTGTGCATATGGTCAGGGTGAGAGGTACACAGTGTGGAGATGGTCAGGGTGAGAGGTACACAGTGTGGAGATGGTCAGGGTAGGGTGGGAGGTACACAGTGTGGAGATGGTCAGGGTGAGGGTGGGAGGTACACAGTGTGGAGATGGTCAGGGTGAGGGTGGGAGGTACACTGTGTGGAGATGGTCAGCGTGAGGGTGGTAGGTACACAGTGTGGAGATGATCAGGGTGAGAGGTACACAATGTGGAGTTGGTCAGGGTGTGGGTGGGATGTACACTGTGTTGAGATGGTCAGGTTGAGGGTGGGAGGTACACAGTGTGAAGATGATCAGGGTGAGGGTGGGCTGGTACACAGTGTGGAGATGGTCAGTGTCAGGGTGGGAGGTATACAGTGTGGAGATGGTCAGGGTGAGAGGTACACAGTGTGGAGATGGTCAGGGTGAGGGTGGGAGGTACACAGTGTGGAAATTGTCAGGGTGAGAGGTACACAGTGTGGAGATGGTCAGGGTGAGAGTGGGAGGTACACTGTGTGGAGATGGTCAGGGTGAGAGGTACACAGTGTGGAGATGGTCAGGGTGAGGGTGGAAGGTACACAGTGTGGAGATGGTCAGGGTGAAGGTGGGAGGTACACAGTGTGGAGATGGTCAGGGTGTGGGTGGGATGTACACTGTGTGGAGATGGTCAGGATGAGGGTGGGAGGTACACAGTGTGAAGATGGTCAGGGTGAAGGTGGGAGGTACACAGTGTGGAGATGGTCAGGGTGAGGGTGGGAGGTAAACAGTGTGGAGATGGTCAGGGTGAGAGAAACACTGTGTGGAGATGGTCAGGTGAGGGTGGGAGGTACACAGTGTGGAAATTGTCAGGGTGAGAGGTACACAGTGTTGGGGATAGTGAGGGTGAGAGGTACACAGTGTGGAGACGTCAGGGTGAAAGGTATACAATGTGGAGTGTTAGGAGTTGGGGATTTAGAATATAGTTAAAAGTCTACCCAGATCCCAACAGGCAACAACAATAAAAAAACAAAGACAATCGGACTATAAAAGGGTAGACAAATGATGCCAGTTTTTGTTGTGTATAATAAAGTACCATAAATTCCTTAACAAAATATTCAGCTTTCTATAATTTACCCTTAACCATACTTAACCTAAACATTAACAGTATATACATATATATACAACATACAACAATTTTGAAGCAAGTGGACGCGGGGAGGCAATATAAGATTACAAACTACTCAAGTGCAGTTCTGAGATGGCTGATGAGTAACGCTGAGTATTGAAGAAGATGGTAGGTAGTCACTGTGCCGTAGGTTTCCAGGATAGGTGATCCTAGTGTGGTCACTTCCCAGAGTGAACTGAACTCTCCTCGAACTGGAGCTGATGAGGAAGACTTGGAGGAGGTGACGCAACAACCAGGATATGGAGAAGGGAAACCCAGGAGTGGTAACTAAGACTAGTCATACTCGGGTTTCGTCCCTAGATGGCGTTGCTCGTGGTGCTGGGTAGGTAGATCATGACAATAGATGTCGTGGTTCATAACACACCCCCCCTCCAAAGACCTCCGTAGCGCGGGCGCGAAGGAGGTGATCACCTGGTGCGTCTGGAGAGTAGCTGCTGCATTTCCACTGGAGCTCGGGATAAGGAGTCCGCAATCAGGCTGTCCACCCCCTTTATGTGCCGGACTTGTAGATTATAGGGCTGGGTGAGGAGAGCCCAGAGGAGGATTCGCTGGTTGGAGGTCTTGTTGGTTTGGATGAACGTGAGCGGGTTATGGTCTGTGAAGACTAGGGTTGTTTGTGGGCGAGATTGGAGGTAACATTCAAACTTCTTTATTGCCAACACCAGAGCCAGGGCCTCCTTCTCTCTGGTCGAGTAGTTGGTCTGATGTTTTTTCAACTAACCGGAGTAGTATGCCACAGGGTGAAGGACATCAGTGGTTGGGTCGGGTTGTAGGAGCACAGCCCCCACTCCGACACAGCTAGCGTAGATTTGCAGATGGAAGGGCAAAGTGTAGTCAGGGGGGTGGACTACAGGCTTGGAGGAAAGGAAGGCTTTGAGGCGGTGGAAAGACTGGTCGCACCTCTGGTTCCAGATGTAAGGGACCGCAGAACTGGTAAGGTCTGTGAGGGGTCCGGCCACGCTGGAGAAGTTACTGCAGAACCGACGGTAGTAGCCGCACATCCCCAGGAAGCGCATGAGTTCCTTCCTCGTCCTTGGAGTGGGGAAGGGTAACATGGCTTTAACGTTTGCGTCCTTGGGTCTCACCATACCATGCCCAACGATATGTCCCAGGTAAGTCACTGAGGCCCGGCCAAAAGCAGATTTAGCCAGGTTTATGGTGAATCCAGTCTCTTGCAGTCGTGCGAACAGTATCTCCAAACGCACCAGATGTTCGTCCCAGCCGTCCGACACCACCACCAGGTCATCCAGGTAGGCGAACGTCCCATCTAGGTCCTGAATCAGGTAATTGATTGCCCTCTGGAATGTGGCCGGAGCATTAGAAAAGCCAAACGCCATAACCAAATATTGAAAAAGACCAAATGGAGTTATAAATGCCGAGATTATTTTTGCCCTATCCGTGAGTCCCATTTGATAACATCCTTTCAACATGTCCACCGTAGATATAAATTTTGCACAGCCTATGCTGTCTATTATATCTTCAATCAAAGGTAAAGGGTAGGAGTCTGAGACAGTGACCTGGTTCACTTTACGATAATCGGTACAGAAACGAAAAGTGCTATCGGGTTTTGGAATGAGAAGGCAAGGTGAAGCCCAGGGGGAGGTACTAGGCTCAGCTAAGCTATGTTTTAACAAAAAATCTACCTCCTTTTTCATAATCTCTCTTTTTTGTGGATTTAGTCTATTTGCTGATTGCCTAATGGGTTATACATCATCTGAGATTAGCTTAACATCATGTTTAAGTATATTGCAAAACCCTGGGAGGTCTGACGTGACTTTAGGAAATGTTGATAATAACTTAGTGAGATCTATTGCTTGAGATGGATTCAGAACAGAAAAATACTCATCTAAGTTGTTGAGTATGTGACTGTTAGCAGGGTTTTCTTTAGGTAGAGGGAAGTCTAAATTCTCCAATTGGTCCATGTCATCTGTCTCCGGCTCCGGCCCTGACAAAACCGTATGCAATACAGGTTGGCTTATAGCCTCTGGGATGTCTTCCTCTGACTGCCTGGAATGGTAAAGTTTCATGAGATTAATGTGAACAAGTTGTGAATCTTTTCTGCGATCAGGAGTATGGACTATATAGTTGAGGGGAGATAGTTTATTAGCATTGATTTGAAAGTTTTGATGGAACCGTTCCAAGCAACCTCGGGATTGTGGGTGGTAAGCCGAAGATGTACAATGGTCCACACTAAGGTCTTTCATATTCAAAGATGGATCAGAGTGTTGGGCTTTAATGAGCTCATCCTTACTAATGGTCTTATTGTACAGATCTTCTGTGGGTAGGAAGATATTGGAGGTGGTTTTAGATGAAGAGGGCCCATTTCGCACACTCTGTGACCGGGTGACAGCACAAGATGGGAAAAGGTGAGGAGTAGTTTCTTCAAGGTCAGTGGTGGAGTTGACAGGTAAGGGAGAGTCGTCTGTCTTTATGTTGGGAACCACTAGATCTCCTGCCAAGTCATTTCCCAATAATAAATGAATGCCGCTCAGAGGCATTGGATCTTTCCTAACGGCTACTTGCACTTCCCCAGTAATCAAGGGACATTGGAGGTGCACTTTAGCTAAAGGATAGGAAGAATGGGATGAGAGATCTGAAATTAGAACACTCTCATTATTAAATGCGGTAGATATATCAGGAATGACGTTAAACAGGAGGATAGATTGTGCTGCGCCCGAATCACGTAGTATACGAATAGGGAAAGAACGAGACCCCTCTATGATTGAAATTTTTCCCTTATAGTTGAATGAAGAGAAGAGTTCCTGGTGGGGCCTTTCCACATTGGTGGTTGCTATTGGTTTGAATTTGGGATCCAGGGAACTACTTTTAGAAGTTCAACACTTTGGGTGTTTACAAGTCTGGATCGTATGGCCTGGTTTTTTACAGTAAGAACAATAAAACTTGGTTGCATCAGGGGGGGGGGGGGGGTAGGTGTGGGACCTTTCGACCTACCACTCTCATCCCCAAGGTTATAATCAGAGGAGGACCTAACATGCCGGAAAGTACCACGTTCCCTACTGCCCAGTGACTCCACCAGCAAGGCGTACGCATCAGCCAGCTCAGCTGCAAGCCCTAAATTAACCTCTCCACGCTCCTCCACATGCTTCAAGATGTGAAATGGAATCTTGCTCTTCCACTCCTCCCGGACTACCAAGTTTAACAAATCCTGAGGTGGCCATTGTTAAGAAAACCTAGATAAATTCATTAATGGTCAAAAAGATAAGATAAGTGGATTACCCTAGAAAATATCACGGCAGTGGATAACCAGAAAGTCCCGGAAACTACCCAAGTTATACCTAGGGAAATTACACTTATGAATATTGTTCTTCTGATAAGATCCTTAGATAAGGATGAGAGACTTGGAATAGGAAGGGCGTATTACGGCATTAATCTAAAGATCCGGATTAACAACCCTTGAGTAAACAGGAAGGGCGTATTACGGCATTAATATAAAGATCCGGATTAACAATCCTTGAGTTACTTTATTATTGACCCCGAATGAGATAATGAGAAGAACAATAATTGAGGCTTTATAATTATGGGGTCCTGGTAGAGCGGGGCGTCCCAAGATATCACTTCACCCTAAACTAGTGACTATGGAACAGCCTTCTCTGGAGTGAGGGTAAGGCATTAAACAGATCCGGATTCTTCCCTACACTCGATAAGACTTACTACACGACTGCCACGTGTAATAACAGGTAAGCCTTATGACACTTGGAACGTAATATCCTACGTCTGTCACTCTTGCTGTACGATAATACCAATATATGCACACACATATGAAGGAACTTTAAACCACCGTAAAGCAATTGTGAACAGAATTGACTGGGAGGAATTATTAACAAGGAGTAACAAGGGGGGAAGAAATATGGCACTTAATGTTGGGTCCTGTCACGGTCGCCATTTGTTACGAGTTAGGGATTTCGAATATAGTTAAAAGTCTACCCAGATCCCAACAGGCAACAACAATAAAAAAACAAAGACAATCGGACAATAAAAGGGTAGACAAAGGATGCGAGTTTTTGTTGTGTATAATAAAGCACCATAAATTCCTTAACAAAATATTCAGCTTTCTATAATTTACCCTTAACCATACTTAACCTAAACATTAATAGTATATACATATTTATACAACATACAACAATTTTGAAGCAAGTGGACGCGGGGAGGCAATATAAGATTACAAAATACTCAAGTGCAGTGCTGAGATGGCTGACGAGTAAGGCTGAGTATTGAAGAAGATGGTAGGTAGTGACTGTGCCGTAGGTTTCCAGGATAGGTGATCCTAGTGTGGTCACTTCCCAGAGTGAACTGAACTCTCCTCGAACTGGAGCTGATGAGGAAGACTTGGAGGAGGTGACGCAACAACCAGGATATGGAGAAGGAAAACCCAGGAGTGGTAACTAAGAATAGTCATACTCGGGTTTCGTCCCTAGATGGCGTTGCTCGTGGTGCTGGGTAGGTAGATCATGACAATAGATGGCGTGGTTCGTAATAGGAGATAGTCAGGGTGAGGGTGGGAGGTACACAGTGTGGAGATGGTCAAGGTGAGAGGTACAGAGTGTGGAGATGGTCAGGGGGAGGGTGGGAGGTACACAATGTGGAGATGGCCAGGGTGTGGGTGGGAGGTACACTGTGTGGAGATGGTCAGGGTGAGAGTGCTAGGTATACTGTGTGGAGATGGCCTTTGTGAGAGTGTGAGGTACACAGTGTGGAGTTGGTCAGGGTGAGAGCTACACTGTGTGGAGGTGGTCAGGGTGAGAGGTACACAGTGTGGAGATGGTCAGGGTGAGGGTGGGAGGTACACAGTGTGGAGATGGTCAGGGTGAGAATGGGAGGTACAGGGTGTGTAGATGGTCAGGGTGAGAGGTACACTGTGTGGACATGGTCAAGGTGAGAGGTACACAGTGTGGAGATGGGTCGGGTGAGAGCTACATTGTGTGGAGGTGGTCAGGGTGAGAGGTACACAGTGTGGAGATCGTCAGGTGTGAGGGTGGGAGGTGCACAGTGTGAAGATGGTCAGGGTGAGAGGTACACAGTGTGGATATGGTCAGGGTGAGAATGGGAGGTATACAGTGTGGAGATGGTCAGGGTGAGGGTGGGAGGTACACAGTGTGAAGATGGTCAGGGTGAGAGGTACACAGTGTGGAGATGGTCAGGGTGAAAGGTATACAGTGTGGAGATAGTCAGGGTGAGGGTGGGAGGTGCACAGTGTGGAGATGGTCAGGGTGAGAGTGGGAGGTACACTGTGTGGAGATGGTCAGGGTGAGGGTGGGAGGTACACTGCGTGAAGATGGTCAGGGTGAGGGTGGGAGGTACACAGTGTGGAGATGGTCAAGGTGAGAGTAGGAGGTACACAGTGTGGAGGTGTTCAGGGTGAGAGTGGGAGGTACACAGTGGGGTGCTGGTCAGGGTGAGAGGTACACAGTGTGGAGCTGGTCAGCGGGAGGGTGGGAGGTACACAGTGTGGAAATATACAGGGTGAGAGGTACACAGTGTAGGGGATAGTCAGGGTGAGAGGTACACAGTGTGTAGACGTCAGGGTGAAAGGTATACAGTGTGGAGATAGTCAGGGTGAGGGTGGGAGGTACACAGTGTGGAGATGGTCAAGGTGAGAGTGGGAGGTACACAGTGTGGAGATGGTCAGGGTGAGGGTGGGAGGTAAACAGTGTGGAGATGGTCAGGGTGAGGGTGGGAGGTACACAGTGTGGAAATAAACGGGGTGAGAGGTACACAGTGTAGGGGATAGTCAGGGTGAGAGGTACACAGTGTGGAGACGTCAGGGTGAAAGGTATACAGTGTGGAGATAGTCAGGGTGAGGGTGGGAGGTACACAGTGTGGAGATAGTCAAGGTGAGAGTGGGAGGTACACAGTGTGGAGATGGTCAGGGTGAGGGTGGGAAGCACACAGTGTGGAGATGGTCAGGGTGAGAGGTACAGAGTGTGGAAATGGTCAGGGTGAGGGTTGGAGGTCCACAGTGTGGAGATGGTCAGGGTGAGGGTGGGAGGTACACAATGTGGGGTTGCCCAGGGTGTGGGTGGGATGTACACTGTGTGGAGATGGCCAGGGTGAGGGTGGGTGGTACACAGTGTGGAGATGTGGAAGGTTGTGAGGAGAGGGACAACCAAACTATAGTGAAAAAACACAACAAAGGATACGACAACAACGACAACAGCAGCTAAGTGTACCAACTCTTTCAGTCCCTTGATAGATGAATTGGACATTAGTATAGAAACGGACAAGGCTGACAAGGAAGGTAAGAAAATCTTGATTGTTGGCGACTCACAGGTACGGTACATGGACAGAGCTTTTTGCGGTAAAGATAAAGATAGGATGAGGGTGTGTTTGTCAGGAACTGGGGTGGGGGATATAGTTGGCAGGATGGACAATATCTTGCCTGGTAATGGGAACAAACCCATTATCTGCCTTAGTGTAGGAGGCAATGATATTGGCCGGTTGTAGGATTGAGGAGCTTCTTGATAAGTTCAAGACAGCTATAGAACGTGTTAGGTCTAAGGGAGGGATCCCTATCATATGTGGTGTCCTCCCTAGAAGGTTACAGGGAAATAGTGTTAGGAATGATGACAAAACTAAATTAGACAGCGAGTTAAAACCTAAACGCGGCAAAGAGAGGACTCAGAACACGACTAACTTAAATGTCTACTACGCAAACAGTAGAAGTATGAGAAACAAAATGGATGATATTCGGGCCTTGGTATGTACCAAAAAATCGATATAATAGCATTAACTGAAATATGGATCAACCTTCACGTGAGTTACCTGTCGAATACCAAATTGCAGGTTACAAATTATCCTATACTGATAGGTCAGATTAGGAAAGGAGGCGGAGTAGCAATCTATGTCAGGAATAATCTGAAGTGTGAAATAAATAAGGAAATAAAAACTGAGCGGGATACAGAAACAATTTGGATAGAATTAATCGACGGCAGGGATAAATTAATCACAGGAGTAATATATAGACCTCCCAATCTTGATAGAGTTTATGAGCGACTTATCTGGGACGAAATGCGCAGGGCTTCCATACAGAACAAAGTCTGTATAGTAGGCGACTTTAACCTTGGTCAAATAGATTGGATTGACCTTACGGGTAACTCAGAATCAGAGGATTTTCTGAAACAATCCAGGACTGTTTCCTAAGTCAACATATAACGGAACCCACCCAGGGTAATAATATACTCGATTTAGTTCTGTCGAACAGAGAAAACCTCATTAGTAATGTCGAGGTAGGGAACGAACTTGCAAACAGCGATTACAAAGAAATTAGATTCCAGTTAGATTTTCAGGGCAGCCGTAAGGAAAATTCCACAAAAGTCCCAGATTTCAGAAGGGCAAACTTTCATTGTTTGAAGAGGCAGTTGAGAGAAGGGGCATCACGCTTGTGGGTGAACTACATGGACCTGACGGTTGAAACCGACCTCATAACGAGATCTGAGGTTGCCGAGTTCCACGACAATTTAAATAATGAGTTACTTAATGCACAAAGGCAGAACATACCATACAAAAAACTCAGATCAAACAACAATGACCCTAAATGGATAAATAATTTTTAAATGAGCATTATTGGTCAAAGGAAAGCTATGGGTAGGAGGATAAATCGTGGCGAAATTTACCTCCGGGATTATTATAAGGTATTGGCCAGTAGGGTTAAGACCAAAATAAGGAAAACAAAGAGGAATAATGAGCTGAGGATAGCAAGGGAGGCGAAGACAAACCCCAAGGGATTTTATCAAATGTATCAAACTAAAACACAAGAAAAAATTGGGCCAATACAGTCAGATACCGGCGAGCTAACTGATAACGACAGAGAAATGAGCAATAATCTGAATAAATATTTTTCAACAGTTTTCACCACCGAAAATTTCAACATGATACCTGATGCACAGGCTCTAATCAGAGATAATGAAGAAAACTAATTAAGCAAGATAGTAGTGACTAGTAACTTTGTTAGTAAGCAAATAGACAAACTAAAGCCTAATAAGTCACCTGGTCCCGATGAGATATTTGCCAGAGTATTAAAGGAATGTAAGGAAGAGCTTGTCCTTAAAAACAGGTATAGTACCAGAATCCTGGAGGATAGCAAATGTAATGCCGATTTTCAAGAAGGGGGATAGATCACTATCCTCTAACTACAGTCCAATCAGTCTAACATCAATTGCAGGCAAATTACTGGAAGCAATCATTTCAAACTCTATTCGAAACCACCTGGAAAAGCACAAATTGATCAATGATTCCCAGCATGGCTTCACAAGCGGGCGTTCATGTCTAACTAATATATTAACATTCTTTTCATCAGTTTTCGAATTTGTGGACGAGGGGCACAATTATGATGTGGTATATCTCGACTTTAACAAAGCCTTCGACAGAGTCCCCCACGAAAGACTAATACGAAGGGTAGAAGCACATGGCACTAAAGGTAATATTCTAAAATGGATTAGGGCGTGGTTACAGGACAGGAAACAGCGAGTGAGCATTAACGGCACTAAATCCCATTGGAGCAACGTCACTAGTGGAGTTCCCCAAGGCTCAGTACTTGGACCAATATTAATTATTATATACATAAACGACATAAATATCGGCATAGACAGCAACATAAGTAAATTTGCTGATGACACTAAAATAGGACGTGTAATTAAATCTGACGAGGACTCCACAAAACTACAGGAAGATCTAAACAAATTTTTCGAATGATCTGAAAAATGGCAGATAAAATTCAATGTGAACAAATGTAAAGTACTCAGTATAGGAGATGTAAACAGGGAAACCAGTTACCAGATGAACAACGATGCCATTGTGAAAACCGACTGCGAGAGAGATTTAGGAGTAATGATAAGTAGGAATCTTAAGCCAAGTAAACAATGTGTTTTTGCTCGTAACAAGACTAATAAAGTACTTGGGTTCATACAAAGGAGTATTAGTTACAAGACTAGAGACGTCATCTTAAGATTATATCTTGCGCTTGTGAGACCTCACCTGGATTACGCAGTTCAGTTCTGTTCACCGTATTACAGAATGGATATAGAATCCTTGGAAAGAATCCAGAGGAGAATGACAAGACTAATCCCGGGCATTAGGAACCTTGAGTACAGAGACATGTTAGAGCATCTTAATTTGCACTCCCTTGAAAGACGCAGAGCGAGGGGCGACATGATAGAGGTGTATAAATGGAAGTCAGGGCTAAACAAAGGGGACATTACAAAGGTACTCAAACTATCCAACCAGGAGCGAACTTGTAACAATGGTTTTAAATTAGACAAATTTAGATTTAGGCGCGAAATAGGTAAACACTGGTTTGGAAACAGAGTAGTGGATGAATGGAACAAGTTACCAAATATCATCATTAACTCGAATACGCTGGATAGCTTCAAACATAGGTTGGATGCTTATATGAGCAATAGGGGTTGGGTGTAAATGGGACTGCCCAGTATGGGCTAATAGGCCCGCTGCAGTTTCCTCCATTCTTATGTTCTTATGTAGAACCATCTCCAACACCCTGTGTGAGCTGAAGGACCTACCCGGACCATGTGGTGCATTTGCAACTGTAGTGAGGTAGTGGCTTAGCACCCAGGTACAACGCAACAGCCATCCAGTGAGGTCACAAGAGTGTTTACATGACCATCTCCCACAGTACCAGATCTATGGTTAATCTATACAGTAAGTAGACTCTATGTTTCTTATGTTTTTGTATTGAATGCTTTTGTCAATCAAGCGACCCACTCCCCGGTTTCACCATATGTAACCTATCACCTCTTCATTGTATATTTTCAGCCTTCGGGCTGCTATGCTATCTTAATAAACCGTAAATTATTATTATTATTATTATTATTTACACACACACACACACACACACATTATTTCGCCATCGCCACCTCCTGCCACCTGCAGCCCCCCACCTAATTCGCTCAGTCCGCCACTACAACAAAATTCATCCCATAAGAGCCCGCACCGATAGATATAAGAACAGCACCATCCCATCTATTGTTAAAATAATAAGCAACTCCTGATTTATGTACTGTACAGCCCTGTAAATGTATTCAATGCATATTATATCATTATGTCTAAATCAAATGTAAGTCTGTATATTTCAGCCACCGGTTGCAACTCTATTAATAAACCGTTTATTATTATTATTATTATTTTACAATAAGGACTAGGGATTGGTGTCTTTGTTTTGTTATTAAATTCACGAAACAAGTTACTCAATCAAGTTTTACATTATTTGGCATAATAGGTTACAAAATTATTAGATGGAAATTGTAGAAATAGGAATCTCCAACATATAAAAGTGCACCTCTTACAAATATTCTCAACTGATGGAATTAAATCTCTGGAACTATTACAAATATTATTATCAGTTGGTGTTGGTTTCCTTACACGATAGTTGTTGCATCAGTTCTTCTATCTGTTCCTGCAGTTGCTCCTGAATTTTCAATTGCGGCTGCACATTTTCAAGTTTCTGCTCTTCTAGTATTTATTGCAGTAGTTGTCTCTGTTCTTCTCGTTGTTCTTGCATTTGATGTTTATGCTCTTCTTGTTGTGATTGTAAGAATTGTATCAGATCAGCCATGGAAATCTCCCCTTGCCTGGCCTTGCTTCTGGTCTGAACACTGTCACCTTCCATTTTGACTAGGCTTCCACCTCTGGTTACCAGCAGCCAGGTGGTTGCATGTACAGAAGCAGTAGATATATCACAAGTGTCATCAAATTACCACTGGAGGTCCCGCCAGTCTCCGGTAATTTCCCGACGATCGGTATCAGAGTACGGACAAACAACAGGCAGGTATTTTTCTACCAGGTCACAGAAACACACTATTGAACTGTAGTCTCTTTAATACTAATTTAATCTTCACAAAAACTGCCCACAGGGTATGCCTTTACCATTGGACTTCTCATTTCGAATGTAAACTGTCAGCGAACACTACCAGTGTACAATTCCCTAGTCTTTTCAATTTACAATTATTGCTCACAACAATTCAATAATACTTGCACTGTAAGGGGGCAAGTTTTCTCTTTATCCTATTTCATCTTTTTATTCTCTTCTTATTCTTCAATCCTTATATGCTTGCTTCATATCTATATTTTCTATTAATCTTTTCTTGTGTATACATATTAATAATTTTATATTCTGAGTCTTTCTCTCTCTAAGTATCTACCTTATATTTCCTTGCTTATATTTTCAAAGTCAATATTCTTTTCTTTACTTCATTCCTTCTGTTATATATATTATTGTATTTTCTGAATTTTATGCCCTTACTTTCTCTCAATTATATCCTGATTTAGTTATATTCTATACCATGGATTAATCTGGAAAACCATGTCACTCTTACTATAACACTTATTATACTTACAACAGTAGTCTGCCACCACCCAGACTTTTATTAGAATATAACATATCTCATTGAACTGTTAGGTACCATGCTAGCGAGCTTCTAGGCACGTGAGTTACCAAAGTTATTTTCTGAGAACCAACGGATAGAAGGAATAGAGAGGTGATACTCGTTGTATACTAATTCAATATTTATTAACATAATGAGTGAACACGATGTTAATTAAGTACACTCAGACAAGACTGAACCACTTAGGTTTTACTTTACAATTCATAAGATAGATCTTCAATTACTTATTACATCATTGAACAACTGTTATATTATTCCATTGTCAATACAGATGGTTAGATGACACATTTGACAGTATCCCAATTTAAGATATTATTTAGAACATCATGTTATTTCGGAATGAACAACATGGCACTTTAACTAGAACTCAGTTGGTAGTACATATGAAGAATGTACTCACAACTCATAACAAACTGGTCATATCAAAAATGCAAGATCAGAACAGGTTCTACAGCAGCTACGGACTCTGAAGAAGTGTGTCGAAGAAATGAAAATTAACGGACCTACTGTTAGGGAAGAGGAGGAACAACGGGAACGTTTCCAGCGCAGGAACAATGTAATAGTTTTTGAAGTCCCCGAGAGCCAGGCGGAGGAAACTGAGAGTGAGGTAACACACGATAAGATGCAGTTTAAGAATATTTGTACAGAGGTTCTGAAGATGCCATCAACCCCACAAGATGTGAGGAGGCTGGGACAAAAGCAGGGGGAAAAGCCTCGCCCCCTCAGGATCACACCAGTGAGCGAGGAGGAGAAATGGGAGGTTATTCGGCAGGCAAAAAACTTAGCAAGGAGCGAGACATCTCGGAGTGTATGCATTCACCCAGATCACACAGTAATGCAGAGGGAACAGCACAAGAAGCTTCTGCAGGACTTGAAGCAGAAGAGGGAGTAGTCAAGGAGGAACGAGGACGGGTGTACATGGGTTATATTCAGGGGGAGGGTAGTGGAAGCAAGTGTGCCGACACAGGGCCAGGGTATAGCAGCACACCCTCCACCCGCTCTACACCCCACCCGGGAGGTGGCACCAGACAGGAGGAGGTGAGCGCCGTGTAAACAATGACATTTCTAACCACACCCTGCAAAATACAGTGTATTTAGAAAATGCAGCAGCTTTTGAGAATTGGGGGGGGGGGGGGGGCAGGGTTACTACTAAGAGCAGAGACGTTACCGAAGGTACACCAACCAGATATTGTAGGAGTTGTGAAACTGTTGTACAAGAACAAGAGAATCGACCCAGATGAATGTGAGTTCGGTATTGCTGGATATGACTCAGTTACGAACCTTTCTCAAGAAACTTGCAAGAGGGGTGTGGTTATCTATGCTAGGGAAGACCTTAGAGCCAGCCAGGCGAGGGTACAGGGAGAGGATGTTTTTGAAGAGTCCAAGTGGTGTAAAATTATATTAAAAGGAGGGGACTTACTTATCGTCAGGTGTACCTACAGATCCGCAAACTGTGGCCCACTAAATCAAAGGAACTTAAGAGCCTTAATAGACAATGCAGCAATGCTCAACCCTAGCCACCTCCTTATCATGGGGGACTTTAACTATGGTGACATCGACTGGAGAAACGAGTTCACCCTAAATGACTTGAATAACCCTGCTACTCTTTTTGTAGAAACTCTGAGAGATAATTTTCTGCTCCAACATGTTAGAGACCCGACACATTACAGAGGGGAGCAAACACCCAAGCCACTAGACCTCATCATAACAAACGAGGAGGGTATGGTGGCCAAACTGGAACACCTTGCCCCAGGTGACACCAGTCACCATATAGTGTTGTCATTCAGATTTAACTGTTACCTAGTTCAAGATAAGGCCAGGCCAAGGTGCAAATATTACAAGGGAAATTTCAATGGGATGAGGGAACAGATGAGGGGTATCAACTGGCCTGACTCATTAAGGCACAAGAACGCAGACACTACGCTGAATTATGATAACTAGTAAAGTGACCCATTTGATCGATATATATATACCCAAGACCAAACCCAGTGCCTCTGGGAATACGAGGGGATCCCTACATATGAACTATACGGCGGTCGACCAAGTTAAGAAGAAAATCCAGAAATTCAAGACTTGGGTTGGGTCAAACGATGAGCAGGACAGGAGGATGTGTGCAAGAGCCAGAAACCAAGCAAAGATAGAGTGTAGAAAGGCTAAAAAGGAGTTCCAGAGGCTGGTTGCATGCGTGGTCAAGTCAAACCCAAAGGCGTTTCACAGCTATGCAAAGTCGAAATTAAAAACGCGAGTAGGAGTATCAAACTTGAGGCTTGAACATGGTAGTTACGCAGATTCTGAACAGGATAAAGCTGAGGCATTGAACAGATTCTTCTCCTCGGTGTTCACAAGAGAGAATGATATTAACCTTCCTGTGTTCGAGGACTGACGGTTCGACACAGCACTGATCCACATTCTATTCACAGAAGAGGGTATTAGAAATAAACTGTCAAAGCTAAAGGTCCATAAAAGTCCCGGCCCTGACATGGTGCATCCTAGAGTGCTAAGAGAGTTGTGCAACGAGCTTGCCGAGCCCCTGAAGATCCTGGTTTGTAAATGCCTAGATGAACAACAGGTCCCCAGTGAATGGAAAGTGGCTTATGTGAGTCTTATCTTCAAGAAAGGCGATCGTCACTCCACGAACAACTATAGACCGGTGAGCCTAACCAGCATAATATGTAAAGTACTTGAGAGTATTATCAGAGATGTCGCAATGGAACATCTACTACTACAGTATATAACCTTGCAAAGGATTGCCAACACGATTTTATGCCGGGACGCTCCTGCTTAACACAATTGCTTGAGGTATTGGATATTTGGACCCATATTCTGGAACGGGCAGGTAATATCGACAATATTTACCTAGATTTTGCCAAGGCTTTCGACAGTGTACCCCACGAAAGGCTGAAAATCAAACTGGAAGGGTACGGAATTCAGGGAAATGTCCTAGCATGGATAGAAGACTTTCTACATGACCGCAAGCAGTGTGTGGTCATTAATGGCACGAAATCATCATCCATACCTGTCACAAGAGGGGTACTACAGGGCAGTGTATTGGGCCCACTGTTGTTTGTTTGTTTCATAAATAACATGCCTGACGTTGTACACTCCTCCATACAAATGTTTGCCGATAACGCCAAGTTATTTTCGGGAAATCAAGAACCAAGCAGACTGTGAAGAGCTGCAGGAGAACCTCTGTGGGCTCCAAGAATGGTCGAAGAAATAGCTGCTGAGATTCAATGTCACGAAGTGTAAGAGGATGCACCTGGGGCGTACCAACGATAAGGAGGCGTATCATATGTCCCAACGGGATGAAGAAACTGCACTCTTTGAGACTGAATGTGAGAAGGACCTAGATGTGTATGTTAACAATGAGCTGAAGTTCTCGGGCCATTGCGAAAAGAAGGTAAATCAGGCAAATAAATTATTGGGTCTTATAAGAAGGTCGTTCAGATATCTAGAGTGTCCGTTCCTCGGAACGATCTTCAAGAGTGAAGTGCTTCCCCATCTGAAGTAATGTCACCCCACCTGGTCCCCGAAATATGCTAGGGACTGTCAGTTGGTTGAAAATGTTCAAAGGAGGGCCACCAGACTGATGCCTGCACTTCGGCACCTCAGCTACCCTGAGAGATTGGAGCGCCTGAACTTGTCTAGCTTATACTACAGACGGGCAAGGGGTGACCTAATTGAGGTGTATAAGCATCTCAAGGGGCACTACTCAGTCGAGTGTCCTTACTTGGAGCTGGCGGACGATCACCCCACAAGGGGTCACAGCTCAAGATTGAAGAAGCCCCAAGTTCAGAAAACTGTGAGGGCAAACTTTTTCGGAGTGAGAGTTGTGAACTCTTGGAACAATCTACCAGAAAGTGTTGTGACGGCACCGAGTGTGAGCTCTTTCAAGACAAGACTTGACCAACACTGGAGCGGGTTCAGGTACATTCAGGAGCCGGTGCATGCCCAGTACTTGCCAACAGTGCGTAACAGAGACGTGACCGATCGCCCAAGCGGCTAACGAGCCGATCAGTGGTAAAGAGGATAAAAGTAAAAGTAACTCAGTTGCTGTACATTTAACTATGGAACTCAGTACCATGGATCAGGTGAATTCCTTGCGTTTATTTTTATAGTCTAATCAGAGATTGAGCTTGCCAGGAAAAAGTGAAAATTGACATCAAATACACACGCTGTTAACACTAATTTTACAAACTCAGCAAGACTGCGAACAAGGAACTAATCACAGGGATATGTTAGATTTTGGAGATTATACAGGTTGACAGAATAGTTCAGGAGATTAATGACTTTCTTGAATGGACAACTGCAGTGCCGGATTAACCATGAGGCACTTGAGGCACTGGCCTCATGCCCCCCGACTCTAAGGGGCCCCAAATCCAAACATTCTCGAAGTTGAAGCATATAAAACATGAACTTCGTTCAGCGATGTCCTAGCAATGTCTCAATTTTCTGTCTCTTATGAACATTGAATGTGTTATTTTGCAGAAGCTTAATATTGATGAAAGCATTTATAAATTTTGGTATATTTTGTTATTGCTATATTATACCTTGAGGGTAGGGGGCCCCAAGTTGATCTGTGCCTCAGGCCCCTATTAAGCTTAATCCGGCCCTGGACAACTGACACTAACTAAACTACAAATATCAGATTCTCTGATGTTTATGCATCAAAATAATCTAACTTCAGTGGCAATTGGAAATTCATTGCTACTGTAGTGGATATTTCTCCTACAACTGCAACTGCCGTTTGTCGCTGACCAGCCGATCCCTTGTTGAGTTGCCCAGCCAATGCCTCGTGGTCTAACAAAGCGGAGTCGGCTATCAAGCCACGCCTACCTCCGCTATATAAGCTCTCAACCTCGCTGTGAGCACCCCTGTGGGATATGGGATGTTTGGGTTCCCACTCAGGATGGGATGGAGAAAGGTAACTCACAATGTGCTCTCTGTATACATGTTGTATTGGATGTACAGTGCAGCTTGGTGCTGGGAAGTGGCAGCGTGGTTACAAGCGTGATGTAGAGAGAGCTGGTTGGTGAGGGTGCTCAGAGGAGGACAGCTTGTGGGTCGCCATGCTCGCCGGCGGGAGCGAGGGCCGCCAGGCAGCGGCGGAGGAGGTGGTGTTGCTTGCTGCGGCTGTAGCTTGAAGAAGAGAGAGGTCACCTCCTCTCAGCAAGCTCCTAACCACGCAGCAACTTCCCAGCATCAAACTGCACTGTACATTCAATATATTTATATACAGAAAAAGCATTGTGAGTTTCCTTTCTCCATCCCATCCTGAGTGTGAGACCACATCACGAAACCCCACACTATCCCCCCCCATGGACAATATCATGGGATGCCATTTGTACTGGCAGACTCTACACTCACTTACTTAACAAGTGTTACGGACAATAAAGACATCTAAAGCTTTCAACATCACTCACAAAGGATCTTGTATTATTTAACTGTAATCAAACATCTCTAAGTTGACTAAAAACAATGGTGTTCTCTCCCACATTCAAATTCACTTTATAGAGAGGTTGGTTTCAGGAAGTCTGAGAAAATGGACGGCACCCAAGCTTGGGAGCGATGAGAAAACGGTCGCCTCAGATGGGAAACTCAATAAAGAAGGCATAGCTACATGTTTTGTGGGCTAAAGGCTATTGAGGATAATATGAATCGTCTCATTTTACGTTAACTAACATGCACGACTGTGGTCATTACAGTACAACAATTATCTTTAGTTGTTACTAGGCTTCTGCTTCACCTTATATACATCATCAGATGATCCTAGAACACCCTAACACAACCCAGGCAAGTCTGGAAAGTTCTAGTAAGGTCTACTCTGATAAAAGCTTACAATATGAAGTAAATCATAAAAAAAATTATGCAATATTTTCAAGAAAATTATTTCTTAGGTAATACATCAATATACTGTATATAAGAAAATCTGTCTAAACTTGCCAAAATAACTGGTGCTTGCAATAGAAAATAATCAAAACACCTAGTTTACAAACGTTATAATACCAAATTATGCCTCGGCATAACAATATGTTCAATTTCTTAGCTGTAGCTATGATGAAAAGAGTTACTCGTGAAACTATAATCATTTTCTATGATTAACATTTTTTTTTACCCCAAACCGTTCTCTATAAGAGCTCTCTGAGTAGTACACTCACTCAGTAACAGGTGATATTGTAGTAAAATTCTGGGACCTTTCAGAAATAATGGGAATGCGTGTCAGTTGAGCTTCCTTACTAGATATTCCTTGGTTTTCATGAGTTCTGTCGGGGGGGGGGGGGGGGGTCGTCTGTCTTTACGAAACGCAATCGCCTATGGATGCAGCGATTTATGGTTATTTGGGAACTTTTTCACTTTATTCTTAGGCTATATTAGCTCTTGCTTCTATATACTTTCACTTTCAACTGTCTATATGTCATTTTAAAATTTCAATATATTCTAAATAGCTGTAATAAGGATCATTACTGGCTGTTGTTGGACACTGACTAAGTTTGATGAAGGTCTTGAGGACCTCATGACACATGTTCCATGTCTGCCATGCAGATTTCTTCCCTTTACCACATCACATTCAGTGAATACATAAGAGAATGGCATCCCAATGGCTTTCTCTGGTCCTGTTACATCAATTATCTTATGAACTGGGATCCATTGAGTATTGGCTCGGCCAAAGGCAATCTACATTTCCTTCAGAGCCCAGAGAGAGGATCATGGCAACCACAATCAGTGTCATTGGCTTTTATTAAGAGTGTCTTTTTTCCCTCCACTGTGGCATGTTTGGCATGTACGCTCGGTAAAAAATCTATTTTTACAAATCTTGTTCGAAACAAAATGACACCACGAGATAAAGTTTTTGATGAAGGCCCATGAGGCATACTTCGCATCGGTAGCCCTGCATGTGGATTGTTCAATTCGAAATTCATGAGAGTCCTCATGAAATATATATATTTTTTACGAAGTGTACCAATAGCTGTGTCTCTTTCTCTTCATTAGAAACCACCCCTGGTTACTAATGACGCCTCCTCCCTGTGTTCATTGTATGTGCTTCACACCTTTTGTCTGCAAGGAAATGGAATAGTTTTGTTTTCATCTTACAGGAAGCTTATCCAATTTGACGGAGGAGAATTTGGCAGCCAAGTTGAAAATTGGCCGCCATGATGGATTTTCAAATGCCCGAGCGGATAGATCTGAAAAGGGACCTATAGAGACTAGCCATGCCAAATTTCATGGAAGATGCTTACAAGTACAGTTATCTGCTCCACTATGATTCTGTGACGTGAACTCCACAAAACGGGTACGTCACAGAACTCCTGCCACTAAAAGTATAAGAGGGGGCAACAACAGTTGCCACCCTTTAAGGGCTTGGCACTCTTATAACAACTTTTACTTTAATACTTCAACCTTTGGTAGAGTGACATGAGAGGAAGGCCCATAGGTACATGTAATTATAGTATCAAGCATTAGGAAGAGAACAACGGTGAATACTATAGGTGAAATAATAGACCCAACATACAAACACAATAATTATTCAAACACTAAAATGGATGCATGAAAAGGTTATGTGTACCAAAATAAGAACTCCTGGTACCATGCCCTCAGGCTCAAATTACTCACACCACGACTGGGTGAACATACACAACAACACACACACTCCCACAGCACCTTAGCACCATGAAAACCAGTGGCACTTGCCAGCACCACACTCAACACCCCAGGAGTGATACTCAAGCAACAGCCATGGGGGCCTCATCACCACGTGGCTCCTTCCAACGAACTCTGAAGATTCCGGTGGAATAACACTACCACACCAATAGCCCTACTGAGCAAGGCACTCATCCACCAATGATGGGGGCTGGTAGTTGTTTGTGGCATGGTGATCCAGGGCCACGATGTGGGCTGAGTGTAGGGTCAGACTGGTCAGCTATGGGGCCCATAGGTGGTAGTGGCGCTTCTGACGGTCGGGATTCATGGAGATGACCGATTCTGCTGGACCTCAGACATCTCCCTAGACTAGTGGATGCGACACCCACGCTAAGGACACGGCCTAGGCTGCGATAGGGATCTGTTTGGGTGAGGAACGAGGCTGTGGGGTTCAGGTTGTTTGGTTCACACTCAGGATGGAATGGAGAAAGGAAACTCACAATGTGCTCTCTATATACATGTTGTATTGGATGTACAATGCAGCTTGGTGCTGGGAAGGCAGCATGGTTACAAGCGTGATGTAGAGAGAGCTGGTTGGTGAGGATGCTCACAGGAGGACAGCTTGTGGGTCGCCATGCTCGCCAGCGGGAGAGAGGACCGCCAGGCAGGCGGAGGAGCGAGGCCCGCCGGGCAGCGGCAGAGGAGGAGGTGTTGCTGGCTGTGGCTGTAGGTAGAGAGAGAGAGCACCACGAGGTCAGGTCTTGAATAGCGGGGGTAGGCGTGGCTTAGCAGTTGACCCCTGCTCCGTGGTGTATGGCGGCGCTGGTTGACCTAGACCACGAGGCATACACTGGGGAATTGATGGGGTCGGCTAGGCAGCGACAAACAGGGTTTGTAGGGGAGAATTCCACTACAAGGCACTTACTGACTGCTGATAACGATATCAACCTTCAAAGGGACGTTAAGGACGTAAACAATACTTCACTCAAAGCACATCAACTACGTTACTGTAACACTTGCACAATCAAACTATTTATTAGGTCAAATCACTTAAAATGGCGAATTACAACACTGAGTGGAATGACCTACCTGTGTGGGTGAGGAACGAGGCGCTTACTGACAGCACTCTCAATCCACGCTAGGTCACGGATTCCACCTCCTCCCTATTTCACTGTATTACGATATTGTACACTCTGACATTTGAATCTGAGATTACAAACTCAGTTTCATTCCCCAATATTCTCTTCACAAACAATGCTCTGACCGAGCTATCAAAGGCAAGAATTAAATTGATCACAAAAGATCTCGGATGGTAATCCCAGTAAGCAAGTTCCAACACGCAGCCTGCCGACACACGAAGACGCTGGTCTAAAGTTTCTATCAGGAAAATTAATTAATTCCATAGTTAATCTCCTTACAACAATTTCACTATGAATATCAGGGTCTCTGATATTCATAGGTGAAAAAGGATTGACAAGGTCTCGGTAGCAGAAAGAGTTTACAAACTCGGTCAGACAATGACGACATCTCGATGACGTCATCAAAGAAACAAAGAAAACGGAGGACGTTTTCACTGGGGGACTCAGAAGCTTTTGTGGACGTGTAAGGGTAATATGAATCCTTAAGTTTAACAGTCTAGCCGTCATTAGGGATAATCTACAGTAGACCCCACACTAATGTAAGGAATTTTCTTGATAAATTTTCGGAGCTTATCTCTTTCATAAGTTCAGAGAGGAAAGACTGCTACATCACAGGAGATTTCAACCTTGATCTATTAAAATCAGAAACCGACACCTCAGTATTAGACCTTCTTGCTACCTGTCATTCTAAACTCTTCTTCAACACTATAACCAAACCCACTAGAGTAACTGCCACCTCTGCCACTGTGATAGATCATATCTGGACTAGCAACACTCCCAACAACCCAGTTTTTGCCATGTGTAAAACAGCCACAAGACCTGAAAGGTCTAGTCGAGTCTCAATTCAATACAGAGACTACTGCGCCGACAACATGCTCCTTTTTGAAAACAACCTAATGAATGGTAACTGGGATCTTGTCTATGCCTCCAACAACCATAACGTGAACAGCTGTTGTCATGATCGTGATAACGGCTAACCTGAAAACCTTAAGGATTCATATGACGCTCAAACGTCCACAAAACCTTCGGAGTCCCCCAGTGGAAACGTCCCCCGTTTTCTCTGTTCCTGGGTGACGTCACCGATAAGCCGTCTTTGTATGTTGGGAACTTTGAATATAATCCGCGGATTTCGTAGCAGACGCTGTATGTTGGGCCCTGTTGCCATCCAACCTTTTGTAATCAATTTAATTTTGCTTTTGATAGCTGAGTCAGAGCATTGTTAGTGAGGATAATAGTAGGGAATGAAACTGAGTTCATAGTCTCAGTTTCAACGTCAGAGTGTACAGTAAATTAATTCATCGAAATAGAAGTAGGTGGACTCCCTGGCCTATTTTGAGTGGGTGCCGCGGGCATTTCTACCGTTAGTAAGTGCTCGCCCATTCATCCATACAGGTAGGCCATTCCACTCTGTGTTGCAATTCGCCCTTCTTTAAGTGATTTGACCCAATTAATAGTTGATTGTGCAAGTGCTACAGTAACGTAGTTGATATGCTCTGAGTGAAGTCATATTTACGTCTTTAACGTCCCCTGAAATGTGATGTCGTTGTCACTGTTAGTAAGTGCTCGCCCATTCATCCAAACAGGTCCCTAACGCAGCCTAGGCCGTGTCCGTAGAGTGGATGTTGTATCCACTATGTCTGGGGAGATGTCCGAGGTCCAGTAGGATCAGTTACCTTCGTGAGACCCGGCCGTCAGACACTTCAGACTACCTATGGCCCCCATAGCTGGCTCGTCTGGCCCTAAGGCTCGGCCCTCGAGGTGACCCCAGATCACCAAGCCACACACCACTACCAGCCCCCATCATTGGTGGATGAGTGTCTAACTCAGTAGGGCTATTTGTGTGGTGGAGTTAATCCACTGGGATCTTCAGAGTTCGTCGGAAAGTACTCCTTGGTGGCTGGACCCCATGGCTGTTGCTTGAGTATCACTCCTGACGACTGAGTGTTGTAGTGGCAGTTGCCCTGGTCTTTATGGTGCTAAGTGACTATAAGAGTTATGTGTTATTGAGTATGTCCACCCAGTAGGGTTGGAAGTGTTATTGAGTATGTCCACCCAGTAGTGGTGTGAGTAGGTTGAGCCCGAGGGCCTATTACTAGATTTCGTCTGTTGGTACATATAAATTCTTTCTCCTAATTTCATATTAATGTTTAAATAAATTTTGTATTTGTATATTGTGTCTATTATTTACCTACAGTATTTACCGTTATTTCTTCCCTATTGCTTGATACTATCATTACATCTACCCACGAGCCTCCTCTCGTCACGCTACCAATGGTAATAAGTATGAGAGTAAAAGGAATTGTTACTGACACTCAGGCCCTTATAAAATGGTGGCAGCTCAGGCCCTCATACCGTAACTTCTCTAGCATCTTCAATGCTTGCTTTGATAAATGCTTAACGCTCAAGACTAAGTCAGTGAAAACAGTATCCATTTCCAAACCCTATATCACAAGCGAAATTAAGATAATGATAAAGGAAAAACACAAACTCCAAAGGAAATTTGCAAAAAGACCCATAACTTTCGGTGATGCTTACCGAAGTATCAGAAATAGAGTAACTCAAGCAATTAGAAATGCCAGACGTAACTATTATACAAATAAGCTCCAGTCAGCATCAGGCGATAGTAAGAAAACCTGGAATGTCATAAATTCTATTCAGAACAGGAACACTCAGCCTTCGGCCCCCTACTCAGCTCTTATGATAAACGATTCAGTTATAACGGAACCCTCCCTCATTGCCAACCACTTAATGAATATTTTATTAATGTTGGGAAAAATCTTGCAGAGAGCATCCCTGATCACCATGAGGAATTTAGAGCCTACCTGCAAAACAGACAACAAAATGAACTATTCATATCCCCTGTCACAGCAGATGAATTACTGGCCTTCTTAAAAATGTCCAAAGATGCAGCAGCAGGCGAAGACAATATACCAATGAGCATCATTAAAAAAGTGGCCCACTTTTTACTACCTGTTCTCCTCCACATTTGTAACTCCTCCTTCACGAGTGGTGTCTTTCCTGATAAACTGAAAATTGCTAAAGTCCACCCAGCATATAAAAAATCAGGGGACAAAGGTCTCTTCAAGAATTACCGCCCCATATCAGTCCTCCCAGCCTTGAGTAAGATACTGGAAAAGCTAGCATGTAATAGACTAAATTCCTTCTGCAATGCCAATGACATCTTTACAGACTCCCAGTTTGGATTTAGAGCTAGAAGGTCGACTGAGAGTGCTCTGCTATCCTTTACTAATGACATCTTAAATTCCTTTGATGACAGTCAGTTCACAGTCGGTATATTCTTGGACCTCTCTAAAGCCTTCGATACTGTCGACCATACCATCCTCCTTTCAAAGCTTGAACATTACGGCGTTAGGGGCCTGTCCCACAATTGGTTTACCTCATATCTGTCCAACAGGATGCAGTATGTCTGTTATAATAACCACCAATCTGACTCCTCGCCTATCTTGTATGGAGTCCCCCAAGGTTCAATTCTCGGTCCAGTACTGTTTTTGTTGTACATAAACGACATAGTCCACGCCAGCCCACTCATAAAATACAACTTATTTGCAGACGATAGTAATCTCTATGCCAGCAACTCAGACCTCCATTCCTTGATGAGAACTATGAACACTGAATTAACTAAAGTCGGGACCTGGGTAATACGTAATAAACTGACCCTAAATCTTGAGAAAACCCACTACACGATCTTTCACAGAAGAAAAAACTTACCTCCAGACTTGAACCCCCTGTACCTTGGTAATATAGTCCTCAAACGCGAACAAAATACTAAATTCCTCGGAGTTATTGTTGATGAGAAACTTAACTGGAGAAACCACATACAAGCCATACACAGTAAAATCAATAAACAGTGCGGTATCATGTATCACACTCGACAGTCACTCACTCTCACAGCAATGAAAGAAATCTATCATGATCTTGTTTACCAACACCTGATACACTGTCACACACTATGGGGGGCCTCTGGCTCTTCAAAAACACAATCTCTGGTTACTGCACAAAAGAGAGTTGTAAGGACAATGACCTACTTGAAAAAAAACAGATCACACAAACGAAAAATTTGCTATATTGAAATTTTTAAAATTCGAAGATATTAACACTTACTGCTGTGCCCTCTTTGTTTACAAATCTATCAATCACTTGCTTGACAATAATTACTTCCAGTTCCGGAATAATCAGAGATACAACTTAAGGCACCCAGAGCTACTAAGACCACCCCCCATGCGCTCCTCTCAGTCCCAGACCTCCATAAAATATCATGGTGTGAAGGTATGGAACAACTTACCCCCACCCATCCGAGCAAAGACTACGCTCCCTTCCTTTAAATCATCTCTAAAAAAATATCTATTGTCGAAGTATTAATATTTCTTGTAACACTTACTATATTTACAGTACCTGCTTTTATTGTACCACCAAATCCGTTTTATCGGAAATTATCATGTAAATAAATAAGTAATTACCATTGCAATACACATAATTGCCAACTAGACATAATCCTGAAAGCTCTGTCCTCTTGTTCAGCCTTAATACTGCACAACCCAGGTTGTACTGCTCCCCCATTATACTTATGTTTTTAAATTCCACTTTAATTTATATGTATATGTGTATGTGTATGTATATATATATATATATATATATATAATATATATATATATTATATATATATATATATATATATATATATTATATATATATTATATATATAATATATATATATATATATATATATATATATATATATATATATATATATATATTTTATGAAATCCACAATGAAAACGTGGATAAGATAAATCTTGATAAAATCACACGGGAAAATGGAAACAACGGAGTACCTTAGCTTTCGTCTTTATTCAAGACATCTTCAGAGGCAACTGGATTACATGGACAGAGAGAGGCTTAAATATACAGGGTGACCTAAAAACATGAGGTCAGGTCAAAATGATGACATCCACTAATCCCCACACCAACACACACGTAGAGGAGCTTAAGAGAAGGGTGGTGACGTGACTAGTCAAGTCAGGTCAGAAAAAAAAAAAAGGGGACCCACAAAATAACTATCATACATCTAGATCAAAGGTTTTTAAAGCATTTTTAACCTTGGGCCACTGACAAATAAATTTATGTAACATATTATCAGTTTTTAACTGACCATCACTAAGGTTTATTGATTTTAATTCCTTAATCAAACTAGCTTCAACAAGAAGTCTTTCTGTGACACAAGATGATTTGAAAACTTCTAAGCTTTTTTCCCAAGCAATGGGGTGATTATTATTCCTAACATGAACGAACAAGGCACTGCTTTCAGATGCAGTTCTAATATTATACTTATGTTGTTTGATTCTGAGCTGCAGTGTTTTTCCTGTCTGACCTACATAATTACAATTACATTTGCTACATGGAATACAATAAACACTACCATTTACATTCAAACTTGGGCTATTCCTTATTAACATATTAGTAATGGTTGAGTCATACTTGAAAACAACATTAATATTTAGAAGCTTGAGGGACCGAACTAACGGGACAAATTCATTACGATAGGGCAGAGTCAAAATATTCTTAAGTGTAGGAACTTGTCTGGTTTGAGAGGAATGAAAGGATTTTTTAGCCCTATTAAAACAACGATCAACAAACACAGAAGGGTACCCAAGTTTATGTGCAATAGAACGAATGTGTTTCAATTCATCGTCAATAAATTCAGAGTCACAAATACGCAGACATCTTAAGAACATAACAGAAAAAACTGACATTTTGGTAGACTCAAGGTGATTCGATAAAAAGTGAATGAAACTGTCTACCTGTGTGGGCTTTCTATATACCTTGAATTTATAGTTTTGGCCATTTCTCATGATAAGCATATCAAGAAATGGAAGGGATTCATTTATTTCTCTTTCAATTTTGAACGTGATACTGGGGACAATATTATTAAGTTTGTCTAAAAATTCAAATGGGTCACTGTTTATAGGCCAAAGACAAAGAACATCATCTACATATCTATACCATGGAGGAATAAAGTCCACTATATTGGGTAGTAATCTAGACTCAAAAAACTCCATATAAATACAAGCTAGAGGAGCAGAAAGACAATTACCCATGCTCATACCAAATATTTGCTTGTAGAACTTCCCATTTGCACTAAACACATTGTCAGTTACGCATAACTCTATCAATTTCAGGAAAGTATCATGTTCAACAGTTAAATCTAGCAGTTGTAATTTATCTTTAAGAAATGAAAGTAAGTCTTTGACAGGTACTCTAGTGAACAGTGAATTTACATCAAAACTTATTAATTCGCAAGGTTCGTTGTGTTTCTTGAGTTTATCAATTAAATCACTGCTATTGCGTATATGTGAATTAGAAATTTGGCCTGTAAGAGGGGATATCATCTTTACCAGCCACTTGGATAATTTGTAAGTAACAGACCCCACAGAACTCACGATAGGACGTAATGGATTATTAAGCTTGTGGGTTTTGATCAAGCCATACATATAAGGTAAAGTGGGATTGATTTGAGAGAGCTGTTTAGTGAGATCGGGGTTCTTTTTCAATAACATCTTCATTTTGGAATTAGATAACTTATTAATATTTTCCAGGGGATCTTTCGTAAGCTCACAATACGTGCTTTCATCACTAAGTAATGAATTCATCTTATCATTGTAGTCACTTTTATCCAAGATAACAATAGCATTAGACTTATCAGCCTTGGTAATATGGATATTCTTATTTCTTTTCAAGTTTATCAAGGCTGTTTCAAATCTTTTTGGAATGTTTGAAGCAAATTTCTTATTTAAAACACTATGTATACAACCTTTAGCTATGGAAATATCTTCATTTGTAACATCAGACGACTTCTTCTTTTCCAGGTTGATTAAACCTTTAGCAATAGTAAGCGGATTAACACACCGTTGAGTGATAGAAAACTTCCTACCAAAACCAAGAACAAGTTTCTCATTTGTCTGTAGATCATACGAGGATAAGTTTATGAACAAATTTGGATCACTCAATGTGGTCCAGTAACTCTCGTCAAACAGAGCATTTAATTTGGCATTTAACCTTCTTTTTTGGGCTTTGTCAGTTTCAATAAGAAGTTGATATACATAATTACGAATGGTGTGCCACTTATCAACACAAACACTGTTTTGCATAAGTATTTTACACTGCGCACTGTGCTTGAAGGCTAATTTCACACTATCACTTGAACTCTTGATAAGGGAATCAAGCAACACCTTATCCAACTCAGAGAATGCTTGATTGTCAAGATTTCTTAGTCTACTTGGAAGACAGGACTTGGGAACAATTTTATCATCTCTGCAATCTTTCAAAAACTTCAACTTGTTTTTGAGACTATGAGCCTTCAGCAAACTCTTATTAATTGTAGGGCGGGATATAGCCCGCTAGGGCACTGACCTGTGGTGACGGCAGAACGGGAAAAACTAAGGCCGGCTTCCCGCCGCTTCTCGTCACATAGGCCTACAGTTTCCAATCCTCAATTTACACTTTTGTTTCTCTGAGTTGGATAAGGTGTTGCTTGATTCCCTTATCAAGAGTTCAAGTGATAGTGTGAAATTAGCCTTCAAGCACAGTGCGCAGTGTAAAATACTTATGCAAAACAGTGTTTGTGTTGATAAGTGGCACACCATTCGTAATTATGTATATCAACTTCTTATTGAAACTGACAAAGCCCAAAAAAGAAGGTTAAATGCCAAATTAAATGCTCTGTTTGACGAGAGTTACTGGACCACATTGAGTGATCCAAATTTGTTCATAAACTTATCCTCGTATGATCTACAGACAAATGAGAAACTTGTTCTTGGTTTTGGTAGGAAGTTTTCTATCACTCAACGGTGTGTTAATCCGCTTACTATTGCTAAAGGTTTAATCAACCTGGAAAAGAAGAAGTCGTCTGATGTTACAAATGAAGATATTTCCATAGCTAAAGGTTGTATACATAGTGTTTTAAATAAGAAATTTGCTTCAAACATTCCAAAAAGATTTGAAACAGCCTTGATAAACTTGAAAAGAAATAAGAATATCCATATTACCAAGGCTGATAAGTCTAATGCTATTGTTATCTTGGATAAAAGTGACTACAATGATAAGATGAATTCATTACTTAGTGATGAAAGCACGTATTGTGAGCTTACGAAAGATCCCCTGGAAAATATTAATAAGTTATCTAATTCCAAAATGAAGATGTTATTGAAAAAGAACCCCGATCTCACTAAACAGCTCTCTCAAATCAATCCCACTTTACCCTATATGTATGGCTTGATCAAAACCCACAAGCTTAATAATCCATTACGTCCTATCGTGAGTTCTGTGGGGTCTGTTACTTACAAATTATCCAAGTGGCTGGTAAAGATGATATCCCCTCTTACAGGCCAAATTTCTAATTCACATATACGCAATAGCAGTGATTTAATTGATAAACTCAAGAAACACAACGAACCTTGCGAATTAATAAGTTTTGATGTAAATTCACTGTTCACTAGAGTACCTGTCAAAGACTTACTTTCATTTCTTAAAGATAAATTACAACTGCTAGATTTAACTGTTGAACATGATACTTTCCTGAAATTGATAGAGTTATGCGTAACTGACAATGTGTTTAGTGCAAATGGGAAGTTCTACAAGCAAATATTTGGTATGAGCATGGGTAATTGTCTTTCTGCTCCTCTAGCTTGTATTTATATGGAGTTTTTTGAGTCTAGATTACTACCCAATATAGTGGACTTTATTCCTCCATGGTATAGATATGTAGATGATGTTCTTTGTCTTTGGCCTATAAACAGTGACCCATTTGAATTTTTAGACAAACTTAATAATATTGTCCCCAGTATCACGTTCAAAATTGAAAGAGAAATAAATGAATCCCTTCCATTTCTTGATATGCTTATCATGAGAAATGGCCAAAACTATAAATTCAAGGTATATAGAAAGCCCACACAGGTAGACAGTTTCATTCACTTTTTATCGAATCACCTTGAGTCTACCAAAATGTCAGTTTTTTCTGTTATGTTCTTAAGATGTCTGCGTATTTGTGACTCTGAATTTATTGACGATGAATTGAAACACATTCGTTCTATTGCACATAAACTTGGGTACCCTTCTGTGTTTGTTGATCGTTGTTTTAATAGGGCTAAAAAATCCTTTCATTCCTCTCAAACCAGACAAGTTCCTACACTTAAGAATATTTTGACTCTGCCCTATCGTAATGAATTTGTCCCGTTAGTTCGGTCCCTCAAGCTTCTAAATATTAATGTTGTTTTCAAGTATGACTCAACCATTACTAATATGTTAATAAGGAATAGCCCAAGTTTGAATGTAAATGGTAGTGTTTATTGTATTCCATGTAGCAAATGTAATTGTAATTATGTAGGTCAGACAGGAAAAACACTGCAGCTCAGAATCAAACAACATAAGTATAATATTAGAACTGCATCTGAAAGCAGTGCCTTGTTCGTTCATGTTAGGAATAATAATCACCCCATTGCTTGGGAAAAAAGCTTAGAAGTTTTCAAATCATCTTGTGTCACAGAAAGACTTCTTGTTGAAGCTAGTTTGATTAAGGAATTAAAATCAATAAACCTTAGTGATGGTCAGTTAAAAACTGATAATATGTTACATAAATTTATTTGTCAGTGGCCCAAGGTTAAAAATGCTTTAAAAACCTTTGATCTAGATGTATGATAGTTATTTTGTGGGTCCCCTTTTTTTTTTTTTCTGACCTGACTTGACTAGTCACGTCACCACCCTTCTCTTAAGCTCCTCTACGTGTGTGTTGGTGTGGGGATTAGTGGATGTCATCATTTTGACCTGACCTCATGTTTTTAGGTCACCCTGTATATTTAAGCCTCTCTCTGTCCATGTAATCCAGTTGCCTCTGAAGATGTCTTGAATAAAGACGAAAGCTAAGGTACTCCGTTGTTTCCATTTTCCCGTGTGATTTTATCAAAATATATATATATATATATATATATATATATATATATATATATATATATATATATATATATATATATATATATATATATATATATATATATATATATGTGTGTGTGTGTATATATGTATAGGTATGTGTATATGTATGTATAAATAATAAAATAAATAAATATTGAAGTGATAACCGTGGTAACATTATGAGATGTACTTATTACTACCATGCTATTGTACTATTCCAGATGATACTAAATGTTACATAATACTTCCTTGAGATAAATGTATAGTACAGTATATATCAGGTGCCTCAAAGAGAGCTCAGGTTCTCAAATGGCTCAGCCATGTTAATATTGTTATTATTAACCACTCTGTATCTGTATTTTTCTGGCTAAATAAATTTTTACAACAAAACTGTTACAACAACAAAGCTTCCCCCTTCTCCAAGATTCATATTATGCGGTAATGTTCAGAAAACACGTAAGTAGTTACATACACATTAAATGATTAATACAAAATATAATTTCCCATACACAAATAATTCACATATATTATACCAATAAAAATAGAAAAAATAATTCCCTACCGGTGGTCAGAATTGGGCAAAAGAAATGGAAATCTGTTAACATATAAATAGAATGTGACACACCTTCATAACAAAAAATTGGGATACATACATCAAGACATAATGGCACCAAAAATAATAATACCTGGGGTTAGAGATACCACATATCATACAATAATAATAAATGGGGTTAGATACATCATATCATATAATAATAATAAATGGTGCTACATGTTACAAAACACCCTCATATTGGTAGATAAAGTGCACACCCAAAATATTTACTTACAGAACTCAAATTTCAATGTTCATAGGTAACAGGAAAGTTTCTTTTAAGCGATTGGTCAAATGCTTACAGGACTCCCTGAGATATAACTTAGATTTCTCAAGCTAGGACATAGACGAACTGACCCCATCAAGTCGAAGGAATGATTTGCTTGACTTTAATCTAAAGAGTCATGTCGCACTCGCGAGAGGCAGCAACATTCGAGGGATTCCGAACGAGCGGGTATTCCGAAGAATCCAATGCAAACGAAACGGTCCTTATGAGTACACAACCAAACCAAAAACTGTCTGTACTTATGGCATTTGCCATGTAGAAGTAATGGTGCCATGTTTCCATGCCCGAATACTCCCTGAAAGTCACGAACTCTACACCTATACACCAACAACAACAACAAGCCTACGTAGGACTTACAAACCAGAACTTGAGAACTCACAACTGGTATCTTTACTCAAACTAGTAACAGATACCCATCAGATGATTGCATAACTGCCAATCCATCTTCCAATTGCTATGTCTTTTACTGCAAATTGACCATCCCTCTGCAAAATACGTTCAACCAAACAAAAAAACATCCTCAATTCTTTACCTCTCCATATTACCAAAAGTTACAAACAACAGATTGCACACTTCACTATCAACTACACAACACCAACCAAGGAGGTTCACTTTAAAAGCCCACTGCTTTTTAAAGATCCAGTCTCACCACTGGTTTTCTCTTCCTTACGGGAAATCGGGGAGCAGGAGCAACTACTGTCCTCTCCTCATCCCGTATAGCATCTCTCTCATCAGGCTCTGATTCTGAGGAAGAATCATTAGGGGGAACCTGGATGTCATTTACATGGACAAACATATCTCTATTAATACATCTTTTCACCTTTTCTGCTGCTCGTCGGATTACTTCGGTCTCATCTGAAAGGTGGGTTAACACATACGCTGCACCATTGCGTATGACATCAGTTACTGTATACAGGCCCTTCCACTTCGCATTTAATTTCCTACTGGTACCTTGGATAGGAGCTTCATCTCTCACCCAAACAGTTTCCCCTAGCTGTACTGTCTGACTGACTCTATCTCGGTTTGCTACGTTCCGGAATTCTCTAGACATTCGTTCAGAAGTTTCTTTAATTATCTGTGAGATTCTATTAACCCTTCAGTACTCTCGTTTTCTATTAGTGGTAACTCAATGCCCACTTGTCTCTGTGCATGCCAGGAAAAGAACGCGAAGTGCGGCTGCACTCCAGTCGTTGTGTGAACGGAAGTGTTCAACGCATATTGGGTCGGACCTAAGAATCGTGGCCAGCGACGCGGGTTATCTTCGCACTGTACTGCGCACATCATTGTCATCCTAAAAATCCCATCTAATTCATATTACGCTACATAACATTCAAATGCACCGCGCTTGTAGAACCTCAGAAAACGGAAAACATTGAGAAAGGACAACTCACCTACTCAAGGTTCCTAGACCATGTATTGTACCCAGGTATAGTTATATCATATCAAGTGTATGTATTCCTAGCATTAAGGATCACTCGGGGTAAGCATAAGATGAATGTTAAAGTCCAGTTGAGCTGGACTAGTGTACCGTAAGACTAAGTGTGGATCCGGGTTTGAAGGTCCTACTATTTACGTCTGTGGGCGTGTAGCGAACATAACTCCAACAGATATCATATGAAAATACATGAGAACAATGATCTGGAAAAAGGATAAATGTATCAGAACTATGTGAGGTGTTGACAGTGATCTAGAAACATATACCGGAAAGGAAATATCGTGTATGCGTCGGTATGAATCTAATACACCTCGTAGCCTCACGTGACATATACCCACGACAGGTACAGTGATCAGAGAATCTTATGTCCGTGTTCAAATAGTGCAATGTGTGAGAGGAGGATCCCTCATTACAGTTTTTAAGTGACGTTGATACACCCCAGCCATGATCATTCGGCTTTTGTTTCAAGGCGCGTCATGTACCCGCCTCAGATGCCTCATTAATATTATAATCTCAGGCATTTACCCAAGCACTAGCAAACCAAGACCTTACCTCAGTGTGTAATTTAGGATTAATATATGTGTTGTTAAGAAATGAGTGACAATATACCGTAAAGTGTTCAGGTGAGAACCCTAAGAAACAAAAGTGTAAATTGAGGATTGGAAACTGTAGGCCTATGTGACGAGAAGCGGCGGGAAGCCGGCCTTAGTTTTTCCCGTTCTGCCGTCACCACAGGTCAGTGCCCTAGCGGGCTATATCCCGCCCTACAATTAAGGTTGATACATAGAAGTTACTACAGTTTAAAGCTTTGCTGGATATATAAGTGTGATAGGGATGTGTTAAGGGGTGGGATAACCGCCCGTCAGGCATTATTGCTTAGTCCTTCCCGTTCTGCCGTCACCACAGGTGCCATGTGGCCGGAGTATCTTGCCGCCCGGCCGCCATTGTCCACGTGAGCGTCACCCCAGGGTGGGAATTACTCCCCCGCTATACCAGTCCACTGTGAACAGGTGGATTCCCAGCGCACCACTCCACATGAATAGTCACAACTAAGGAGACCGTGAGAAACTGCGGTCGTCACTTGGAGCGACCTATACTACCAGGCGTAGAAACAGTGCTGGTATGTCTCTAGGTGAAGCCCTCGTCTCTACCCACCGAGGGCGGTGTGCGAACGAGGCGCCCGTTGTGTATACCTAATAGTCACAAGGAGTCACATACTTGCAGGTATGGAGTGTAACAGATGTGTTGAGATGGTGCTGCTATGTATGATAACCGACGGTGCTAACAGTCCACATCATTGGAGCAGTCCGATGTGTTAAGGGATATTGTAAGAAGGAACGACCGAGATACGGCGTTCCCCATTTGTATGCAATAAGTAGGTGGATGACCCGCCAGTAATGCAAGGGTCTGGGTAACCAAAATTATGTTGTTCTTCTGAGGAAGGCCAAGTCATGTATATGTTTTTTTACCAGTATGTTGTATAAGGAATAAATCAATTAAGACATGTTATGGTTTCCCCCTTCTTTACCCTCATCGATCTGGTCAATGGAAAACCTAACCCAATGCCTAGTCCACTCTGCCCGCTACCTAACGAGCTACATGCTGTCCAGAGGGGGTCTGGTGGCAGCGACCCTTAGAAATTAAGTTTAGAGTTAAGTTATCCCCCTTAAATTTAGTGACCCCAGATCTGGCAGTATAGCACATGATTGACAAAATGTTCTTAAACGTTCGGTGCATTCTCTCCGTGATACTGTTACCTCGGGGGTGGTAAGGCAAGGTAAAATGCATCTTAATGTTGGTTAATCGACAGAGCTCCCTGAACTGTGCGGCAGTAAATTCTCCTCCATTATCGGCAATCACTACTTTAGGACTACCGAAAACATTAACAAATTTCTCGAATTCACGGGTAACTTCTTGAGTGATCTTAGTGCGTAGAGGACAGAAGTTAACAAACCTTGAATAATGATCTATAATCGTTAACACATATCGGTAATCACTGAGCCCTGCATGCATGTCTGTCAAGTCTACCGAAACTCGTTCTAGTGGTTTAGTTACTACTGGTAATTCTTGCCAAAGTTGCGTAAGTCCCTTAGTTCCTTTGAACCTCTGACACACCTCGCACGATGCTACATAATCAATACAATCTTTACGGTAGTTAGGCCAATAAAACAGATTTGCTACTCGGGTGATGATCTTCCACTGTCCTAAATGACCTGACTTGGCATTGTCGTGCGCCAACTCTAATGCGGCTTTACGTGAATGTTGAGGGATTACTAGACAATACTGCAATGCTTTATCAAGTTGTTCTTTTACTAGATACAATACTCCATTTATTACTTCAAAACTATCAAAGGTGGCCTTTGGGTACTTATGGTGCGGAAGTTTACCTCTTTCTAGATACTGTTTTAACTCTTGCCATCTCGGTTCTTTTTGTTGTTCTAAACCAAATTCCGCCTGTGTGAAACCTTCTAGTGTGGGAAATTGAGCAGCTACATGGTCTCGCATGTCTTTTCTCAAGGCTCTGACTGGTCGACTTAACGCATCAGCTACTACATTAGCTCTACCGGGTTTGTATTCAATGTCATAGACGTATTCTCTCATTTCTAAGATCCACCGGTTCATTCACTGACTTTTGGTTTTCTTTCTAAAGAATGATGTTAAAGGTTGGTGGTCTGTCTTAATGGTAAACTGCGTACCCCAGAAAAAATGATGGAAGAACCTGCACGCTAACACAATGCCTAACGCTTCTTTATCGGTGGTGGAATAACGAGTTTCTGCCGGCTTCAACTTTCTAGAAAAATAACCCACTGGTCGCAAAGAGCCATCTTCCTGCACCTGATTAAGGGAAGCGCCTACACAGAAATTGCTGGCATCACTATGCAATTCAAACGGTTTATAAATATCTGCCTTGACAAGAACTGGGTATGAAGCTAATGCTTGCTTTAACTTCTCAAATGCTTCTTGACACTCATTGGACCATACAAAATCAACAGTTTGTTTCGTTAACTCAGTGGAGGGGGTAAGCTACTTTGGCAAACTTGGGAACATGTTTACGGTAAAATCCACACGTACCCAAAAACTGGCGGACTTGTTTACCCCTTAGTTGGGGGTTTACATTCGGTCAGAGCTTGGACATTTTCTGGGTCAGGCTCAATGCCGCCCTCTGAAACTACATGTCCTAAGAATTTAACTTGCTTATGGCCAAATTGACACTTAGACAAATTTAGTTTAATGCCCATCTCTTCAAATCTATCAAATACTCTGGTTAGTCTTTGCAACAAGGTGGGGAAGTCAGGAGCCCATACTATTACATCATCAAGATAGTTTCGTACCCAGTCTTCAACTGCTAAGGGAGCTAATACTCTGTTTACTTCTCGAGTGAAAATGGCAGGACTGGCGGAGAGCCCAAACGGTAGACGTGTAAGCCTCCATAGATTATACCCATCGCTAAAAGTAGTTAGATCTCGGCTATTGTCGTTGAGAATGACCTGATAATACGCATCCTTCAAATCTAATGTGACATAATACTTATTTCCCGCAGCTTTCTCTACTAATTCGTCAATTCGTGGCAAGGGTTGTATGTCGACCTTCAAATGCTTATTGACCACTCGAAAATCTAAGCACATATGCTTTGAACTGTTGGGTTTTGTTACCAGAACAATGGGGGATAACCAGGCGGCAGTTGATGGTTCAAAGATATTATGATCCCTCATATCTGTTATCATTTCTTTAATTACATCTTTTACTTTCTCTGGGTGTCTGTACTGTGGTCCCCTGACAGGATTGTGGTTGGCGAGCTGAATGTTAGCGGGTATACCAGCAACTGACCCTATTTCATGTGGTCCTAAAACAAACAAGGAATCATGAACTAAAATTACTTTTCGCAAATGTTTTACGCATCTCTCTGTTTAGATGGGGCCACTGTTCGTTTCTAATTAACTCGTTCAACTTCTCGCGTCTAGTGGTTCCACCTTTTACTTCATCACTTTCCGGTATCATACTGTTGGAAATCTCTTGGACATGTCTGACATTCTTTAAAGGACCGTTGGGAATTCCGGCACAAACTACACAGTCAAAGGGTGGTACTCTCTTATGATCACTTATATTTACTTTTAACTGGTTTGAGGATGTCCTCTCCCCTTCTGTTTGAATGGCTAGGTGATGAGGTGTACAAAGGGATAATTCAGTTAAAGACTTTACTTTACACAATTCGTCATAGACCTGTTGAATATGCCCCAAGTTACTTCCTTTAACGTCGACATATGAGATTATCTCCTCCGGGATTAACTCATATTCGCCAATGACAGTACCCGCTCTCAAATACACTGAATTATCGGGACAATTACTTACTGGCAAATATATGCGTGAATCTGGCTATACTCTAACACATATCTCTGATTGTTGGTTGAAACTTTTATGTGTAAATCGCACGCTCAGAATTTGACCTTTCTCTACTTTCACTTTTATGGATATGATCGGTGCATGGTGGCCTCGTACAATAGTCTTCCTATCAAGGTGGAGACTCTTCAACTGTGGTGGACAAGGTACGTCGGACTTTAACGACAATCTATTGACGCATTTGATTCCTTTCATGTGCTCTCTCGTCAACACTCTCCCATATACATGTGAATGGTCTGCCTAAATGAAAAGTTTCTTTTTACATTCCCATGTTACTCTAAATCTGCCGAGATCTGCTCCTAACAACAACTCTGCATCAAGATAATTATCATCCACCACAATAGCATGGTGTCTGTCTTTCAACTGTGGCGTTACTTGGACTGTTATGACTACTTTAACTTTAATTTTTAACTCATCTCCCGTAACACCCCGATATTTATGTTTACAAGGTTTAATGGGTTTTATATTCAAGGTTTTTACTAAACTTTCCTTAATGAAGGTGGCTTCACTACCTGTATCTACTAAAGCAAGACAGACACGTTCATTTACAGTAAACCAGACGCAGGGAGACACGTTGGAAGGAACCCGCTTATGTCAATACTTTGGATAAGGCCGGCGACCTGAGCGTCCTGGGCAGCGTTGACTGTTTCTCCGACACCCTACTTCTAAACAATCCCAACATGAACGTGGAGGTGGATTTAAGGGGCAACTAGAGGCATCGTGAGTTGGCGTTCGGCAATATGGACAATAAGGTCCCTGTCGCTTTCCAACTAAAGTTTTACGAGGACTTGCCGATAGGGCTCTATCATATCGATCTCGCTGACTAGTGGTACCGCAAGCTCCTCCTGTTACGTTATGTTCCGCACTACTGGCTCTTTCAGTCTTTATTGGAGGCCCTTGGTTCGTTCGCTTCTGTACTTGCCTAATACTGGGATACCCACTTTTGTTACCCTTCAGATAGCTGTGTCGAAGCCTCTCTAACCATGCGGCCATCGTGTCTACTAGACAACAAGGGGAATAATAATACTTCAACTCCTCCTTCAACTGTTTTGGCAAAGGGTGGTACAATTTATTTTTTAACGTCTGTTTTTTGCCTTGCATTGGACCACACTGGCGGAGAATGGTTGCGAGCGTTACCTTAAGCTGGCTCAAGAAACAACGCGGATCATCTTCCAGATTGTACTCTAATCGCGCGAACTCCTCCCAGGCATCTTCCAGAGGGATTTGTTTCACAACAATTTCTGCAAGGCTACTTTAAGTTTCTCCCAATCTTCCTCGTATGTATCAAGTTCTGCTTGGACCATGGCCTCAACTTGTTCGTCCATGCGGTCGGTAGCTACCTGCCATCTACCCCTTCAGCTAACTGCGTTATACTCTACTTTCTTACAAAATTTAGTTATGATGTCATCCGTTTTAAGACCAACGAGAATGTCAATGGACAGCTTCGGAATGTACTGGTGGTTATGGGGGCCAGGAGATCGGCTGGGCCTATCGTTAGGAGAGGACAAAAGTAGAACCGAGGCAGGGAGAGTAGGCATAGCTGGTTTCTCCCGCCGTTCACTAAGCAGCGCTTGTTGTCTCCTCACTGTATCCATCGACTCAGCGAGTTTAGCCCGAAGAGCTTGGACTTCTGTTCCTAGTTCAACGGCGGTTTTGGCCGTCACGGTCCCCTGATCTGCGTTAACAGCTGCCATTGTGTTACAAAAAATCAACCACTACAACCCACTGAAACTACAACAACATGCACAGTGCACACTCAAGACACAAGGACTGGTACTCAAATGACTTTCTGCAAGACGACTTAACATTCAAGGCATCAACTACTCAAAATACTGTTCAGATTAATAATCTCCCAAGAAGATAATATTGCATGAAAAATAGACTGAGACAATTTGCTATTCACAAACTCTGTATGGTGCAACACTGCGTGAACACTTCACGAACTTCTGTACTCACAATTGCGGGTTCATACACTTGTGTAACACTTGTCATATACCGTATCACCATAAGGTCCTCATAAATAATACAGTACTCTGAAAGTATACCGGCATTAGAGTTCACATAACAATTATAGCATACACATTGAAATATTAATATATGGAACTGTAAAACACCCCGAGATATTAATTAATGGAATATGTCCTACCTAACACATTAACTAAAAAATATTACAAGTACAAACTTAGCATCCACTTAACCTTTGCATATAAGGCAATACTTCTGTTAGCAACTCAGAAGTGAAACACTGGGCACTCCCATGATGAAAACATTTCACAAAACTAGTGCCACGGCCCGAACATGTACTCACTGTCTGTAAGTAATACTGAGTTAACAACGGAAAAAAAATTTGGGCAGATTGTTACACATCAAAATTCTTCAGGTATTAATGAGCCTCATTCAAACTCTCTACACTCAAGTTACTATTGCATGTATCATTTACTTTAAGCAAGACTTTCTTTTTTGAGGCAACTGTTTTCTAACCTAACTCAGAGGTATTTCTTTGAACTTATTATTTCACTTTCTCTGCAAAAACCACAAAAAAATCTGTACCTTGGAAAAATAGGTACAAAATTATTAGCAACCTGAAATACTCATTAGTTACAGTGGAATGGTTACAAATCACCGTTAAAAAAAAAACCCTACAGTATCACGGTCATTCCTCCCAACTCGATACATATAAATTACATCACCACCCATGCAACCATTTTTATATAAGAGCGGGCAACAACAGTTGCCACCCTTTAAGGGCTTGGCACTCTTATAACAACTTTTACTTTAATGCTTCAACCTTTGGTAGCGTGACATTAGAGGAAGGCCCATAGGTACATGTAATTATAGTATCAAGCATTAGGAAGAGAACAACGGTGAATACTATAGGTGAAATAATAGACCCAACATACAAATACAATAATTATTCAGACACTAAAATGGATGCATGAAAAGGTTATGTGTACCAAAATAAGAACTCCTGGTACCATGCCCTCAGGCTCAAATTACTCACACCACGACTGGGTGAACATACACAACAACACACACACTCCCACAGCACCTTAGCACCATGAAAACCAGTGGCACTTGCCAGCACCACACTCAACACCCCAGGAGTGATACTCAAGCAACAGCCATGGGGGCCTCATCACCACGTGGCTCCTTTCAACGAACTCTGAAGATTCCGGTGGAATAACACTACCACACCAATAGCCCTACTGAGCAAGGCACTCATCCACCAATGATGGGGGCTGGTAGTTGTTTGTGGCATGGTGATCCAGGGCCACGATGTGGGCTGAGTGTAGGGTCAGACTGGTCAGCTATGGGGCCCATAGGTGGTAGTGGCGCTTCTGACGGTCGGGATTCATGGAGATGACCGATTCTGCTGGACCTCAGACATCTCCCTAGACTAGTGGATGCGACACCCACGCTAAGGACACGGCCTAGGCTGCGATAGGGATCTGTTTGGGTGAGGAACGAGGCTGTGGGGTTCAGGTTGTTTGGTTCACACTCAGGATGGAATGGAGAAAGGAAACTCACAATGTGCTCTCTATATACATGTTGTATTGGATGTACAATGCAGCTTGGTGCTGGGAAGGCAGCATGGTTACAAGCGTGATGTAGAGAGAGCTGGTTGGTGAGGATGCTCACAGGAGGACAGCTTGTGGGTCGCCATGCTCGCCAGCGGGAGAGAGGACCGCCAGGCAGGCGGAGGAGCGAGGCCCGCCGGGTAGCGGCGGAGGAGGAGGTGTTGCTGGCTGTGGCTGTAGGTAGAGAGAGAGAGCACCACGAGGTCAGGTCTTAAATAGCGGGGGTAGGCGTGGCTTAGCAGTTGACCCCCGCTCCGTGGTGTATGGCGGCGCTGGTTGACCTAGACCACGAGGCATACACTGGGGAATTGATGGGGTCGGCTAGGCAGCGACAAACAGCGTTTGTAGGGGAGAATTCCACTACAAGGCACTTACTGACTGCTGATAACGATATCAACCTTCAAAGGGACGTTAAGGACGTAAACAATACTTCACTCAAAGCACATCAACTACGTTACTGTAACACTTGCACAATCAAACTATTTATTAGGTCAAATCACTTAAAATGGCGAATTACAACACTGAGTGGAATGACCTACCTGTGTGGGTGAGGAACGAGGCGCTTACTGACAGCACTCTCAATTCACGCTAGGTCACGGATTCCACCTCCTCCCTATTTCACTGTATTACGATATTGTACACTCTGACATTTGAATCTGAGACTACAAACTCAGTTTCATTCCCCAATATTCTCTTCACAAACAATGCTCTGACCGAGCTATCAAAGGCAAGAATTAAATTGATCACAAAAGATCTCGGATGGTAATCCCAGTAAGCAAGTTCCAACACGCAGCCTGCCGACACACGAAGACGCTGGTCTAAAGTTTCTATCAGGAAAATTAATTAATTCCATAGTTAATCTCCTTACAACAATTTCACTATGAATATCAGGGTCTCTGATATTCATAGGTGAAAAAGGATTGACAAGGTCTCGGTAGCAGAAAGAGTTTACAAACTCGGTCAGACAATGACGACATCTCGATGACGTCATCAAAGAAACAGAGAAAACGGAGGACGTTTCCACTGGGGGACTGAGAAGGTTTATGGACGTGTAAGCGTAATATGAATCCTTAAGTTTAACAGGCTAGCCGTCATTACGATCATGACAAAAGAATATTAGAAGAGAGGTCAGAGACATCACATCAATCGCCTACATTTAGTACATCAATACATAAACGAAGACTTGGATTTTGGGGATAGAGTCACCTTTACCAACGAGAAAACTTTCTCCAAAACCCATGAACAATTCGACACTGTTGGCGATGGAACACTATGAATTTGCCAGGATCGGCCACATGACCTGTAACTATATTTGGGGGTTGATTATGTAATGATTGTCTATCAGACCATAGTATGCAGACCAGTGAACAACAACGCATATCAGTAACTAGATGAGCAGGTGTACACCCACTTAAGTTGACCCACTCTACAGTAATTAAATGAGAGCAAGACCTGGCCCAACAGAGGTCATGGTCACGAAGGGAAAAGGAGTTCTCGCCACCATGTGATGAGGGAACCGGCAACATGATCTTGTTAATTCAAGAAACTGCCCTTCAGCCAGTACACCGACACCTGACCAAACACACTTGGCCAGACACACCCAGGGTGGTAATAATTAGGAAGCATTACCGACCGGCATACCACGATAAGCGACATGACCCAGCGACACACCAAGCTCCACACTCCTAATCAAACACACCTGTCCAGACACACCAAATATAGTGGTAATTAGGAGACAACACCTGCCGGCCTGAGACCTCCAATAAAAGGGGCCTACAGCTCCTTCCAAGGGTCGGGACTGCTGAACCTGGAGCTGTTAAGACTTGCCTTTTCTGCTGCATGTTTGAGCAGTTTGCAACTTCGTTGTGATAGCACACTCAATCCTAGTGATTGACCTTACCCAACATAGCGACTGTGCAATTACTATCTCAGATTGTACGACATTCAAACTTCTGGAAAGCATATATTTGGGCTCCCCAAATTTTGACTACTCCCGGTGCATCTACGTCCTGGATTGGCCAATCAGCGGTGCCCCACGGTGGCGTGATACATGCACGTTTACTGCAGTGCTCTGATTGGCTAACCGAACGTGGCGTGGTAGGGAGACTGTCTCTACTCTCTAAGTCCTCTTCTTTCCTTTTTTCATCCCCCTCATGCACTCCGTTACTTGAACGGGAGGCGGGACTTAGCAATACGGTCGATCCGGCAAGGGAACCTGTGATAGTGCAGGGCACCCCTCGTCCGGGGGTCACCGGTAGGTGGTAACTTATTTAGACATAACTTATAGTCACAGGTAACCTGGGCGCAGAACCCTACGAGCCCGACGCCCGTCCAAGAGGGGGGGGGGGGGGGGGGGTCACTGCTCCCAGGCAGGAGCCCTGTGTTATAGGTCGGATTGGGATGTAATCAGGGAAGATGACTACAAGCATTAGGATTAAACATAGAGATAAGGGATACTCTCTTGGAAGAGGAAAAGTGGCAGAAATCACTTATAACAAATTACAAGTCCCATTAACAAGAATATTTAGCACCAACGAAGGTTTCAAAGTAATCTGTAAAGATGACTTTGACTCAGACAAAATCCTCTCAAAAATGCCACAGATGTATTTTACAATGAAGGACTTCTTGTTGTCATGCCACCAGAACAAAAAGCAAAAATATCAGTTTTCGTTCGCCAAGTCGACCAAGAGATCGGGAGGAAGACATCTGAAGATCTGAAAGATGAACTGGAATGCCAAAACAGTTGGATAAAGATCGAGGAAGTTATCAGGATAAAAGACTACACTCATGTTTTCAAGATTTCCTTCGAAGAAGTTTCAATGGCTGAAAAAGTATTACAACAGGGCTTTCTAGTACATAACATGTCAGTAACACCTCATCAAATAAAGAAGTCTGCAAACTTGCTTTTCCTGTTACAAATATGAAGAACACACAACGAGAGACTGTCCAGAAAAAGAGAAAAAGTACTGCTCAGATTGTGCAGGCGACGACCATACCTACACTGAATGTAAGAACACACATGATGGCTGTCTCAACTGTAAGAGAAACGGGAATGCATATATAGGACACAGGTCGAAGTAGTACCTTAAGCTGTGTATTATTATATTACTGTATTAATCATGTATAGTAAAGTATTACAGAACATGTATTAATTCTATGTAATATTTCCATTTATTATGCACCATGTATATAAATTATCATATTTACATTTTATGTATTCAGCTTGTGAATGCTGGCATCTGTACAGGCCAGCGCGCAGTAATACATAGAGTAGGGACAACCAGTCCTTATTGTGTGGAAGCGAGTTTCTTGGTCCATCTCTGGATATCTCCCGTACGAGAATAAGAACCTACTTTTAAGATAACAAGTGTTTGTGCATACCCTACGGCACAGTGACTACCGACTGTCTTCTGCAATACTCAGCCTTGCTCGTCAGCCATCTCAGCTCCGCACTTAAGTATTTGTAATCTTGTATTGCCTCCCCCACGTCCACTTGCTTCAAATTATCGTATGTTGTATTAATAGGTATATACTGTTAATGTTTAGGTTAAGTATGGTTAAGGGTAAATTATAGGAAGCTGAATATTTTGTTAAGGAATTTATGGTACTTTAATATACACAACAAAAACTCGCATCCTTTGTCTACCCTTTTATAGTCCGATTATCTTTGTGTTTTTTTTGTTGTTGCCAGTTGGGATCTGGGTAGACTTTTAACTATATTCTAAATCCCCAACTCGTAACAAATGGCGACCTTGACAGGATCCGACCTTAAGTACCATATTCCTTCCCCCCTTGTTACTCAGTGTTAATTATTCCTCCCAGTCACTTCTGTTCACAATTGCTTTTCGGTGATTTAAAGTTTCCTTCATATGTGTGTGCATATATTGGTATTATCGTATAGTAAGAGTGACAGACGTAGGATATTAGGTTCCAAGTGTCATAAGGCTTACCTGTTATTACACGTGGCAGTCGTGTGATAAGTCTTATCGAGTGTAGGGAAGAATCCGGATCTGTTTAATGCCGTACCCTCACTCCAGAGTAGGCTGTTCCATAGTCACTAGTTTAGGGTGAAGTGATATCTTGGGATGCCCCGCTCTACCAGGACCTCATAATTATAAAGCCTCAATTATTGTTCTTCTCATTATCTCATTCAGGGTCAATCATACCAAACTCAAGGGTTGTTAATCTGGATATTTATATTAAAGCCGTAATACGCCCTTCCTCTTTCAAGTATCTCAGGGTTGTTAATCCGGATCTTTATATTAATGCCGTAATACGCCCTTCCTCTTTCAAGTATCTCAGGGTCGTTAATCCGGATCTTTATAAAATGCCTTAATACGCCCTTCCTCTTTCAAGTATCTCAGGGTTGTTAATCCGGATCTGTATATTAATGCCGTAATACGCCCTTCCTCTTTCAAGTATCTCAGGGGTGTTAATCAGGATCTTTATATTAATGCCGTAATACGCCCTTCCTCTTTCAAGTATCTCAGGGTTGTTAATCCGGATCTTTATATAAAATGCCGTAATACGCCCTTCCTCTTTCAAGTATCTCAGGGTTGTTAATCCGGATCTTTATATTAATGCTGTAATACGCCCTCCCTCTTTCAAGTATCTCAGGGTTGTTAATCCGGATCTTTATATAAATGCCGTAATACGCCCTTCCTCTTTCAAGTCTCTTATCCTTATCTAAGGATCTTATCAGAAGAACAACATTCATAAGTGTAATTTCCCTAGGTATAACTTGGGTAGTTTCCGGGACTTTCTGGTTATCCACTGCCGTGATATTTTCTAGGGTAATCCACTTATCTTATCTTTTTGACCATGAATCACTTTATCTAGGTTTTCTTAATGGCCACCTCAGGATTTGTTAAACTTGGTAGTCCTGGAGGAGTGGAAGAGCAAGATACCATTTCACATCATGAAGCATGTGGAGGAGCGTGGAGAGGTTAATTTAGGACGTGCCTCTGAGCTGGCTGATGAGTACGCCTTGCTGATGGCGTCACTGTGCCGTAGTTACCACTCCGGGGTTTCCCTTCTCCATATCCTGGTTGTTGCGTCACTTCCTCCAAGGCTTCTTTGTGAGCTCCAATTCGAGGAGAGGACACTTCACTCTGGGAAGTGACCACAGGATCACCTATCCTCTAAACCTACGGCACAGTGACTACCGACCGTCTTCTACAATACTCAGCCTTGCTCGTCAGCCATCTCAGCTCCGCACTTAAGTATTTGTAATCTTGTATTGCCTCCCCCACGTCCACTTGCTTCAAATTATCGTATGTTGTATTAATATGTATATACTGTTAATGTTTAGGTTAAGTATGGTTAAGGGTAAATTATAGGAAGCTGAATATTTTGTTAAGGAATTTATGGTACTTTATTATACACAACAAAAACGCGCATCCTTTGTCTCCCCTTTTATAGTCCGATTGTCTTTGTTTTTTTGTTGTTGTTGCCAGTTGGGATCTGGGTAGACTTTTAACTATATTCTAAATCACCAACTCCTAACAAATGGCGACCGTGACAGGATCCGACCTTAAGTACCATATTCCTTCCCCCCTTGTTACTCAGTGTTAATTATTCCTCCCAGTCACTTCTGTTCACAATTGCTTTTCGGTGGTTTAAAGTTTCCTTCATATGTGTGTGCATATATTGGTATTATCGTATAGTAAGAGTGACAGACGTAGGATATTAGGTTCCAAGTGTCATAAGGCTTACCAGTTATTACACGTGGCAGTCGTGTGATAAGTCTTATCGAGTGTAGGGAAGAATCGGGATCTGTTTAATGCTGTACCCTCACTCCAGAGTAGGCTGTTCCATAGTCACTAGTTTAGGGTGAAGTGATATCTTGGGACGCCCCGCTCTACCAGGACCCCATAATTATAAAGCCTCAATTATTGGCCGGGTTCGTAACACCTCAGTAGTGTAGAACATTTTGGGGGTATCAAAGACGAACATAGATGGCGCAGTGAGTATTTCTCAGTGGGATACAGTGTGGACCAGCCTTCCTCCGGACTGTGTTAATGGCGTCTCGTCTTCAGCTTCACCAAGGATTTACAGCAAGACTACAAGCCTCTAGACTTACAGTGTTGTGAAGTGCTATGCTGTGTACAGTGCTGTGCTGTGAAGTGAAGTGTTTTGTGAAGTGCTGTGTTGTATATTTTAATCAGAATTGTCTGTGCAAGTTGAGGTCAGATGACTAAGGGAGCGGCCCAACAGTACGTGCGCCCCCACCTCTGGTCAGAGGGTAACTGAGGACAGCGCGCTGACTCTGCCCAGTTGCCAGCGCTCGCCAAGCCTCCCCTCCCGCCATACACACACACACACGCATTCACAGACCCACCTTATATTAAATTCTTGTGAGTTACTTTAGGCTTCTGTAATTCTGTGCATAGATTACGAGGGGCTGACCCGGTCTTTTGCACAGATAGAGTACAGAAGCTGTCGGCATGTCTCACAGGGATCAAAATGATACCCTGGACGGTGGAGTTACGAGTTTTAGTCTGGGAGACCTCTCTCCACCCACACTCAGGCCCCACGCTCCCCACAGTGACAACGCCCAATCACCCACAGAATCTCCTTGTTCGTCGCGAGCAAGCTCTCCTGCGATGCATGCGTCCACAGATCTCCTTCAACTGATTAAGTTGTTGGAAACTTCTCGACGCCAGGACGATATTGCAAGGAGAAATGAGGAAGAAATTCGGTACAGACAGTCTGAAAGACGGCGCCACGAAGAGGAACAAACACACAGAGAACTGGAAGATATACGTAGAAGTGAGGATGACCTGAGAAGAAGAGAGGATCAAGCCAGATTTGAAGTCTTGATTTCTCTGTTAGCCTCCCCACAACGATCTACTGTACAAGATTCGTCTGCTACTACTAATGCTGATACGACTAGAGGTACTGGTACTTCATTTCCCAGAGTCGATTCAACAATTCCTCAAAAGGCTGCAGCACAAACGCCTCCCTCTCTGAAGTCTGACGCTTCTTATCAGATATTTCGGGAATGGCGTCGACGCTAGCAAGACTATGCAACAATGGTTGACTTGTCAAGTTTACCACAGCCTAAACAGATGATACAGCTTCGTATGTGCTTGTCCTTAGAGACACAACGTACTCTCGAGCACACACTTCAAGTGCCTCCTACGACAACTCTGACGGTAGAGGCCGTGCTCGACAAGTTACAGGAACATGTTAAGGGACAGCGCAACGAAGCACTCAGAAGAAGAGAACTCCTCCAATGTAAGCAGCTTGATGGAGAATCTTTTGATGCATTTTTTGTAAGACTCAAAAGATGTTCAGAGGAAGTTGATGTTTGTCCTGGAAATTCTCAAGTCTGTGAAGAGACACAACTCAAGACAATCATTTTAACGGGTGTTCGAGATGAAGAACTAGTTCAGTGTCTCATTTCACTTGACCCCACTTCCTCCCTTCAAGATGTAGTTACAAAATGTCGAGCGGACGAGGCCGCCAGGTGTGCGACTTCAGCTTTACGCTCACAACCTGACCAGGTGAGGGCGGTGTCTTCCTACAGAAAGGGTAATAAGCAGCAAGGTAACCCCACCCCTCACCCTCCAGCTACACCTTCAGCAGCAGCTTTGTGTAACAGCTGTGCGAGACAGCATGATGCCTCCCAGTGCCCAGCTGCTCAAAGCGTGTGCAGAAGTTGCGACCGCCAGGGTCACTGGGCTTACACAGTCAAGTGTCCTGCTAGCAAAGTTCAGTGCAGACTTTGTGGTCGTGTGGGCCACTATCACAAATGTTGTCGTAAGAAGACACAGAAAGGACACCACCAAGGATCCAAGAAGTCATCCTCAGGTAATGCTGGCGCGCCCCCTCCTTCTGGCAAGCATCAAGACGCTGTGTCCAGTCGTTCCTGCCGTCGTGTACATTGTTCCACAGACACGACGCCCCAGCACATCAATGTCGTCATCTCTCACGGTAACTTGTCATCCAGTTTTCAGATGTTATCTGACACCGGTGCTGACGTCTCAGTAATTGGTTCACAACACTTGGCAAGTTTGGGAATACCCTGGAGCAACCTACAGCCCTCTCCTCAGACAACGAAACTGACAGCTGATGGTTCCAAGATGGCTCCAGCTTTGGGATCTTTCTGGGCTACTCTTACCTTTGGTAAGCAGTCTTGCTCAGCCCGGATTGATGTTCATGATGGGATCCCGACTCCGCTTTTATCATATGGCCATTGTCAAGAGTTGGCCATTATTTCCAAGGAATTCCCTAAACCTATTTTAAAGGTCACCCATGTCAACAAGTTGAAGGAATTCCCTATCTCTACTAACACGTCCCCTTCTGATGCAAGAGCTTACCTTCTCAAGGAGTTTGCTGACGTGTTGGTTACGAAGAAATCTTTAGGATCCACACCACTCAAGCCGATGGTGGGTCCACCTATGAAGATTCATCTTAAGGATGGTGCCACACCTTTTGCCATCCACACCCTTCGTTTGATTCCTCACGCCTTCAAGGAGCTAGTTAGACAAGAGCTTGACTCCATGGTTGCTCAGGGACTCATCAAGCCGGCTGGAGACGAACCTTCACCTTGGTGCCACCCTCTCGTCCCCGTCGCCAAACCTCGTGGTGGAGTACGAATCACCACCGATCTATCAAAACTTAACCAGCAAGTTTCCCGTCCAGCCCACCCTTCACCCACACCCTTCGCAGCTGTTCGAAATGTGGACCCGAAGGTGAAGTTTTTTACAACGATGGACGCCTTATGTGGTTATTGGCAGATCGAGTTGGCCGAAGAAGACCAGCATTTGACTACATTCATCACACCATATGGAAGATATCAGTATTGCAGAGGCCCCATGGGATTTGCCGCTGCGGGCGATGCATTCTGTCAACGTGGTGACGCGGCCCTTCAAGGAGTCACGAATTGTGTCAAGGTGGTTGATGACATTTTACTCCATGACGAAGACTACTGTGCCCACCTCTCCCGAATATATGAAGTTCTCACCAGATGTCGAAAGTACGGGATTACCCTTAACGCTGACAAGTTTGTAGTCGCCGTACCATCAGTGAACTTCTGTGGGTACACTCTCTCAGCATCAGGTATCGCAGCTGACCCGGAGAAATTAAGTGGAATCAGGGATTTTCCAACCCCTGCCAACCTGACAGACCTCCGTTCTTTTTTGGGTCTGGTCAATCAGCTGGCTGAATATTCACCTGACATCTCCGCCGCAGCCCAGCCGTTACGCCCCTTGCTGAGCCCCAGGAGGACATTCCTGTGGACTCCAGATCATCAAGAGGCCTTCCAGCGAGCCAAGCAGGCCCTCTTAAGTCCACCTGTCCTCGCCTGTTACGACCCAGCCCTACCCACCGTCCTCCAGACTGACGCCTCCAGACTCTACGGCGTTGGTTACGCCCTTCTGCAGGACAATGGCGGTGGACAACTCCGCTTAATTCAGTGTGGATCCCAGTTCCTGACGGACGCCGAGACCCAATATGCCACGATTGAGCTGGAGATGTTGGCTGTTGTCTGGGCGATGGCGAAGTGCCGCTTCTACCTGATAGGACTTCAACACTTCACCCTCTTCACGGATCGTCGCCCTCTTATACCTATTATCAATCACTACTCTTTGGATGCAGTAGAGAATCCTCGCCTTCAACGTCTGAAAGAGAAGCTCTCGCCTTATCTCTTCACGGCTGTGTGGCGTGCGGGTAAGCTGTTGTGCATCCCTGATGCCCTGTCCCGCGCTCCTGTCAGTAGCCCCACCCCAGAGGGCGAGATGTTGTGGTCTACAGCTGCTGCATCCCTCAAGTCAGTAGTTTCATTGAAGGCCGTCTTCACATCAGAAGAGTCTACAGCACCGGATGCAGACAAAACCCTTGAAGATCTCCGCACCGCAGCCCGGGCCGACCCTTCCTACATCCCGCTCGTCGACTGTGTGTCCCAGGGATTTCCATCTAACCGATACGACCTTCATGAATCGCTACTCCCGTACTGGAAGATACGCGAGGACCTCTATTGTGACGGAGGCCTCGTCTTGTATGGTCCACGAGTAGTCATTCCTGCTGCCCTACGCCGCCGTACCTTGACCCGCCTTCACGACAGTCATCGAGGAGTCGAGGCCACCAAGCGACGGGCGAACCAGACTGTATTTTGGCCCTGAATCGACGCGGATATTGCAAGTACCGTCCGTGCCTGTGAGCCGTGCCAGATTCTGCAACCCAGCCAGTAACAGGAACCTTTAATGTGCGACGATAACCCTTCAAGACCCTTCGAGTCTGTGTCGGCTGACTTCTTTGCAGTGGCAGGGAAGTCCTTCCTCGTCATTGCCGACCGATTGTCTGGATGGACTGTTGTCGTCCCCTGTGGTAGTGATACAACGGCTACTGCTACCATCCGGGATTTCAGGCATTACTTCAGAGAAGTTGGTGTTCCCCTCCGCCTCAGGACTGATGGAGGGCCCCAGTTCACCAGCCACGAGTTCCGGGACTTCATGGACCGTTGGGGGAGTCCGTCATGTCGTGACCTCGCCCCACTACCCCCAGGCGAATGGACACACTGAAGCCGCAGTCAAGACTGTTAAACACCTGATCCTTAAGGTGTCACCCTCAGGAAATATCGACTGCGAGGACTTCGATCGAGGTTTGTTGGAGTTACGCAACACCCCGAACTTCACCGGACGCTCCCCAGCCCAGGTTCTATAGGGACATCATCTCAGGTCTTGTGTTCCTGCCCACCCGAAGTCTTTTTCTCAAGAATGGCAGGCCAAGACTGAGGAATGTGACCGCCATGCAGCAGAACGAGCCGCAGATGTCGCTGCTCGGTACGACTGTCATGCCCGCCCCCTTCCCAGGTTGAGTACCGGCCAGCAGGTCCGGATTCAAGATCCGGTATCTCACCGCTGGGACAAGGTTGGGGTTGTCATGGGTATTGGCTGGTCCAGGGACTACCAAGTGCATCTTCCTAGTGGTAGAGTATGGTGGAGGAACCGTCGTTTCCTCCGACCTGTGGAGCTGCCTAGTGTTGACCCTTCCCCAGTTGAGTCCCCTAATGTTGATGTCTTTACAGTAAATCCATCCCCACCTTGTGTTTCTGCCCCAGTACTCCGCAGGTCCGAGCGACTCAGAAACAAAAGGTCCGCTCTAGATGAAACTATGAGCGTATAGGGGGGAGGGAGGTGTATAATATGGACACGAAGTAGTACCTTAAGCTGTGTATTATTATATTACTGTATTAATTATGTATAGTAAAGTATTACAGAACATGTATTAATTCTATGTAATATTTCCATTGATTATGCACCATGTTATGTATATAAATTATCATATTTACATTTTATGTTTTCAGCTTGTGAATGCTGGCATCTGTACAGGCCAGCGCACAGTAATACATAGAGTAGAGACAACCAGTCCTTATTGTGTGGAAGCAAGTTTCTTGGTCCATCTCTGCATATCTCCCGTACGAGAATAAGAACCTACTTTTAAGATAACAAGTGTTTGTGTATACCCTCAGTAGTGTAGAACATTTTGGGGGTATCAAAGACGAACATAGAGCAATGACATGCCCAATAAAAAAAATACATGATAAAGTACAAGGAACAAGAAACAAGGAAAAAGGAACAAGAAAAGAAGGATACAACATACGTAGAAATAGCCAAGAGAGCGGTCCAAGAGGCTCACAGACCAGAATCCACCATATTAAACTTAAGTGAACCAATACATGATAAGGCAATGATTAGTATGATCCATGCACATCTGCACAATATCATTGCACCCGGATCATACAATGAGGAGTTAAGGAAAATGTTCAAATTGAATAACCTACCGAGATGATATTCCCAGAGAATCCAGAATCCGAAAAATTATTTCAGGCAACATACTCAAGCGAACTGAGAGAAAGACTACAGCTAGACAAACAAAGGTTTGAGCAAGGAGCAACAGCTGATACACAAGAAACACAAGCGACTGATAGAGATCCCAGACAAATGACTAGAAGTGACAAAGAGAAGATAGAAATAACAATAGGACAGACTACAAGACAAAGGATAAGGAGGAGAGATGATATGATGGAGACTGATCACAATATACAACCTGAATCTGCTGAAGATATTGGATTAACAGTTATCACCACAACAAAACATGGAATCCCAACATCGATACCAACAGTGTCATGGTCACGTTGACTGCTGATCTATTTAACTAATGATTCTTATTAAATTCCACGCCCGCAAAACATGAGTGAGTTCGCGACCCCTAGAAGGAGCGTGTTTACCCCGCGCGACCCCTCCCAGTAAGCCCCGCCTTTGTGAAGACAGTTGTCAATACGTTGTTTATTCCACTTTCTCCTGGGAAGCTCAATCTTGAAGTAGTCTGTGCAAATCAACCCAAGTAATTCGCCAGACCTTTGTCAACTGAGGGTCATCTTTGAATGAGTAACAGTTAGTTTGTTTGTGATTATTGTCATTGCGTGAGTAGCGATCACTGGCAACTCAGGGGTATATAAACTCAAGATGGCCAGGGAGAGCGTCCCCTGACTCTGATTCCCGTTTGTCTCCAGGTAGGTTCTGTGTTCCCTAGCCATTCAGTTAATTCAGTCAATTGTAGTGAATATCAGCGTTCACCAGTGTTCATGATTTAACAGTTGAATTGTCATTCACCCAGTGTAGAAGTAATATAACGTAAATACGTCTGTCGTCTAGACAAGAGAGTTTGTTGGTGTTGTCATGTTTCTCGGTCCCCTGACGCTGATTCCCGTTTGTCTCCAGATCCCATTGTGATTCTTGAATCGCTCTACCATCCAACAACGGCCTCGGATGTGTTAGATGTCCAGCCGGGATCATATATGAGAAGATGGCACCGATGCGGCCTGATTAAGGTGCCCCACGGCTTCGTTGGGCCCGACCCCAGACCCGCCATGTGTCTGGCTACCCCACAATAACAAAGGTCGTGGGCCCTAGTGTTCTGCCCTGGGTTACTCCTTGGAAGTGAATGTCCAGAGAGTGTTGTAACATGTATGTTAGGGATAATTAGTTGGAAATAATTATCCCATTTCGGGTAGTGGACCCTGCATATACTAGTAGGGTGTGTCATAGGAGGGAAGATCAGCTAAAACTAATGGCCCATCACTTTTTTGGTAGATTTTAGTGTTTATAAACAGAAAATAATTTCAGTTTCAATATTTTGCAACCTTTTGCTAGGTAAATTTTAGCGTGAAATTTATCGAAAATCTAAGGTACAGCTGCATTAGTGCATTACAATTAAATAGTGAACATTGCTTTCTGACTTCATTCTTTAACAACTCAACTAACAATATTTTTTTCTGTTTCAGATTCTGATGCATTTATAAGTTGATAATATTTGCGATGGCTGCTTGTGTCAGGACGAGGAACCAAAAATCCAGCCATCTCAGTCACTATCTTGGGTCTGGGAGAGAGCTCCTGAAGTCGGAGTTGCCTACATTGAGAGATGCTTTGAGATACGGTGTTTTAATCAGGCAAATCAGTGAAAAGAACCAAAGAACTTACACAAACAGAGACATTGCCAGTGATATGACCAAAGCTGTCTTGGCACAGTACACTCTGGCTAACGCTCAGTTCAAGCCTCCAGTCATAACAAGTCAGAAGAAGATTAGTGAGAGACTGCTAGCCAGTTGGGAAAAGGCAAGAGATATCTCTCTTGGGAGAGGAAAACTTGCAGTTAAGGACAGCTTTGCCAAGCAACTGGACCAGTTATTTGACATAATTACTTGCAAGTGCCCAATTGTTCTCTGTCCTGAGTTTGGATGCGATCGTGACTGTAAATCCGAGGCCCACATCTCCTGTATTTGCGAGCGTGAACTGAAGATTCCTGTGATCGAACTGGCATTTGTCAAAGCACAGAGAGAGAAGACTGGCAGTATAGGGGATCTCATGATTTCTAGCCAAGATATTCCGGAGTCCAAGAGACAGGAGGCTGCCACAGAGAGACAGAAGAGGAGAAGAGTTGCCGAGGAAAAGAGACTTGAGAAGGCCCAGGGTGAGGTAAAAAAGGCCGATGATTGGAGTCAAGCTGATTCAGAGTTTAATGACTTCCCCATGGCTGATCCGTAATGCTGACCAGGAGAATGGTGACTTTGTCCCTAACCCAGAAAATAATGATCCCAAACCTTCCAGGCATAAGATTCGAAATAGGAAAGATATCCCGAGCATAGCTCTGGCCAGCATGCGACACCACACTGGTCTCAGAGAAACTGCAGAGATAGCAATAGCTGCCTGGATTGACGGTGGTTTGATAACACCTGATGATGTTCACCTGGTGATAGATCATAACAAAGTAAGGAGAGCTCAGGAGAAACTTGTCAGTAACCTAGAAGAGGAGTTTGATAAGGGGATAAGAGAAAATGGAATCAATTGTTTGTTCTTTGATGGGAGAAGGGATGACACTAAAGTGTTCATGAAAGTTGGAGATTCTGACAAGTTGTTCCCTGCCATGGTGAAGGAGGAACACTACTCCTGCTGCAGTGAACCAGGAGGGAAGTATTTGTGGCATTTCACTCCAGAGAAAGATGACATCAGGAAACCAGCTGAGATAGTGGCAGATAACATTGTGAACTGGCTCAGAGAGAGGAACGTAGACCAGACCCTGCAGGCCATTGGAGGGGACAGCACCAACACGAACACAGGGTGGCAAGGGGGGGAGGGGTCATACAGTGGATAGAGCGGATGATTCGGAGGAAGCTGGTCTGGATTGTTTGTGACCTCCACACCAACGAGTTGCCACTCAGACATCTGATCCAGGAGCTGGATGGCAAGACTCTTTCAAACAACAGATGGTCTGGTCCTCTTGGCAAGATGCTGGACTCTGCCACTGAGTAAGAAATAAATCCGAGCTTTGAAAAAATCACAGTTGGCCCTCCACTCGTTGAGCTTGCACATACTGTCATTGATGACCTGAGTACTGACCAGTACTATGGTTACATGATTTGCAGTGCCATCAAAACTGGGGTCATGCCTGATAGACTTGCTTACCTGCAGATAGGTCCAGTCTCACATTCTAGGTGGCTCACAACGGCTCTCAGGTTCTGCAGAATTTGGGTCGCTCATCATAAACTGAAAGGGAACCAGCTTCACAACCTGAGACTTATTGTCCAATTCATCGTGAGTGTCTACTTGCCAAATTGGTTCAACACCAAGGTCAAGTCATCGTTCTCCGAAGGTCCGAGGCATGTTCTCTTCCAGCTTGAGCTCCTGAGGAGTCAGCCAAGGAAGGTTGTTCAGATTGTGGAGCAGACTGTGAGGAGATCTTCCTGGTATGCTCATCCCGAGGCAGTTCTGCAGACAATGCTCTGCAGTAAGGATGAGGAGGAGAGAAGAGTGGCAGTCAAAAAGATCTTGGATATGAGACTTATGAGAGGATCTGGGCATGACGAATCAGTTGGTGACGATTCCTTCAGGGTCAGGAAGACTCCTGAAGTCAATCTAGGTGCCAAGACCCTCACTGATCTCATAGATCTGGATAACATCCAGGCTGGCAGTGAGCCCTTTCTTACCTGCAGCCTCACCAATGTTCAAGTCAGAGCTTTCCTGGACAACCCCATGCATGTCCCTGCCTGGCCCTCGCACACCCAGAGTATAGAGCGTTGTGTACAGCAAGTGAGCGAGGCCAGCAGTCACGTGTACAGCCAGGAGAGAAGGGAAGGCTACATCCGAGCTCAGGTGGTCAGCAGGGAGGTGATGAGTAGAAACAGAAGCAAGAAAGACATGTTCTCTATGGTGTGCAGCAACACCGGGTCGTAGTAGTAAAACCGGTTTTTGTATTTGATGATTTTGTTTTCTGAAGGAATATTAAATTTAATAAATGTGTCAAAAGATCATTCGTTTCACTATTCTGGATCATTTTCATCCTAATAAATTAACCTGATACATTAACTTTACTTTAAATAAGCTATTTAGTGGTGTTGGTAAAAGGGTGGGAATACTGAATTTTCATAAGATTTCAAGTTAAAATTTACCTAGCAAAAAATGAAAACTTTTCAAATCTGAAGATATCACATGATTCTGCACATTAATACCATGGGCCCATTTTTCAAACTAAAAAAAAAAAAATTCGCCTCCGTATGACACACCCTAATATACTAGTGTCCTTGTTTACGTAATCCATTTCATGTTTGTGTCCGGGAATCATTGCCAAGTAACCTCAATATAATGATCTATTAATGTGTGCATGCTATTCAGTTAAAGCATAAATAGCTGTACTTAGAATTGTTGTTTAGAAGATCTCCCCTAAGAACATATTACCGGTTAAATAACTAATCGGCCACGCTACCAACTTTACTCACTTTACAATCCTCTTACTATAAATTCTTCCTGTACCTTCTTAAGTGAAATTTCCCTCATTACAATTAACAATTATGCGCTTTGGGTGAGCTGGTAGAAATTAACGGCAGATAATTTACATAAATGCAAAATGAACTTATATATAAATGGCAAATTAATTCTCAACTCAAGAATTATATTAATATAACAAGATGGAGACGCTAGGAATGTTGAAGTATCTTCAGTGGCGTAGCTAGAGTGTGTGCCGCCCGGGGCGGCTCCTTAGTTTGCCGCCCCGCCCCCCCTCCCCCAGTGCCCCCACAAAAAATACATATTGCACAGTGACTCACTCTTATATATATATATATATATATATATATATATATATATATATATATATATATATATATATATATATCTTGATAAAATCACACGGGAAAATGGAAACAACGGAGTACCTTAGCTTTCGTCTTTATTCAAGACATCTTCAGAGGCAACGTTTTCATTGTGGATTTTCATAAAATATATATATATATATATATATATATATATATATATATATATATATATATATATATATATATATATATATATATATATATATATATATATATATTAAATAGTTTGTGCACCATTATAATATTACTGTACTTTCACATATTCAAATATAGTATGCTTTAAGTACACACCAAACATACTTAAACTTTATAAGTAACAGTTAAACAAAAAGCAAAAACGACATATAAGATAGGGAAAAAGGTAAAAAAGTGTAAAAAATTAGGACCATCTTTATTTCTGAAATGAAAACTACAACTTTCTACAAAGTAACTTTTCTTGTTTTTTTGTTGGCAAATTCTTCAATGACATTGTCAAAAACTATTTCATCTGTCAATTGTCGCTCTATAGACAGTATGGCAAGATTTCTCAACCGCAAGGTACTCATAGTAGATCTTAAGTAATTCTTGATCAGTTTTAGTTTCGAAAAACTCCTCTCACAGGTAGCAACACTAACAGCAATTGTGAGGAAAATCCTCAGCATTATTACTATATTTGGAACCGAGTTCCCAAGGTTATACTTTTGAATAAACTGCAAAAGTTCAAGGGGGCCTTCCTTCCACGTCTGTATTCTGTCTTTAATAGTTATAGCAGCAACAGCAACAAAATGCTGAAGTCTTTTTCTCTCAACGAGGAACTCCTCTTTATCAATGTCGTCGTGATCGTGATCTATTTGACACTCATCCAAAAGATTCAATGGGGGTAAGGAAGGCATATTTCTCAGCAAGTTCATGAAGCTGTTGAAATCTCAAAGTTATTCCTTGGATCACTCTGTCCAGCGAAGAAAACATTTCTCTCCTCAATTCAATGTCGTATGGCAATTCAGCATCTCGTGATCCTTCACCAAACATTTGTTTCTTCTTTTTGGGTCGACGCTGACGCTCCATGACTATCCCCAGATCATTGCAAATTTCTTTGGCATATGTAACTCCATTACTCACTAGCTTGTCCCTGTTTTCAACTAGAAATGTTTCTAATGCCCTGAGTTTTATATCACATTGTTGCATGTTCAAGCCCTTGGTTTGGAGGTAAGTCTGTGTGTCGTTAATTTCTAGAAGGACGGGTCCCCACAGGCCAAGAAAGCACAAAAAGGAAAATGATTGCAACGCACCAAGTAGCTGTATTTTCTTCTTCACCAGTTAACTTTTCTAGGTCACATCAATATTTTTTAACCAATACTTTAATATTTCTCACCTTATAGTATTATGTCTTCCAACGAAGTAAACAACTGGATCGAAAACACAAGAGAACTTAAAAGTCGTCTAGCCTCCCCTAGTCTTGTCACGATGGAGAATTGTGCAGAACTGAAGTGAATTGCTTGTAACTAGTGGATTGGTCGGCTGTACATGAACTGATATGACCCGAGACTGCATGGTTTTGCAGCTACTGGAGACGTTAATCCTTCCCTTTGTGTCGGCGGCAAGTTAATCCTCGTCGTGTCTGACCTAACACCTGACCCACACCACATGAGCTCACTGGCGTACTTGTTTGAAGTTGTTTCCTTAATCCTCAACAGTTTACAGGTTGTGTGTGTGGCGGGGGGGGGGGGGGGGCGCATAGCAAGGGTGTAGCTCATGACGTGGCCGTGATGATGTGGGTCAGGTGTTAGGTCAGACACGACAAGGATTAACTTACCGCAGATACAAAGGGATGGATTAACGTCTCCAGTAGCTGCAGATATGGGTGATGAGCAGACCCAAAAGTGCCGCCCCCCAAAAGTGCCGCCCGGGGCGGACCGCCCCCCCCCCCAGCAGCCCCCCCCCCTAGCTAAGCTAGTGAGTATCTTCTACCCTGTCTACAGTTGCTACCAATATGGGGAGCAGGCATACCAACATATGCCAATGAACTGGAGAATATTATAAAGCATTTCACCCAGCATGACTGAGTGAAAACCGTTAAACGCCGCTGACGGGTCACATGAGACCTGATAACTCTTAGGATCATGTCAGGTGTTTCTGTAATTTTAGGCTACATTTGCGTAAAATATTAGGTTCCTAAATGATATACTGTACTTTTTATTGTATGGGAATTTGTAGGATTCTCGGAAAAAAAATCATCCTGTGCAATATGACACACCACACAACGAATTCTGAACAACACTTATTTTACTTTTTTAATTCCTGCTAATTTTTCTGTATTAACTTTTCGTGATATACAGAATTTATAGTATTGACTATACAATGCATCACATAAGCAAAAGTACCACCCTTACCAAATTAATATGGCCTCAGTCAGTGATCGTTGCGAAGAACATAAGAATGGAGGAAACTGCAGCGGGCCTATTGGCCCATACTGGGCAGTCCCATTTACAGTACACCCATCCCCTATTGCTCATATCTAACCTATGTTTGAAGCTATCCAGCGTATTCGAGCTAATGATGATATTTGGTAACTTGGTCAGTCCTTTTGTTAATTGTACAGTACATGAAATCGTATCCTCAGGACATGTGCTTGTACTTAAGCCGCTGAGCGACATTGACAAAGTCATGCAACAATTTTCGTTAGAGAAGTCTGAAATAATTTGGAAGTGAGTAGCATGTTGAAATATGTGTCAGGGAAAAAAATACTTGGACTAATGTGAAACTTATTGTTATGCCGAGATATAAATTCGTATTATAATTTTGTAAACTAGGTGTTTTGATTGTTTTCTGTCCCATACAGCAGTTATGTTGGCAAATTTTGTGAAATTTTCCTGTATATATTGATGTATTAATTATATAAGAATGTTCTAGAATGTATTGCATCATTTTTGCTATGATTTACTTCTTATTGTAAGCCTAGATCAGTCTAGAATTCTCCAGGCGTGTCACGAGCCGACCTCCCACGTCTGGATATTGCTGGAATCCTCTTGGCGTCTGACGACCCGTGTATAAGCAGGCGCGGGCTCAGTGCTTCCATTTTAGGGTAAAATACCCGAAATTAGGGTAATAAGACCCCCTTTAGGATAGTGTTTAAGGTAATGCACATTCTAGGGTAATCAAGGTCTCGTTTTATTTAATTTCCAAATATTTCACAATATCTGTTTAAAGTACAAGATCAAGAATAATATCTTATTCTTCCCTAAAAACAAAGAAATGTGAAATAAAATAAATTAAAAAGCCACACTTTTAAAAATATAGGAAACAAAACACAAACAACGTTCAAATGCCCCGCCATTCCGCCAAGAGGGGTGTGGTTATCTATGCTAGGCAAGACCTTAGAGCCAGCCATGCGAGGATACAGGGAGAAGATGTTTTTGAAGAGTCAAAGTGGTGTAAAATTAAGTTTAAGGGAGGAGATGTACTTATTGTCGGGTGCATCTACAGATCCCCAAACTGCAGCTTAACAAACTAAAGGAACTTAAGAGCCTTAATTGACAACTCAGCGAGGCTCAACCCAAGCCACCTCCTTATCATGGGGGACTTTAACTTTAACTATGGCGACATCGACTGGAGAAATGAGCATACACCAAATGACCTAAATAACCCTGCTACTCTTTTTGTAGAAACTTTGAGAGAAAATTTTCTGTTCCAGCATGTGAAAGACCCGACGCATTACAGAGGGAAGTAATCACCAAAGCCACTGGACCTCATTATAACAAACGAGGAGGGTATGGTGGCCAAACTGGAACATCTAACCCCAGTTGGGACCAGCCACCACGTAATGCTGTCTTTCAGGTTCAATTGTTATTCGGTGCACGACATAACCAAGCCAAGGTGCAAATATTACAAGGGTAATTATGAAGGGATGAGGGAGGAGGTGAGGGGTATCCACTGGCCTGACTCATTAAGGTATAAGGAGGCAGACACTACACTAAATATCATAGCCAGTAAAGTAAATCATTTGATTGAGAAATACATACCCAAGACCAAACCCAGTGCCTCTAGAAATACAAGGAGACCGCTTCACAGGAACCATGCGGCGATCGACAAAGTTAAGAAGAAAACCCAGAAATTCAAGACAAGGGTCAGGTCGAACGATGAGCTGGACAGGAGGATGCATGTAAGAGCCAGGAACTAAGCAAAGGCAGAGTGTAGAAGGGCTGAAAAGGAGTTCCAGAGGCGGGTTGCAAGCGAGGTCAGGACAAACCCAAAGCCGTTTTACTGCTATGCAAAGTCAAAATTAAAAATATGAGTAGGAGTATCGGACCTAAGGCTTGAAGATGGTAGGTACGCAGAGTTTGATCAGGACAAAGCCGAGGCATTGGATAGCTTCTTTTCCTTGGTGATCACAAGAGAGGATGCGAACAATCTTCCTGTGTTTGAGGATGGGATGTACGACACAGCACTGACCCACATTGTGTTCACATAATGTCACGTGCCTGAACGCTTGGGAACTCGCATAGCGTGAGGCATATGCTCACGCCTACATTTCACACAAGCTATAAACTTGTTAATTGTACTTATTATATTATTATTGTTCTTAGTTACTTAGGTTAATTGTATATTTATGTTTGTTATTAATATGCATCATTGTCTTACTCTGTTAAGTCAAATCAAGAGTAGTATTAATTAATTATATAAACTATCCAGCAAATGTCCTGGATCGCGTGATATGAGACGCTCTCCTCCACCGCGTGGGCACACTTCCCCAGTAGCGAAAAACCGTGGCATAGGGTAGACGTGTCCATTCTTTCTCTAGCCTTGACCCTTGTCTAGTGCTTTGTCCAGTCTTCTGCAATGCCCTAGTGGTGTAAGGTATTAGTGACACGTTTAGTTTGGCCTAGGAAGGGATCCTGGTGGTAAGGAATCTCCTGTTCGGTAGGAAATAACTATTTTGTAGGGATTGTTGTATATATATATTTTGTATGTCTGTGTAAAATAGTTATGTTAAGTAATATTCGTTTGGTCTAACTCCTTACGGTATATTTTCACCCTTCCGGCATCATTCTTATTTTAATATACAATTACTTATTCCCTTAAATTCATGTTTGCTAGTCATTACTCCCTTTAGAACATAAATTGAATTAATTAATTATCTTCCCTTTTGTGACTTACTTATTTCAACTTGTTCATACTTATTCAAGTACATTTAGTTGAGTAGGTTTTTGTGGGGATAATTATTGCCGTGTTCCCTATTTGTTCCTTTATTTGTTAATAACTTGGGGTAGGTTTCACTCCCCAGGTATAAAGGGTAGTGCGATCGCGACACAGAAGAAATTATAAGAAATAGACTGTCAACGCTAAAGGTTTATAAGAGTCCCGGACCAGACATGGCGCATCCCAGAGAGCTAAGAGAGTTGTGCAACGAGCTAGCTGAACCCCTGAAGATCCTGTTCAGTAAATGCCTGGATGAACAAAAAGTCCCAGTGATTGGAAATGGCTTATGAGAGTCCTATCTTCAAGAAAGGCGATCGTCACTCCTCGAATAACTATAGACCAGTGAGCCTAGCTGTCATGGTCACAATGGTACTGTTGGTCTGTTTGAAACCTGATGATTCATATTATGCTCCACGCCTGCAAAACATGTGGATAACTGGTGAGTTATCCCTAGGAAGAAACGCGTTTTTTCTGGTTTAGGTGCTGTCCATTTTCTCTGACTTCCTGAAACCAACCTCTCTATAAAGTAAATTTGAATGTGAGAGAGAACACTATTGCTTTGAGTCAACTTAGATATGTTTGATTACGGTTAAAGCATTCAAGATCCTTTGTGATTAATGTTGAAAGCTTCAACTGTCTTTTTTGTAAGTAAGTGTGTGTCGAGTCTGCCAGTACGAATGGCATCCCATGATATTGTCCCTGGGTGGATAGCAATGAATTTCCAATTGTTACTGAAGTTAGATTATTTTGATGCTTAAACATCAGAGAATCTTATATTTGTAGTTTAGTTAGTGTCAGTTGTCTATTTAAGCAAGTCATTAATCTTCTGAACTCAGTGTTGTACGTTGACGCCATTAATTTAACGCTGTCAATGGACGGCGGCAACTTTTTGTTAACGCTGACGCTGACGCCCTCAATTTTTGGGCAGGTGACGCTACAGGTGACGCAGTCAACTTTTCACCCGAGCGAAGCGTCAAGCGTCAATTTGTTCGTCAACTTCTAAAATTTTCGATTTTTTCAAGTTCGATTTTCAATTATCTTGTTATAAAGACGACCGGGAAAAAGTTTGCCCGGCCTGCCGCCCGCGCACTCTGCGCAGCTTTCTACAGATTTCAATTTTCAAGACAGGAAAAAGGCCACTAACCAGCTGTCCAGGTTGGTGGAGAAGTCCATGCACGAGACTGAGAACAGCAGCAGCAGTGAGGGAGACGACAAAGACCTTGACGTGGAGGACGAACTGTTCCAGGCCCTGTACGAGACTGTAGCATACTGTATGTGGCCAGTTGTCAAGTTTCTATATGTTTGTCTATTTTCTCTTTGATAGGCTCATATACATAAGTACACGTAGGAGATCTCGCACTAAGGATGGAAGTAAGAAGTGAAACTCACAATGCGTTCTCCGTACACACACACACACACACATTTATATATAATCAACGACTTCACCAGCAAGGAATCGAACCCTCGACCTACTGGGTGTGACTAGGGAACGCTTACCGGCTAGGCCACAAGGACACTTGTCCTTGTGGCCTAGCCGGTAAGCGTTCCCTAGTCACACCCAGTAGGTCGAGGGTTCGATTCCTTGCTGGTGAGGTCGTTGATTATATGTTCAAAGTCCGCGTGTTAAATGGACTAAAAATGAAGTACATATATATATATATATATATATATATTGTTACGAGTTGGGGATTTAGAACATAGTTAAAAGTCTACCCAGATCCCAACAGGCAACAACAATAAAAAAACAAAGACAATCGGACTATAAAAGGGTAGACAAAGGATGCGAGTTTTTGTTGTGTATAATAAAGTACCATGAATTCCTTTACAAAATATTCAGCTTCTCATAAATTACCCTTAACCATACTTAACCTAAACGTACGCAACATTGGCTTAACAGTATATACATATTTATACAACATTGGGAAGCAAGTGGACGTGGGGAGGCAATATAAGATTACAAAATACTCAAGTGCAGTGCTGTGATGGCTGACGAGTAAGGCTGAGTATTGAAGAAGATGGTAGGTAGTCACTGTGCCGTAGGTTTCCAGGATAGGTGATCCTAGTGTGGTCACTTCCCAGAGTGAACTGAACTCTCCTCGAACGGGAGCTGATGAGGAAGACTTGGAGGAGATGACCCAACAACCAGAATATGGAGAAGGGAAACCCCGGAGTGGTAACTAAGACTAGTCATACTCGGGTTTCGTCCCTAGATGGCTTTGCTCGTGGTGCTGGGTAGGTAGATCAGGACAATAGATGGCGTGGTTCGTAGTGCTGGGTAGGTAGATCATGACAATTGATGGCTTGGTTCGTAGTGCTGGGTAGGTAGATCATGACAATTGATGGGGTGGTTCGTAACAATATATATATATATACATACACACATATATATATATATATATATATTATATATATATATATATATATGTATGCAAGTAAATCACTGGAGGTGCGCGTGATCTAGGTATATGCTGATAACCACAAGGAAAGAAGAAAACACGAAGTTCCCACGAAAGCGCTTGGGAACTTCGTGTTTTCTTCTTTCCTTGTGGTTATCAGCATATATATATATATATATATACACACACACTAGCAGAAACTCCGCCCTCTGGGCGGCTCATTCGCTAGGGCACGGTAGGACGCCACCCTCCGGGAGGCTCCACATCTCACTGTTCGGTCCCTGTCACGTGCCAGAGCGCTGGAGAACTCTCATAGCGTGAGGCCTATGTTCACACTTCCATTTCACACAAGCTATTAATAATTTGTTAATTGTACTTACTATATTATTATTGTTCTTAGTTACTTAGGTTAATTGTATATTTATGTATAAAATTTATATGCATCATTGTATTACTCTGTTAAGTTCAAATCAAGAGAGTATTAATTAATTATATAAAATATCTAGCAAATGTCTGGATCACGTGAGATGAGACGCGCTTCTCGGCGGGGCGGCGTACCCACGCCACGCCAGTAGCGAAAATCCGTGGCATAGGTTAGACGTGTCCATTCGTTCTCTAGCCTTGACCCTTGTCTAGTGCTTTATCCAGCCTTCTGCAATGCCCTAGGGGTATCAGGTATTAGTGACACGTTTAGTTAGGCCTAGGAACGGATCCTGGTGGTAAGGAATCTCCTGTTTGGTAGGGATAATCATTTTGTAGTGATTGTTGTATATATATATTTCGTATGTCTTGTGTATTATAGTAATGTTGAGCAATATTTGTTTGGTCTAACTCCTTACAGTATATTTTCGCCCTTCCGGCATCACTCTTATTTTATTATACAATTACTTATTCCCTTAAATTCATGTTTGCTAGTCATTACTCCCTTTAGAACATAAAGTGAATTAATTAATTATCTTCCCTTTTGTGATTCACTTATTTCAACTGTTCTTACTTTTTCAAGTACATTTAGTTGGGTAGGGTTTTGGTGAGGATAATTATTGCCGTGTTCCCTATTTGTACCTTTATTTGTTAATAACTTGGGGTAGGATTCACTCCCCAAATATAAAGGGTAGTGGGATCGCGACAAGTGGGGGCCTGTCCGGGAGTGTGTGCGAGCCGAGGTACAGCGTCTTCAAGAGCTAGGCCTCGTCGAACCCAGCATCAGTCCATGGGCATCCCCTTTTGTTCTAGTTCCAAAGCCGAATGGGTCAATGCGGCTGTGTGTGGATTATCCCAAGGTGAATGCTGTCACTGAACCCGATGGTTATCCCTTGCCACGCATCGACGACGTGATCGACGATCTTGGACAGGCAAGGTACGTGACCAAGTTGGATCTCCTCCAGGGCTACTACCAGATAAGACTGACTGAATGCTCCAGGGCCATCTCTGCTTTTGTCACTCCTGAGGGGTTGTACCAATTCACAGTCCTTCCGTTTGGTATGCGGAACGCCCCTGCAACCTTTCAACGCCTCATGAATTTCATCACGTCTGGTCTGGAAGGTGTCCGCTGTTACCTAGACGACCTTATCGTCTTCAGCAGTTCCTGGGAAGATCACATGAGTCGTCTACAAGCCCTCTTCTCCGTACTGGCTGCAAGCAAGCTGACGGTGAACCTCGTCAAAACTGAGTTCGGCCATGCCCACGTCACTTTCTTGGGGCATGTGGTCGGACAAGGGGAAGTCCAGCCTATAGCAGCCAAAATTGAGGCAATTCAACAGTATCCAGTGCCAGGCGATAAGAAGAGTGTGATGAGGTTGCTGGGTATGGCGGGGTACCACCGCCGTTTTTGTCCAAACTTCTCCTCCGTTGCCTCTCCCATGACTGACCTGCTGAGTGGCAAGAAAACCTTCAAGTGGACTACGGCTTGCCAGGAATCTTTTGAGAATCTTAAATCCCTGCTGGCAAATGCTCCTGTACTACTTGCACCTGACCTCCAGAAACAGTTCACTCTCCATGTCGACGCCAGTGAAATTGGCGCCGGTGCTGTGCTTCTGCAAAAGGGTGAGAGTGATCAAGTGCTTCATCCGTTATGCTATTTTTCTAGAAAATTTAACAAATATCAAAGAAACTATGCCACCATTGAAAAGGAGGCTCTATCACTGATCATGGTACTAGAAAACTTCAAAGTATATATAGGCAGCACTGCTTATCCCATTCAAGTGTTCACTGATCTTAACCCACTTACTTTTGTTGACAAGATGAAACATACCAACCAAAGACTTTTGAGGTGGGCTCTATCACTTCAGCCCTATAACTTGAACATTTCCCATATCCGGGGAAAAGAGAACGTGTTGGCTGATGCACTTTCTCGAGTCTGATTATTTAGTAACTATGTCTATATGCAAATTATTTTTTTGTTTTATTGTCATTGAGTACCTTGTGTTTATATTATGAATTATTTTGCTTCATATTGATTTAAACCAATTGTGTTAGTTATTACTTTCACTGTGTAGCTGTATATCCATTTTCGCTTCCAGTTAGTTGTAAGCTCACTTTTTTCGGGGAGGTGCCACGTGCCAGAGCACTCGAGAACTCGCATAGCGTGAGGCCTATGTTCACACTTCCATTTCACACAAGCTATTAATAATTTGTTAATTGTACTTATTATATTATTATTGTTCTTAGTTACTTAGGTTAATTGTATATTTATGTATATAATTTATATGCATCATTGTCTTACTCTGTTAAGTTCAAATCAAGAGAGTATTAATTAATTATATAAAATATCTAGCAAATGTCTGGATCACGTGATATGAGACGCGTTGCTCAGCGTGCCCACGCCACGCCAGTAGCGAAAATCCGTGGCATAGGTTAGACGTGTCCATTCGTTCTCTAGCCTTGACCCTTGTCTAGTGCTTTATCCAGCCTTCTGCAATGCCCTAGGGGTATCAGGTATTAGTGACACGTTTAGTTAGGCCTAGGAAGGGATCCTGGTGGTAAGGAATCTCCTGTTTGGTAGGGATAATCATTTTGTAGTGATTGTTGTATATATATATTTCGTATGTCTTGTGTAATATAGTAATGTTAAGTGTAATATTTGTTTGGTCTAACTCCTTACAGTATATTTTCGCCCTTCCGGCATCACTCTTATTTTATTATACAATTACTTATTCCCTTAAATTCATGTTTGCTAGTCATTACTCCCTTTAGAACATAAATTGAATTAATTAATTATCTTCCCTTTTGTGATTCACTTATTTCAACTGTTCTTACTTTTTCAAGTACATTTAGTTGGGTAGGGTTTTGGTGAGGATAATTATTGCCGTGTTCCCTATTTGTACCTTTATTTGTTAATAACTTGGGGTAGGATTCACTCCCTAAGTATAAAGGGTAGTGGGATCGCGACAATCCCCAAAACTTCTTCTTCCATCAATAGTTCATTAACAGTGTACGTAAGTTCCACCATGTTTTCCCTACAACGGTACAGCAAAGTATATTTGTTTAGCATTAAACTGCTATTATCTTATTGTCTAATCATCACTACATAGAACACCACCCATCATCACTACATATAACACCATCCATCATCACTACATATAGCACCACCCATCATCACTACGTATAACAACATCCATCATCACTACAGTACATATAACATCATCCATCATCACTACATATAACACTATCCATCATCACTACATATAACAACATCCATAATCACTACATATAACATCATCCATCATCACTACATATAACACCATCCATCATCACTACATATAACACCATCCATCATCACTACATATAACACCACCCATCATCACTACATATAACAACATCCATCATCACTACAGTACATATAACATCATCCATCATCACTACATAGAACACCACCCATCATCACTACATATAACACCATCCATCATCACTACATATAACACCACCCATCATCACTACATATAACAACATCCATCATCACTACAGTACATATAACATCATCCATCATCACTACATATAACACTATCCATCATCACTACATATAACAACATCCATAATCACTACATATAACATCATCCATCATCACTACATATAACGCCATCCATCATCACTACATATAACACCACCCATCATCACTACATATAACAACATCCATCATCACTACAGCACATATAACATCATCCATCATCACTACATATAACACCATCCATCATCACTACATATAACACCATCCATCATCACTACATATAACACCACCCATCATCACTACATATAACAACATCCATCATCACTACAGTACATATAACATCATCCATCATCACTACATATAACACTATCCATCATCACTACATATAACAACATCCATAATCACTACATATAACATCATCCATCATCACTGTATGTATATTATGTATGCTGGATTATATATTATGTATGTATATTATGTATGTGCTCCATTTATGTAGCTAGCAGCGTGTGGCAATGTTATTACCATATCCCACATGCCTAATTAATGTGCCTGGCGACGTATGGAAGCTGCTAATGTACCACTTGCCATACATCGTCTATAGCAGTTGACAAGGAGCCTAGCCAGGGAGACCGCCGCTCTCCTTTGTGTACATACTCTTATCCAGTAAACCGAACCTACAAAACTATACAGGTGTTTGTGTTCTCTCCTGTATATAGAACTTATTATTCAGAACCTAACATGGCGCAGTGAGTAGGATCTTACTGGATAATTACGAGTGATAGCGCAAAGTTTGTGGAAAGCCGGCGACGGACTAGCTTGGGTCAACTCCCGCGTGTCATCTCTCCTCGAAGAATCTCAGCAACTTTGAGCAGTGTCAGTGACAGTGATTTTCTGTGAAGTGTTTAGTGCATTGTGTGTTTCGTGCCATTCATGTGTGACCTTGTTCTAAAGGATTCCCAAGGCATACGGCACGTTCTGGGCATTTGTAAGGAGTAGAGTTCAGTGCACCCGTCTCTGACCGCGTCCTGAGGGTAACTAGACTGACTGGGAGTCGCCGCGCCTCTCCCTCCACCCCCTCACAGCGCCGCCTCCACCCCCCCTCACAGCTGGGGCGAGACGTTCTACCCGCCCGGGACACACACTCACACACATACATGTACTAACACTCGCTGACCGCGCAGCTTCCTTATATATATTTTATATATATAATCTACTTATCTGTGTATTTAATTAATTTTTTGTCTGAAATCTTGTTGATACGATGGGCTGACCGGTCAACACTGATTTAAGACATAGTACACAGATGAAGTAGTTATGTCTCATGCCTTACGTAGCCGTGGACCCAGCGTCTGGATGAGTCAGGCGGGTGATAGCCCCGCAGAGATGGATGACCAGGCCGGCCACGACGCTCCAGCCCCCACATCGCGCAGTCCCTCACCTCAATATTCAGCGTTGTCTCCAGAGATAATTGCTTTACTGAAGTTTATGAGAGATGAGAAACGCGAGGATGAAGCCCACAGACGTTTGGCGGATGAGCACAGAAGGCAAGCAGAGGCAGAACGAGACCACCAACGGAGATTGGAAGACAGTGAACGGTTTGAAGCCTTGATATCTCGCCTCACTGTTAACCAAGCCCCTGGCTCTAACACTGCCTCGGTACTGACTGGTTCAGATACCTCATCCATGCTTCCTTCACACCCCCCAGCCCCACCTAAAGCACCAGCTCAAACGCCGCCCATCTTGAAGCCTGATGAGACTTTCCAGACTTTTCGTGAATGGCGGCGACGGTGGACTGATTATTCTACAATGGTGGATCTCCAGAGTTTGTCACAGCCTAAACAACTCATCCAGCTGCGTATGTGCCTGTCCTTGGAAATTCAGCGTGTCTTGGAACATACGTTGCAGGTACCCCCAACCTCTTCGCTGTCTGTAGAGGAGGTACTGGACGTTCTACAACGGCACATCAAAGGACAGCAGAATGAAGCTCTGCGCAGGAGGGAATTGTTTAGCTGCAGACAGATGGAGCGTGAGTCTTTTGATGCCTTTTACGTGCGTCTTAAGAGAGCCTCGGAAGAGGTAGATATATGTCCAGGCCACCACCAGCAGTGCGAGGAGTCCCAGTTGAAGCAGGTGATCCTGATGGGTGTTAAGGACGAGGAACTTGTCCAACGCCTCACCTCCCTCGACTCTTCCTCTTCTCTTAAGGATGTGTTGACGATATGTCGCTCCTATGAGGCTGCCAGGTGTGCCACCTCTGTCATCCGTGCTCCCCCTACAGCTGTACGCGCTGTGTCCCGGTACAAGAAGGACAAGAAGTCTGTTCCTACGCCTTCGCCCACCACGTCCACGCCCGGTTTATTTTGCAACAACTGTGGTAAGCAGCACGGAACACAGGTGTGTCCAGCTGCTCAGTCTACCTGCAACAGTTGTGACCGTAAGGGCCACTGGTCACTCACAGTACGGTGCCCAGCCAAACGCGTCCAGTGCAATGTGTGTGGTCGTCTGGGCCACTATGACAAGTGTTGCCCTTCCAACATACCCAAGGGACCGCGTCGGCGGAAGCTTCAGCCCCCCTCCACCAGAGAGGGCCGCCCACAGTCTTCCAATCAGAGGTACGACGACTCTTGACAACGCTCGAGCCACATTAGGAATGTGTGCTCCCCCCAGCGTCCCAGGACCAAAGTCCCCCAGTACATCAGTGTCATTGTGACCTACCGCAGTGCTTCATCCCGTCTTCAGATGTTGCCCGACACCGGCGCTGATGCTACAGTCATCGGTCCCCAGCATTTGCAATGCTTGGGGCTCTCTCCAAGTGATCTAGGACCGCCCCCCAAGGATCTCCGCTTTATGGCAGATGGTTCACAGATGACCCCGGCCCTGGGTTCACTCCAAGCACAAGTCACCTTTGGCAACAGGTCGTGTCAAGCCTGGATTGATGTGCATAAAGGTGTCCAGACTCCTTTGCTGTCCTACAGACATTGTCAGGAGTTGGCCATCATCTCCCAGGACTTCCCCAAACCTATTCTTGAGGTAAAACACGCCAACAGGGTGCAAAAAGGGAGCAGCAACGACCCTGCTGCCGCCCTACCCCTGCCTCTTGCCAGTGACACCTCTCCTTCGGATGCTTGGAAGTACTTCCTGAAGGAATTCAGCGACGTTCTGGTGACCAAGTCCGCTCTGGAATCCAAGCCTCTCAAGAAGATGGCAGGTCCCCCCATGAGGATCCACCTGAGGGACGACGCGAAGCCATTCGCTATTTACACCCCTCGACTGGTTCCCCTGGCCTTCCGCGAGGCGGTCAAAAATGAGCTGGACTCCATGGTCGCCCAAGAAATTATTGTACCAACCGGCGATGACCCGTCTCCATGGAGTCACCCGATGGTTGTCGTCGCAAAACCTAAAGGTGGTGTTCGGATCACCACTGACCTTTCCAAGCTCAACAACCAGGTGTCTCGTCCTGCGCACCCTTCTCCCACGCCCTTTGCAGCCATACGCAGCGTGAACCCGAAGGCGCGCTTCTTCACGACGATGGACGCCCTGTGTGGATACTGGCAGATAGAGCTTGCCGAAGAAGACCGACCACTCACAACTTTCATCACCCCGCATGGACGTTGCAGTTATTGCCGTTGCCCCATGGGATTCGCCGCTACAGGAGACGCTTTCTGTCTTCGAGGTGATATGGCTCTACAAGGTCTGGCAAACTGCGTGAAAGTGGTCGACGACATACTCGTGTACGACGAGGATTATATGGATCACCTCTGCCGTATCTACGAGGTACTCAACAGGTGCCGGAAGCACGGCATTACCCTAAATGCCGACAAGTTTGTTCTGGCCAGCTCTTCAGTTGACTTTTGTGGGTACACCCTCTCAGGGAATGGTATCGCAGCTGACCCGGAAAAGGTCCGCGCCATTACGGATTTTCCCACCCCTGCTAACCTGACCGACTTGAGGTCCTTCATCGGTCTCGTCAACCAGTTAGCAGAGTTTTCGTCGGACATCTCCGCAGCTGCTCAACCACTTCGCCCCCTGATGAGCCCCAAGAGGACATTCCTGTGGACCCCTGACCACGACAAGGCCTTCCAGCAAGTGAAACAGGCCCTGTCTCGTCCACCTGTCCTCGCCACGTTTGACCCAGCCTTGCCAACAGTTCTGCAGACAGATGCCTCACGCTTGTATGGCGTGGGATACGCCCTACTGCAGGATCATGGTGGAGGGCAGTTCCGGCTCGTCCAGTGTGGCTCGCGTTTCCTCTCTGACACTGAGACGCGCTACGCCACTATTGAGTTGGAGCTGTTGGCTGCGGTTTGGGCGATGTCCAAGTGCAGGTTTTACCTCATAGGCCTGCAATACTTTCACCTAGTGACCGACCATCGCCCGCTTGTCCCGATCCTCAACCACTACACGCTAGACGCCGTTGAGAACCCTCGCCTCCAGCGTCTGAAAGAGAAGCTCTCGGCGTACATCTTCACTGCAGTGTGGCGTGCTGGCAAGGAGCTCTGCATCCCTGATGCCTTATTCCGCTCCCCTGTCAGCCGCCCTACTCCAGAAGACCATGTACTCGACGCCGACCTCGCTCTTTCCGTCAGGACTGTGGTCACTCTCCATGCCGTCCAATCCCTTCGTTCGGACCTGTCACCAGATGACGACAAGGCAATGGAGGACCTTCGAACAGCGGCCCGAGATGACCCTTCCTACGTCCGACTTGTCGAGTGTGTGAGGAATGGATTTCCGAGCAACCGCTACGATCTTCACAACACCCTGCTCCCGTATTGGAAACTCCGCGATGAACTCTACTGCGACGGAGACCTTGTTCTGTACGGAGCACGTGTAGTTGTCCCTGCTGCATCACGTCCCCACGCCTTGGCCCGCCTTCACGACAGTCACCGTGGAGCTGAGGCCACCAAACGACGTGCACGACAGACTGTGTTCTGGCCCGGCATCAACTCCGACATCTCCAATGTTGTCCGTGCGTGTGAGCCCTGCCAAGTATTACAACCCAGCCAGCAGCAGGAACCCTTTATGAGTGACGACAACCCCACCCGCCCCTTTGAGTCTGTGTCGGCCGACTTTTTCTGTGTGTCAGGAAAGTCCTTCCTCGTTATCGTCGACCGTCTCTCTGGTTGGCCGGTTGTCATCAAGTGCGGTAATGACACGACGTCTGCCGCCACCATCAGCAAGTTCCGCCACTACTTCCGTGACGTGGGCGTTCCTGTACGCCTGCGAACCGACGGAGGGCCTCAGTTTACAAGCCGGGACTTTGCTGTGTTCCTTGACCGATGGGGAGTCCGGCATGTGTTGTCATCGCCCCATTACCCGCAGTCCAACGGCCACGCTGAGGCTGCTGTCAAATCCCTGAAGCACCTCATCCTTAAGGTGGCCCCTTCTGGGAACATTGACTGCGAGGCCTTCGACAGGGGTCTTCTTGAACTCCGCAACACACCTAACTACACCGGACGCTCCCCTGCCCAGGTTTTGTATGGACGCCCCCTTCGTTCTTGTGTCCCTGCTCACCCTCAATCCTTCTCCAAGGAGTGGCAGGCCAAGACAGAGGATTGTGATCGCCGAGCCGCCGAACGTGTTCAGGACGTCGTCGCCCGCTACAATGACCACGCCCGTTCTCTCCCCAGGTTGAGTGTCGGCACCCAAGTCCGTGTTCAGGACCCGACCTCCCTACGTTGGGACAAAGTAGGCGTAGTTATGGGTCTCGGCAGGTCACGGGACTACCAGGTGCGGTTACCCAGTGGTCGTGTGTGGTGGAGGAACCGCCGTTTTCTCCCCCCCGTAACAATGCCTTCTGCTGGCCCCGCCACCAGTGTTGAGTCCCATACCCTTCCCAGTGATGAAGTCCCTCGACGCTCAGAACGGATCCAAAAGAAAAGGTCCGCTCAAGACTTTGCTATGAGCGTATAGGGGGGAGGGAGGTGTATGTATATTATGTATGCTGGATTATATATTATGTATGTATATTATGTATGTGCTCCATTTATGTAGCTAGCAGCGTGTGGCAATGTTATTACCATATCCCACATGCCTAATTAATGTGCCTGGCGACGTATGGAAGCTGCTAATGTACCACTTGCCATACATCGTCTATAGCAGTTGACAAGGAGCCTAGCCAGGGAGACCGCCGCTCTCCTTTGTGTACATACTCTTATCCAGTAAACCGAACCTACAAAACTATACAGGTGTTTGTGTTCTCTCCTGTATATAGAACTTATTATTCAGAACCTAACAATCACTACATATAACACCATCCATCATCACTACATATAACACCATCCATCATCACTACATATAACACCACCCATCATCACTACATATAACAACATCCATCATCACTACAGTACATATAACATCATCCATCATCACTACATAGAACACCACCCATCATCACTACATATAACACCATCCATCATCACTACATATAGCACCACCCATCATCACTACATATAACAACATCCATCATCACTACAGTACATATAACATCATCCATCATCACTACATATAACACTATCCATCATCACTACATATAACAACATCCATAATCACTACATATAACATCATCCATCATCACTACATATAGCACCATCCATCATCACTACATATAACATCATCCATCATCACTACATATAACACCACCCATCATCACTACATATAACAACATCCATCATCACTACAGTACATATAACATCATGCATCATCACTACATATAACACCATCCATCATCACTACATATAACACCATCCATCATCACTACATATAACACCACCCATCATCACTACATATAACACCATCCATCATCACTACATATAACACCACCCATCATCACTACATATAGCACCACCCATCATCACTACATATAACAACATCCATCATCACTACAGTACATATAACACCATCCATGGTTCTGTTACTTTGGGGTATTTAACATAGCCGTAGGATTTACTTTTCATTAGGTTAGGTTAGGTTAGGGTAGCGAAGTGCATCACGATGGATCTGAGTTATCTCCCTTGTTCACGAACTCTTTGGAATTTAGCGTCCGCCAATACTGAAAGTTTTCGCTGTTTATTATTTCATCTTACAAATTATTTTTATAAAATTACACTAAAAATATTATTAGACATGTTTTGTGTATGTATAACAGATATTCGCTAAGATTTTACCCTGATTTAATATACTTTTGGGTACTTTTGGGTAATTCCTTGGACCCGCACCAAGAGGTCGCCCGATCTCAAAGGGGACAGAGGGGGGGGGGCTAAGCTAGCTAGCAAGGAGTTGTTTGTTATTGTGTTCGTTGGAGAGGTCTACTAGGTCCTTGTGTAACTAGCAGAATACTCTCATCTTGTATTTTTAATATTATGGTCGAAAATAAGGTGTCACTGGCGTCAAGAAGTTATTTATGCTGTAGTGTATAATAAGTCTGGCTCTAGGGTGCTTGTTAGTGTTGGTCAAAAGTAGGCGTAGCTAAGGATGTGTTATTTGTTTACTGTTTAGTGTACAGTAGTTCTCGTTCTTGAGGGTTATTGAGAAGGCTTTTAGGCCACCAGTTGTGTGATCGTGTGGTGTCCTCTGTTTTAAATTGAGTATATATTTCGTCTTCCATGACTTCTAGTTTGTACCATACTGCCTGTGCTTGTCTGTATGTTCTTATGTTCAGTGGTAAGATGTTGTATTTTTCGTGAAGCTCTTTAATTTTGGTTGTGTATGGGGGACGTTCTTTGGAGGCTCTGCGGATGGCTTTGTTTTGTGTTGCCTGGAGTTTTAATTGGTTGGTACGGCTGATCGTGTTTAATGGTATTGGCGGGTATTCAAGATGGGGGCGGACAAGTGCTTTAAATAGGTGTAGTTGTATTTTCTCTTCCATTTTACCGAATCATCTTAGTTTTGTAAGCTTTATTTGGGCTAGTCTATTACGTTCTGTTATGTGTTTATTTATTCCTGTTCTTGTTATTGTTAGCCCCAGTATTTTTCCTTCGTTTGAGTATTGTATTTCTTCGTTGTTTACTGTGATTGGTGCTGGGTTTATCCTTGAAAGTGTATGATTTTCAGTTTCTGTGTATTAGTTTTTATTTTCCATTTCTTCTCGTAATTATTGATTTGTATTATGGCGCGAGCTGTTTTTATTGACATCATCTGTTTGGCCTTGCCTGGATGGCGGATGATCTGGGTGACATCATCAGCATATGCAATGTATTCACCGTGAATTGGTGGCGGCATGTCTGAAGTGTAGATTGTGTAAAGAGTTGGGGATAAGTTACTTCCTTGTGGTACTCCACTATAAAGTCTGAAGCTTGGGCCTTTGTGATTGCCTATTATAATGTGTGCTTCTCTATGGTCTAAGAAATTACAAAAAAGAGAGGTGAAGTTGTTAGGGAGTTCTTGATTGGTTATTTTATATTTAAGTCCTAGGTGCCAGACCTTATCGAACGCTTTTGCCACGTCACTTAAAACTACGTTGCACTGTTCTTTATTATGCATTGCGTTTGCAATACTTTCGTATATAAGGGCTATGGCTGTGTTTGTTCCACTGTGTTTCCTAAATCTGTGTTGTCTAGGGTTGTATATGTATTCTAGTTCCAGGTGTGTCCTTAATCGGTGGTTAATTATTTTTTTTTTCCCAGAGTTTCTAATAGAGAGGTTGGTATGTAGTTTGCTACTGCTGTGGGGGCTTTTCCTGGTTTTGGCATCAGTCTGATAATTGCTGTCTTAAATTTCTTTGGGTAGTGGCCTGAAGCTATGGATGCACTGAATATATTTCTTGGTAGAAGTACCATGTTGTTTGGTAATTGCTGTAAAATGAGTTTATTTTTTACGGACTCCAGGAGCCTTGTTCTTAAAACTGTTGATTGTTCTCACTATTTCATCCACTGTGATTGGTTTGATTAGTGGGGACATGTCATGCTATGTATTCAGGTCGATCGTGGGGCTCGGTTGCCAAATATGGGTTATTTGCGACATATGGTTGGATACTTCCCTCTCTGTGGTCATGCAAAAGTTTAAGTTTTCTTCGTTGGTTATTTGAAAAATCTAACTCCAGAAAGATCTAAATTCCGGTTCTTGTTCGGTTGGATCTGTTAATTTGACTTGATTACTGTTTACTATATAGTTAGACTCGTTGCTGGAGGTTCCCATTAAGTGCTTTATTTTCTGCCAGAACTGGTTCGGTTTATGGTAGTTTCCTTCCGTTTCTGAAATCAGCTTCTGCCAGTTCCTGTTGTATGCTTCTTTTGAAATGTTTTTTTTAGCTGTTCGTGTATTATGTTGTATATCCGTCTGCGTTCTGGTGTCCATCCTTGTTGTGTGATTAGTTTAATTAGGTTGCTAAATTGTGTCTGTATGATTCTTGATTGGTGTGAGTATTGTGGGTGTGGTAATGTTCGGTTTGTGGTCTTGGGTATGTTGTGTTCCATGGCCTGGCTAACGTGCTCGTACCGTGTGTCCAGTGATTGGTCTATTAGAGAAGTGTGCCTGTTGTGTAATTGTATGGGTTGCGGGTTGTTTAATTCTTGTTTGAAGTTTTCCCAGTTAGCCCGGTTATAGTTGAATCTTAGCCTGGCCGGGATGTGTATTGGGGCTGTGGAGAGTGAGGCTATGATAAGGAGATGATCACTTGTGGATATTGGGCCGGGTTCGAGTAATATGTTTAAGTGGTGGTGTTGATTTGTTAAAACGATATCTGGGTATCCTGTGTGGCCTGCTCTAATGTACGTGGGGAATTCCGGTCCGAGGTGTACTACGTTGCCATGGCTCACGAGTGTGTTCAGGACCTGGCCTACTGCATTGTTGGTATGGTGTCCTAGTATGCGGTGTCTAGCGTTGAGATCACCCAGAAAGTAGGCAGGTATGTTCCTCCTCATCAATCTGAGCATGTCTGCTATTGGAAAGATAGGTCGTCTTGGAGGGAGGTAGCAGGTGCCGATTATGATTGGACCTGTGGTGCTGTTAATTTCAATTGCCAGAAAGTTTTCTTGAAATGTATCATGGATTTTATGTTTCATACTTTTTTTAATTGTTATGGTTATTCCATCTTGTAACGGATTTTGGCTGTTTTTTTTTTTGGTATACTGTGTAATTGAATATCTTGATTTTATTTGAATTACCCTTGCCGTGTGAATTTAATATGATGACGTCTGGGTCCAGGGTACGATATATGTTGTATAATTCGTGAGTTCTTGGTGTGGTCCAGGTCAGTACATTATGTTGAATTATTTTAAGTCTGTTGATTATGAATGATGATGTCTCGAGCTTGTTTGCAGCATTTTAGATGATCGATGTTTTCCTGAAGACCCCCTTTCCGTATGCAGGCCGAGGCGGATTTTTCTGTATTTGGATTGCTCCACCTTTTCTATTGTTATATTTGGTCAGGATTCTTCCTCTCTTTATTAATGTTTCTATGTGGTGATCTTCCAGATTCTTATCCGTATATGTATATTTTACTTTTCCTTCCCTTATCTCTGCCAGTAGTCTCTCGGTTGAGACTATTTGGGGGGCTGAGCAGGTGTAAATCCTAATACCGGTTTCCTCACCGAGTTCCTGATTCTCAGTCATTTTTCTTTGTGACGGTGGTGGTGCCACGTTTCCCACTTTGTTCTTTTTAGGGGTGCAATATATGATCGCTTGTTCAGGTTGTCCTGTTCCTCTTCGTCTTCTTCCATCCCCTCTTCACTACTTTCTGGTTGTGGGGGTTTGTCGGAAGTGGCTTGAGATTGGGTGGCATGCGCCTGACTGGTGGTTTCCGCTGGTTTGTAGAGCAGGTTGAAGATTTCCGAGGAGGGAACGTCGTTGGGGAATTCCATGTCTGGGAGGTTATTTGCCGCGAACATTTCCTTTACCCTTTTAGCAAAACATCCTGGTTTGGCTATATTCAAGAGGTGGGCGTGTATTATTGCCGTCATGATTATAACCGACAGTTGACTTCCCAGGTTGAGCACTATAGGTTGTTGGGCTGGGGATTGTGAGGCTACCTTTTCAAGAACTTAATTTGTTTCCTTTGTTAATTTGGATACAGCCGAATAGGTCCTGTTTTGCTTTTCCTGTGCTCTTTCCTTTTCAATTTCCCTCCTTTCTTTTACTATCTCTTTCCTTACTGGACAGCGTGCTGCCAGTGTTCTGTGGTCTCCTTGGCAGTTCAGGCACCTAGGAATTTCTCTACTCTTGCACTCCCAGAATGTATGTCCCACTTCCTCACGTTCGAAGCAATATTTAGTGTTTTTGTTAGGGCAGTCCGTGGCTAAGTGGGTATATTTGTAACAGTTCCAGCAAGGCGTGATGGGAAAAAATTCTTCCTGTTCAACTTGATTGCTACCTATATGGTAGTAGGAGAGACAGAATCCTTCCCGTATTGCTTTTTGTGCCATTCCTATGTCCTGAAACCTAATTATCAGCATAGATGGTAGTTTAGGTAGTTTAACTACCTCCTCTACTTTGGCCTATTGGTTTCTTTGTTCCAGGTCTAATTTCAGTTGTTGTTCACTAGTTTCTTCTGTGATGGTCCTGTCCAGTCTTTTAACTACTACGGTCTTCCTGGCTCTTAGTTGTGGTCGGATTACGACTTCGAATCGCTGCTTCTTCAGATGCTTTATGCTGTCGGTAGATAGCAGGGTGTCAACGTCTTCTTCAGTCAGGCAGAGGGCGATGAATGAATCCTTGGTGGTAATGAGGCTCGTAATCTTTATGAGTAGTTTTGCCCCGAGCAGTTCGGCTAGTGAGTTTTTCCGTGGTTCGGCTACATCCCCGTCAAGGGAGCGTATCCTTACCCTATGTGCCCTCATTGTAGAGGGGGCAAGGTGGACAAGCCACCTTTTGAAATACAATAGGTAGCCTACCTAGTCTGGGTGAGTTAACCTACCACAGGAATTACTACACCTACCACCGCCTCTTGTCGGTCGAGTGGTCGAAAGGTGGTTCCTGTGTCTCTCTCCCAGAGCCCCGTCAGGGGAGCCTACTTCCCTAGTGCTCATATAATCTGCTCACTTATAAACGTGAGCCCGAGTGTGCCTACTGGGATGGGAGGGGGATGCGAGATATGCGACCCCCTTCCCGGGTGGACCCGCACGATCACGGTTACCCAGGAAGGCTCGGCGGAGGGATGGGTTCCGCTTCTTCTCCCTTTCGTGTTCATAAACTCCTGGGAGGGAGGTGAACAGTTACAGGGAGGACCCAAGGACGAATACACCTCTAGGATGCAGGTCCCCAGGCCAGAGCGAAATAGAAGGAAGATTAAAGGAAGAATAGCCACTGGTGCAAGAAACACCAGTGGGATCGCGGCACAACTCCGCTGCAGGAAGCTGTTAAAGAGCACCCAATCTGGGCCGCCCCTGAACAGGAGACGCCCCTGATCAGTGGGGGAGACACAGAGAGGGCGTTGTCTGGAGCGAGCTTCCCGGATGTTTGGGTGGTGGTTAGTGGCGTCAAGTAATGATCATTTGCGTTCCAACGATAGTCAACAGTTTTGGACAAAGGCTGGCTGGCTGGCTGGCTTTGGCAGTGAAGGGTCTTGAGAGAGGTCCGTTCACGGCGAAGGCTGGCTGGCGAATGAGTGAGCGAGTGTAAAATTAGTGAGTGACCTCCACGGCTGTTGTTGTTGTTGAGATTATCGGACCGTAGTCCGACACGGGCCTTTGGTGGTTCCGACTGGAGCTCCTGGAGCAGCCAGACCGGATTTGGGATTGGAGGTTGTCCTACCTGCAGATATGGAAGGATACTGCAGGTTGCAAGTGTGAGCGGACCCTCGGTCAGTGAACGCTTACCACCAACCCCCACTCTTGGACGTGGTCAGTTTCGGAGTGGCGCGCCCCCCGAACTGGGGTCATCACTTGCTGGGGGAGGATACTTCCTGAGCTATCTAGGTGGTGGGTATCGTGGAATGACCCGTAGAAGGTGGTGAATGTGGTTTGTTTGGGCCTCTCGGGTTAGAGTGGCCGCTGGTGTTGTGTGTTCTTGGAAGTTGCGAATTTTGTTTCGGAGACCTTGTGTGACTTCGCAGTCGAGGAGATAGTGTTCCAGTGGGTTGGCTGCTGGCTCCTGACAGTAAATGCATTCCCTAACGACATTTCCGATCGTCTGCCAAGTGCACTTGTACCCTAGTCGTAGTCGATGAAGGCTAACTTGGGTTTGTCTTGATGTTTTCTTGTCCGCGAAAGGTGGTTCCCCTTCTGTAGCCGCCAGGTATCATTTGGCTGATTGGGAACCAGCGTTGAATGCGTGAAGGAAGCTCTTTTGGATGTGGAGCTTGGTAGTCTTTCTGAGATGATTCTTGATATGTTGCATGCTTGCTGGAACTTAAATGTGTACGCTTCTAGAACCTGTGGCTGCCTTGGCTGCTTCATCTGCCACGTCGTTTCCCCCGATCCCTACATGACTGGGAATCCAGAATAAGACGACTGGGCGATTTTGTCTTTGGAAGTCTTGTAGTTGTTCGAGGATCGAGGTTATGATGTGGACGTTGTCTCTTGGTTGACTGTGTTGCAGCGCCTGCATGGCCGTTTTCGAGTCCGTGTGAATTATGATGGGCTTGTTGTGTTGTGTTGCAGCGTGTTGTAGGGCCTTTGAGATTGCTACCAACTCTGTTTGTAGGGTGGAGCAGTCATTAGAAAGTCTCCATAGGAGGGTCTGACCTTGGGTGTAGAAGGCTGCTCTGGATGTATGATGTTTTGGGTCCACCGAGCCGTCTGTGAAGTATGATGCTGCATCAGCCGGTGTCTCGGTGGCTATGGCTTCCAGAGTTATTCTTTTGAGGTCCTCACTCTGGAGGTTGGCTTTTGCTATCACCCAGTTCGGTAATTTTGAATGTGGCTGGTGGAGGGCTCCATGGTGGAGGAACTACGTAATTATTGTTTCGTATGTCTTGGTTGTTCTTGACGAGTGTTTCTGCTTGCAGGTGCCTGATGACCTCGCTTGCCTCTTGCAACCAGGTGGCCCCTCGCACTCTGTGGTCGAGGTGGAGGGAGGCACTGATTCGCGTTTTGGCAGCTGTGGGCTTATCTGATCTACAGATTTTGGCGAGGAGACCGGCTGCCACCTGCTTGACTCGTACTGCCAGGGGTGGTAGTTCAGTTTCCATTTGCAAATTGCAAATTCTGGTCCACATGGGTGCTCCAAGCATGGTCCTGAGAGCATTATTTTGGATAACTTCTAGCTTAGCTATCTGGTCTTCTCTCAGTCCAATGAGTGCTGGAGCACTGTAATCTACCAGCGATCTGATGGCTTTGAGCACGTGTATGTTTGCTCCTGCGGTTGTGCTGGTGAGAGACCTCATTATATTGTGTCTGCTCTTCGTCCTGTGCCTGAGATACTCGAGATGCGGCTTGAAAGTGAGTTTCTGGTCGTACCAGATTCCAAGACACTGGTGGGTGTTGGTCCAGACTACCGGCGTGTTTTGTAAGGAGAGCATCATGTCTGGTGTGTCTGTTCAGATGGCCATCGCTTTCGACTTGGCTGGATTTATCTTGAGTCCAAGTCTGTTACACTCCTCTTCTATAATTTGGAGTGCGTGTTGCGTGTTGGCTAGTCTGTTTGCTCCTCTTACTATGAGCTGTAAGTCGTCTGCATAGCAGAGGAGCTTGGCTGTTTGTCTGAAAGGAAGTTTGACTAGATTTTCCATTAGGACATTGAACAGCGTTGGACTTAGGATGCCTCCTTGTGGGGTTCCGTTTTCATGGACCCTGTAGCTTGAGGTTGCTCCCTGAAAGCGTACTCTTGCTTCTCTCTGTGTGAGGTAGTTCTGGATCCACCCCAGCAACCTTTATTTGACGCCTTTTTTAGCGAGCTTCGTTGTAATGGCCAGTGGATTTGCTAGTTCGAAGGCCTTCTTCAGGTCGAGGAAGACCACCAAAGCTGGTTTATTGTCTACTGTGCTGAGTATCTCGGCGATGTTGTTGCCTGTGCCGGTGTTCTCAGTGTAAGCAAAAATGTGAGGGTGTGGGCTGCCTACTTTCCACTTGAGTCTGTTGAGAGCCATTCTTTCTCCCGTCTTCGCTATGCAGCTGAGAAGGGAGATGGATCTCGGTTTGTCTGGTTCTCTGGGCTTCGGAATGGGCTGTATATCTGCCTTCTTCCATTCCGGTGGAAGTCTTTGTGCTGTCCTCGAAGCATTGATGACTTGTAGCAAAGCCTCGTGCCCGGCTTCTCCGGCATGGGAAAGCATGGAGTAGGTTATCCTGTCGGCCCCTGGTGCAGTGTCCTTGCATTGTTATATCGACTTCTGGAGTTCTTGTTGGTTGAAGGGTCTATCAGTGTCATCTTCACTATTGCAGGCCTCTTCGATCATCTGGAGTCTGGCGTGTCGCAGACGCCGTTGTGTCTCCTATGTATGTCTCGGGGGGTTTTTCGTTGCTGCTCGGTCGGAGAACAGTTTTGTAAGTCTCTCGGCTTCCTCTTCTGGGTTGGGATGGGTTGGTCGTGGTGGTGTTGCCTTCCCAGATGCCCTTCGGATCTGGGCCCACATTTTTCCTAGTGAAGTGTGCTCGTTCAGTTCGGAGCACCACCTGAGCCAGCTTACGCTTTTGATTTCTTCCTTCTCTTCCCTGGTATCCTTGACTATGACTTACAGGAGATGTTTCTTTGTTTCCGTGGGATGTCTTCTGTAGTTTCTTCGGGCCATGTTCACTCTGTGGTTGAGTTCTTTCACCCTGGGACAGTAGTACCAGCAGTGGCGGCTCGTCGGTAGGCACTGTGGAACTGCAGCACCCCCTATTTCACCCGATATATATGTATTATATAATATAATATATCATATATGTTTATTTATTTATACTTGTACAAGATATTTAAAACTATTACACTGGTCTACAAAAAAATATTTTTTTTTTCTGGCATGAAACCTTTAACTGTTTTTTACTAACTTTAAGGTGCTGAATCCAAATCTGATCTCAGATTTGCTCCATCACGTAACGTGCCAGAATTTACTGAGCTACCAGAGATTGAGGATATAGACCGGAATTCACCTGTTTCTACTGATGAAGATGAAGAGACTGATCTTTTCAAGCCATCTGGTGAAGATTGTGAAAAGCCAACGTTGTTTACTTAGTCAGAATTGAATGATCTGGTCAGAGATCTAAATTTGCCAAAACAGTCTGCTGAATTGTTAGCTTCCAGGCTTCAAGAGAAACGACTCTTAAAACCTGGCACGAGTGTCTCCTTTTATTGCAACAGAGAAGAGCAACTGCGGAACTACTTTCATTCATATGACCAGCTTGTTTTTTGTAATGATGTAGAAGGACTTCTTCTCTCCATGGGACTACCAGCATATGATAGTAAGGATTGGAGACATTTTATTGACAGTTCTAAAAGGAGCTTGAAATGTGTTCTTCTTCATAACGGAAACAAGTATGGTTCAATTCCAATCGGACCTTCTGTACAAATTAAAGAAGAGTATGAAAACATTAAGACTGTTCTAGAGAGGTTGCAATACCGTGCTCATGAATGGTTAATTTGTGTGGACTTGAAAATGGTAAACTTTCTATTGGGCCAGCAAGGAGGGTACACAAAACACCCCTGTTTTCTGTGCTACTGGGACAGCAGGGCTACAGCAGACCATTGGGTGAAAAAGAATTGGCCACCAAGACATAGTTTGACGCCTGGTGACAAAAATATCATTAACGATCCTCTGGTTGACAGGAAAAACATTATCCTTCCTCCTCTGCACATAAAACTTGGTATCATGGAGCAATTCGTCAAGGCTCTTGATCATAGTGGAGAGTGTTTCAGATATATATGCTCAACCTTTCCAAGTCTTAGCGACGAGAAGAAAAAGGCAGGGATTTTTGATGGACCTCAAATAAGAACACTACTTAGAGATCCACACTTCCTTGCAACAATGACTGAGGCACAGGCAAGAACTTGGAATGCTTTCTCTAATGTGGTGCGGAACTTCTTAGGGAACAAGAAAGCGGACAACTATCAAGAAATTGTGGAAGAGCTGCTATTGAGTTTACAAGCACTTGGATGCAGAATGAGTATCAAGGTTCACTACTTACACAGTCACTTGGACGAGTTTCCAGAAAATCTGGGAGAAGTGAGCGAGGAGCAAGGGGAGCGCTTTCATCAAGACATTAAAGTAATGGAAGAACGTTACCAAGGTCGATGGGACTCGAACATGATGGCGGACTACTGCTGGAGTTTGATGAGAGACATTCCAGAAGCTGTACATAAGAGATCGGCCAAAAAGAGGAAGTTTATGTAACTGTAACTTGATCTTAATACTTGCACTATTTCTACCGTACATTAATTGTTTTTTTTTCACCCTTCAATGTTACATTTAAATATTATATGTGCATTAACTTTCCAATTTGATATTAACAATTTTTGGTTATAAAAAAATACAAATTATAATGCTGAAAAAATTTATGTATACATGTTTAAACAGTCAATTTTGATCCAAAAGTTTACGTTTCCCAGCAAAAGTGCAATATGGTATATCTCAAAAACCTGATGTGATAGACAAAAACCAAAGTCATATTTGAATTCTGCACCCCAAATTTACTTAAAATCCGTTTAAAAACTTTGTGCCAGAAAAATTGTGTTGACCGGTGTTATCAATAACACTGGTCAACAAAGTTTTTGTTGCATTGCTATAAACACTTGATTCTACCTAATTTGGGTGTGCTGATCTCATATCTGAAGTTAGTTTCTTTCTGTAAGCTCTAGTTTTTTTGCAATCAAGGTATTTTGAAATTTCAAAATTTCGTCTTCGTCTTATTGACCTCGTCGTCTATCTTGAAAAATATGTCATTAAACTGTCATTAAATTAGCTGGGTAATAAACAATAAAATATTACATATTCTAAATTTATTCAACAACACAATTTGAAACATGTTCCATCTAAAACAAAGGTTGAAATTTGTATAAAACTCATTGTTAGGTAAGAAATTTGTTACTATGAGGAGACAAAGCCCAATCACATTTTAGCCAGGTAGGAATTTGCGCTTGAAGCTCTTGCGTTTGTGAAATGTCTCAGGGCACTCTCGTTTAATGCTCCAGCAGTAGTCTGCCATCATATGTTTGTCCCATCTCCCTTGGTAGCGGTCTTCCATGGTCTTGAGATCCTGATGAAACCGCTCGCCTTGCTCGTCACTTACTGCCCCTAGGTTCTCAGGGAATCTATCAAGATGACTATATAGGAAATGGAGTTTGACACTCATATTGCATCCAAGGTCATGAAAGGCTGACAACATGGTTGCTACAAGGGTTTCATAGTTGTCAGCCTTTTTATTACCAAGAAAGTTTTCCATTACCGCCACAAATGAAAGCCATGCACCCCTTTCCTTGTCGTCCATCTTTCTGACAAAGTCTTGATCACGTACAAGTGCACGAATTTGTGGTCCATCAAACACACCTGCCTTTATCTTCTCAAATGACAAAGCAGGGTGAGCAGAGACTATGTGTTGGAAGCATTCACCATCAGTATTTAATGCTCTGACAAACTGTTTCATCAGGCCCAGCTTGATATGGAGAGGAGGAAATATGATCTTTTCTCGACTGACGATTGGATCATTGACAATGTTTGGCATACCAGCTTCCAGAGTCTCACGTAAGGGCCACTCCTTCAGGTTCCAATGCCTGTCTCTAGCTCGGCTGTCCCACATGCAAAGAAAGCAGGGATACTTTGTAAATCCTCTTTGTTGGCCAAGAAGGAAGTTCACCATTTTGAGGTCAACACAAATTGTCCAGTTGTGCTCATGGTATTTTAGCAGGTGAATCACAGTTTTAATGTCATTATACTCCTCTCGTAAGCACACAGAATGACCCACTGGAACAGCTGCATAGACATTACCATTATGTAGTAGCACACACTTCAGGCTACGCTTACAACTATCTAGAAATAATCGCCAGTCATTTGGACTATACAATGGAATCCCTAATTCCTGGAGAAGACCCGGGATATTATGACAGTAAACAAACTTATTCTCCTCTGTAAAGAATGGCACAAAATCCTGTTCCCGCTTTCTGAAGTCTGAAACTTTTGTGGTCTGGTTCAGTAGAGCCTTTTCTTGCAACCTAGAAGCTAGAACTTCTGCTGCATTTTTGGAGAGACCCAAATCACGCACAAGGTCATTCAGCTCTGGCTGACTAAACTTCTGAGGGGTTGATGACTCTGGTGTACCATCAGAAGAATCGTCGGAATCTGCAAGTATTTCTTGAGTTTCATGTTCACTCTCTTGGTCTTTGTCGCTTCCCTCCTCTTCAGCTGGAGACAACCCATTAAAAACTGGAACTGGTAGCTCATCAGAGTGCAAAGTAGGTCGAATTGCTGAAGGGATACTAGGATACGATATTTTATGTCTGTTTTTCTTGCCAACACCCTTCGTATTGATCAGACAAAAATAGCAGTCAGTTGTGTGGTCCTTCGGTTCTCGCCAGGTCATGGGAATTCCGAACGGTAAGCCCTTACGTTTTCCTTTTGTCCAGTCACGCAGCATTTCTTCGCAGTTATGACACACAGCATGTGGAGCCCATTTTTTGTCTTGGTCGCCAAGAGTAAGACCGAAGTACGCTTTATAGCCGCGCCTCACAAACGATGTTATATTGCGCCTCTGACGAATAAGCGTGAAGTATCCACAAATATAACAGAAGGCATCAGGTTTGTTCACACATTGATTTCTCTTTGTAGCCATGACCAAATCTGAAAGAAAAAACAGACAAAATTATATCTCCCTATTGATACCATAATCGTGTAATTAATTAATTTGACCGCAAACGGCTAGAATGTAAAACCTCAAATTACATGAAAACTGGAGCATGCAGAACAAAACTGGTTTCAAATATGAAATCAGCAGATCAAAAATGGTAAGAAACAGTAAAGAAATCTCATGCAACTGGGAATTATAAAAAATTTGTTGTCCTGTGTAATCCTTAAACTTAATGTCAATGGCCATCCCCTAATTCCGAGAAAACAACAAAAATCCCTGGATGTGGAACTGTCTTACTCGACAGTTCCAATAACGGGCGTTTGCTTTGCCTCACGCATGCACGCATGTCCTGGAGGCAGGCGAGCACTGTGGATCACACAGTGCCGATCTGGTTATCAGTGTGGGAGGTAGTGTTTACGCATCATCCTGTGTGGTGCTTACGCGCCGTCTGCTATATCAAGAGTAGTGTATTTGAATGTGATAAATTGTAGATGATGTGATATCATACTGTATGATATCACTTCATCTACAATTTATCACATTCAAATACTCTTGATATAGCCGACGGCGCGTAAGCACCACACCGGATGATGCGTATGATTCATACTCATAGAGACTACATTTTGTATTCATTGTTTTTTCCAGAAACTTTATTGTGTAGAAGAATTTGAATTAATTAAACATGGCCTTCTTGTTTTCCCAAGAAACAAGTTCTGTGACAGTGAGTGAACTTCAACAACTTAAATTTTCAGTTGTCTCTTCATGAGAAAGTTGCTATTAAGACAAGAAGCCGTACCACACCTGATATTCAAATATCTCAGCCAGGAATAAGCAACAGTAAGAGGTATATTCGTAGCTTTCATTCAGAATGGTACCAAAGGAAAATTTGGCTCTGTGGTTGTGAAGTAAAAAATACATTATTTTGTTTTCCGTGTTTGTTGTTTGGAATTGGAAGCGATGTAACCTGGACAAAAGACGGCTTTAAAAATATAAACAAAATGAAAGAAAAACTGAAAAACATGAAAAGTAAAAGAAGCATATTGAAAGCGTGGTTTCACTATCACCTTTAGGAAGCGTAAATATTAAAGAAAAACTTAGTTAAGCCTATAGACTTTCGACCAATGAGCATAACAGGAAGGTTACCAAGAACCGTGAAATTTTATCCAAGATAATAGACTGCAATACATTTTGTGAAAACTTTGAAATTCCTTTACGTGGACATGATGAAAAAGATGATTCAGTAAATCCATGTGTATTTAGGGGATTAATAAATTTTGCATCTAAATTAGACCCAGATTTAAAGAACCATTTAGAAACAAGTACAGTCTTCACAGGTGTTTCTAAGACTATTCAGAATGAGATACTTGACTGCCTGCTGCAGATATACCATGATGAGATAAAGAAAGAGATAAAAGAAGCTTCATTTGTAGCTGTCATGGCTGATGACACAACAGATGTCTCAGAACACACTCAAGTGGTAATTGCTCTACGGTACGTGCTGAATGAAGAAATATTTGAGCGTTTTTGGGGATTCTTTATTCCAGAAAATCAAACTGCAGATGGCATATCAAAATGCATTGTAGAGCAGTTAGATATAATCCTTCAAGGAAATAGACAAAAACTGATAGCTCAGACATTTGATGGTCAAATGTCATGAAAGGCAAAAAAGGGGGCGTTCAGGCAAAAATAAAAGAAGTTTATAATAATGCACATTTCATTCACTGTTATGCACACCAACTGAATCTGATAATGAGAAATGCAGCAAGTATTACACGGGACTCAAGAATATTTTTCTCTAACGTTTTGGCTATACCAACATTTTTCTCAAGATCACCAAAACGTGTATCCATTCTCAATAAGCATATGAACGTCAGCATTCCGCGCCCATCCTCTACAAGGTGGAACTCTAACATACAGACCGTGAACAAAGTTCATGAAAATTTGCACCCTTTAAAAAGCTGCCTTGCTGAAATCCAGTAGACGGTAAATGCAGATCGAACCATTTCAGAAACAACAGGAATTTTGCACTACCTGAATAATGAAAAATTCATGTTCTGGTTGGAGCTTTTTCATCAGGTCATGCCTCATGTTGAAGTAATTTATAACCAAATGCATTCTAGAGAAACTGGTGTGTTTAAAGTACATGAATATATAACAAATTTCAAAGCTGCTATTTTAGAAATAAGAAACTCGAAGTACTGTGAGAATCCTTCAAAGACGCTCACGGCTGAAGCAAAGGAAGTATGTGACTGCATATGTTTTGATAGAGTGGAGAGATATTCTTTCACTAAACAATTAGTAGCTGCTAAATTATTCAACAAGAGAAGCTTCACTAGTTTTAAGAATAAACTGCCTACAGAAGAGATATTATTGACCACTGAAGCATATCCCATGATTGACAAAGAAAATTTTGAAACTGAACTTAGAGTATTCTACAATAGGTCCGATATGCATGAATATTGCAGGTTAATTAACCTGCTGAAATTTATCTTGGAAAAAAATTTAGATGGTGTTCTTAGTGAGATTACGAAACTGATAAAAATCCTCTTGACAATTCCTATGACTACATCAGAGTCTGAACGCTGCTTTTCAACATTATAAAGAATAAAAACTTTTCTGAGGAGCACTATGTATCAGGAAAGGTTAAATGCACTTGCAATGATTTCAACGGAGCAAATTTTCTTTAACAGTCATCCAAACATCAATGAGAAAGTTGTTGACCTTTTCGCTCAAAAGAAAACAAGAAGAATGGATTTTATTTTGAACTAAATTTGGATCAAGCTAGACTGGAGTATTTTATCTGCAAGTGTTAAATTTTTTTTTTTTTTTGTATTTTTACCATACTTTTAATATTTTATTATTTTTATATATATATATATATATATATATATATATATATATATATATATATATTCATTTTAGTCCATTCCGCTGTGAGCGTTGATTATATATATATATATATATATATATATATATATCTTGATAAAATCACACGGGAAAATGGAAACAACGGAGTACCTTAGCTTTCGTCTTTATTCAAGACATCTTCAGTTGCCTCTGAAGATGTCTTGAATAAAGACGAAAGCTAAGGTACTCCGTTGTTTCCATTTTCCCGTGTGATTTTATCAAGATTTATCTTATCCACGTTTTCATTGTGGATTCTCATAAAATATATATATATATATATATATATATATATATATATATATATATATATATATATATATATATATATATATATATATATATATATATATATATATATATATATATATATATATATATATATATATATATATATATATATATATATATATATATATATATATATATATATATATATATGTATATATATATATATATATATATATTTGTAACCGGTCGGAATTTACTGGACTTTAATTTCTCACTTGACTTGGGGTTTATTAAAGATTAATAGATGGTAATGGCAGTGGAAGCGCCCCTTTGAGAAAAATCCCGAACCAGCACAAGAACACTTAAATCTACTAAACAAAATGAATTGTCCGTGACCCGTGGAAGGATAGCGTCTGTGACTGGGATGAATGAGACACACTGTAAAATTTAGACACTTATATTCCCTCCAACTCTACAAACACAATCAAATAATGGTACACCATAATGCGCACCTCTTAACTTGAACTTAAAACACTACTCTGGGGTATAAAAGTTATACATGATATAGAAATTATTAGAAACTCAGACAACAATAAATTTGAAGTATTAAGAAATGTTGCTTGCACACATGAAACAGGCCTTAAGGGCTTTCAACAAAACTATATCCAGCACTGAGAAAATGGTATTCAAAAATAAGAAATAAATAATTCCACCATGAATAGGCCTAAAGGGCACTCAATATAATTATGTTACACCAACAGATGCAGGCCTTAAGGGTTTTCAACAAAATAATATCAGTCACTGAGGAAATGGTATCAATAAATAAGAAATTAAATACTCTACAATGAATAGGCCTTAAGGGCACTCAATATAATTATATTACCCCAACAGATGCACAATTCCTAACCTAAATTAAACACTACTCTGGGGAACAAAGGTTATACCTGAGGTCGGGATTATGAAGAAAAATTAGATGCATTAAAAGAATCAAATCACAGTATCACTCTGGTTCCACTTAGTGACACAAACATTCAAACAACAATACTATCAAAATTATTTAAGAAATATTAAACCACACACATCAAGATAACATCAGTAACTGAGAAATGGTATTACTACACACAAATATAGTCACTATTATTGATTTGTTACTGGGTCCACCAATACTCGTGAACCATGCTCCACCCAACTCAACATACACCCGTAATAAGGGAGATAAAATGTTCCTCTAGGTATCCCCTAGACTCATGGTCTCAGTGTGCGACCCTGTATCACTCAGCTGGCCTCACTTTGCCCCCAGTACATCCATGAAACGGAAGGGAGTGAGCAAATCAAACCTTGTACAGTTGAGAGAAGCTTTAGCTTCCCGTTAGCAAGAGGGTTTCACTAAGCTGCTCGAGACATGTGGTGTTGTGAGCCGAGGAAAAGGAGGCTGATGACCCCAACGATCGTCCTGTCGTCAGTTGGGCACCCAGACGGCTAGATTCCCTCAAGAGATCCTTTGATACCCCGCTAAACAGTGACAGGCCTACACTGATCGGTCCAATGGCGACAATCGCCACCCTCAATCATCAACGTCAGTCTCAAACGGCAGTCAATCTCTCGCAGTCAAACTCCGGTCAACTCCGGTCAACTCGGGTCAAGTGGGTTCTGACGGAAACCCTGAAATGAACTCACTGTTAGCTCTAGTTTACTTTACCACTGCCCTATCTAACCCTGTCTGAGATCGAATGAGACTTACTTGTTATACTGCAATAGTGCAACACAGGTGACTAGGCCACGTGACTATTTCTGTGACGGACGTGCAGGGACGTCTTCTTTGTCTGAATGCTCCCTGTGACTGAGGGAGAGCCAGCGTCGCGTCCTCTCAAGGCGTTAGCTTAGGCCTACGTGACATATTTTCCGCCTAACTAATAACTCCTTGGGACACCCGTAACATTATTCAGACTGATAAACGATCTATAATAATTTCAAATTCAATAATAGTCCCTTAACTTCATGAATCGCATCATTATTTATTCGGCAAATTACATTTAATATCATATAGGCCTAGTTCCACAACCTCCCACTATGTGCAGGGAGCGCTCTCTTCCCTCCGACGACCTTGAACGCTCAGTATTGCCAATGGCGGGGCATTCGAAATTACTCTGAAATTTCTGAATATTACAATCGACCCCCCTAAAAAAAGACAGCACTGTCCTCATGTGCTGAGAAAACATGCATACGACCCCCCTAAAAATTGTTCTAAGTAACTGCATCTTACCTCTTTAACGTGCTAAACGCAGCATTTCTGTCTTCTCTTCTCTCCTTTTCTCTCCCGCTAACACTCGACCCCCCTAAAAGAAAACAGCACTGCCCTCATGTGCTGAGAGAACAACTTAGAACCCACCTTCAACTCTGTACTATTCCACTCGCAGCCAGCAACTCCATTTCTTCCTAGCCCAACTCAAAACCAACCAGAAACTCGCTCCCCTTTTGCCTGGTGTCGCGATCCCACTACCCTTTATACTTGGGGAGTGAATCCTACCCCAAGTTATTAACAAATAAAGGTACAAATAGGGAACACGGCAATAATTATCCCCACCAAATATCTACTCAACTAAATGTACTTGAAAAAGTAAGAACAGTTGAAATAAGTGAATCACAAAAGGGAAGATAATTAATTAATTCAATTTATGTTTTAAAGGGAGTAATGATTAGCAAACATGAATTTAAGGGAATAAGTAATTGTATAATAAAATAAGAGTGATGCCGGAAGGGCGAAAATATACTGTAAGGAGTTAGACCAAACAAATATTACTTAACATTACTGTATTACACAAGACATACGAAATATATATATACAACAATCACTACAAAATGATTATCCCTACCAAACAGGAGATACCTTACCACCAGGATCCCTTCCTAGGCCTAACTAAACGTGTCACTAATACCTGATACCCCTAGGGCATTGCAGAAGACTGGATAAAGCACTAGACAAGGGTCAAGGCTAGAGAACGAATGGACACGTCTAACCTATGCCAAGGTTTTTCGCTACTGGGAAGCGTGGGCACGCTGAGCAACGCGTCTCATATCACGTGATCTAGAACATTTGCTAGATATTTTATATAATTAACAGAGCAAGACAATGATGCATATAAATAACATACATAAATATACAATTAACCTAAGTAACTAAGAACAATAATAATATAATAAGTACAATTAACAATTTATTAATAGCTTGTATGAAATGTAGGCGTGAACATATGCCTCACGCTATGCGAGTTCCCAAGCGCTCAGGCACGTAACACCTCCCCCAAAAAAGTGAGCTTACAACTAACTGGAAGCGAAAATGGATATACAGCTACACAGTGAAAGTAATAACTAACACAATTGGTTTAAATCAATATGAAGCAAAATAATTCATAAAATAAACACAAGGTACTCAATGACAATAAAACAAAAAAATAATTTGCATATAGACATAGTTACTAAATAATCAGACTCGAGAAAGTGCATCAGCCAACACGTTCTCTTTTCCGCGGATATGGGAAATGTTCAAGTTATAGGGCTGAAGTGATAGAGCCCACCTCAAAAGTCTTTGATTGGTATGTTTCATCTTGTCAACAAAAGTAAGTGGGTTATGATCAGTGAACACTTGAACGGGATAAGTAGTGCTGCCAATATATACTTTGAAGTTTTCTAGTGCCATGATCAGTGATAAAGCCTCCTTTTCAATGGTGGCATAGTTTCTTTGATATTTGTTAAATTTTCTAGAAAAATAGCACAGCGGATGAAGCACTTGATCACTCTCACCCTCTTGCAGAAGCACAGCACCGGCGCCAATTTCACTGGCGTCGACATGGAGAGTGAACTGTTTCTGGAGGTCAGGTGCAAGTAGTACAGGAGCATTTGCCAGCAGAGATTTAAGATTCTCAAAAGATTCCTGGCAAGCCATAGTCCACTTGAAGGTTTTCTTGCCGCTCAGCAGGTCAGTCATGGGAGAGGCAACGGAGGAGAAGTTTGGAAAAAAACGGGGGTAGTACCCCGCCATACCCAGCAACCTCATCACACTCTTCTTATCGCCTGGCACTGGATACTGTTGAATTGCCTCAATTTTGGCTGCTATAGGCTGGACTTCCCCTTGTCCGACCACATGCCCCAAGAAAGTGACGTGGGCATGGCCGAACTCAGTTTTGACGAGGTTCACCGTCAGCTTGCTTGCAGCCAGTACGGAGAAGAGGGCTTGTAGACGACTCATGTGATCTTCCCAGGAACTGCTGAAGACGATGAGGTCGTCTAGGTAACAGCGGACACCTTCCAGACCAGACGTGATGAAATTCATGAGGCGTTGAAAGGTTGCAGGGGCGTTCGGCATACCAAACGGAAGGACTGTGAATTGGTACAACCCCTCAGGAGTGACAAAAGCAGAGATGCCCCTGGAGCGTTCAGTCAGTCTTATCTGGTAGTAGCCCTGGAGGAGATCCAATTTGGTCACGTACCTTGCCTGTCCAAGATCGTCGATCACGTCGTCGATGCGTGGCAAGGGATAACCATCGGGTTCAGTGACAGCATTCACCTTGCGATAATCCACACACAGCCGCATTGACCCATTTGGCTTTGGAACTAGAACAACAGGCGATGCCCATGGACTGATGCTGGGTTCGACGAGGCCTAGCTCTTGAAGACACTGTACCTCGGCTCGCACACACTCCCGCTTGAAGGCATTAAGACGGTAGGGACGCTGTCGGATTGGCTTGGCTCCCCTGGTCTCAACGTCATGCTCCAGCACTGAACAAGAGAGTGGGTAATCACCAACTATAATAAGATACTCCTGTAATAGAGACTTTATATTATTGGCTTGGTCACTAGAGAGATGACACAACTTAGCACTGGGGTCCTCCAAGATGGTCGAGTTTTCAACTTTTACACTAGACCCATTCATTATTTCAGAAAAACACTGATCTTTATCATCCTTACACTCTGGCACAATGATACAATTTGGCAAGGATTGGTCAACACAAGCAACTGCTTTTCCCAGGGTTTCGTTACGAACATGATATGACTTTAAAAGATTGACATGGATAAGGCGTTTTTTCTTACGCCATTCAGGGGTGCTAATCACATAATTCACGGACCCCTGTTTTTCTAGTACTTCATATGGACCACTTTATTTGGATTTAAAAGGGTGATCATGTAAGGGCAGGAAGGCCAACACCTGCTCCCCCACTTGGAATTCTCTAGGTTTTGCCTGATGGGCCTTATCAAAATGCAGTTTCATTTTCACCTGAGCACACCTTAAGTTGGACTGGGCAAGTTCTACAGCCAGACGCAACTTCTCCTTGAATTGGACCACATATGAAGCTAAGGGCGTCGCGCTCTGATCACTCAACCAACACTCTTTTAACACCTTAAGAGGCCCTCGCGCCTCATGTCCATAGACGAGCTGGAAGGGCGAGAATCCTAGCGACTCTTGTTTACTGTCCCGAACAGCAAACAAAAGCAGGTCAACTCCCTCGTCCCAATCCTTCCCAGTCTCCAGACAGAAGGTGCGCAACATGAGTTTTAGTGTCTGGTGAAACCTCTCTACCACCCCCTGTGACTGAGGGTGATAGGCCGAAGACCTCAACTGCCGGACTCCCAGGGTTTGCATTACCTGATTAAACAACCGGGAAGTAAAATTGGAACCCTGATCTGACTGCACCACTGTAGGAAGGCCTACTTGAGTGAAGAAGTGGGTTAAGGCTTTGATAACATTCTTCGCTGTGATGCGGCGCAAGGGAATGGCTTCAGGATAACGGGTTGCACAATCAATAATGGTTAGCAAGAACTGATGACCACGAGGGGTCTTAGGTAAGGGACCGACACAATCTATGACCACCTTACTAAAGGGCTCTTCAATGACTGGGATAGGCTGCAGAGGGAATGGTTTAACACTGGGGTTCGGTTTCCCCGCTACCTGACAATCATGGCAAGTGCGACAGTAAGAGCTGACGTCTTTCTTCATCTTAGGCCAAAAGAACTGGGATAAAATTTTTGCATAAGTCTTCCTAACTCCTAAATGACCACCCACCCCATCATGAGCGATACTAAGTATGTCCTGCCGCAAAGGTTTGGGAATAACAACTTGATGATGAACTAACCAAGGGTGATTGGCAGGAGAATTGGAGGGACGGAACTTCCGCATTAATACACCAGACCTAGTGTAGTAGCAATTTGATTCTTGCTCAGCTTCTGTCTCAGTAACTGACCTATTGAGAAAACCTACTAGCTCAGGATCCCCTGCTTGTAGCTCAATAAACTTACTCCTAGTGATGGGAGAGGAACCAAAACTAGTGACATCTGGGTTCCTATCTCCATCAGAACTACTCTGGAGGTTATCTGGTTGTGGGGAATCCTCAAAAAATTCACTGAGACCAAGATCAGTATGGTCCGGCTGGATAAGATTATCCTCGGACTTCTCACAGTCCTGGAGGGAAACTTCATCAACTTCACTAGTCTCTTCTACCTCTGTACTGCGGCTCATGCTACGGGTCACAGCACACGCAGGGAACAACCCTGGAAAGTCTACTTCTAACTGCACAGTATTATTCTCGGCAGTGGGACAAGATGAGATCACAACATTAGGGAACATCATGTCACCAACGAGGTCATTTCCTATCAATAGAGAGACCCCTTCTACAGGTAAGCTATCTACTACTCCTAACGTGACATAGCCTGACTTTATGGATGACCGCAGGTACACTTGACAAAGGGGAATACGCGACCCACCGGTCAAACCGTTCACAAGCACCCAGCTACCAGTACAGCATGAATCCAGGAATGGAGCAGCTTCTTTAGTAACAAGAGATAAGGCTGAGCCTGTGTCTCTCAAGAGTTTAACAGAAATGGGTTGACTGAATTGATCCAAAGCTAAGGAACCAGGAGAACAAAATGGTTCAAAGGTTGATATCATAGAAGAGGGGGAAGCATTCAGGGCAACAGTCTGACTGAGGGCAGTGACACAGGGCTCCAATAATTTCTCCGATTGCTCGGCCACCCTGACCAAAAGAGCGGGGGATCCTTGGTGAGAGGAATTTCTTTTCTTTAACTTGAGACAGTCGCTGATGACATGTCCTGGCTTCTTACAGTACCTGCAACTAGAGTTTCTCTCACCAGTAGGAGTGGATCCACCTGTCCCATGGACCATAGGCTCACCCGGGGTAGATGATGCAGAACCTGAGGGTCGGGTCGGTATGACAAGAGGCAGGGACCCCGATGTAGATGTTGGTGTGGGCCGCTTGAAGGAAGTGAAGGACTGGGACATGGGAGCATAAGACCTGGAATTTACATTTCTATTAGTTAAGGAATAATGGTCAGCCACTGGACCAGCATCAGCCAGGGTACAGATACCTCTCTGATCCAAGTGTGCTCGAATGTCGCCTGGGATACACTTTCTAACCTCCTCTAGCAGGATTAGTTCAACAAGCTTGTCATGTTCTACATGGGCAGACTCACTTTCAATCCACCTCCGACAAAGAACCTGTTTCTGCCTGAAGAACTCCACAAATGTTTGTTTGTCAGTCTTCCGGCAGTTACGGAACTGTTGCCGGTAGGCTTCAGGAACAAGTTTATAAGCACTCAAAACCGCGGACTTAAGAAGGGCATAGTCTAGACATTGATCCTCAGAGAGGGCAGAAAACACATCTAATGCCTTACCAGTGAAGGATCTATAAATAAGTTGAGACCATTGAGAAACAGGCCACTTGTTAAGTCGGGCAATTTTCTCAAAAAGAGAGAAGAATTTGTCTGGTTCTTCCTCATTAAATTTAGGAACACTGTTGAGACATTTGTCTACACTGAATGTTGAAGTATTACTACCCTGAGCCAAACCTCGTAGTTTGAGAGCTTCCAGCTCCACCTCGAGTCTTTTGAGTTCAACTTGTAAGGCCAAATTACTTGGTGTAACAATTTCCTCTGAATTTCCCGACGGTTGGGCTATGATTTCATTGTCAATAAGGTAGTTGAGGACAGCCTCTTCTAACCTAGCCTTATTCATGGAAGAGCGGCCTTCTACTTCATAATAAGCAGGGAGGGATTGCCACTCTGCCTTAGTAAGCCCCTTCAGTACTTCGGCTGAAGGTGAAGCCAAAAAGCTTTCCAGGTCAAACATGTTGAACTCAAAATCGAGTAGCGAAAAAAAAAGTAACCGTGGCAACTAAGCTAACTAGCTAGCTAATTAATAATATCAAAATGCAATCAACTGTGAAACACAGCAAGGGATTAACCAAACACCTGGTACACAAGATAAGGGTTAACTCACCAGTAGCTTAAGCAATAACAGGAGCAATATAAATGAACACTGTGAACACAGCAACTTGCATCCAAAAATACTTAGCGATGAAACAACACCTGGCGAGTAACAACACTTGATATGACACAACAATGGTGGTTAGCCCCCGGACACAGGCCCCCCCCCCCCCCCCCCGCTTGTCGCGATCCCACTACCCTTTATACTTGGGAAGTGAATCCTACCCCAAGTTATTAACAAATAAAGGTACAAATAGGGAACACGGCAATAATTATCCCCACCAAATACCTACTCAACTAAATGTACTTGAAAAAGTAAGAACAGTTGAAATAAATGAATCACAAAAGGGAAGATAATTAATTAATTCAATTTATGTTTTAAAGGGAGTAATGATTAGCAAACATGAATTTAAGGGAATAAGTAATTGTATAATAAAATAAGAGTGATGCCGGAAGGGCGAAAATATACTGTAAGGAGTTAGACCAAACAAATATTACTTAACATTACTGTATTACACAAGACATACGAAATATATATATACAACAATCACTACAAAATGATTATCCCTACCAAACAGGAGATACCTAACCACCAGGATCCCTTCCTAGGCCTAACTAAACATGTCACTAATACCTGATACCCCTAGGGCATTGCAGAAGACTGGATAAAGCACTAGACAAGGGTCAAGGCTAGAGAACGAATGGACACGTCTAACCTATGCCACGGTTTTTCGCTACTGGGAAGCGTGGGCAAGCTGAGCAGCGCGTCTCATATCAGGTGATCTAGAACATTTGCTAGATATTTTATATAATTAATTAATATTACTTTTGAGTTGACTTAACAGAGTAAGACAATGATGCATATAAATAGCATACATAAATATACAATTAACCTAAGTAACTAAGAACAATAATAATATAATAAGTACAATTAACAATTTATTAATAGCTTGTATGAAATGTAGGCGTGAACATATGCCTCACGCTATGCGAGTTCCCAAGCGCTCAGGCACGTGACACTGGCCCTTAACTAGAGAACCAATGTCAAAATTAATACCAGTCCAAAACAAACATGCTCTCCTTTGCCTGGCCCTTGCACTCGAGGAACCAGTGTCAAAACAATACTCAGTCCATCTCAAACATGCTCTCCTTTGCCTGGCCCCTGAACTAAGAGGAACCAGTGTCAAAACACTACTCAGTCCATTTCAAACATGCTCTCCTTTGCCTGGCCCTTGAACTAAGAGGAACCAGTGTCAAAACAATACTCAGTCCACATCTCCGAACCTCATGCCGGCAGACCAACCCTCTGACAATGTACCAGTCCATATTAGTGAGGCCCTGGACATTACAACCGTACTCTCAATCCCGCTCATGACAGCAACCACTACTCAACGCACATCTCTGACCTAACCATCTCTCCAATCCCCTCTGCCCTACTCACAACTCCTCCAACTCACCCTCTACAACCTGCCTTTTCTCATTACCATGCACCCTAAACTGTAATTTGTCGGCTTCGTCTTTTAGTTGGAGGCTCGATCGACCTCTCTGAACTACTTCTCTTCATCTTGCTCATCTGGGGTGGGGGCTCCTCGTCTTCATCTTCAGATTCATCCATCGCTGGGTCTCCCGGATGCCTTAGGGTTGGAGCAGCCTTCAAGTTGCTCCGGTTTTCCACTCTCGCTTCCAGGTCTTCTCCCCCACTGGGCTCAATGCGACGTAAAACCAGGCCTTGGATTTAGGACCTCAACAATGTGCCATCTCATATCAAACCAATGGTTTTGCAGCTTACACCGGCCTATTTTTACATTGTTCCTCAGCAAAACCTCCTGGCCCACTTCCCAGCTACTCTCGTGGGCTTTCTCTTCTCTTTTCCTTCTGTTTATTTCCTTACGTCTCCGAACATTGATCTCCACTGCTTCCTGCAATCTTCGTTGCCGGTCTCTAATCACCATCACCCACTCATCTACCGGCTCTGGGTCTACTTCCGGCCTAAGGTCAAACGGCAGGTTTGGTTCTCTCCCGTAAAACAACAGGAATGGGGAAAACCCTGTCGTGGCATGCGGAGTCGCGTTATAGTGTGACACCACTGCCTGCAGATGCTCTGGCCACCTATTCTTTTCCTCTTCCTCGAGGGTGGCCAGCAGACCGTGCAGGGTTCGATTGAACCGTTCCACCATACCATTTCCCTATGGGTGATATGCTGACGTCCTTATTTTCTTCACCCCAAAGGTGGCACAAGTTTGTCGGACCAATGCACTGCCAAAATTTCTTCCCTGATCGGTCAACAGTCGCTCAGGTGCACCCACTGCCAGGAAGATCCGATTCACCAGGATCTTTGCAATCGTCGAGGCTTTCTGGTCTTTGGTGGGAAAGGCCCAAGTGTAACGACTGTATATGTCTACCATTATCAGGACACTCTCCAATCCTTGTCGCTTGTCCAGCAAGGTGAAATCTGCGGCCAGTGTCTCTAATGGTTTGGCAGCTTCAATCATCCCTAAATGCAGTTGGGGTTTTGGCACTTCATCTTTTGCTACTCGACACCTCTCCCAGCTGGCTATGTAGTCTCGCACTGTTTCTCCCATGCCTGACCAGAAACCTCGCTCCTGCACCAGGGACAGGGTGAGATCTCGCCCCTGATGCTCAAACTCGTCGTGGCAGGCTCTAGTCAAAGCCTCCTGCAAGTTTGGAGATAACACTGGCACCTCCCTCCATAGATTCTTCCCTTCGGGTCTTCTATGCCAGACAATCTCTTCTCTTACGATCAGGGATTTCCTAGCTCGGTACATCTTGCGGAAATCATCATTTTGGAGCTCTACCTGTACCTCATCCTCCGGCAGCTCTCCCACCAACCATCTTCGCAGTTTTGTCATATAGTCCATGCCTTCTTGCTCCTTACGCAGCCCATCCATCGTCCACAGTTCCTTCCTTCCTGCCCCGTTCTCCTCTAGTACATGCATCGCTGTATACTCTTCTTCGCTATCTTCCTCCTGTTCCGCCGGGATTCTAGATAGAGTATCCGTCACAATGTTGTTCTTCCCCTGCTTGTACTCTATAGTAAAGTTAAACTGCTTGAGATCCGCATTCCACCTACTTTCCACGGCACCTAGCTTAGCCTTCTCGCGGTGACTGAGTGGGTTGTTATCTGTATAGACTGTGAAATGTCTCCCTGCCAAATAATCCCTGAATTTATCCACTACTGCCCATTTGAGTGCTAACATCTCTAACTTACGAGAACTATAGTTGTTCATGTTACGTTCTGATTTCCTCAGGCCCCGACTCGCATAGCACACCGGATGCAACCTGCCATCCTTCCGCTGGGACAGCACCGCGCCTAGCCCACGAAAACTTGCATCTGTTTCTAATATAAACTCCTGAGTGAAATCTGGGCAAGCCAACACTGGTGTCTGCGTCACCTTGTCTTTCAGTTTCTCAAAAGCCTGTTGCTGTTCCTCTCTCCATTCACTATCTACCCGATCCTTAGATTTCCCGTGCATCAACGCATGCAGTGGAGCAGCTATTTGGGAAAAATCCCGAACCAGCACAAGAACACTTAAATCTACTAAACAAAATGAATTGTCCGTGACCCGTGGAAGGATAGCGTCTGTGACTGGGATGAATGAGACACACTGTAAAATTTAGACGCTTATATTCCCTCCAACTCTACAAACACAATCAAATAATGGTACACCATAATGCGCACCTCTTAACTTGAACTTAAAACACTACTCTGGGGAATAAAAGTTATACATGATATAGAAATTATTAGAAACTCAGACAACAATAAATTTGAAGTATTAAGAAATGTTGCTTGCACACATGAAACAGGCCTTAAGGGCTTTCAACAAAATAATATCCAGCACTGAGAAAATGGTATTCAAAAATAAGAAATAAATAATTCCACCAAGAATAGGCCTAAAGGGCACTCAATATAATTATGTTACACCAACAGAAGCAGGCCTTAAGGGTTTTCAACAAAATAATATCAGTCACTGAGGAAATGGTATCAAAAAATAAGAAATTAAATACTCTACAATGAATAGGCCTTAAGGGCACTCAATATAATTATATTACCCCAACAGATGCACAAATCCTAACCTAACTTAAACTCTACTCTGGGGAACAAAGGTTATACCTGAGGTCGGGATTATGAAGAAAAATTAGATGCATTAAAAGAATCAAATCACAGTATCACTCTGGTTCCACTTAGTGACACAAACATTCAAACAACAATACTATCAAAATTATTTAAGAAATATTAAACCACACACGTCAAGATAACATCATTAACTGAGAAATGGTATTACTACACACAAATATAGTCACTATTATTGATTTGTTACTGGGTCCACCAATACTCGTGAACCATGCTCCACCCAACTCAACATACACCCGTAATAAGGGAGATAAAATGTTCCTCTAGGTATCCCCTAGACTCATGGTCTCAGTGTGCGACCCTGTATCACTCAGCTGGCCTCACTTTGCCCCCAGTACATCCATGAAACGGAAGGGAGTGAGCAAATCAAACCTTGTACAGTTGAGAGAAGCTTTAGCTTCCCGTTAGCAAGAGGGTTTCACTAAGCTGCTCGAGACATGTGGTGTTGTGAGCCGAGGTAAAGGAGGCTGATGACCCCAACGATCGTCCCGTCGTCAGCTGGGCACCCAGACGGCTAGATTCCCTCAAGAGATCCTTTGATACCCCGCTAAACAGTGACAGGCCTACACTGATCGGTCCAATGGCAACAATCGCCACCCTCAATCATCAACGGCAGTCTCAAACGGCAGTCAATCTCTCGCAGTCAAACTCCGGTCAACTCCGGTCAACTCGGGTCAACTCCGGTCAAGTGGGTTCTGACGGAAACCCTGAAATGAACTCACTGTTAGCTCTAGTTTACTTTACCACTGCCCTATCTAACCCTGTCTGAGATCGAATGAGACTTACTTGTTATACTGCAATAGTGCAACACAGGTGACTAGGACACGTGACTATTTCTGTGACGGACGCGCAGGGACGTCTTCTTTGTCTGAATGCTCCCCGTGACTGAGGGAGAGCCAGCGTCGCGTCCTCTCAAGGCGTTAGCTTAGGCCTACGTGACATATTTTCCACCTAACTAATAACTCCTTGGGACACCCGTAACATTATTCAGACTGATAAACGATCTATAATAATTTCAAATTCAATAATAGTCCCTTAACTTCATGAATCGCATCATTATTAATTCGGCAAATTACATTTAATATCATATAGGCCTAGTTCCACAACCTCCCACTATGTGCAGGAAGCGCTCTCTTCCCTCCGACGACCTTGAACGCTCAGTATTGCCAATGGCGGGGCATTCGAAATTACTCTGAAATTTCTGAATATTACATATGTATATATATATATATATATATATATATATATGTATATATATATATATATATATATATATATATATATATATATATATATATATATATATATATATATATATACATATATATATATATATATATATATATATATATATATATATATATATATATATATATCTATATATATATATACCTACTGTATTTCTGTGTGTGTGTGTCTTACACAATATTAAAACAATTCTTAAAAATGTTTTGAAGCAGCACCCTCACGAATTAGAGTCACGAGTCGCCACTGAGTACCAGGAATCCTTGTACTTGTGACTTGTCCTGGGGATTGCTGGCCACTTCACCTTTGGGCTATTTCGGCCGGAGCTGATGTCTTCTTTCTTCTTCTTGAGGTTTCTTCTTCTAGTGTAGTGGATTTCTCCCCTACAAACGCTGTTTGTCGCTGAGTAGCCGACCCCACCAATTCCCCAGTGTATGCCTCGTGGTCTAGGTCAACCAGTGCCGCCATACACCACGGAGCGGGGGTCAACTGCTAAGCCACGCCTACCCCCGCTATTTAAGACCTGATCTCGTGGTGATCTGCCTCTTTCTACCCACACCAACCAGCCAGCAACACCACACCTCCTCCACCGCTGCCTGGCGGCCCTCGCTCCTCCTCCGCCTGCCTGGCGGTCCTCTCTCCCGCCGGCGAGCATGGCGACCCACAAGCTGTCCTTCTCTGAGCATCCTCACCTACCAGCTCTCTCTACATCACGCTTGTAACCATGCTGCCTTCCCAGCACTAAGCTGCATTGTACATCCAATACAACATGTATATAGAGAGCACATTGTAAGTTTCCTTTCGCCAACCCATCCTGAGTGAACACCAAACAATCTCATACCCCACAAATGGTGACTCCTGGAGATTCGCACTCACACAGGATGGAGGAGAAACTGATCACGCTCCCAGTCTTCAAGCAACATGGAAGACTGGCTTATCCACCCAGAAGCAGCTCTCATCGGCTCTACAGTTACTGTCTCTACACCGCAGGTCAGACACCCTAGAGCAGCTCTGCTACTCTAAGCAGACAGTCGCTCCACTTCCAACCCCAGCACACCCGTCCTGCCTCAGACGCCGACCCCGGCCCAGCAGTAACCCCTGCCACCCCTGATGCGGCCTCTGTTCCTGAGTGTGGACCCACACACCCCTCTTTTCTCCCTCAGGTACTCCCTGCTAATGTCCTGCACCCTGCTGCTGTCGTGGACCCAACTGCTGTCACGAGCCCTCATCCGCTTCTGCTGACGCAGCCCCTGCTCCTGACCCAGGCCCACACACCCCAGCAGGCGCATCTGACGACTCTGTACCTGCCGTGAGGGAAGAACAACATTCATCGCCTCCACACACCCTTTTTGTTCCTCTCTTCTCCCACAGATAGTGTGTATCTAGACAGTTGTATCAGCGACAGGCTCATCCACGCCATCGCCGTTGTCTCACATGAGGCATGCACCGCCCGTTCTGCCTCACATGTGCTAAGCAGTCAGCACGAAGCCTCGCTCGGCAGCTTGCATCACCAGCTGCCGGCGTTCTGGTTCGTACTGGCTGCACTCCGTCAAAATGTGTCGAATGGAAAGAATTTTGTTGCACGTGGCACAGATAGGTGGAAAGGAGTTGTCTAAATAAGCTTTTAGGTGGGTCAAATAGGTACAATTTAACCTTAGTCTGGCGAGAACCACCTCTTCCCTCCTATTCTTTCGGTATGCTGAAAGCCAGTTTCCTATGTAAGTCTTCCAGTTGTTGCGAAGATCTAACCTCGTCCAATCAAGTTGCCACTTCCCTGTTGTATATGTCTTCCCCAAGGAGAGACACGACTGACGCTCCCAGGGTACATTGGTTGTCTCCCTGAGACCCACAGTCGCTTTTGCTAGTTTGTCTGCCTGTTCATTGCCACGAATGTTGCAATGCCCAGGGACCCATATCAGCACAATATTCTTGGCACACTCATGTAGTTTATTAATGATGTTGCCCTGTATCTCATTGCTGGTAGTATCACCACCTTGAATTGCTTTAAGAGCTGACTTAGAATCTGAAATGATAGCAACATCATTGACATCGCTTATTATTGCAATGTCAATGGCTCTACTTATTGCAAACATCTCTGCAGTGAATATGGTTGTATGCCGCAGCAGGCGGGAGCTCCACTCCCCGTCTCTGCTCCAGATACCGGCTCCAACGTTGTCGTCAGTTCTGGACCCGTCTGTGTACACGTGAGTATAGGCGCTATATCCTTCTAGAAATTGATAGAAAAGTTCTTTCAGGAGCTCAGGATGTAGGTCATTCTTCCCTCTTGGAAGCCACGATGTTTCCACATGGAAATTGGGGTTCTCCCATGGCGAACACAATGGTGGAACGTATCTATCAACGTCTTCGAAGTGGATACCAGCACCCTGGCACAAGGTCTGGAGGCGGACAACCGAGGACGGGGACCTACGCAGCTGCAGGAAACGGAATTTAGCAACAGCACACCAACCTGTGTGGCCCGTGCCGCGCCTCCTAGCCGCACTCAACCCGTACCCTAGCGTCAACATGTCCCTCCTGATGTGGAGTGGAGGGACATGGGCCTCCACCTCTAGTCTTTCTACACATGTACACCTGTAAGCACCCAGACATAGACGAAGGCATCGGTTCTGTATTCTGGTCAGCTTTGCGAGCGTGGTGTCGCATGCAGAAGCATACAACTGGCATCCATAATCAAGTTTCGATCTGATCTGGGTCTTATACACCATTAATAAAGATTTTCTATCGGCTCCCCATGTAGTACCTGATAAAACTTTCAGGATGTTTGTGACTTTAAGACATCTACTTTCAAGCTCGTTAATGTGGTTTTTGCACGTTAATTTCCGGTCAAAATGAACACCGAGAAATTTTACTGAAGTCTGAAATTTAATAGGAGTATCATTTAATTTTAATACTGGATTATCAATGTTACGTTTCTTAGTGAAGACTACTCCTACTGTCTTCTCAACTGAAAAAACTAAATCCCCATTGTATTGCCCACTGTTCAGCGGCTTTTAGGCCGGCTTGCACCCTTTGTGCAGATTGTTTCTCGACCCGAGAGGAGCGCCAGATTACGCAATCGTCAGCAAACAAGGAGAATTTGAGGTCACTTAAGCTGGGTGCTGGTGATAGGAAATCATTAGTCATTATGAGAAATAATATTGGGCCCAAAACGCTGCCTTGTAGAACTCCGTTTTCTAGGACAAATGTGTCTGACTTTACGTTACCTTTTAATTTGACGGAAAAAATTCTGTCTTGCAAAAAATTTCTAATGAAAATTGGCAAATTACCTCTCAGACCCAAGGCCTGGAGCTTCATCATGAGGCCAGTCCGCCATGTCATGTCGAAAGCTTTTTCTATGTCTAGGAATACTGCAATTAGTGTTTCTTTACTGCAAAGAGCTTTTGAGATGTCAGTTTCAAGACTTATTAAATGATCTAGTGTGCTTCTAGCTTGGCGGAAACCACACTGTCGATCACTCAATAAGTTGTTACTTTCCAAAAAATACATTAGCCTACGTTTTATCATACGTTCCATGACCTTACACAGATAGTTTGTGAGCGAAATCGGACGGAATGAGTTGGTGTTAGTAGGGCATTTGTCCCTCTTTGGGATCGGTACGACATGGGCAAAGTGCCATGAGTTTGGAAACGTTCTGGACGTCCAGATCTCATTGTACACTTCTAGCATTTTGTCCAGGTTTCCCTGGTCAAGGTGTTTAATCATCTCGTACCGTATACCGTCAGGTCCAGGAGTAGAGCCCTTGCCTATTTTTTAAAGCAAAAGAAAGTACCTCTGGGGGAAAATGCTCGGTTGAAGTCTTGTTCGTCCCGTTCTCGAAGTCGAGATGCACGAGTTCGGCATGATCACGGAACATGCCGAAGCGTGGATCATGATTGGTAGAGCTACTGGCATCTGCGAACTTCTGGCCTAGGGCGTTGGCAATGGCCTTGGGTTCGTCGAGAAGCCGCCCTCCACTACTCACCTGTGGGATAAAAGTCCTTCCTCTGTTTGATCTGACCCGGTTTATAGCCGACCATACCTCAGAGGAAGGAGTATCCTTGTTAATAATGGAGACGAATGCCCGCCAAGACTCTCTCTTGCACTCCCTGATAACCTTCCTAGTCTTAGCTCTAGCTTTTTTTATATTCTATGAGGTTTTCAATAGATGGAGCTCTGTTGAATAAACGGCATCGCCTATTGCGCTCACAAACCACTCGTCGGCAGTCTGGTGTCCACCATGGAACTCCAGGCCCGTGGGTAGTTGCAGAAGTCTTAGGAATTGTTAAATCTACTCCGTGTATTATGGCTTGTTCTATGTGTGACATTTTGGTGTTGATATCTTCTCCAATGGTGTCTATACGAACGGCTCTTGAGTAGGCCCCCCAGTCTGCTTTCCAAAGGTTGTAGTGCACCTTGGGAGCAGCCGTTGGGGCGCCACACTCATAAGAAATGCAGATCGGAAAATGGTCGCTTCCCAGGGAGTCGTCGTATGTAGAAAATTTACAGTCTAATAACAAGGAAGCATCAACTATAGAGAGATCTATAGCTGTCGCTGAGCCAATTCGTTCATCCACTCGAGTCGCACTACCGTCATTCAGAAGAGACAAGTTGGAGTTGAATATAGTTGCAGCCACCTGCTCTCCCCTCCCGTCATTCCGGACACCGCCCCACCGCAAATGGTGAGCATTGAGGTCTCCGAGGATCATTTTTTTCCTGGTAGTTGGTTAAATAGCTCCTCAAGCTCACCCGCGGCAATGAGCCCGCCCGGCGGACAGTATAGTGAGCAGACGGCCATATAGTCAGACCGAAACTTGACTCTGCACGCCACAGCCTGCAGGTTCACGCTCAGGTTGACTCTCTGTTGAGCGAATTCACTCCTAATATATAGGGCTACCCCCCTTAGGTTGTCTCCTCTGTACGACGTGTAGTTGTCAAATACAGGTGGGTCGTCCTGACCCGCAAGTAGCGTCTCTTGTTGGCAAAAAACGTCTGGCCGAAATAATGACTTTAGTAAATGAAATTGAGCATTTTTATTCCCAGCCCCTCTGCAATTCCACTGGATGATATTGAATTTTAAGTCTGAGAGTTGATATGGTCAGCGTTTTGGGTATTCTTTTTCTTTGTTCTTGTCTCGGGGGGGGGGGGGGGGGGGGGGAATTGTGTGCCGGCGAATGTTACCTACTATTTCTTGAGCAGTCCCATGGCTCTGTAAAGCCAGCTCTCTGCTCGGCAGGGGCTCCCAGCCCCCGGTGTGATTCCACAATGAGAAACAATGGTTGTGGTGAGGAGTCTCTTTTCATGTTGTCGACAGATTGCGACCTTCTCCTTACCTGGGGGTAGACAAGGTCGACAGTCTGTTTAACTTTTGTGGTCTCGTTTGACTTGTTTTTAAGATTAGTCTCGTTACTAGTCATAGTTGTCTTTGAGTTTTCGTTGTTGGCGTCTATGGTTGGATAGCCGGTGAGTGTAGAGTCGGTTTGTGTTGCAATTGACCTGGTCTCTGTCTGTGTTCCAGTGGTGCTCATTTTGGGGGGATGGGGTGTTTTTGGATACAGCGGATGCGAAGGACATTCCAGGTGTTTGTGTCTGCAAGAACATCTCCACCTGCTTCCTAGCCTCCCTGTTGTCCAAATTAGTCTCTGCTCTCACCTTGCTGATCTCATACTCCCTCAGGTAAGAAGGGCACTTCCTGTCTGAGGCAGCATGACGACCCGAACAGTGGTAGCATTTTTCCTCAGTCTCTGCGCATTCATCTTCCCTGTGTCCGCTCTGAGCACATTTACAGCATACCTGGGTATTATGGCAGGCCTTACCAGTGTGTCCAAACCTTTGGCAGTTAAAGCATCGCATGGGAAATGGTATATATGTTTTTGTTTGTATTCTCTGGTATCCTACCAAGACATGGGTAGGCCTAACAAGTCCAGCAAAAGTCAGTACAGCTGTGGTTGAAAGTTTCCTTTCTCCCTCTACGGTCCCCCTATTAAAGACGAAGGCATCGACGACTCCTTGATCTTTCATGTGGTATACGATATCGTCATTACTCATTTCCTGGAATTCGTAGCTGTTAACTACAGCCTTACAGGTATTGAGAAATGCTGGGCTATACGGTTCCACTTTGGTTGCATGGAAGATTTTCAGATTCAAGGCGTCTCTCATTTGCTTTTCATCTTTAACAGTAACATGGAGTTGGCCATTTCTTGTCTTTCGGACTTTCTCCACGTCCCCTATTTGATCTTTAATGGCCTTCTGGATAATGAAGCCATTAATTTTGTCAAACGAGGTGGACGTGTCAACAGTCCGAAAGTGGATTACTCTGGCATTATCTGGTGTAATTTCAATAATTCGTCTTTGTGGATTGCTTCTGTCCGTGGTCTTTGTCTGTCAGTGGTCTTGGCTTTCTTAGGTCATTTTGTTTCATCTCCCGCCTCTGCTTGTCCCTGCCTGACCGAGTAGGGGGTTTGTTGTGGCCCCTCCCAGAGAGCATGGTTGGGGTGGCTGGGAACCACACCTTAGGAACAGATTTGATTTCCTTTGTACATGTACTGTATTTTATATGGTGTACTATGGTTATTGTAGGCCCTTAGTACCATAAAAAAACCTCTTTCCTAAGGGCGACCGCCGCACAGTGGTGTGTCTGCACTCTCACGGACGTCACTGCTGGATTGGCCCAGGTTTTTTCCCCGACCCCCACTGGATACACACAATCCCACTCTGTGAGGTCTGCACCGCTGGGGGGGGGGGCTCTAGCACGAATACTGAAGTATTAAAAATCAGCAAGTGCCTCGGCCAGGGTAAGTAATGGAAAAATAATAAAATAATGTGAAAAGAGAAAGCTCTCTTACCACGCCAGGAAGGACAACAGTTAGCGCTTCCTCCGCTTCCTCCGCAGTTGTGTGGGTCACTAACACTGTCTGTAGGGAAGGAAGGCTAACGTCCTGTGCGTTCGTGAGGTGTCAAAAATATATGGAAATTGAGCTGTGTCACATTTATATATATATATATATATATATATATATATATATATATATATATATATATATATATATATATATATATATATATATGCTGATAACCACCAGGAAAGAAGAAAACACGAAGTTCCCAAGCGCTTTCGTGTAATTCACATCTTCAGGGGTGAGTACAGACTAGAGAGTAATGCAAAAACAAGGTGAATATATACAGAGGAGAGTGAGACCAGGTCCACAATGGTCAGGTAATTAGGTAATGACCCTACTAATCTTTAAATAGCACACAACGGTTGGTGGTTGGGTCAGATGGGACAGTGACCCGCCCTCTCACCTGATCACAGATCTTCTTAATTACAAAGTTGTCCAGCTTGTACATGCCGTTACTCAAATTCATGTTGAATGCTTCGGTATGTTTAATAAGACTAGATTCTATGATGTTCCTACTATCAATTGAATTACATGGTAATATTGAGGAGGCATTGACTGGGATAATGCCTCCTCAATATTACCATGAAATTCAATTGATAGTAGGAACATCATAGAATCTAGTCTTATTAAACATACCGAAGCATTCAACATGAATTTGAGTAACGGCATGTACAAGCTGGACAACTTTGTAATTAAGAAGATCTGTGATCAGGTGAGAGGGCGGGTCACTGTCCCATCTGACCCAACCACCAACCGTTGTGTGCTATTTAAAGATTAGTAGGGTCATTACCTAATTATCTGACCATTGTGGACCTGGTCTCACTCTCCTCTGTATATATTCACCTTGTTTTTGCATTACTCTCTAGTCTGTACTCACCCCTGAAGATGTGAATTACACGAAAGCGCTTGGGAACTTCGTGTTTTCTTCTTTCCTGGTGGTTATCAGCATATACCTAGATCACGCGCACCTACAGTGATTTACTTGCATATATATATATATATATATATATATATATATATATATATATATATATATATATATATATATATATATATATATATATATATATATATATATATAATTGCTGTTTAACAGCCTTTCTGGGAGTGGTTTGGTTGAAAATTCAAGTTTGGTATCTCCGGGAATCAGTGCATGTGTACAGGGATCAGGGAAGATAGTGGCGTTTTGGCCGCTCGCTGTTTGAACGGTGGAATGTGTAACGGTCCACCCTTACGGGTCAGTTGCTGTTCCCGTTAGTTGGTCCACCCCCTCCGGTGTCCAGTCGGCGTCTGATGTCTCGGAATGAATGAATGAATGAATAAAAGCTAGTGACAGGGGGGAAAGAGGTTCAGGGGAAGGATAAAGGGAGGATTGAAGTGAATTTTAGAAGGAGAGAATAGGTGCAGTGGCTAAACTCCGCTTGAGTGAGGGGGGTAGGCAGTGTGCCAGGATGGTGTAACAGTCACAATCAGGACGAAGCAGAGGGGGGGCGGGAGCAGGATCGGGCAGGCAAAGGGCCAACGCGGGTGCTCTGGTTGTCGTCTTAGCTCAGGCAGTGTTGGCAAAGCGGAGGAAGAACCGCCCCGTCACGGCAGCGGCGCAAGCAGAGAAGCGCAGGTGGACGGACACACAGGCACACTCTGTCAAAGTAACAGGGAAGATGAAAATGGAAATGTAGCTAGTCGTAGGGTTGTTTGGAGAAAGAGGAAGGTAAAGTGTTTGAGCTATGTCAAAGAGGAACGGAGCGAGTTGGAGGAAGAATTTTGAATCTTTGAGCTTGAAATGTCAGAGTATTCGTACTAAGGAAGGATGAGCGTATCGTAGGAGAGTTTTTTTAGTAATAGCAGGAGACAGATTTGAGCTTTTTTGTCAAATTATGAACGGAGATGAGAATGAGATATAGGTTGGTTGGTTTCAGTCTTGAGTTAGGTCGATTTTATTGAGAGTGGATGTCACAGAGGTTGGGTATGTTTGATTTGGTTCTAGAGAGTTGTAGTATTTATGTAAGGCTTTGTCTGGGGGTAAGGGGGGGGGGGTGTTTGGAGATTGGTTGTGGGGGGGAGTTTGTATTTGGGGATTAGTTGGGGGTGGAGGTGGTATGTTGATTTGTGCTGAATTTGGATTGCTAAGGGCTGGTGTGTGTGTGTGTGTGTGTGTGTGTGTGAGTCGATATAGTAAGGGGTGAGGGGGGAGGGGAGGATATTGTTAGTAAGGTCAGGTATGGTGAGTTGTTGGGAGGATTTTGGGTGTTTTTTTTGGGGGGGGGGGAGGGGGGGCTTTGGAGGTACTTAAGTTGATTTATGGTATAGTAGGATTTCTTAGGGGGGATTTGATTTGTGTGGTTAATGAATAGTTGTATTGAGTTAAATGTACATATATATTGGTAAAACGTTACTCTGACCACCTAAGTGGTGCGGGTGGTCCGCATTAGAGGTTCACGGCGCCATAAGCTCGTTGAACAGGCTTTGTGTGAAATATAACAAAGTCTAGGACTGCTTTTAGCATCCTGGTGGTCCAGCGGTTAGCGTTCCCCGGTCACAGTCATAGGCTTGTGGGCCGTGGGTTCGAATCCTGGCGGGTTGAGGTGTTGATTATATATATATATATATATATTTTTTTTCTTATATAAGGGGGGGTGGAAGGGGGTTGTTAGAAAGGTCGTGTATATTAAGTTTTTGTTTGGGAGGATTGTAGGAGTTGATTAGTGGTTGGCATTATTATTGCTTTCTATTTTTTTTTTTGGCTTATAAAGGTCTTTTGCAATTTGCGTGGAGGGCTTTTGCAGGTATTGTGCATTCCTGGTCCCATTTTTTGGGGGAGAGGGTTTGTGTACAGGTACTATGCACCCCTCCCCGACCTTATTGGCTAAGGGAGGCGTCCATGTCAACAGTGTGTTAGTATCATTCTTTGAGGGAAAGGGCTTGTGTACAGGTACTATGCACCCCTCCCCGACCTTATTGGCTAAGGGAGGCGTCCATGTCATCTGTGTTAGTATGGGATAGGTAAGTTAGGTTTTTATTTTGGGAGGAATGGTAGGGTGTGGGTAGTGAATGGTTGAATTGGGTTGTTTTTTATTTTGGGTGGGATTGCTAGTAAAGGCTGGGTTTGTTAGGTTCTTATTTTGGGGGGAATGTTAGGGGTTTTTTTGGGGGGGGGGAGGTGTTAGGTCAGGTTGAGTGAGTTAGTTTTTTTTTCTTTTTTTTTTTTAGATTGGATGAGTAGGGCTTTACTCGGGTGTGATGTCTGGGTGTGAGTTTGGGTGCGTGGGGTTTTGATTGAGGGGGGTGAGGAGGGAGGTGGTTATTCTGTATAGCTGGGGCAGGGTCAGGTTAATGAATAGTTGTATGGGTTAGATTTACTTATATACAATTTTTTTTTTAACAGAGGTTGGGTAAGTGAGGCAAGGCTAGGCTAGGTTAGGTTAGGTTAGGTTAGGTTAGGTCAGGGTAGGGTAGGTTAGGTTAGGTTAAGTTAGGTTAGGGGGAAGTTGTTGGGTATGGTTACAGGGAAGTTGGGGTTTGACTAATATAAGGGAGGTGGGTGGGGTGTGTTTGGTCTGTTTAGTATGGAGGGCTTCCTGTTTCTGAATCTGTGTGGGCGTATGATGTTGTAGAAGTATTCCTGCCATTGAGGGTAAGTAGTGAGGATAGATTCTATTTGCTTGTCTCCTCGTTGTCTCCAGTAGATGTTGAGTGGAGGGAGGGAGCTGAGTTCGTGTAGATGTCTATTTGGGGTGAAGGATGACCAGTGTTTGTTATGGATGAATATTAGTGCTTTGTTTTGTATGACTTGAAGTTTCTTGGCATTTGGTGGTGTTGCTAGCTGGAGTGTGTTAGGTGCATAAGTCAATAGTGGGCGTATGAGGGCTTTGAATAGGTGTGTTTGGTTTTGATTGATGCGGTTCTGAATCTGTGTATATTTCCGAGTGCTTTGTTTGCGATCAATGACTTCATCTTGGCGTGGATTGTCATGGTGAGGGTGTCGTTAAATGTGACTCCTAGGATTGAGTTTGTTCGTTTGACAGTTATGGGTGTAGGGTTGTCGATGTAAGGGTTTAGGTAAATGTGACGTGGTTGGCGTCTTTTGGTGCCGAAGTAGGTGATTAGTGCTTTGTTAGGGTTGGTTTGTATTCGCCAAAGGAGTTCCCATTGGGTAACTTGTTCTAGCTCCCTGTGTGCTTTGTCTGTTAGGTGGACAAGATTTGTGTAGTGTCTGACTAGTTGGGTTACATCGTCGGCGTACTGTATTGTCAGAGAGTCGATGTGTAAGGGGTCAGGTAAGTCATTTGTGTAAAGAATGTATAGAGTTGGGAACAGGACTGATCCTTGTGGGACTCCTGCTTGCAGTGTGAAGTGGTCAGAGTAGGCAGGTGTGAATTTTATCCTCATTTTTCTGTCTGTTAGGAAGATGCATAGTAATTGTTGTGATTTTTGAGGGAGGATAAAATTGGTGCATATCTTATAGTCCGTCGTCCCAAACTGTGTCGAAGGCTTTTTGTACGTCTTTTGTGATGAGTGCTGTCTTGTATGCTCCTTTGTTCATGTGAAGGTAGTTTGTCATTATGTTGAGAGCGTCTTGAGTTGAGTGGTGTGCCCTGAATCCGAACTGCTTGTAGGACAGTAGTTGTTCATCTTCAAGGTGGTATCTAAGGCGAGTGTTGTATAGTCTTTCAAAAGTTTTGCCTTAGACTTCTAGTATGCTGATCGGTCTGTAGTTTTGTAGGTCTGTTGGGTTTTTGTTTGGTTTAGGTATGATGAAGGCTGTGGCTGTTTTAAAGAGTTTTGGGAAGTATCCTGTAGCCAGTTGGGTGTTGTAGAGGTATGTAATGGCTGTGATTGTTTCTGGGGGCAGGTGCTTAAGGATTGCTTGACCTATATTGCTGTCGCCTGGTGTTTTCTTTTTGATTCTGTCTAGTGCTTGTTTGATTTCTGTTGGAGTGAAAGGAGCAGTGAGGATGTGGTTCCGTGTAAGTGTGGAGGTATCTATTGTGTTGTCAGGAGTTGTTCTGTCATGTAGTGTTTGCATTTGTGTGGTGATGTTGTTTATGTGGTTTAAGTTGTGCCTTTGTTGTGTGGGGGGGTGTGGGTGGAAAATGTGTTCCCAGTGTTGTTTTAGTGTTTGTGCTACGACAGCTGGCTCATTGATTTTCCTACCGTTTACTAGTAGGTGATCGAAGGGGGGTTTTGCTGTTCCTCTCAGCTTGGCGATCCTTTGCCAAAATTCTCGGGGGTTATGTGCTCTGTGTTCCTGGGCAGCCTCTTCGAGTTTTGCCCAGTGAACGTCATGGTCTTGACGGAGGCTGTGGATGATGTGTGTTCTTAGTGTGGAGGTGTCTGCGTAAACTGGTGCTAGGTTAAGTTTGTTTAGTTCGAATCATGACCTGTAGCAGTGAATTTGGCGTTGAGTTCTTATGGAGGGTGTGAAGGAGTATTTCTCTCTTCACACCAGGCCCCTCAGCAGCATTCGGGTTCCTAATGGAGGTCCGATACTGTAGGAGAGGCCCAATATGTCGATTGAACCAACAGATTTGTCAGATGTAGAGACAAGAATGTCAGATGTGTGTTTTTCAGGGGCAGTGGTGCAATGGTCATGATAAATAGCTAACCTGAAAACTTTAAGGATTCATATTACGCTCAAACGTCCACAAAACCTTCTGAGTACCCCAGTGGAAACGTTCCCCGTTTTCTCTGTTTCCCCCGTCTTTGTCTATGGGAGCAGACGCTGTATGCTGGGGCCTGTTGCCATCCAACCCTTTGTAATCAATTTAATTTTGCTTTCGATAGCTGAGTCAGAGCATTGTTAGTGAAGATAATAGTAGAGAATGAAAATGAGTTCATAGTCTCAGTTTCAACGTCAGAGTGTACCGTAAATTAATTCACCGGAATAGGAGCAGGTGGACTCCCTGGCCTGTTTTGAGTGAGGGCGCCGCGGGCATTTCTACCGTTAGTGAGTGCCCGTCCCTTCATCCATACAGGTATGCCATTCCGCGCTGTGTTGTAATTTGCCCTTCTTTAAGCGATTTGACCCAATTAATAGTTGATTGTGCAAGTGTTACAGTAACGTAGTTGATATGCTCTGAGTAAAGTCATATTTACGTCTTTAACGTCCCCTGAAACGTGATGTTGTTGTCACCGGTTAGTGAGTGCCCGTCCCTTCATCCATACAGGTCCCTAACGCAGCCTAGGCCGTGTCTGTAGCGTGGATCCACAATGTCTGGGGAGATGTCCGAGGTCCAGTAGGATCTGTTACCTTCGTGAGACCCGGCCGTCAGACACTTCAGACCACCTATAGCCCCCATAGCTGGCTCGTCTGGCCCTAACGCCCGGCCGGCGAGGTGACGCCGGATCACCAAGCCACACACCACTACCAGCCCCCATCGTTGGTGGATGAGTGTCTAACTCAGTAGGGCTATTTGTGTGGTGGAATTAATCCACTGGGATCTCCAGAGTTCGTCGGATAGTACTCCATGGTGGCTGGACCCCATGGCTGTTGCTTGAGTATCACACCTGACGACTGAGTGTTGTAGTGGCAGTTGCCCTAGTATTTATGGTGCTAAGTGACCATAGTAGTTGTGTTATTGAGTATGACCGCCCAGTAGGGTTGGAAGTGTTATTATGTCCACCCAGTAATGGGGTGAGTATGTTGAGGCTGAGGGCCTAGTACTAGATTTCGTCTGTTAGTACAAATAAATTCTTTCTTCTAATTTCATATTCATGTTTAAATAAACTTTGTATTTGTATAATTGTGTCTATTATTTACCTACAGTATTTACCGTTATTTCTTCCCTATTGCTTGATACTATCATTACACCTACCCACGAGCCTCCTATCGTCACGCTACCAATGATAATAAGTATAAGAGTAACAGGAATTGTTACTGGCACACAGAGGCCCTCATAAATGGTGACAATTCAGGCCCTCATAAATGGTGGCAGTAGCAGCCCTCATAAATGGTGGCAGCTATGGTGATGTAATGAACATAGTATCGAGTTGGGAGGAATGACTGTGATACTGTAGTTTTTAACTGAGTGATAACCATTTCTCTGTACGGGTATTTAATAACCATTCCACTGTAACTATTGAGTATTTCAGATTGCTAATAATTTTGTTCCATATTTTTCTGAGGTACAGCTTTTTGTGGTGGTTTGCAGAGAAAGTGAAATAAGTTCAAAGAAATATCTTGGAGTTAGGTTAGAAAAGTCTTGTTTAAAGTAAAAGGAAACCTGCAACAATAACTTCAGTGTAGAGTGTGAATAAGGTTCATTTATATTGGAAGAATTTTGATGTGTAACAATCTGCCCAAATTTTTTTTTCCGTTGTTAACTCAGTATTACTTACAGACAGTGAATACATGTTTAGGCCGTGGCACTAGTGTGAAATGTTTCCATCGTGGGAGTGCCCAGTGTTTCATTCTGAGTTGCTAACAGAAGCATTGCACTATATGCAAAGGTTAAGTGGATGCTAATTCTGCACGTGTAATATTCTTTAGTTTATGTGTTAGGTAGGATATATAGTCCATTTACTTAATATCTCAGGGCATTTTACAGTTCCTCATATTAATATTTCTATGTATACGCTATAATTTTAAAGTTTATTTTAATCAGGTGCTAACGGTTCATTATTTGGTGAAACGTATGTTATGTGAACTCTAATGCCAGTATACTTTCAGAATACAGTATTATATATGTGAGGACCTTATGGTGATACGGTATATGGAAAGTGTTATACAAGTGTATGGACCCAGAATTGTGAGTACAGAAATTCGTGAAGTGTTCACACAGTGTTGCACCATACTGAGTTTGTGAATGGCAAAGTGTCTAAGTGAATTTTCATGCAATAAGATTATCTTTTGGGAGATTAATAATCTGAACAGTATTTTGAATAGTTGATGCATGGAGTGTTTAGTGGTATTGCAGGAAATTAGTACCAGTCCTTGGGTCTTGAGTGAGCACTGTGCATGTTATTGTATTTAAAGTGGGTTATAGTAGTGATTTGTTGTAACACGATGGCAGATGCTAACGTGAATCAGGGGACCATGATGGCCAAAGCCGCTGTTGAACTAGCAACAGAAGCCCAAGCTCTTCTGGCTAAACTCGCTAAAGCCATGGGTAAAGGAGGAGAAAACCAGTGGTTAGACTGGATCTTTAAGAAACAGTGGACTTTGTAAGTGAACATCCTTGGTTGTTGATGGGTAGTGAAGTGCACAATCTATTGTAGGTAACTTTTGGTAATTGAAGAAGTGAAGAAAAAAAAATGGAGGATGTTTTTTTAGGGGGTTAAAAGTATTTTGCAAAGGAAGGGTCAATTTGCATTAAAGACAGAGATTGGAAGATGTATTGGCAGTTATGCAATCATCTGAAGGGTATCTGCTACTAGTATGAGTAAAGATACCAGTGGTGAATTCTCAAGTTACGGTTGGTAAGTCCTACGTAGGCTGGGTGTTGTTGGTATATAGGTGTAGAGTTCGTGACTTTCAGGGAGTATTCGGGCATATAAATATGGTGCTATTACTTCTACATGGCAAATGCCATAAGTACAGACAGTTTTTGGTTTGGTGGTGTTCTCATGAGGACCGTTTCGTTAGCATTGAATTCTTGGGAATACCCTCTCGTTCGGAGTCCCTGGAATGGTGCTGCCTCTCGCGAGTGCGACACAACTCTTTAGATTAAGGGCAACAAATCATTCCTTTGACTTGATGGGGTCCGTGCGTCTATGTCCTAGCTTGAGAAATCTATGTTAAATCTCAGTGTGTCCTGTAAGCATTTGACCAATCACATAAAAGAAACTTTCATGATCTATGAACATTGAAATTTGAGTTCTGTAAGGAAATTTTGAGTGTGCACTTTATCTACCGATGGGAGGGTGTATTTTGTAACATGTAACCCCATTTATTATTATTATATGATATGAGGTATCTAACTCAAATCATTATTATTCTATGATGATGTACTTGACCCCATTTATTATTATATGATATGATGTAGGTAACACCATTTATTATTATGATATGATATGATGTATTTACCTCCATTCAGTATTATTATGACATGATGTACCTAAACCCATGTGCTATTATTTTTGGTGCTATTTTGTAATATGTATCCCAATATATTTTTTTTATGAAGGTGTCACATTCTAGTTGTATGTTAACAGATTTCCATTTCTTTTACCTAATCCTGACCACCGGTAGGGAATTATTTTTCTATTTTTATTGATATAATTTGTGCAATGTTTTGTATGAGGATTTATACTTTATATTAATGATTTAATGTGTCTGTCACTACTTACGTGTTTTCTGAACGTTACCGCATAATATAAATCTTGGGGAAGGGGGAAGCTTTGTAATGGTCATGATAAATAGCTAACCTGAAAACCTTAAGGATTCATATTACGCTCAAACGTCCACAAAACCTTCTGAGTCCCCCAGTGGAAACGTCCCCCGTTTTCTCTGTTTCCCCCCGTCTTTGTCTATGGGAGCAGACGCTGTATGCTGGGACCTGTTGCCATCTAACCCTTTGTAATCAATTTAATTTTGCTTTCGATAGCTGAGTCAGAGCATTGTTAGTGAAGATAATAGTAGAGAATGAAAATGAGTTCATAGTCTCAGTTTCAACGTCAGAGTGTACCGTAAATTAATTCATCGGAATAGGAGTAGGTGGACTCCCTGGCCTGTTTTGAGTGAGGGGGCCGTGGGCATTTCTACCGTTAGTGAGTGCCCGTCCCTTCATCCATACAGGTATGCCATTCCACGCTGTGTTGTAATTTGCCCTTCTTTAAGCGATTTGACCCAATTAATAGTTGATTGTGCAAGTGTTACAGTAACGTAGTTGATATGCTCTGAGTAAAGTTATATTTACGTCTTTAACGTCCCCTGAAACGTGATGTTGTTGTCACCGGTTAGTGAGTGCCCGTCCCTTCATCCATACAGGTCCCTAACGCAGCCTAGGCCGTGTCTGTAGCGTGGATGTTGTATCCACAATGTCTGGGGAGATGTCCGAGGTCCAGTAGGATCTGTTACCTTCGTGAGACCCGGCCGTCAGACACTTCAGACCACCTATAGCCCCCATAGCTGACTCGTCTGGCCCTAACGCCCGGCCGGCGAGGTGACGCCGGATCACCAAGCCACACACCACTACCAGCCCCCATCGTTGGTGGATGAGTGTCTAACTCAGTAGGGCTATTTGTGTGGTGGAATTAATCCACTGGGATCTCCAGAGTTCGTCCAATAGTACTCCATGGTGGCTGGACCCCATGGCTGTTGCTTGAGTATCACACCTGACGACTGAGTGTTGTAGTGGCAGTTGCCCTAGTATTTATGGTGCTAAGTAACCATAGTAGTTGTGTTATTGAGTATGTCCGCCCAGTAGGGTTGGAAGTGTTATTATGTCCACCCAGTAATGGGGTGAGTATGTTGAGCCTGAGGGCCTAGTACTAGATTTCGTCTGTTAGTACAAATAAATTCTTTCTTCTAATTTCATATTCATGTTTAAATAAACTTTGTATTTGTATAATTGTGTCTATTATTTACCTACAGTATTTACCGTTATTTCTTCCCTATTGCTTGATACTATCATTACACCTACCCACGAGCCTCCTATCGTCACGCTACCAATGGTAATAAGTATAAGAGTAACAGGAATTGTTACTGGCACACAGAGGCCCTCATAAATGGTGACAATTCAGGCCCTCATAAATGGTGGCAGTAGCAGCCCTCATAGTGGGACAGTGGAAGAGGTCCAGGGTCTAGCTTTATCAGCTGTGTCTGTTCCCTCGTCCGTTGTCCCCGTCAGCTGGTTCGTCCCCTCCGGTGTCCGGTCAGCGTCTGATGATGATGTCTCGAATCGATTCGATGGGTGAAGTAAAGTATGAAGAGATCTTGATGCTGGTGCGTAGATTGGCGGTGCGGGAACTGGACTTGAAGAACGATGGTGGAATTTGGAGGGACTTGGGGTTGGTGGATAGTGCAAGAAGAAAAGCGAGGAAATTGGAAAATAGTAGTAGAATGCTAGGTCTTGGGGCTCAACCCAAGTGCTTCTGTTTTCTCATGTTTGTGTTTCTGCTAATTTTCGTCATAGGTGTTATATTCATGTCAGGTGTTCGTATGTTTAGCAAATATTGCAATTTTATACCTTACATTTTCGGGTCTTGTGTCCTAGCCAATGGTGGGTAGTCTAGTGTAGGTACTTGTGTTGTAAGTGGTAGGGCTGCCAAGGTTGTCACTGGGGTAACGTTGCATTTTTCAATAGAGTGGAGTTGGTGTGGGTTCTAGGGTTCTTCTTTTACTGCGAGGGAACCACAAGTGTTCTCTTTTTCCTTCTTCTGTCTCTTCCATCCATTCTATGATTGGTCCTGCCTCTTTTTCTTCTAAATTTGTCCATGTTCTTTTTGATTGTTGGTGTAGGTAAACGTTTAGGGGTTGTATTTGCGCTCGTTGGTGTAGTTGACGGTTGGTGACTATGTCGGGATATCTGATGTTATATACATCCCTCAGGGTTAAGTTTTGAATTGTCTGCAGTTTCTTTATGTTTGTTTGTTTTATTGCATGTAGGGGAATTGGTGGATATACTAGTCGGGAATGGACAAAGGCTCTATATAACTTTAACTTGTATTTTGCTGACAGGCTTCTGAAGCGTTTTAATTTAATTACCATGTTTCTGGTTTTTGCAAGTTTTTCGGTGATGAATGTTTTGTAGCCTTTTGTTGTTATCTTCAGCCCTAGGACAGTGCCTTCCATGGCATATGGAATTACTTTGTTGTCTACTATAATGGGGTCTTTTTTCCTTTTAGCGATTGGTATTATTTTGAACTTGTTGGTGTTCGTTTGTATCTTCCACTTTTTTCGTACTGGTTGATGTTCTCTATTGCGTTGGCAGTATGTTGTGCCATTATTGCTGTTGATTTGCCGGGGTATGTGATGATTTGTGCGATATCGTCTGCAAAACTTATGTATTCACTGTAGGGAGCTGGTTCTGGTAGGTCTGCTGTGTAGATATTGTACAGCGTGGGTGAAAGGACACTGCCTTGGGGTACTCCACTTTTCAGTTCTATGGGTGGTCCTATATAGCTGCCAATTTGTATTTGTGCCGTGCGATCGTCTAGGAAGTCACAGACGATTTTTTCTAGTGGGTCTGGAACATTTAATTGAAGCAGTTTAAATTTTAATCCTAGGTGCCCTACTTTATCGAACGCTTTCTTAACGTCTCTTAATACAATGCTGACTTGGATCCTTTCTGCTTTCTTGTTGGCTAACGTTTCCGTGATTATGGCTAGTGCAGTATGTGTTCCCTTTTTCTCAGTGAATCCATGTTGTCTGGGGTTTAGTAGTCCGTTTTCGCTCCTGTGTTTTCTAATTCTCTTGTTTATTGCCTTTTCAAATAGTTTTCCTATAACTTCGAGTTGGGAAATCGGTCTGTAGTTAATTACTTGAGTGTGGTCTTTGGCTGGTTTCAGTATGAATATGAGTTTTGCGTTTTTGAATGCATCAATGAAGTATCCACTTGCCAAAGCTGAGTTTAATATTTCAAGGATGCCTTGTGTGCAGTTGTTGGGTAGGTATAGGATCATATTTCTTGTGATTTTTGTAAATCCTGGTGCTTTTTCTTTAGTGTGCCTGATGTAGTGTAGCAGTTCTCCTTCTGTAATTGGTTCTATCAGGTTGAGCCTGGTTTTGTCCACCACATGGTATGGGGTTATCCTATGTATCATGTCAGCCATTTCTCTGCAGATGTGATTTTCGTGTTCCTCATCAAATTGCTCGTTTTCTTCTTCTGATATTTGAAATACTTTTTACCATTTCTCCTCTATGCGGATTCTATCTCTATTTCTTCAAAGAGTTTTTTCCCGTTTTGGTCTTTTATGTACTTTTGTTGGGGTTTGTCGTTTCCTAGAATTTTGTTTACGTTCTGCCAGAAGTTCTTGTCGTTTCTTGTGGTATCCAGGCTGTTTATTAGTTCGTTCCATATCTGTTGGTGTGCTATCAGGCTTTCAGCTCTTAACGTTTGTTATATTTGCCTTAAGTTTCTAATAAGCTCTGTTGTTGGTGGATAGTTTTGTATGTACATCATTATGTTATTGTATTGTACTTGGAGCATTCGCAATTCATGAGATGTCCTGATGTGTGGTAGCGTTTGATACGTTGTGGTTGGTATGTTGTTCTCTATTGCCTTTTTGATGTTAAGTATAAGGGTATCTGTTTCGTTGTCTATATCTTCTAGTATTTTGCCTTGGAGATCTGGAATCTTAACTTGTTCTAGTTGCTTCCTGTAGCCTTCCCAGTCTGCTTTTTTGCTGTTGGAAACGTGGGGTTGTTGGTACTTGGATTGGACTTATGGATAGTTTTATTATCATTGGAATGTGGTCACTGGTAGTTAGTGGTCCTTGTTTTATATGGTAATTCAGGAATGCCTTGTTATTGGTGAAGACTTTGTCTGGGGTTGTTGTTTTGTTGATGCTAATGAATGTGGTGAAGTGTGGTCCTAGGTGGATCAACTTCCCTGTGTACATTAGGGTATGCAGTGCAGTGCCCACCCTGTTCCTGTTTCCGTGGCCGAATATTGGATGTCTTGGGTTCAGATCTCCTATTATATATGTTGGGCAGTTGTAGTTTAATAGTTTTATCAAGTCTGGGGCCGGTAGGTAGTTCCTTCTTGGCGGTAAATATGCTGTGGCTATTGCTATTTCTCCAAGTGTGGTAGTTATTTTGATTCCCAGGAATTCATCCTGGAAATCGTCGATGATTTGTTGTTTGAGTCTATGTCTTACAGCAATGGCCACGCCATCATTTAATTCCTCTGTTTTATTTCTTTGGTAGGTTGTATATCCAAATATTTTTATTTTCTTGGAATTTGAATTACAGTGACTATATATTAAAATTATGTCTGGATCAATGCTGAGGTATGTGTTTGCAAGGTTGTTTTTATTTGTTTCCCAGTTGCGGACATTGTGTTGTATGATGGTAAATCTTCTGTGTTTGTCGTTATTCATTGTGTTTTGGTTTTTTGTTTCTTGTTTGTTGCGCGGGTGGCGATCTCTTGTCCGGAACCAGTCCATTATGGATTCTTTGGAATTTCCATTCTTCTTCTTTTTTGAAGTTGTGTCTCCTTATTTAAATTCTTTGGTTTATCAGGTAAGCTTCCACTAGTGCTTCAGAGTATTTTTCGTTAGAGTAAGTCCATTTTAGTTCTTGTTTCGTTATGGCTTGTGTAATGTCTGGCATCGTTTTGCATTCACTAGGGACAAATATTTTGTCACACCAGTGAATCTGTAGTTCACAGTCGTCTGCATATTCTAAAGTCTGGAGCGTTTCCTCGCCCTGGGTATCCATGGTTGCTGTTGTGACTTTTTTCCTTACCGCTCCTGTCTCTCTTTGGATGTTATTTTGAAGGTACTGCCTCTCTACTGTAATTTGGGTGGATGTTTCAATCATTTGTGACTTTGCCTTGTCAGCTTCGTTTGTTTCGTGTACTGTTGCGGCTGGTGTTTGCTCTGCTGCTCCTTTTTCTTCTGCGTTGTCTGTCTCCTGTGGTGCATCTGGATTGGTTAGGCGGAACGCTTGTGGCACAGATCCAGAAGCTGGGTTGGCTGGGAAGCTCATTATTGGGAAATTGTTTCTTCCAAACATTTTGTTCATTTCTATTTCGAACGTGCCTGGGTTCCCTATGTTCATTATGTGAGAATATAATAGGCAGATGAGCACTTTGTAGTCTCGTATTTTGCTCAATACAATTTTAGTGGTATTCTGTGGTTATGTTGTTTCTTCAACTATTTTCTTTGCAATAGCAACATATGTTGTATTCCCCTTCTGTTCTTGTTGCTGTTTTTCCTTTGCTACTTTTTCATTTATTATTTTCTTTTTGTATGGACAGGCCATTGCTAGGGTTCTGTGGGTCTTATATCCTGGCTCCTTCCGATTTTTACAGTTTATACATGCTTTGGCTTGATTCTTGCAGTCCCGGAAAGTATGGCCTTCTTCTGCGCATTCAGAGCATATTTTAAGTTCCTTTTGAGGACAGTCTTTTGTTGCATGAGATTCATTTGCATAGCAGATAAAGCAGGTGAGAATATTAATGTATTTCTCCCTTTCTAGTTGTTTAGGGAGTACTGACATGTTGAACCCTAAGATTCCAGATTCCAGGGCCTTGTCTGCCATTGAAGTATCAGTGAATCTCAACTTTAAGCAATGTGTGTATTGCTTTATTTTTACCACTTCGACTTTTAACCAGTTGTTTTATATTTCTAGTTCTTCTTTTATTTCTTGTGCCGAGTGCTTTCCAAATTCGTAGTCAAGTCCACGTACAAATACTGATCTTTTTGCTTTAACCTCTGGTGGCATGATGACCTGGAGTCCTATGCCTCCAAAGGCTTGCATTCCCTCAGGGCTCAGAATGGTATCTGCGTCCCTGTAGTCCCTGCATTTTGCAGTGTATCCATCGTTCGATGAGAAAATCCTTGTGAAGGGTACATTGAGTGTACCATACGCTGTTTCAGTTATCTGAGAACGTGAAGGGGCTGTTCTCTTTTCTATGATCTTGAGTCGAAACTTGGTAGCCATGGTTTATTTGTTTGTGTCTTCCCAGCATGTATTAATTGTGGTTGATAAAGAAGGTTATTCAAGACCCTTCTTAGTGTGCCTATAGGCGACCCCCGGACAGTGGTGTAACTGCACTATCACTGTTTTTCCACTGCCGCATTGGCCTGTGTTCCCCCGACCTCCAACGGACACACACAATCCCACCTACTGTGAGGTGTGCTCCACTGGAGGGGCTCTAGCACGAATACTTAAATATAAGCAGGTGCCTCGGCCAGGGTAAGTAAGGAAGGATTTCAGCAAGAGAGAAAGACCTCAAACCACGTCAGTACTGCCAATCAATAGCTGCCCTCCAGCAGGAGTGTGGGTCACTCACTCTACCAGTGGGGAGGGCTAGCTAGAGTTGACAGTCCTGATCGCTCGTGAGGTAGTCCGGTGACAGTCGTGGTCGTTTCCAAAGGCGGAGACCCCCAAGGGGCGTTGCTCCAAACAAGATTTTTAGGAAGTCCAGTAGTAGACAGAGAGGTCAAGTTGTAGTCCGGTCGTCAACAATAGAAAGAAGGCTGGCTGCTTTGGCGGTGAGGGGTCTGAAGAGAGAGGTCCATTCACGGGGAAGGCTGGCTGGCGAATGTTCCTCATTCGATGATGTCTCGGAATGAATGAATGAATAAAAGCTAGTGACAGGGGGGAAAGAGGTTCAGGGGAAGGATAAAGGGAGGATTGAAGTGAATTTTAGAAGGAGAGAATAGGTGCAGTGGCTAAACACCGCTTGCGTGAGGGGGTAGGCAATGTGCCCGGATGTTGTAACAATCACAATCAGGACGAGGCAGAGGGGGGGGGGGGGGCGGGAGTAGGATCGGGCAGGCAAAGGGCCAACGCGGGTGCTCTGGTTGGCAAAGCTGAGGAAGAACCGCCCCGCCACGGCGGCAGCGCAAGCAGAGAAGCGCAGGTGGACGGACGCACCCGCACACACGGTCAAATTAACAGGGAAGGTGAAAATGGAAATGTAGCTAATCGTAGGGTTGTTTGGAGAAAGATGAAGGTAAAGTGTTTGAGCTATGTCAAAGAGGAACGGAGCGAGTTGGAGGAAGAATTTTGAATCTTTGAGCTTGAAATGTCAGAGTATTCGTACTAAGAAAGGATGAGCGTATCGTAGGAGAGTTTTTAGTAATAGCAGGAAACAGATTTGAGCTTTTTTGTCGAATTATGAACGGAGATGAGAATGAGATATAGGTTGGTTGGTTTCAGTCTTGAGTTAGGTCGATGTTATTGAGAGTGGTTGTCACAGAGGTTGGGTATGTTTGATTTGGTTCTAGAGAGTTGTAGTATTTATGTAAGGCTTTGTCTGGGGGTGGGGGGTGTTTGGAGATTGGTTGTGGGGGGGGGGGGAGTTTGTATTTGGGGATTAGTTGGGGGTGGAGGTGGTATGTTGATTTGTGCTGAATTAGGATTGCTTAGGGGGGGGTTGTTGTGTGTGTGTGTGTGTGTGTCAATATAGTAAGGGGTGAGGGGGGAAGGGGAGGATATTGTTAGCAAGGTCAGATATGGTGAGTTGTTGGGAGGAATTTTGGTATGTTTTTTAGGAGGGGGAGAGAGGGGGGGGGCGCTCTGGAGGTAGTTAGGTTGATTTACAGTATAGTAGGATTTCTTAAGCCCCGTCCACACGATCGAACAGTGCCCGGCGGACTTTGCCCGTTTACCGGGCAAAGCCTGTGTGTCGTCGTACACACGGAGGTGCTGGTTGGCAGTAGTCACACTCTGCCGCTGGTAGCTAGTAGGTGGTCGGCAGTAGCTGCTGAGGTACGATCACCATGGTGTGTCGCAGGACAGTTAAATCGAAGACTATAGCACTGTGTACAATAATTGCTACAGTGTGCAAAAAGAAGAAGAAACAGAAAAGGGAATGGTGCAAGGAATGGTTATCTCAACGAAAAGTTAAGGGAAGTCATGCCACGATTTTACGTGAACTACAAGGTGAACATGAGAAAGACTTCACTAACTACATGAGAATGGACCCCAACAACTTCTATAGACTTCTCTCTAAATTGGAACCATACATAAAAAAACAAGATACCATTATGAGGCAGAGCATTTCTCCAGAGGCTCGTCTAGAGGCTACGCTCATATTTCTTTCAACTGGGTGCTCCTACACGTCGCTTCAGTATACAGCGAGGATATCAAAACAAAGTTTGTCTACCATAATACCTGCAACTTGTCAAGCCATATATGAAGTACTCAAGGAGGATTACTTGCAGGTGAGATTTGTAGTATACATAGTTATTCAATTTTGAGGGTCACGAGAGGTTCCCATGGTAACACATGTCTTATTATGTGATTGAGTAGGCTTAGTAGGGTTTCCGGTTTTTATCGCTTATTAATGAAAATAACACTGTTTTTGTAAAAGGGGATAACCCTCCATACACATGATACATGATGGACCTGTTTAGGACACAAGGTTGCTTCCAAAACGCTATAGACAACTTATTATACACTGTATTTAACATAATTGCATACTCCCTAGCGTATGTAGTCTTAAGTTAAATATCTGAAGACCCACTCCAACCAATAAAGATATGTAAACCAAACCAAACATGCATATTCGTCAATAAAAATAAAATACTAGAGTATGTTTTAACAACAGTTATCACTGTTTACCACTAATGATGCATTGATAGTTATAATAAGTAAGAGTATCCAACACCCTCATTCAATAAATGACCCTTACATAATAGTAGAGGAGGAAAGCCTACCTAGTTTCCCCAGATAAAGGATCTCATAAATAAGTTTCTGAGCATGTATTTTATTTTCACGGCTCATCTGTTCGAAGATCGTTCGCAACAACCTGACCAAAAACACTGTCTGCATCATTTATAATATTTTCGGAGGAAGATAATGACTGCAGGTGGTGGAGGGCCTCTTTCAGGATGCAAGGGCGGAAACGATCTTCCTGCTGGTTACCGCTGCAAACTCTCTCGTTTGCTGATGCGGACGACACTTGGGGCGGTTGGACAGAGGTGAGAACGGCAGCGACTATCTGGGTCACCGGCAGATTCAACCCAGCCACCATACAGTCACTATCTAGCTACCCAGGTGTTCGTCAAATTCTGGCTGTGATCTCATCATAGGTCCTGGACTCGTGGGATGTGTCCCCAGACCTTCACCTATCGACTGTCAATTCTCTGGTCATCTACCACTACCACATACCACGACCGTCAATTAATCTCATTCTGTCTGTACCCCTGTGTTCTCCTGCCATTTCAAGAAAAAACAGCCGCTGTCGCTCGAGTGTAGAGTTGAATGGACGCTTCCCTACCCTGAGTGTGCATCACCGTGTTCCAGGACCTTCCCCCTGGGCCACTGCCGTAGGAAATATCTGTTCATTGTTTGATTCTATGGTTGTTTGATTCCATTAATTGCTGACTCCCCTTTATTGTTCGATTTCATCAATTGTTGACTCCATTTAATTGTTTGAATCCATTAATTGCTGACTCCCATTAATTGTTTGATTCCTTTAATTGTTTGCTTCCCTCAATTGATTAACTACATGAACTATTGACTGCATTAATTGTTTGACTCCCGTAATTATTTGTTTGTTGAGTGGTGTCAGAGTTTTGTTATATTTTTTATAGTTAAGAGATGTCTATCTCAAACGGTTGTTTGCTATTCCTCAGAAAACTATGGTCCTTGACTTTCCTTTACTAAGAACCTGATTGGTCTGGTAAGGGATTTCTATCCCAAAGTCCCAGGCCTTTACAAGTGGCTACCTTGCCAGGATTGTCTCTGACCTTTGGTTTCTGAGGTTTAACATTCGTTCCCGTGTTGTTGCAAGTCGCCGTGAGCGCGCCGCCTTGCTGTCTGTGGCCCGGAAGCAAGTGTTGTTCAGTGGTTATCCCTTCCTTCTGTGTGCTAATTTTTGTTACTCTCCCTTGTACTTGGGGAAGTTAATTAGTGTTGGTTGGGGTGCACTGTGGATGCTGTCATAGCATTTTTGTTGTTGTTTCACCTGGTGCGGTTTCGTTACCCTGAGAGTGATTCAGCTGGGCTGGGTGCTGAACAAGGTTCCCTCCAGTCGGATCAAATCATTTACTGGTCTGTTTGAGCCACTAGGTGAGTTACCTTTGGCTATTTGCGGGGTAAGTTGATTGTTTTTTCCTTTGTTCTTGGCCTTTCGGATCATTGTCTACTTTTGAGGTGTTGAAAGGTCAAGCGGTCTGACAGGTAATGAGATTGGTCAGTATGTGGTCACCCAACAGAATGCCGAGAGAGAGAGAGAGAGAGAGAGAGAGAGAGAGATGGAGGCACTTCAGAAAGAGAGAGAGAGATGGAGGCACTTCAGAAAGGGAGAGAGTTGGAAGAACGCCAGAGAGAAAGAGTTCGAATTAGCTAAGTTGCAGGCAGAAAAGGACCTAGAACTAGCGAGGATTAATGCTTCAAGTAGACCAGAATCCTCTGGCCATATACAAGACAATGTGGTAGAACCCAGCTTGCCTGTGTACTGTGAAGGAGAAGACATCGCCTCCTACCTTGTTAGGTTTGAACGGGTAGCTGAGCTGCTTGGTGTAGACCCAGATAGCTCTGCTGTAAGGTTGGGTAGCCTATTGAGTGGTAAGCCGGTAGAAATTTACACGTCCCTGTCTGCCGACATCACCCGAGATTATTTCTTGTTGAAGCAAGCTCTCTTGCGAGGATTTAACACGACTTCTGACGCTTATCGTGTTGATTTCCGCAGAACGAAGATTAGAGCGGGAGAAATGTACCAGCAGTTTTCGATTCACCTGGGTCGTTTGTTTCAACAATGGCTGGAGGCATCAGAGGTTGAAGAAACCTTTGAGTCTCTATCTAACTTCATGGTGTTAGATCAGTTTTTGTCTTCTCTACCTCCAGACATGAGAATTTTCATCAAAGAACACCAGCCATCGACGCTTGGAGAAGCGCTGCATCTTGCCGACAACTGGGCGTCTGCTCGCAACGCCTACCCCAAGTCTTCCCCTCCTGCAGTGAAGATTGCGAAGCCTCCGTCCTCAGAGGAACCATCGCCAGGAGTACACAGGAGTAGTTCACCAGCCGTGCGGTGTCACAGCTGCGGAGAAGGGCACATTCGTTCCCGCTGTCCCAGGAATCCCCTCGCCTCCAAGACTGCTGACACTCATCAGCCCAGCACCAAGGTCGGATTCTGTTTGGAAGACAGGAGCTGCCCCGTTATTGTGTCAGTGGAACAATAAATGGGTCTAGGGCATCTACTTTCATCAGGGACACTGGTTGCTCGTGCATTATTGTCTCTGAAGAAGCCCTGCCTGACGCTGACATCTCCAGCTGCCCGAAGGTTAGTGTCGCCGATTATTTAGGTCGTGTTGACCAGTTCCCTGTTGTTAGGTGCTACCTGCATTGCCCCTATTTCACTGGTTGGTCTAATGTGGTAAGAGCTCCCATTAAATTTGCTAGTGTCCTCATTGGTAATGTTCCCGGTGTTCGTGACCCTAACGACCCGGAACCGTTAAAACTCTCCTCGCCACCAGGACCAGTCTCCTCGCCACCTGCTGACGACGACGACTCGCCACCTGCCGACGTCGCCTCGCCACCCTCTCACGCCGCCACGCCTGCAGCCAAGGTCCAAGCTGTAGAGACACGGACGGCGAAGGTGAAACAACCGCATCCCCTGATTCTGCCGAATTTGTTCCCACTGACTGTGACTCCCATGGAGTTCGCCAAGCTTCAAGACTCGTGTGCCACTCTGAAGCTGGTAAGGGAGAAGGTGACTTCCGGGGAGGAGGATCAGGTGAGAGATGGGTCGATGTATAAGTTTGTTTTTATTAATGGGGTGTTACACAGGTCTTGTGTGTCATTCAAGCGACCAGCCAAAGTAGGTCGGTTTTTACTTGTCCCTGCTGTTTGTCGTAGTAACTTTCTCTCTGTAGCTCACAAGAGCCCTCTTATTAAGTCACTGTTCTCGTAGGAAAACTTATAGGAAGGTTGCTGTTCAGTTTTACTGGCCAGGTATGGGAGCGGATATTAGTTTTTTTGTAGGAGTTGTGATCAGTGCCCGCGTATGTCCGCCAAGGGTAGAGTCCGTCATGTTCCACTTGAACCCTTACCCGTCATTGCAGACCCATCTTATCGGGTAGCCATAGATTTCGTTGGACGATTCTCACCCCCCCCCCCCCTTCCTCTAAGAAGCCTAAATTACATCAAGCTAATTTGTTAAAGCAATATAATTGCAGGACCCACATTGCCCGTGTCCTTGACGACGTCCCCAGGCTGGAGTTTGTCGAGGCACTACCCTGCAAAAGTTCCTGCGAAGTTCAGACGCCAGAGTCTGTTGATCTCGGTTGCCAGTTGCTGCCAACACCTGACGAGATAGAAGAATCCTCTACGACTGGAAATAGGCCCAAACTTAAACTTGGACTGAAGTGGACCCCACGTGCAGTTCCTTGATACGACCTTACGTTTTGGACATCAAGTTACCATCTATTCTTTTATGTGACCCTTTATTGTGCAATGTGTATTTAAGCATTTGTTGTAAGATGATTATGCTTTGTGTACTAATCTTAAGTTTAAACTACCTTACAATAGATTTTTGTTGGGGGAGCTGTGTAAGGGAGGAAACGATCTTCCTGCTGGTTACTGCTGCTAACTCTCTCGTTTGCTGGTGCGGACGACACTTGGGGCGGTTGGACAGAGGTGAGAACGGCAGTGACTATCTGGGTCACCGGCAGATTCAACCCAGCCGCCATACAGTCACTATCTAGCTACCCAGCTGTTCGTCAAATTCTGGCTGTGATCTCATCATAGGTCCTGGACTCGTGGGCTGTGTCCCCAGACCTTCATCTATCGAATGTCAATTCCCTGGTCATCTCATTCCGTCTGTGCCCCGGTGTTCTCCTGCCATTTCAAAACAATCAGCCGCTGTTGCTCGAGTGTGGAGTTGAATGGACGCTTCCCTACCCTGAGTGTGCATCACCTTGCTCCAGAACCTTCCCCCTGGGCCACTGCCGTAGGAAATATCTGTTCATTGTTTGATTCTATGGTTGTTTGGTTCCATTAATTGCTGACTCCCCTTTATTGTTCGATTTCATCAATTGTTGACTCCATTTAATTGTTTGAATCCATTAATTGCTGACTCCCATTAATTGTTTGATTCCTTTAATTGTTTGCCTCTCTTAATTGATTAACTCCATTATCTATTGACTCCATTAATTGTTTGACTCCTGTAATTATTTGTTTGTTGAGTGGTGTCAGAGTTTTGTTATATTTTTTATAGTTGAGATGTCAATCTCAAATGGTTGTTTGCTATTCCTCAGAAAACCATGGTCCTTGACTTTCCTTTATTAAGAACCTGATTGGTCTGGTAAGGGATTTCTATCCCAAGGTACCAGGCCTTTAAACAGGATATTATCAATTTCGCCAGAAACCCTTTTGGTCGGTCGTTTACTTGTTGACGGTGTGGGCTAGGGTTCACGAGTATTCGATTCTGCAGCTGAACGAGAGACAGACGGCGTAGCCATACAAGAGACGGTAGGCGTGGCCGAACCAGTGACAGTGGCTGGTGGATTATCATCAAGTCCCAGCAGTAGCGGATCGTTGAATATCTATAAATAAAAAAAAAATATACACAAGCCCTTTGTTAATAGACACACAAAAATATATACATACATATTACGTACAATACACAGAGAGAGAGAGAACGCTTGCAAACGTACCTCGTGATCAGAATGTACCTCAGACATATCTTCTGTAGTGTGAGTATCCATGTTTGACAGATTGTCGAATTGTCACCATCAATGAGGAAATGCAGTGCATCAAAGCACCATAATGTGGGAATATAAAGTCCTCCGTTTCAGCTCCAGACTTTTTTTTACTTTTGCATATTTCTTAGTTCCCGTCAATGCTGATTTCGAAGTTATTCAAATTTTCTCTTCACATCACTTGTGGTAACTGTAGTCTCGCTTCTATTCATGTTCTCTGTAATCTGTCTCAGTGCCGCTGCACGTTTGTCCCTGTACATTAGGGACATAATTACTTGCAAGTGCCCAATTGTTCTCTGTCCTGAGTTTGGATGCGATCGTGACTGTAAATCCGAGGCCCACATCTCCTGTATTTGCAAGCGTGAACTGAAGATTCCTGTGATCGAACTGGCATTTGTCAAAGCACAGAGAGAGAAGACTGGCAGTATAGGGGCTCTCATGATTTCTAGCCAAGATATTCCGGAGTCCAAGAGACAGGAGGCTGCCACAGAGAGACAGAAGAGGAGAAGAGTTGCCGAGGAAAAGAGACTAGAGAAGGCCCAGGTTGAGGTAAAAAAGGCCGATGATTGGAGTCAAGCTGATTCAGAGTTTAATGACTTCCCCATGGCTGATCCGAGTGCTGACCAGGAGAATGGTGACTTTGTCCCTAACCCAGAAAATAATGATCCCAAACCTTCCAGGCATAAGATTCGAAATAGTAAAGATATCCCTAGCATAGCTCTGGCCAGCATGCGACACCACACTGGTCTCAGAGAAACTGCAGAGATAGCAACAGCTGCCTGGATTGACGGTGGTTTGATAACACCTGATGATGTTCACCTGGTGATAGATCATAACAAAGTAAGGAGAGCTCAGGAGGAACTTGTCAGTAACCTAGAAGAGGAGTTTGATAAGGGGATAAGAGAAAATGGAATCAATTGTTTGTTCTTTGATGGGAGAAGGGATGACACTCAAGTGTTCATGAAAGTTGGAGATTCTGACAAGTTGTTCCCTGCCATGGTGAAGGAGGAACACTACTCCTGCTGCAGTGAACCAGGAGGGAAGTATTTGTGGCATTTCACTCCAGAGAAAGATGACATCAGGAAACCAGCTGAGATAGTGGCAGATAACATTGTGAACTGGCTAAGAGAGAGGAACGTAGACCAGACCCTGCAGGCCATTGGAGGGGACAGCACCAACACGAACACAGGGTGGCAAGGGGGGGTCATACAGTGGATAGAGCGGAAGATTGGGTGGAAGCTGGTCTGGATTGTTTGTGACCTCCACACCAACGCGTTGCCACTCAGACATCTGATCCAGGAGCTGGATGGCAAGACTCTTTCAAACAACAGATGGTCTGGTCCTCTTGGCAAGATGCTGGACTCTGCCACTGAGTTAGAAATAAATCCGATCTTTGAAAAAAATCACAGTTGGCCCTCCACTCGTTGAGCTTGCACATACTGTCATTGACGACCTGAGTACTGACCAGTACTATGGTTACATGATTTGCAGTGCCATCAAAACTGGGGTCATGCCTGATAGACTTGCTTACCTGCAGATAGGTCCAGTCTCACATTTTAGGTGGCTCACAACGGCTCTCAGGTTCTGCAGAATTTGGGTCGCTCATCATAAACTGAAAGGGAACCAGCTTCACAACCTGAGACTTATTGTCCAATTCATCGTGAGTGTCTACTTGCCAAATTGGTTCAACACCAAGGTCAAGTCATCGTTCTCCGAAGGTCCGAGGCATGTTCTCTTCCAGCTTGAGCTCCTGAGGAGTCAGCCAAGGAAGGTTGTTCAGATTGTGGAGCAGACTGTGAGGAGATCTTCCTGGTATGCTCATCCCGAGGCAGTTCTGCAGACAATGCTCTGCAGTAAGGATGAGGGGAGAGAAGAGTGGCAGTCAAAAAGATCTTGGGTATGAGACTTGAGAGAGTATCTGGGCATGACGAATTAGTTGGTGACGACTCCTTCAGGGTCAGGAAGACTCCTGAAGTCAATCTAGGTGCCAAGACCCTCACTGATCTCATAGATCTGGATAACATCCAGGCTGGCAGTGAGCCCCCTCTTACCTGCAGCCTCACCAATGTTCAAGTCAGAGCTTTCCTGGACAACCCCATGCATGTCCCTGCCTGGCCCTCGCACACCCAGAGTATAGAGCGTTGTGTACAGCAAGTGAGCGAGGCCAGCAGTCACGTGTACAGCCAGGAGAGGAGGGAAGGCTACATCCGAGCTCAGGTGGTCAGCAGGGAGGTGATGAGTAGAAACAGAAGCAAGAAAGTCATGTTCTCTATGGTGTGCAGCAACACCGGGTCGTAGTAGTAAAACCGGTTTTTGTATTTGATGATTTTGTTTTCTAAAGGAATATTAAATTTAATAAATGTGTCAAGATCATTCGTTTCACTATTCTGGATCATTTTCATCCTAATAAATTTACCTGATACATTTACTTTACTTTAAATAAGCTATTTAGTGGTGTTGGTAAAAGGGTGGGCATACTGAATTTTCATAAGATTTCAAGTTAAAATTTACCTAGCAAAATAAGAAAACTTTTCAAATCTGAAGATATCACATGATTCTGCACATAGAACTACATCATTAATACCATGGGCCGATTTTTCAAACTCAAAAAAAAAAAATTTCGCCTCCGTATGACACACCCTACTGTACATGTCCACTTTGACATTCCATAGACAAGGGTGCTGACGATAGAGTTCAATCAACACCATGGTCTCTTCTCTAGACCAATGAATGTTTCCTTGGTCTGTGGCGGATGGAGGAACAGACATTTTCCAGTGGTGACTTGTGGCGAGACTGAATAACTGGCAGCCAGGGTTCCAAGGTTAACTTCGTTTGTCTGGCAGGGTCGTCCATCCATACCCGGTAGCAAACGGTCAAACCACCAGGCAGTCGGCCTTATCTGGTGATTGCGCTCGACCACTGGCACAGGCACTCTGTTGGTTTGCCCGTCAATTTTGCCTGAACGATGGGCATTAAGCGAGTGCCCGTCGGGCAGTGCTCGATCGTGTGGACAGGGCTTTAAGGGTGATTTGATTTGTGTGGTTAATGAATAGTTGTATTGAGTTAAATGTACTTTTTTTTTTTTGAGGGATTGTAACAAAGATTGGGTGGATTAAGTTTTTGTTTTGGGAGGATTGTAGGTTTTGTTAGTGATTGGCAGAGTTGGGTTATTATTGCTTTCTTTCTTTCTCCTTTTTGGCTTATAAAGGTCTTCTGCAATTTGCGTGGAGGGGTTTTGCATGTATTGTGCATTCCTGGTCCCATTCTTTGAGGGAGAGGGTTTGTGTACAGGTACTATGCACCCCTCCCCAACCTTATTGGCTAAGGGAGGCGTCCATGTCAACAGTGTGTTAGTATCATTCTTTGAGGGAAAGGGCTTGTGTACAGGTACTATGCACCCCTCCCCAACATTATTGGCTAAGGGAGGCGTACACGTCATCTGTGTTAGTATGGGATAGGTAAGTTAGGTTTTTGTTTTGGGAGGAATGGTTGGGTGTGGTTAGTGAATGGTTGAATTGGGTTATTTTTTATTTTTGGTGGGATTGCTAGTAACGGCTGGGTTTGTTAGGTTTTTATTTTGGGGGGATTGTTAGAGTTTTTTCTTTTTCTTTTGGGGTGGGGGGGTGTTAGTGCAGGTTGAGTAAGTTGGTGTTTTGTTTTTTTGTTTTTTGTTTTACTTGGTTGAGTAGGGTTTTACTCGGGAGTGGTCTTTGGGTGTGAGTTTGGGGGCATGGGGGTTTTGATTGAGGGGGGTGAGGAGGGAGGTGGTTGATTTGTATAGCTGGGGCAGGGTCAGGTTAATGAATAGTTGTATGGGTTTATTTTTATTTTATTTTTTTTTTTATTTATTTATTTAAGTATTTTTTTTATTATTATTAACAAAGGTTGGGTAAGTCAGGAGGTGTTTGGTTTAATTTCGGGGGAAGTTGTTGGATATGGTTACGGGGAAGTTACGGTTTGATACGGGGGCTACTAAAATAGGGGAGGTGGGTGGGGTGTGTTTAGTCTGTTTAGTACGGAGGGATTCAATTTATTAGAATTGTTTAATTTGGTGTTTGTGTATGTTGAGTTGAGGAGGAGAATGTCTGGGTTGTGTTCTTGCAGGAGGATAGAGATGATGTGTCTGTTTGAATGATATGCTCTACTGTACAGTTGAATTGCATAATGGTGATCATGTTAGTGTGGATGTGTTTTATTTGTTCTTGGTTACTTATATGAGATTGAAGTTTGGGGGTGCAGCGATGATATCTAAATTGTCCAGTGACTGTGAACGTGGTCTGTGTGTCGTATATGTAGGTGGGGGAAGGGCGATGACATGACTGTTCGGGGGGGGGGAGGGGGGAATGTGCTAGGTTTGTGTCGGGGTTGTTTCCTGTTTCCTTTGAGGTAGTGCCGAATAGATCTATTTTGATTATGGATTTTGTTGGATGTGTGTATTGTATTAATCTTTTGCTGTCAGGTGTGTAGGGAGACAGGGGAAAGGGGTTCTTCCTCTTTGGTCTAGGGGTCTTTACTACTAGTTCTGTGGGGGGGATGGGCTGCAATTTTGTTTTGGGGAGTCTGAGGTGTTCGGGAAGGATTGAGTTTGGTCTGGGCGTTTGTGGTTTGGGAGTTCATGGTAGTTGTGTGAGAAAAGTCAGGTGTAGGCAACGTCGAGGAGGAGGGGCCGGGAGGTTTTGGACTGATTACTCTGGAGGTTGGGAGGGGCATGATGGAGGGTGAGGTAATGGTAGATTGGTGGGATAAGTCAGGTGTGGGCATGGCAGAAGTGGAGGGGCGGAGGGGGATTGTAGTGGTTTCTCTGGGGGTGGGGGGGGGTCATGATGGTCTGGGGGTTGGGGGAGGTGAAGGTCCAGTCGGAGATGGGGGCAGTTGGGAAGATGAGGTCGGGTCCGGTTCTGAAGGATTCAGGAATGTGTATGGTAGGGAGGCCGTTGGCCTTCAAACCTTCAATTGCTAGTTTCAGGAAAAGTGACCTGTTTCCGTTGCTTAGGGTGTGTGCCAAATATATGATGGTAGTGATTTTAGCGTCAGTGTCGGGGGAGGGTGGGCGGGCGGTCAGGTGTTTTTTTTTTTTTTTTTTTTTTTTTAGGGAAAGGAGGAATGAAGGAAGATTAGAGGTGGGGGAAGGAAGTTATAGTTCGTTAATTGAAGAAATTCAGGAGGAGGTAAGAGAGGGCGGGCTGACCGCCTAGCTAAGCCAATAGTGTGTTTGGGTTGTGTCATGGGTTAGTTATTGTCTGTCGGTACAGGCACTAGACAGCCTACCCTGTCCCATTTATGGGTGATTTAAGGGCCTTATTTCATATTCCGCCGACCCTACTGGCGGGTGCTGGTCTAGGGAGGTTGTCTATTGCCTGGCCGTCTAGATCCGGGGTGGTAGTGGACCTTTTGAGATTTCGTGGCTTTTTGGGAACCATGTATGGTTATTGTCGTTATCTGGTGGGAGTCTTTGGAGGAGTCCTTGCTCTGATCGTTCTATCTTTTGCCAGATTCTGCTGGCCAGGGTGTGCAGCTGCTGGTTGATGGGTTTCATTCTCAGGTCTCTATGTATCTCGGCTGTGGTTCTGGTGAAGGGGTATCTTTCACCTGTGACGAATCTTAGGGCTTCATTTTGGACCACCTTTAATTTTAATATTTGAGTGGTGCTCATAGTATGAAGAGGTATTGCTGGGTAAGTTAATGTCGGTGTGATAAATGATGTCACCAGGCGGAGTTTTATTTTCTCAGGAAGCGCTTTAAAGCGGTATAGTTTTCTCAGCTCTCTTCTTGCTTTTTCCTTCCTGCTGTGGACATGTTGGGAGTAACCTGTCATGGATATATGCAGGCCCAGGAGGGTCCCTTTGCTTTTGTTATTCTATCTGGGCATTATTGGTTACTAATGGATGGGTTTTCCTTCTGCATAAGGGTATCACTGTGAATCTCGGGAGACTGGTTTGGATTTTCCATTGTTTTTCGTAGTTATTTACCCTTTCTAAATCCCGCCTGGTGTTTTCGGCCTGTAACACTCGCGATTTTCTTTGACGTGTTGTTATTTGAGTGATGTTGTCTGCATACATAATATCTTCGTTACCTATTCTAGTGGGAGGCGGGGGTGTCACTTGTGTAGATAATATATAAGGTGGGGGAGAGGACGCTTCCCCGAAGGACTCCACTCATGAGTGGGAAGGTTTCTCCTGTATGTTGTCCTACCCTCAGTCTAGCATTTCTGCCGTCAAGAAAGTTGCAAAGCAACTTTTCAATGTTGGTGGGAAGTCCGAGTTGGAGGATCTTATATTTTAGACCGTCGTGCCAGACTTTGTCAAATGCCTTCGCTATATCCCGGAGAGTTAGATTACATTGTCTACCACTCGCCGAGGCTCTGGGTATGTTTTCACATGCCAGGGCTATCGCTGTTGTGGTGGACTTTCTTTCCTGAACCCGAATTGCCTGCAGTTGACTCTCTTTGTTGCTTCCAGGTGATTTCTCAGAAGGTTATTGATGATTTTTTTCTAGGATTTTTCCAGGTACTTCGAGGAGGGAGATCGGCCTGTAGTTTAGTGGGACGACGGGGTTCCTTCCTTGTTTTGGCGTTAGGGTAATAATGGCCTCTGAATTTAGTTGGGAAGTAGCCCGAGGCGAGGCAAGCGTTCATTGTGGTTCTCAGTCTCTCCATGGCCGGGTTGTTTATGTGGCTGAGGATCTCCTTGGTGATGCCTGAATAACCAGGGGCTTTATTTTTGGTATTGGAGATGGCTCTGTTGAGTTCTTCCGAGGTGATTGGTTTGGACAATGGGCTGTCCACTCTCAGATCCTCCCATATGATTTCAGGGGAAGGCTGAGTGCGGTGTGTCTGTCCCCGGAGTTCATCAAGAACGAGCTCCTCGTGGGTACCATCGAATCCCCTATTCTCTTCAATTGTGATTCGGAAGATGTTCCATCCATATGTCCCTGAATATGGGTTCTTTGTCTTGGTCGTCATATATTTTACTTCCTGCGTGGTCAGTTATATATGGCTCGTTATGGCTGCAACCTTTCAATCTCTTAACTCGACGCCAGAACTCTCCTTGATCGTTGTATGTATGTGAGAGTTGTTCAACTATTTCGGCCCATTTAAGGTTGCTTTGTTCCAGAGATCTTGTTTTTATTTCCTCCCGGATTCTTCTGTATGTATTGTAGCTTACGATGTCCCAACCATGGGTCTCGGCTCTTTGTTGCAGCAGTTGGAACTGGTTTGTGAGGGCTATGAGTTCTGGAGTCTGTTGTGGGTGTGGGAGAGTTCTGTTGCGTTTGAGAGGCGTGGCCTCCTGGTAGGCTGTTCCTATGGCTCCACACCATGTGTTGATTTCTTCGTCCATTATGTTCACCGGCTGACTGTCTATGGTCTGCAGGATTGCCATGCCCTTGACCTCAAGTTCGGCTGTAGCTTTTTCGTTGAATAAGTCCCAGTCGGTCTGCTTGGCGATTCTCCGTGGTGGAGCTGGTATAGTTATTGGTGTTGCTGAGATGATCATGATTATAGGTAGATGGTCGCTGGAGGTTAAAGGGCCTTGTTCAAAGAGATAGTTGTGGAAGCATCTGCCGTTTGTTATTGCTATATCTGGAGTAGTGGCCGAGTTCTCACTGTAGAACGTTGGAAAGTCCGGGCCTATTAGTTGGGCTTTTTTGTTTATGAAGCCAGCGAGGCCTCTTCCAACATTGTTAGTTGTCCTCTTAACATCTAGTAGAGGATGTCTGGCGTTCATGTCTCCAATGACGTAGGTTGGATGGTAGAAAAGTTGAATGGTTTATCAAGGATTTCAAAAATAAACTTTGTTTTGCTCTAGCACGTCACACTTTATTAACAATAAGACAAGATAATATAATTTATATGTATACAAATACAATATACTAATGTGACAAGATAATACAAATTTGACAATTCAGTAAGCTTCAAAGTTAAGTAATCCTAAAGATTATTGTGATTGAGTCTATTTGCCTGCAAATATATAAAGAAATGATATGCATTATATGGATCCTCGTGTTTCGAAGCAGGATTTGGTAAAACGTTACTCTGACCACCTACGTGATACGGGTGGTCCCCATTAGAGGTTCACGGCGCCATAAGCTCGTTGAACAGGCTTTGTGTGAAATATAACAAAGTCTAGGACTGCTTTTATTATCCTGGTGGTCCAGTGGTTAGCGTTCCCTGGGTTCGAATCCTGGCGGGTTGAGGTGTTGGATAAAGTGCAGCTGGACTCGCTTATCAAGAGTTCAGGTGATAGTGTAAAATTATCTTTTAAACACAGTGCTCAGTGTAAAATACTTATACAAAACAGTGTTTGTGTTGATAAGTGGCATACCATTCGTGATTTTGTATATCAACTTCTTAGTGAAAGTGACAAAGCCCAAAAAGGAAAGTTAAATGCCATATATATATATACTGTATATATATGCAAGTAAATCACTGTAGGTGCGTGTGATCTAGGTATATGCTGATAACCAGTCTGTACTCACCCCTGAAGATGAGAATTACACGAAAGCGCTTGGGAACTTCGTGTTTTTCTTTCCTTGTGGTTATATATATATATATATATATATATATATATATATATATATATATATATATATATATATACATATATATATATATATCATTAGCGCAATAAACACGCGGACTTCTACATACAATCAACACCTCAACCAGTGGTTAGCGTTTCCCGGTCACAGTCGCGGGCTCGTGGGCCGTGGGTTCGAATCCTGGCGGGTTGAGGTGTTGATTGTATATATAAATATAAATATAAATATATATATATATATATATATATATATATATATATATATATATATATGCTGATAACCACAAGGAAAGAAGAAAACACGAAGTTCCCAAGCGCTTACGTGTAATTCATACTCAAAAAAATTTATGGGACTGTATGTCGTTGTGTACCCGTAACTGGACTCGATCTCAAATTGGCATACTCAAAACACAGATGGTATACTCAAAACCAATATTTGACATCGAACTCCGTAAGTTAACGCACGTAACTTACACCAGCTCCCGAGGTTGTGTAACACTCTCAACCCGGATGTAGTAGTGACTAATTCCCGATTGTATAAAAAATAATAATAATATATGTTGTAATAATGCTTGTTAGACTTGTTTTATCATAGAATAATGAAGAAAATGTTTTGTACATCAACATACTGAAATATAATATTTCACTTTGTCTTTTTCGTAACTTTTTTGTTGTATAATAAGCGGCTTGAGTGTTTGTGTTTGTCTCAGTTTGGAAGAGACGCATCTTTTGTCCTCTTACACATTATAAAGTATTTCTTACCAAAATAGAAGGTTTGTATTGTTCACACTTAGGGTAAAAATATGTTTTATGACTGAGTAAAATTGCAGATAGAATTTATTAATGTTGTATAGCCGTAAATATCCCTCAGTAATGAAGGCCAAATATGAGGTCAAGTGAACATTCCTGCCAAGACTTTGCCTTGTTTTTCTAATATTCAACCAATAGCCTTAGCCTATTTTCTTATGTATATAGCTTATGATAACATGAAAGGCTATAAATTTCCATAGGCTAGCCAAAATTAAATGATATTAGGTGTAAAATATGGATTGCAATTAACTTGATTAATAGGTGCCTATATAGCTGCTTTTTCAGTCTTAGGCAAATAAATGTTTAAACATGGGGCCTACTTAATTTAGTTAGAACATGAGGATTATTTAAATAAGAAATTATACTAATAGGGCATAGGTTAGATAGGTTTGGTTTGGCTATGTTATGGTATTGTGGGGGTATCGAGATATTAAAGTTGTCTAGCACTCAGGATGGAAGGAAACTCTAATGTGGTTTTCTTGTATAATATATAAGTTATATGATAGACAGTCTGGTGCTGGAGGTGCTGTGTGGTGAGGGGCTGCTTGGTAGAGACGTGCGGTGAGTAGCTTGTTGAAGGAGGTAGATGTGCAGGAGCTTCGTTAGAGAAGATGTTGCCTGTTGCTGGCCTCCTGGTTGAATGAAATGTTAACAGCGTGGAGCTTGCTGGAGGAGATGTTGCTTGTTCAGGAAAATGGGCAGAATGAATCTCAATGGAGAGACAGAGCTTATATACACCCAGCAGCAGCCGCCAGTCCTCTAAGAGTCATGTTGGGAAAACCCGAAAAGTAGCCGGTGACTAGTTCCATTGCTAAGATCCGGCGACATTGGAATGCGAATACGCTTGGTTGCTAGGGAAGACGGTAGCAGGTGGTGTGCAGCTACGCAGTTTGTAGGGGAGACGTCCACTACAATACTCCCACTTCCCTCCCGGCGCAGCGGGAGGCTGGATGTTGTCCGGGTTGTGTCCCACACATAACACATACCGGGCAGGTGTATGTACGACTCGACCGCTACGTGTAACAACTCCGTCCAGTGACACAAAACCTGTGGGAGAATTAGGAGGAGAAAGAGGGTTTGGGATTAGAGGAGGTTGTACAAGCAATGGTTGCTGTGCTCCTGCTGCTGCAGGGGCTGCGTCAGGAGGAGGGTCCATGGCAGGAGCAGGTTCTGTGATAGAAGGGAGATCTATTGCAGGTTCAGGTTCTATGACAGGAGGAGGGTCTATGACAGGAGCAGGTTGTACATGAGGGTGAAAAGAGGGTGCCCAGAAATGTCGTGGGCGTGGTGTTGCTGCCGGTGGTAACTGCGGGTGGACTGGTGCAGGCGTAGTTTGTTGATGGTGCTGCTGGGCTGGGGGCCCGACGGGTAAGGCGGCCGGTTTGACTCGGTCTATGCTGACGGTGTCATGTCTGCCATTCCGGATAATTGTCAGGAACTTTGCTGAACGGGTAACCACCTGGAAGGGTCCATCGTAGGGGCGTTGTAATGGGTTGTGGTGAGCATCATGCCTGACGAAAACATACTCGGCTGTGAGTAGTGCAGGAGGGATGTGTTCAGGGCGCCGAGTAGGCTGGCGTGGAGCAGTAGCTCTGAATGCAGAAACTGCTTGTCGTAGCTTTTGGAGTAAGTCGTGACGAACGGCTGGAGTGGTTTGGTTGGGATCAGGAGGGAGTGAGAAATCCCCGGGTAGCCGAAGGGGCTCGCCTAGTGTCAGATCTGCTGGGCTACAGTCCATATCCTCCTTGTGTGACGCACGGATGCCGAGGAGCACTAAGGGAAGCGCATCAGTCCAGCTGTAAGGGTCGTGCTGTGCCTTGAGTGCGTCCTTCAGCTGCCGGTGAAAACGTTCTACCATGCCGTTGGCTTAAGGGTGGTATGCTGTAGTGCGTTGTCTAGACGTGCCGAGGAACTGTAGGAGGTGCTGCCAGAGTTGTGACTCAAACTGTACTCCTCGGTCAGTGATTACGGTTGCGGGGGGGGGGGGGGGGGGGGCCAAAACGGGAAACCCAACCGGACATGAAGGCGCGGACAGTAGTCTCTGCTGTAGCGTTGGGCATGGGAATTGCTTCTGTCCACCTGGTGAAACGGTCGATGCAGGTGAAGATGTAGGTGCTACCGTAGGATGATGGTAGAGGTCCCACGATGTCGAGGTGTACTACTTGAAAACGTCCTTTGGGAATAGGAAAGGCTTGTAAGGGGGCCCGTACGTGACGATGTATTTTGGAAGACTGGCAGGCCAGGCACTGGGCAGCCCATTTCTTAGTATCAGACTTGATGCCGGGCCAGACGACACGTTGCGTGAGGAGGCGCTGGGAGGCCCGCACACCCGGGTGGCCGAGACCATGGATGCGGTCGAAAACAGCGCGGCGGTGGACGTGAGGCACGAACGGTCTAGGCTGTCCACAGGATACGTCGCACCACAATTTTATCTTAGTGCCAGGAACAGGGAGTTCTTGGAGTATGAGGCCTGAGGGGGATGTCTTGTATGCTGCCAGGTCTTCGTCTTTCTTTTGAGCCGCGGCTAGCTGCCCATAATCAATGGGTGGAGATGAGGGAAGAATGGTGGATATACAACGAGAGAGGGCGTCGGCGATCTCGTTGTGGCTGCCTTTAATGTGTTAGATGTCGCTGGAGAACTCCGAGATGTAAGCCAAGTGGCGCAGGACACGAGGTGTATGTGACTGGGAAGCTGAAGCGAAGGCGTGGACGAGGGGCTTGTGATCAGTGAAGATGGTGAACTGACGGGCCTCGAGGAAGTGTTGGAAATATCTGACAGCCAAGTATATGGCCAGGAGTTCTCGATCAAAAGCACTGTACTTGAGGTGTGGTGGTTGAAGCCGTTGTGAGAAGAAAGCAACGGGCATGAAAATTCCGTTGATTTCCTGCTGTAAGACGGCACCCACTGCAGTAGAAGAAGCGTCTGTTGTGAGAGTGGTCCGGGCGTTAGGTGCGGGGTGGGCCAGGAGGGTGAGGCGTGTGATGTACTGTTTGATAGTGGTGAATGCCGTAGTAGCCTCTTGAGTCCACATGAGAGACTTGTGAGACTTCTTTGGGCGTCCCTTGAGAAGGTCGTGTAGGGGGGCTAGGACGGTGGCAGCTCTGTCAATGAAGCGGTGGTAGTAGTTGACTAAACCCAGGAACTCTCGGAGTTTCTTCGCCGTTTCAGGTTTGGGGAACTCCCTAATTGCGGTTATCTTCTGTGGTAGGGGTTGTATGCCACTGGGCGAGACTCTGTGACCGAGGAAATCGATGGCTGAGGTTCCAAAGACGCACTTAGCAGGATGAACTTTCATGTTGTTGTTCTGCAGGGATTGGAGAAGGAGTTGTAGGTGGTGGTGGTGCTCAGCAGGCGTCGAAGATGCGACGAGGATGTCGTCAATGTAGACGGTGACAAAATCGAGGTCGCGAAGCATATGGTCCATGAACCTCTGGAAAGTCTGTGCTGCATTGCGTAAGCCAAAACTCATGAAAGTGTACTCAAAGAGTCCGAACGGAGTGGTGATGGCTGTCTTCTGGGTATCTGCCGGCGCTACTGGGATCTGGTGGAAGGCACGCTCCAAGTCGATCTTCGAGAAGATAGTCTTGCCATGAAGTTTGTGGTGAAAGTCCTGGACATGCGGAATAGGGTACTTGTCAGGTTTGGTGAAGAGATTCAGGGCTCTGTAGTCGCCACACACCCTCCATTCGCCGGGTGTTCGCTTAGAAACCATGTGAAGAGGCGATGCCCAGGGACTCCTTGAAGGGCGAATGATGCCGTCTTGCAGTAGTTTGTTGAATTCTGCTTTGGCTGTGTACAGGAGCTCAGGGCGCAGGCGGCGAGGGCGTGAAAAGACTGGTGGTCCTTTGGTTTCGATGTGGTGGAAAATTCCCGACGTTGGTGGTGGGGGTAGGGAGACTCGGGGTGAGAAAAGCTCCTTGAATTCGTCGAGCAGGGAGAACTCGTTGGAAGGCGCAAGACAGGTGATAGCGTCCGTGTGTCTGGCACGAGAACCCTGGATCTTGAGTGCTGTAGGCTCATGAATGAGGCTTAGATGACTTGGTTTGACACCGAGCTTGTGGAAGGTGAGGAAGTCGAAACCAAGGATGGGTTGAGACACGTCTGCTATCACGAATAACCAACGCAGAGTCTTGGGCAGACCGAGGTCTAAGGCGAGGGTGCGTACGCCGTAGGAGGCGATGGAGGTACCGTTGGCAGCGAACAGGTCATATGAGGGTTGCTTTGACTTGTCTCGTAGTGAGGGAGGGATGAGGCTGACCGATGAACCGGTGTCGATGAGGAACTTCTTGCTGGAGGTGCGGTCATTGACGCGCAGTAATGAGACGCCTGGAGGGACGGAGGCTGAGGCGTCTACCAGCCTCTGGTGTTGCCGTTTCCCGAATAGGTGCAATAGGGCTCACAGTTTCGAGCATAGCGGCCGAAAGTCTGGTGATACCAGCAGAGGGTAAATTTGTTGTGCTGGGGGTTGGCTGCTGTGTGTCGGAACTTGTAGGGCGTAGTGTGTGAGTCAGGAACCGGCGCAGCAGCGGGTATGGAGGAGCAGAACTGCTCAATGGTGTCCATCCTGCGGTTCAAAATTTGCAACAGGTCCTTGATGTCTTGTGAGGTATTGCTCGGCTGAGGGGTGTTGACCTGGCTTACAAGTTCGATGGTAGGTACTGGTGTGACCGTGGCGGCAAGAGGTGCAGCAGCGCATTCGTTAAAAATTCTATCTGCCGCGGTTGCATATAGTTCCGGTGTTGTAGAGTAATCTACTGCGGACAGGATGTTGCGTACTTCTGTGGGTAGCTTTTGTGTGTGAAGCTGGCGCAGGATAGAGTCGGGGAGTCTGTCTGTGTGACGGGAGTTCAGCCGACACATCTTCTCCCAGAGACGTCCCGGGGTTGAGTTCCCGAGGGAGGTAGAGGATAGATCTTGCAGGAGATTGGGGCTGGTCTGTTGATAACACGTCTTCAAGGCAGCCCGCAGGGTAGCGAATTTGTTGTGATCTGGAGGGTCGGAAATGGTTTGTGAGACCCGCGTGGCCACTTCCGTGGGTAAGGCACAAAGCAGGGCGCAATACTTTTGTCCGTCGGTAGCTCGTGAACCGGCGAGGGCTGCTTCCACATGGTCAAGCCAGTCCTCGACGTTGTGGTTGAAAATCGGCAGAGAGATCCGTCCGTCCTCCATCCTGTGTGAGTGCTTATCTCCGAGAGTCACCATTGTGGGGGTATCGAGATATTAAAGTTGTCTAGCACTCAGGATGAAAGGAAACTCTAATGTGGTTTTCTTGTATAATATATAAGTTATATGATAGACAGTCTGGTGCTGGAGGTGCTGTGTGGTGAGGGGCTGCTTGGTAGAGACGTGCGGTGAGTAGCTTGTTGAAGGAAGTAGATGTGCAGGAGCTTCGTTAGAGAAGATGTTGCCTGTTGCTGGCCTCCTGGTTGAATGAAATGTTAACAGCGTGGAGCTTGCTGGAGGAGGTGTTGCTTGTTCAGGAAAATGGGCAGAATGAATCTCAATGGAGAGACAGAGCTTATATACACCCAGCAGCAGCCGCCAGTCCTGTTGGGAAAACCCGAGAAGTAGCCGGTGACTAGTTCCGTTGCTAAGATACGGCGACATTGGAATGCGGATACGCTTGGTTGCTAGGGAAGACGGTAGCAGGTGGTGTGCAGCTACGCAGTTTGTAGGGGAGACGTCCACTACAGTATGTTAGGTTAGAGAATGTGTACATGGTTTTTTGGTGAGCGTCAGGCCGTCAGTGAGACACTTTGTCTAGCAGCTACCTTAGGCCAAGTTCCAGACTTTCCTTGAACATTATCATAGGTAGAGTATTAATTTAAGACAATTTACGGTTAATCCGATATATTTTCAGGTTTTAAATTGTTGTTTTTTGTATGAACTTGAAGACAATTCAGACCAAATGTTCCCAACATTGAAAGGAAAACACTAGGGTCTAGGCTAAATGAGTAATTTAAGAGAAGTGATTTGTCATTTAGGTTAGGCAAGGCTATACTATCATTAACCAATTTATTTGAATTTGCCCAGAATAAGGCCATCTTAGTATAGCTTATGTGTCTTGTCACAGGCCAACATTATGCAAGGGGTTATTTACCTAAATTCTAGTGGGGTAAAACACCAAATACTGTGAGATCTCTGTTAGCCGGAACAATTGGTGAAGAGCACTACCGTGAATGAATGAGTGTTTTCCCGTTAACGAGACAGTTATCACAAATCAAGAAAATATCCCTCATCCCCAGAATGTTTATGGTAATGGAAAAATTTTCTCGGTAGTTCCTGCAATTGCCCACTACATCATCTCTCGAACCCACAAATATATCCCCCATCTCCGGAAGTTTCTCGGTTATCTGGGAAACTTTCCTCATAGTTTTCAGGAAAATGTGCCTCTCTGAAAGTCATTTACCTAAGCGCGTAAGTTTCCTGCAAAATCATGCTTTGGGAATTAATTTTAGATAGAATTTCAATTACGGCTTTCAGAAAGTTCCGGGTTTCAAGGATTCCGGCTAACGGAGAAGGCTGCTGTTCCTACCAGAAATCAGTTTCAAATGCGAGTATGTGACAGACTTTGAGGCAAGAGGATGTCTTTTAAATGCTTTTAACACCCTTATTTACTTTCATAATGAACAATTTTTTTCAATTTTAAATGAATACAGAGATTTTAACACGTTGTGCATTTTTCTGTACAGTTCGTCCCCGAGTTACGTACATCCGACTTACGTACAAACGGCCGATACGTACATCGTTTCTGAAGTCTTTAATTACAAAAATATTATCTTAAAAGGGCGAGCAATTTTTAAATTTGGCGGGCGAGCCAGCCGCACCGCGCCGCCACTATCACTGACCATGCAGACGACACGCTAGACGCACCAAAACAACAAGTGTGGTCATTGTGCATACAGTACTTCTCCTGTGAATTTCTGCCCTATTTTGTACACTTTACTCTGTGTGCAATGACTGGTGTAGCCAGTGGGAGTGCTACGAAACGTCAAGCATGTTTGCATTTGATAAGTTGTATTAATTACCACCAGATAACATTATAGGGTTGGGGGATTTTCGAGTTACGTACATTTCAAGTTAAGTACAACCTTTTGGTCCCCATTATGTACGTAACTTGGGGACTTACTGTATTTTACCCCTAAGAGCCAGGCAAAACCTTAAGGCCGTAATTTTTGTTTTTCACAGGCATAACCCTTCTATTCTAGGCCTAATGATAAAACTTTGAATTAGTTACACACTTCTAAACCATTGCATAATTTTTTGTCCTGCAGATTGATCCTGTAACACTTGGACCTCATTTTCCAGTTACCCTGCAATGGATCTTGTTGTAGCTTATCTGCATGATCGAGCTTTACGACGTGAACGAAGGTATCAGGACCCTTTGGATCCCATAAATATAAGCGATGAAAATCTAATTAGATATTATAGGTTTCCTCGATGTGAAATTCTAAGACTGTGTGAAGATTTAGATCCATTTTTAAGGCATAGAACGAGAAGATCTCATGCTGTTCCCATACACATGCAAGTGTTAGTTGCCTTAAGATTTTACGCCAGTGGAACCTTTCAACATGTACTTGGTGATACAGCTTAAGCTGTAGCAGGGACAGGCCAAGCAGTCCGAGCCAATGTAGTCCGTAATTGGTTTACTTGATGAATTAAAATCAAATATCAATTCACCAATACATTTTTCCTCTATGTTTAAATAGTATTTTTTAGTGCAGTATACAGAGGTAATGCAAATAAAGCGTACATTGATTTAACTTTTATTTTCAATATACTGTACATACTAAAATAAACTTCTTTATAGAAATTAAATGGCTTTCTTTTACCTTAATAATATATGTACTATATCCTTGAGCAAATTTGATTCCAATACAGTATACTGTTAATACTACTAAATACCAAAGGCACTAAAGTTTGTGAAACAAAAAATCCTTATATAAAACATATTTGAGAAATTGAAACAATAAAAAAATATTGCTACTGTTTGCATCTTAAACTACACAAATTGACATGGGTCACCACATTGTTGTGAAAAAATAATACAACTACTGTTATTTGTTGCCATTTTTTAGATTTAAGAATGGAATACAGTATAATTTTCATATGTCTAGAATTACCTGCATCAATACCCGTAAATTAAAAGAAACTTGTAACCCAATACTGTACTACTATAAGTAATAATGAAAAAAATAGAATACTCTTTGCTTGTTAAGCTATAAAATGTAACATGAGAGAGCACATCCTTATGAAAGAACCAATGCAACAACTTGCGCTTTGGAGACTAATGTGTGTTAAATAGCAGCGATTACAGTAGGCTGTTGGTGAATTTGCACCATTATTTCTGTTTCAACCTACTTGAATCATACTTCGCAAACTAATAAATAAAACACGTTGAACTGGAAATTGACTATGTCTTACAAAATAAAGGAACCTTTAAAAAATAAAAATAAGTACATGAGCCTGTTTTCAAACATATAATTTTGAATGTGGTAGGAACTTTTACCCAAAACCTGGGTAAACATTACCCGTAGTAGCACTGCAACACATGTTATTAGTTAACAAATGTGTGTCTTTCACTTAACTTCGTGATTTTAATGAACTTATGGAGAGCTAAATATTCTTGTTACATTTTCATGACTAGTATAGGCTGCAAGTGAAAGTTACAAAATTTTTTAACATGCCCTGTCTTCCTTCATAACAATCACTCAAAGGGAAATTTATAATAAGTGTTTGATGACTTTTCAACTATACGCTATTATCACATTTACCAAAAGTAAAGGACTTACCTAAGTAAACAACTACATATACACAGCATCATAGGATAGGATTATTCGATTGCATAACTTTTGCAATGCATAGCATTGCAAAAGTTATGCACTCGGTGTTAGCTACAAGCTGTAAAAACCTGTCCCTCATTTGTGTTTGAACACGAAGCATCTCTGGAAGATCTTCTTCATCTTTTCGGGCAGAAGAGGTTCGTGGCCTCCTGCCACTTCTGATCGTACTTGGCATTGGAGATGAACCCAGTTCATCAGTGTAATCACCAGTTACAGTTGACCTAACAGCTGTGGCAGAAGGGGCACTAGACCTACTTCGCTGTTCCGTGGTAGCAGCAATAGGTTGACGAGTATTGCTTGAACTACATGTTTCTACCTCATATGTTCCGGATGATGAAAGTCCAGGAATGTTTGTAGGTGCTGAAGTTTCAGGTTCTAAATGCACAATGGGTACTGTGATATCATGTTCCTGTATATCCTCATTCAGTTATAGAATCATCTTTCTCTTGAACGGGCCGAAACATAAATTCCTCTCGGAAACAACTAGCCATAAACCTAGCTCCTGAGGGTCCGGGGGTTGGTTCTCTTTCTTCTTCTGGAAAGAAATGTCGTATAATAGGTTGATTGAAGTTTATGTTAAGAGTATAATTAAAATATTACACTGTATTTCCAAATATATAAAAGCTTTTAGGAAAAATAATGGTTTGAAAAATAGTGTTGACCATCTAAATATATTTGTTTAAAATAATTTAAATCTAAATATCAACTAGGCGTTAAATTTCTTATATTTGCACTTCTCAATTTTGTCCATTAACATACAAGTTATAACAACATTTAATATATAACTTAGGGAAGCAATAAACAAGCTAGAAATGAAACCAACTTACTAGTGTTGTTATTTTTCAAAATTATATAAAAATCAGTATAGTGTACAGTATTTCCAAATCAAGATGTGAAAAAATGTCTCCAAAAGTTTTTTTTAAACAAAATATATCAGGGGGTTGGAAAAGTATTTTGACTGAATTACCATTAATAGGTTCTTCACTTTCAACATCCCCTGGAATCCCATGTATAGAGGCTGGATCTAATAGTTGAAGAATTGCTTCTTCAATTGCAGTGTATGTAATTTCAATTTGGGGGCCACCACCTTGAAGAGAAAAAATAAATAATAACTGTCTTACTGTGAGCTGTGGTTACATACACTATACGCTAACTATGTTATATTTGGCAGAAATCATAGTTACAAAGGAATCTACTGAAATAGTTCCAAACATTATAACCTAACCTATCATTGTAGCTGTAGCCACAAAAATTCTCCTCTATCTATGTCAAAAGTTAATTAGATTTAAGGTAACAAACAATAAATGGTAAAATAAGTCAAAAAAAATAGTCGCAGCCAGAAATTTTCAACCTGTATTAGTTGTAAACTCATAAGATAGAACATCCTTGCCTATAAGCCTAACAAAGTAAAATTTACATATTAATGTATACCAAATATGAATATAAATCTATTGATGAATGAAAATTAACGACATAAAAAAAAGGAATTCTATGGTAACTTACACATTATGACCTTCATTACCGTCAGAAATAACGTAATTATTAATATGTAGTTTATAACAGTAACCAAACCTAACTTCCTTTACCAACGGGAGGCCTCCGCCGCCCTGCCACACAAACTCATTAACTATCTCTGTTCCACGTCAGTTGCGACACAATGACAAGTGTGTCTTAAAATTGTGTAAACTACTGTATATGATAGGTATAATAAGAAAATCCAAAAGTTGTGGGGAAATTATTGACAGAAGTGCAGACTTCCCTGACTACTGGGTGGGAAGATAATGGAAGCATAATGTGTTGTCTAATGGTAGACCCTGCTGCCATATGGCATCACGAAAATTAGGAGCAAGTCCAAGGTTGCTGATCTGACTAAATGTGTCATTTACACACAATTGCAGGGTCGCAATTGTTTCACGTAATATCGACAACACAACATACTGTACATACTGTATATTGATTCTCACTTTTTGTGTTTTCATTTCGGTATTTATGGTTATTTATTATTAATATTATTATTAATAAAGAGTTATTATTATTAATAGTACTAAAGAATTATTATTACAGGCCTCGACGTGGGTCAGTGACTGTGCCTGGGTTGGTTAATCCACGTACAAAAAAAAAAAAAAAAAAATTTAGGTTGAACGGTAAAGTTTTTTACTATTCACTCACACGGAAAACTTCAAAGAATGATGTTTCTTTTAATGAATGTGCTCATATAAGGAAAATATGTGTATTCATTCATGACGGAGAGCCACCACACTACTTACTTCCTTGAGTTTACAAACACGTAAAATCGTACTAAGCCTCAGAAAAACCATAGTTAAGTTTGTTTCATATTGTCAATCAATAACCACACTAACAATATTATGACTTACCTGTTCCACCAGCATATTTCTTATCTTGTGCTGCTTTTTTCTTAAAGCTAACACGAAGATCATCAGAAAACTTCCGCCGAATTTCAGTAACATTGTGGGTGACTCTACCAACAGCATTCACCGCATTTAACACTTCACCCCAGGCATGGTTTTTGAGTTGAAGTGTACAACTACTTGAGTCCAACTTCCCTAAAATCATTTCTTTTCTTTTGGCTACCTCAGTCACAAGAGCGTATACTTCAGCCTCACTGAAATTAGGTCGTCTCTTCTTGGCTGGTGGTCCTTCCATGTTTACAAAATAATATTACGTGCGTCGCTCTCAGCTGATTTCTCCTTCTCTTGTGATTGGTTGATGATTTTGTTAACTGAGCGTTGATTGGCCAACTAGCATCTGCACTGACATCTACCGTCCGACAAGAGTACTTAATTTACAGGGTAAACACCAGAGTTACGAGAATTTACGAAAGACTTACGGAACCATAATTAAATTTTGAGTTTGCTAATTTATGGTAGTGTAAGGCTTCGACAATATATGGTACTGTATCATGCTGAAAAACTTAACTTATGAGGTGTTTTGAGTATCCGGCCCCAGATCTTCAGGGGTGAGTACAGACTAAGGAGAAGTACAAAACAATATATATATATATATATATATATATATATAATATATATATATATATATATATATATATATATATGGTGGTGGCTGGTGACGGTGGTAGTGGTGATGATGGTGATAGCGGCATGTTTGTGGTGATAGTGGTGGTGGTAGAGACTGGTTCATAGTAGTGGTAATGATGATGGTGGTGGTAATGATGATGGTGGTAGTAGTGATGATGGTGGTAGTAGTAATGGTAGTGGTATATGTAGGGATGATGGATGGTGTTACATGTAATGATGATGGATGGTATTATAAGTAGTGATGATGGATAGTGTTATATGTACTGATGATGGATGATGTTATATGTAGTGATGATGGGTGGTGTTATATGTAGTGATGATGAGACAATAAAATAAGCTTAATGCTACAAAAAATATACTTTGCTGTACCGTTGTAGTGAAACTTACATACACCGTTAATGAACTATTGTATATATATATGTATATATATATATATATATATATATATATATATATATATATGCAAGTAAATCACTGTACTGTAGGTGCGCGTGATCTAGGTATATGCTGATAACCACCAGGAAAGAAGAAAACATGTTTTCTTCTTTCCTGGTGGTTATCAGCATATATAATATATAATATATATATATATATATATAATATATATATATATATATATATATATATATATGCAAGTAAATCACTGTACTGTAGGGCGCGTGATCTAGTATAGCTGATAACCACCAGGAAAGAAGAAACATGTTTCTTCTTCCTGGTGGTATCAGCATATATATATATATATATATATATATATATATATATATATATATATATATATATATATATATATATATATTGTTACGACCCTAGGCCTCTTAGGGTGTAACAAAATTACAAATTCAACTTCTCTTTATATTATAGGTCCAAGGAATAGATCCCACCAAAATCATCACCTCATTACTATGGGGTATATTGAAATACATGCAGTAGTTTTAATTACAGAATATATTAACAAATAAAAAATAAATTAAATATATCAGTATGTACAAAAATAAACAAATACAAGTTAAATCCGATCAAATAAATGACTCAACCGAGTGACAAAATAATGAACACAAAAGCAGATATATTTAGTCTAGAAACTACGATGAACAACGTGGTCTATCCACCACACGAAACCTCATAAATAAGTAAGTTATTTTCAGTGGAATTCTAAAATATGATTAACTCATTAATGCCAAAAAAAATTTTCTTTAATTTATTACCAAAAATCTTTTTTTTATACAACTTTATTTGATACTAAATATATATAAAAAAAATTTATTACAATATTCTAAGAAAAATAAATTTTTAGTTTGGTCCTTTTTTTAGGACCATGGGCATATGGGGTACTTTTGTTCAAAAAACAGGTTTTTTAAAGTAGAATACTTGATTTCAAAAAGGAAAATAAAAATAAAAAAAGCACTTTTATCTATTTATTAATCCAAATGAAATGCATTTTACTTGAAAAAAAGAATAAGAAGTAATTTTTTTTCTGAACAATCTAAATAGATTACTTCGAATGCCATTTGTTGAAACATTCACCCATATGAAGACCAACATCACATTTTACACATTGTTTTGCAACTTTTTTTTGCAGAAGGCACATTTTCTTTGTTTCCCTCCCTCTGTTCTATCAAGAATACTGTATGTCCAGTAGTAGAAATTCTAATTTCTGGTATTACTTTTGAAGAAAATACCTTTGGCCGTCCAGAATTTTTGGGATCAGAATCTGAGGATAACTGCAAATAAGCTTTTATAACTGACCTCTTGAAATCTAGTAATGTCAAAGTATTTCCATTTGCAAAACAATATACAATCCAGGAATTAACCATTACAGTATCAAGGAAATTTGTGAATCGACTAAAGTACCACTTCTTAGATCTAACAGAGATGTGATACCTTTGGATAAGCCAGTCTAAGTGGTCCACTCCTCCCATATATTTGTTATACTGGGATATGAGAAATGGCTGAGGAACAAATATTTCCTTTCCATGGCTGGTTGACCATCTTTTAGCATTTCCAACAGTGGTGGCAGACTGATGATTGCTTGCAATTGTGAAAACGCTGTTGTCATGCCATTTCAAAAAAAAGAGTTCTTCCTTTTCTTCAAATTTGTAGTCATAGGATCAACGATTTTCCTTTTTCAGGGATTTGTCATCCTTCAGGGGACATCTGGATGTTCTGTTTGAACGTACTGTACCCGTGATTCTGATTCCTAAGGATTTCATTTGTACAAATAGGTTATAACTTGAGAAAAAGTTATAACATAAATTTCATGATCATTGGGGTTCTCTAGGTGATTGGTCATTGATAAAACCACTCTTCAACCTTGACTGTCAGTATTCTTGGTATTGGAAGTAGGATTTTTTTGCTTTCCTTGATATAAATCCATTCCAAAACAATAGGCACTAGTGGCACAACATTGCACCCAGTGCTTGAAACCAAATCTTATTGGCTTACCTCTTATAAATTGTTTTAGAGAGCTTCTTCCATAGTATCTTACTGTCTGTTCATCTACTTTACTTGGTGTTATAAAAGTCGAGCAAGGTTTTCACGTTATACCACTAGAAACATACTGTACAATAAGAAAGGAGATACTCTGTACTTAACTTAACACTGTCTGGCCCAGACTAAAGTAAACAAAGCAAGCGGATGCGGGCAAAAATGACGTCACAAACAAAAGACGTTCACGTTGCGAATCCACAACCAACGATGGAACGCTAACTCGTA